>CM049798.1:13014145-13666645 GCA_027422405.1 Ptychobarbus kaznakovi
ACTTTCCAGAAGGCCAACAATTCACATGTGAGTAAAAGAACACTTAAAAGTCTGTGGCACAAAGTTTCACAATTTGAGTTGAATTACTGAAATAAATGGACATTCATGCACCTGTATATATTGTCCAAAATGATAGAACTGAAACGCGACCCATTAAGACTACATAACTACTTTACATGTTAATGCACAAAAACTTATAATCGAGCCGTTGTCTGATTAAATCATACAATAATGACAGCTGTGCGTGATTTTGCTGTGATATAACAATGGAGGAAACACACATTTATTTTAGGATTTATAAAGGTAGAAAAGCAATGTTCATGGAATTTGAAACACCATGTGTTATCAGAATGACTGGTGGGCTAAAGAACAAAATGAGAAACCAAACTTCATATTTTATGACATATAGGCTAGTTGTTTGGACTATGTATGCTGGGAATACAGTTGCTTTAAATCATAAAATAAAGACATGATATATATCATGTAGTTACATATATATATTATATACAGGTGCATCTCAGAACATTACAATATCGAAAAAAAGTTAATTTCTTTGGAACTTATTTCAAAAAGTGAAACTTTTCATATATTCTAGATTCATTACATGTAAAGTAAAAAAAATTTTGCTTTAATTTGGATGGTTAGAGCTCACAGGCCTATGCGAATTGAAAATGGGTCAAAGCTTGTTGCCCCAGATACAGTGTCTGTGATTATTTCTGAAATATGAAAAGGCACCTGGTTAGTTCTCAATTTAGAATCCTCACCTTTCCACAGATAGATTCAGGCTTGTCTGACTTTTATCACCGAGCAGTACGCCATTCAACTCAAATGGGTTATGTCCATCTTATATTGCGAGTTACAGCAGGTAAAATATTTGAGCTATTCAGCACAAATGTAAAGGAGTGTAATGTCCAAATTCTTAAATGTATTATAAGAAAAATTGTATACACATCAGCTTGTTTTTAATCAAGACAAAAGCCAAAGTTAACTCGATGCATTTTATTACATCTAAATGTCTCTACATAAACATGTAACATTCAATAGGTAAACAATTTCTTTCAATGCATGTAATAAATATTTTTTTCACTTAGTACTTTATACAAACTGACATTGGTCTACTGTACAATATGTCTTCCACATATTAAAAATCTTTTTTTTTCTTTTCATAAAACATGCCACATAAACAGAGTGGATGAAATTTAAGGCAGTGAGCATAGATGTCAGCTTACTGAAATGGAAAATAAAATAAACTTGGACTTTGACACCAAGTCCATTCATAACACAGTTCTGCATCTAAATATATATTAATTGGTTTGTGAAGTTGCGGATCCAACTTTAACACATCACTGGAACATCCAAGTTTGCACAATGTTTGCCTTACATCAAAAACATGTACACACTTTCATTCACACATTCATACACACGCAACTTATCCCTTTATCATTCATAAACAAAAATCATCAAATTAATGAAAACTTGTATTGTGTTTGTTATGGAACCTTTCCTGTGTATCCCTGGTAACAAATCTTGTCAAATACATAGTCATGAGACAGACACACTGAATCAAAGGACAACAACTGTCCAGATGTACTTGTTAAAATAAAGAGTCAATCATTAACACTGCTAGAGATCTAACAAGTACTCAATTTGGTATGAAGGAATTTGCAATAACAGCATATGTATTTTGTCTCCGTAATTTTTTATCCCAATTACGTAACCAATTACATTTCAAACCAATCCTAGAGCCAAGAAATAAATCAACTGATAAACATCTAATACTTTCATAAGAAATGTAGGTTAAAAGGAGGTTTAGAGGTCAAAGGAACAACAAAACAACAAAATGCGATAGCTAGATTCTGTCACACGCAATTACCCCAGTCCCAAACCCAATTAGGCTTTGAAAGGAGGTCTGGTCAACACACTGAGAGAGCCACACACACACACACACACACACCCACACCACACACACACACACCACACACACACACACACACACACACACACACACACACACACACACACAGAGAGAGATATAGACTGTTTAATTTAAGTTTATATATATATATATATATATAAAGATTTTACCAATTTATAAAAACTATTTCCATTTTCTTTTTGAGCTATTGTTTGAGCCATTTTCTTAAATTTTGTTTATACACATTTTTTTTGCAATAAACTTCCTGTGTTAATCCCAATCAGCACTTGAAAGGACATCCAAATGTGGTTACTCAACAGGATTATTTGCTTAGAAACACCAAGTCTGTAGATAAGAGCTCCATATCTGACGGTCGACACTAAGAACAGATTAATACAGGCTAACTGTAGTACATAATAACAGGTCCAGTCCTTCACGCGCAAAACACACTCACACAAGGCACACGTGACAAAACAGAGGAAATTATGAGTGGCTTTAGTTTTCCTGTACAGTACCAAACACAGATGAACTAACAGACAACAACTGAACAGAGACCTCAGTCACTGCATGAGGCTGAAACAAACATCTGAGCGATTACACACCAACGCCAAGGACATCGTAACCTCACCATCTACGCCACTGCAGAACCTCCAAACAAATCATTCTTTCTGAAAAACTCAAGAAGAGTGGGACAGAAGGAAAGGAGAAAGAAAAGATGAATGAACAATCAAGCACGGTAGCCACAAAAAAGAGAGTAAATCCTTAATTTCCACACAAAGTGTACATTTAAGTTCACTGAACTCACAAGCACTCACTCTAGAAACTTCAACACTAAACAGTGTTCTTTTGGCATTGAGCAAGAATATATGGATGCAAAATTGTTAAAGAATGACATTGTTTTAAAAACAGTCATGAATTACATTTCGCATAAGAATCATGAGGTCAGATATTGGCAATCTGTAACAATGCTATTACTTCCAGTTGTTAACCTGAATGTAAAGGAATGCTTCTTAACGGCCCATCAAAATAAAGTGCATTCATCCAAAAATGATTTATGTCATCATTTACTCTCATGTTGTTCCAAACCTGTATGACTTTCTTCTGTGCAACACAAAAGAATGCTGTAATGGGGTCTAAAACAACACTGGACCCCAACGACTTTCATTGTTTGGGGGAAAAAACACATCTTCTTTTGTCTTCCGCAGAAGAATATACAATATGAGGGTGTGTAACCGATGACAATGTTCATTTTTGGGTGAATTTTCCCTTTAAAAGCATTATATAAAATAATCCTGCATGTCTAGGGGAAATGTTATGGATTGGCAAAGACAACAAGTTTTGCTGGGAAGAGAGAAGAACCAAGAGTCCGGCAGACAGTCCGATCGCAGCCATTGTGCCGTGTGGAATCAGACAAAATATAGACGATTACAGAATATGATTGGTAAAGGATATAAAAAGTGTTCATATTATGTTAAATAGGTTGAGACAAAGCTGTGAAGGAAAAAGAGTATCAGTTTCCCAGGAGATAAAACCCAAAGTAATTTTAGCAAGCCAGAGGGGAAAAAACTCTTTCAAGTTTACATATACATTAGATAGCTAGATAGATAGGTATATACAAAAGTAAAACAAAAAATATATTTGTTCTCTGTACACGGCAACGATTATCATCGTTTACAAAAACACCCTTCAGTCATCCTGTATGTCCTGTTTTCTTCCCAATGTTTGGAAGTCTCTTCAGTCAGTTTCGGTCCTGGGTCAGTCTAACGAGATGACGTCTGGGATGGGACCGTAGATGGCAGACGTGGGGGCCGATTCGGAGGTGGGTGGATGTCCGAGGCTTTCCCGCAGGCTGCTGCCAGTGCTGCTGCCGTTGACGTTAATGGGAGGGAGGTTGTTACCTACGGGGGTAGAGGGAGGGTCCAGGAAGAGCTGGGACGAGCCGTATGGGAGAAAACGACTCAGGAGGTCATGATCTTCAGATGCTGATGCGGCTGCTGCCATCACCATGTTGTAGTGCTGGAGAGACAGCAACAAAAGAGTCAGGCAAACAGAAGATGGTCGCTAGAGTAGCTACATCAAGTTTAATAGTCAGGCCAAGAAACGTTTGGATTGTTACCTGATGATTCTCTCCTTGTAAAAAAGGAAAAAAGTTGAGATCTGTAACAGGTAGAGATAACAGAGATAAATCAGCACAAACGTTGAATTTTCCACATTAAACAGGCTCCTATGATATTTCGGGGCTGTACCTGAGAGGTCAGTGGGTGTAGAGTAGTAGTGGCGGTAGTCCTGAATGAGGGGAGGAGGCGGGGGAATGTAATTGGTGTCCACCTGAGGCATGCTGGGAGTTCGACTCAAAGGAGACGCTTGTCTATGGAGATTTAGTACCCTGTGAACACGCCAACAAACAAGCTAGCTTGAGTAAAACATTTCGTAAAACCCACACATAGAATGTTATTTGTGCATATTTAAGAAGCTAAAAAGAATTTGTTCGATTTTACTGAAATGATACTGAAATGTACCCATTATCCATGTGAGGAGAGATGCTAGATAGCGAGGGGCAGCTTTTCTTCTGAGGGGGTTCTTCATCTTCCTCTTCTTCAGACGAGCTGTCAAGAGTCAAATCAATCACCTCCACTTTTTTACTGCTGCCGTTTGTTTGAGAGTTCTGCTCCAACACTGTCAGACGACATCCACCTGATTACACACACATGCCCAGCAGACTGTAAACCAAATGATTTCAGGGTGTATGTTCAGTTTATATAAGCATGTGTATGGCAAGGCGGGGTGGCATTTCGGGGGAAGGTAGTGGCACATTCATTGTTTGCCACTATCTACCAGATCTAGAAACATTTCTCATAATTAAAATGAAAAGCTACTATGAAAGCTGCTTAACAGGTTTGTATAAACCTTTTTTTCATAATATAATGAAGAACAGAAAGTGCAAAAGATTAGCATTTATTTGAAATTATTAGATTTTTTTTCTGTAACAATGTAACTGTACTGTCAGTTTTGATAAGTGCCTAATAAAAGTATTAATTTCTTTCACAGAAAAATACATTTTGTTGTTGTTGTTTTTTTGTTTGAACTGTATTTTTTTTATAAAAAAAACTCTTTAATTATCAAAATACAATGCTGTGCAAAATTACTGTATTAGGGCTTTCAAGATGCCTTGCTTAGACCAATTGTCAATTTTCAAGAATGCACCCAAACCCCATCCTGTAGCAGTTCCTCAACAATATGAGGAGATGATCAGCAGTAGAGGACTTCTCGGGTCCTAAAATCTGTACCCGACCAGAATCACTTCTTACCCGAACCGACGTGCATAAATATTTTTTAAATGATAAACCCAACCCAAGACAGTCCAGATGAAATTATACCCGAGTCCGAGCCGACTGCCTTTATTTTCGAACCCGACTGGACCCGGACGTAAACGGCATTGACGTGTGCACAGCCTGCAGCTCCGCATCGGTCCGGAAAATCCCGGGGTCCTGCTGCTGACTGATTTGGCCGCTGCTCCACTATTTTCATTCAGTTTATTACTTATTAGCCTTATACTTTATATTTTTGCCTACCTGATGGATATATGTTATAGTCTTTCAATTGTAACTGGTGGATTTGAAATATAAACATGATAGTTTTATAAAAAATTAATCGTTAGGTTAAATAAATCATGGATTTGGTAGTTTTGTCTGCAACGTTATTTACCTCATCTCCGGGCTTCTGCACACAAAAAAAGAAAAGCATTGCATTGACACGCAGCGGACCGGACGTAGCGTAATGAAGTTTCCTGATGGATCTCATATCTATAAGATGGACTTCTGAGGTTACAAACGTATGTTTCTTTTTAATGTGCGTTTCTCAAAAATTAACTTAATATGAATGCACACATGAGTTTAAAAGAATTCGGGTCTAATCGGGTCCATTTGGGAAAAGCACATTTACCTTAATTAACCGAGACCCAAGGCTGCTAATACCGAACCCGACCCGTGTCCGAAGCACTCGTAGAAGTTTTGGACCTGAACCCGCTCGGATCTCGGGTCGGGTCTGGTCTCGGGTTTTCGGATCCAAGTGGAACCGTGAAGACCTCTAATCAGCAGTAACTGGGACTGACCATCAATGCCATTGTATGAAGCCGACACCTCCTGCACTTCCTTTTTCGACCTCATGGGGGCCCAGCTGCCATCTTCTTTGAACTGGATTTCATCACAATCTAAACAGCTGTTCAGAATCTCCATAAACAACCTAAGGATGGACAGAGAAACAGGTAGGGAAAAGGAGAGGAAAAAGACACAAAGAAGAAATCAGAGAACAGAGAATGTGAATTTAGGGATCATCCACTCTCTGGAAAACAGCTGGAAAACTTCATGCAAAATGTGTGAGTTTATATTGTTACATAAATATTTTGACCACAACTATGAATGTGAGCCTGGACTACAAAACCAGTCATAAGTAGCACAAGTATATTTGTAGCAATAGCCAACAATACATTGTATGGGTCAAAATTATAGATTTTTCTTTTATGCCAAAAATCATGAGCATATAAAGTAAAGATTATGAACATATTTTGTAAAGTTCCTACCGTAAATATACCAAAACTTAATTTTTGATTAGTAACATGTATTGCTGAGAACTTTGCTGAGATTTTTTTGCACGCTCAGATTCCAGATTTTCAAATAGTTGCATCTCAGCCAAATATTTTCCTATCCTAACAAACCATACATCAATGGAAAGCTTATTTATTCAAAAAATTGACCCTCATGACTGGTTTTGTGGTCCAGGGTCACATATAAGTAATATATATATATATATATATATATATCACTAGGATTGTAAAAACAACTTCATTTCTTGTGCTGTTCTGTTATTGTTTTGCATACCCGTCAATGATGAGATGTTCATAAGGTGCTTTTTTGTCACATACAGGACACACCCATGTGGGCTTCTTTTCATTCATCTGAATGTAGAGCGTAGCATCAAAACACTGCAGGTGTGAACACGTCAATGCCCGACACGGAATCATTAGCCGCATCTTTCCCAGCTGCGTAACACAAGAAAAAGCACAGTCAAATGAGTCAATCATGAAGGAATTAACATCCACAGACATCCCACGTGGAAAAATCCAGGCAAACACACACACACACACACACACACACACACACACACACACACACACACACACACACACACACACACACACACACACACACACACACACACACACACACACACACACACACACACACACACACACACAGACACAGACACAGACACAGACACAGACACAGACACACACACACACACACAGACACACATAAATAAACAGATGTAGGTTTGGAGACAGACCAAAGAATGAAAAGAGAAACATGAACAAAACATATATAATCATGGCAACATACAACTGACATTAAACAGCCTAATTGTTTTAGACAGATGTATGAGTCATAATGTATCAAATGCTCTGAATCTGATTTAATTTTGAGTTTAAAATAAAAAACATCAGTCTTTGCTTTGTGTGCTCTATACTTACTAGAATCTTAAACAATAACATGTCATAAAGCCCTGGTTCTCATAAAGACTTTGTAAGGTCCTATTGGGCTTAAACTAACATGTATATATAACATGTAACATATGCATTATTATTGTCTGTCTGTCTGTCTGTCTGTCTGTCTGTGTGTGTGTGTGTGTGTGTGTGTGTGTGTGTGTGTGTGTGTGTGTGTGTGTGTGTGTGTGTGTGTGTGTGTGTGTGTGTGTGTGTGTGTGTGTGTGTGTGTGTGTGTGTGTGTGTGTGTGTGTGTGTGTGTGACCGAGTGATCGGACAAATAAGATGCTTACCGGACATAATAATGAAACTCTTAGGCTGGTGGTTGCTATTTCACTGTCAGGGTCTGCCGTTAACTTTTCTTTTACTGCAGGACATGAGCAAGCACACATTAGCAGCTGAAAACAAACAGAGATCTTTACAACTGCATTGCTATTAATACATGACTTTGAGTTACTAATACAACTGGAGGAATGAAAGAACAATATGGTCACATTTAACCTGGCAATTATAAAAGACTGAACACTTCAATACATCATATTCACACCTACACAAACCATTAAGAATGTTGGGATTAGTAAAAATTGTATTCACTTTTGATTGCAGTTAATATTGTTATACTGTATGGATACATTACAATTTATATAAAGTCACAGTAACTACATTTATAATGTTAAAAAAAATCTGTTCTGAAACTTTTAGAATCCTGAAATGTATCACAATTGTTTTCAACATTAATAATAAGATGAAATGTTTCTTGAGCACCAAATCCGCATATGAGAATGATTTGTGATGGATCATGTGACACTGAAGACTGGAGTAAGGCCTGCTGTAAATTCAGCTTTGCCATCACAGGAATTACTTTTTAATATATATTAAAATAGTAAAATAAATTATTATTATTATTTTACATTTAAATGATATTATTTTACAAAATTACTGCTGTTCTAAAAAAAAAAAAAACAGAAGTGTGTATTAATTAAATGGTTTATCATTGGACAAATATGATATTCACAGCCATAATCTTCACCATTACACTTTAAAATATTATCTAAAACACTGTTTGTATTTCTGAAATCATGTGAATAAATATCAGTGCTTCAGAGTTTGGTTGAGCTGCCTCAGGCTGCTGTGCTGTAGCTTGTTTACAACAGGGGCATCAGGGTGTTCTTTCAGAATTAACAAGCCTCTGCAGACTGTTTATAGGTTGCTACATAACATTTTTAAGTATCTTGGAAAGTTTGAAGTGCAGACAAGAACAATCTATGTAAAGCAGAACTGTGATGTTGCATTTCTGTCAGTGATTAGATCGATCCTAGATTGAACTCACAGCATGCTACACGGAATAAAAGATTCTGGTATATATACACAATCAAGCACTACTTAGTCTTGATAGGTTCAAGAAAATGACTATAGACTGCAATCTAGGGATTGCAATTTTTTTGTTTTTAAAATGGATAAAATAATACACCAACAAATTATTAGTCCACAATATAGTTTATCTTTGCCGTGAGGAAGGAACAAGAGGACACAGTGACTATTTATGTCTGAATTAAACTAGCAATAAAACTCCATCTTCATTGCCATCTTTAGATTAGATATCAAGAAACAAAAACTAAATAAAAACTTAACAGAGCTGTTCAGTCACTAAAGCCCTCTTTTAGCAACTTGTTCAAACACAGAGGTTTCTAAATTCACATCTGAGGTAATTATTACAATTTAAAATAACTGGTTAAATATATTTCAAAATATTTTTTACCTTTTGTTTTTCATTGATGAAAATACATAAAAAACAGCATTTGTTTGAAATAGAAGTCTTTGGCTATTCTAAAAACCCAATGGAAATTCCTGTAGAAACCCATAGCTCAAAAATGATCCTTTTTTTCCAGGTTTTAGGACAACAAACAGAACAGCTTTATTTCTCTTGGGAACGTGCATGCTTACTGAGTGCTCTGGAGTGATCTGGATTTCTGATGCCTTTAGCCCGTAGCCTCTGCAATAGCATAGTAGATGACAGTTGTTTGACCAGGTACACCGCCATAGAGTAACTCTGAGAAAACAATCCAACAATGGATTCGTTACTAGAAACAGACTGGCATCCCACAATACAATCTGAGCAACCGTTTGTAACAGTAACATCTTATTAAAACAGTATGCAGTCTATATATATATTAATGTAAGTTAACATGTGAAATATGTAATAATTTATGGAATAACTTATTAACCGTAACATCACAGTGAGACAATGCAATACTAATGCAGAGTGCGCAAAACCTACTGCAGAGGAGAAGCTTCTTCTAGGCATCATTTATTTATACTTTCAGGTCAGATCTTACATCATCGTTTTATCAGTGCCATATGAACAGGTTCTGTAATAAAGAGCCCTTAAGCTTCAGTGAGAAGGTATAGCTCATATAATATTCACGACTCCTGAGAAAGAGTGAAAAATGTAAGGAATCTACCACAGAGAGCGCCAGGATTGCTCATTGCTTGCCGAGGCAAGTTATACGATAAAAAATGACATCATTCATGAAGCTGAGTATTATATGTAGGTGCAGTGATGTATTATGCGCAAGAAGAGGAATATGTTAGCTTATAAGATATAGGGATCTGTGGATAAAGTAATGAACTCCTGTCTGCCTACGGTAGTCTCAAAATAAAACAGTGATCTTTTTTTCATTCTTTTTTAAAATATTTTTCTTAATATGCATTAACTGCTAATGGACATTGTATTCATCCATCACAAATGCATTTCCAGAACATATCAAAGGAAAATGAGCATTCACAAAGATCACAATTTATTTCAGATAATGTATAAAACTGCAGGGAAATATTTACGATTAGCACAGACCACAACACAGAGAATAGACATAAAGCATTTAAATGACTAATATGTGACCCTGAACCACAAAATCAGTCCAAAGTCGCTGGGGTATATTTGTAGCAATAGACAAAAATACACTGTATGGGTCAAAATAAAAAAAAATATTTTATGCCAAAATGTATTAGGATATTACGTAAAGAATATGTTCCATGAAGATATTTTGTAAATTTCTTACCGTAAATATTTAAAACCTTTTTGATTAGTAATATGCATTGCTAAGAACTTCATTTGGACAACTTTAAAGGTAATTTTCTCAGTATTTAGATTTTTTTTGCACGCTCAGATTCCAGATTTTCAAATAGTTGAATCTCAGCCCAATATTGTCCTATCCTAACAAACCATACATCAATGGAAAGCTTATTTATTCAGATTTTTTTTTTGTTTTTCACATATGCAAGTTAATTAATTTCTGTTTGATGTCATATCATCAATACTCTACAAAAAGTATTTTTGTTTTTCTGAAACATAACTGAAATAAGGGCATCTGAAAGATTGTTATTTTGATATTCTTTTTTTAGCTGTGCCTCAAAACGCCACTCCAAGAAAATACTAAAATACTACATACATGCTGACCTTTTCCCATAAACTGCATAAAGCCGATGCTATAATAGGCCATCATGTGACTGTAAATGACTGCAAGGCACATATAGGGAGCTAAAAATAAATGTTGATTTCAACAAGAGTTCCTATAATAGGCTTGCTTGATTTGTCTTATTAGACCACAAATTACTTTCCATCTTTTCCCGTAGAAGGTGAAAAAACATTATAAAACAAACGTTGCAGTACTTGTATTCACAAATCAGGAGAGAGAGATTATTATTAATTTACCCGTCCAATTTCTGAGGTCCAGGACACTACGATGGTGTTGGGGACAGTTGTGGACAGTCTGATCAATGAGGTAATGTTGATGGGTCTGCTGGGCCTCTTTGGTTCCACGCCATTTTTAGTAGGAGGCAGATATCCCTGGTGAAAAACAATAGGAACACAACAAATGATGAACTTGTGTATTTTATTCACATAAAAATATTTAAAAGAAAAACTTTTTTTAAACAAACAGTGTTGTGAGAATGTAATTTAGTGTAGACGCCAACAGTGTCTCGACCATGTGTCTCAGTTTAGAATGATGGATAGATGGACAAATGGACTGTAGTTTAACTTACTGGGAGATTACACGGTTTCCCATTGACTTTAACGCAAAGATTAGGGGGGAAGTGGTCCTCCTGAGGGCAGCTTGTCTCTGATAGACAAAACCTGGATTAAGCAGAAAACAGCAGTCTAGTGCTCTGAAGTTTTATACAGTATCATGTTTATGCAAAACCTTTCAGTGCATCAAAATGTCAATAACTTACCGTAACTGTACTTGCACTGTAAAGTCACATTTGGTCCCCGATATGTCCCTATAAAGAGAGAATTTGAAAACTAATAATTTGAGACATAAATGAGTCCAACACGACGTCACACAATCAGTGCCTTAAAGGAACACTCCACTTTTATTTTTTGGGGGAAATAGGCTAATTTTTCAACTCCCCAAGGTAAACAGTTGAGTTTTACCATTTTTGAATCCATTTAACCGATCTCCCAGTCTGTCGGTAGCACTTTTAACTTAGCTTAGCATAGATCATTGAATCGGATTAGACCCTTACCATCTCGCTCAAAAATGACCAAAGAGTTTAGATATTTTCCTATTTAAAGCTGGACTCTTCCGTAGTTACATCGTGTACTAAGGTAAGGATTTCTGTCTTAGTTCACGTAGGGTCACCGATGTCCTGCAGTTTAGCTCAAACCCTGAAAAAAACTCACCTGCCTTTAACCCTATTAATCCTAAAGACATTGATTAGCTTGTTCAGGTGTGTTTGATTAGGGTTGGAGCTAAACTCTGCAGGACAGCAGCACTGCCTTCCCCTGAAAGTAGTGTCAAATTGATGAGTAACTAGTTAATGATATGAGCCAATGGTGTACTTTCCATGGTGGCTGAAGCTTTTATGCCAGGTATAGGGTGCAACGATTTAGTGTGTTGGTACACTAACGATTATAGTCTGAGGAATAATCACGGTTTCACCGGTTATTACGATTATTATGCATTTATTAATTTCACAAAATAAAATCACATAAACTAGATATTAAAGTGTTATTTATTGCTGCCTTTTGAAACAGAAATAATACATAAATAATACTTATTCCATCTCTTCTATTGGAATTAAAAAGGTGACATCTGCATCAGTCAGTATTTGCTTTTAGGGAAAAAATTGCACCCCCAAATGTTTGAAAATGATAAACAAATGTGTTTTAATTTGTCATTGCTTATTTCTACATTTGCTTATGAATAATTTAGGAATAACAATACAGAACTTGGAAAGAGAACGTTAATTATGAATATTATATGAAAATCTTAAGTATTATTAATATAAGACTAATATTAACATTTATCCCACAGAGGACACTTATAAATTATCTAATGAGGAATAAACTAAACTATTATTGTAATCAACTGTCATCCATACTTATTCATTTTCTAATCTTTATTCATTGATTTTATGACCTGAGTCTTGTTATTATCTGAGCTCGAAAAACACTAGCTTAGATAGCTGTCGATGCTGCATTATATAATCAGCAAAGAGGGGGAATTACTGTTAAATGACTCATTAAATCTAATCAGCTTGTTTGTTTTGTTATCTTCAGATGCAGGTAGTGCAACGTCATTGCAACTGTCTATGCTATGGGAGCAAACTTTGATCAAGTGGTACCTGTGAGCGTTAAATTCATCCTTTATTTCACAACGAGAACAGTCTAGCGTGCATTATCTCTTATGTAACGTATACTCTTTAATAGCAATTTTAAACGGCAATTTTAAATGACGCCCTGGTTATTGCTGCCTTTGTACCCAAAAATGGTAACCTTCATCAGTATTCTCTGTTGGGAAAATAAAATCGCTGTTTGGTTCCTCTGTCACAGTTAATCTAGTGTGTGTAGTATAGTGATCACACTCTGATAAGACGGGTACTTAGCTGGTGCACTTATGAATAATACGCTATGTAACAATGTTAATTAAGTATTATTAATATGTCATCCATACTTATTCATTTTAATAATCTTTATTGCGCAAGCTGCAACAGTTCCGTTCCGTGCAACAGAAACACACAGCTTTTCGTTTGTGTTGGGGGGGGAGTATTATTATTGCTTCTCTGACCTCTCATTCATGACAAGCTGCATGGATAGGGAGAGAACAGAACCATACCGCCAAACCAAACTGACTCCTGACAGAAATATTAGTTTTTTATTTGAATTCATTTCATTTAAAAGTAGAAGCACTTGCTTTCAGATAGCTACAGGAAAGAGTGGTCCTTGCACTCCCTTTAGTTTCATATGATTACATAATCAGATAATATTATGATTTGAATTCGTTCATTTAAAAGTAGAAATTTCAAGCAAAATGGTTCAGATACAGGAAAGACTGGTCTCGCTTTATTTTCATAGGGATTACATAATCAGAAATATAGGTTTTGATTTGAATTTGTTCATTTAAAGTAGACACTTCAAGCTTTTTAGATTCTATTGATTTTAGTCTTATGTATAAGAGTATTTAAGGTTCCGTTCTGTGAACAGTTATTATTTAGCATGCTTCTCTGTGCTCTAGTATACAAGCTGTATACAAAACATGGATGTTTTGTGATACCGCCCAAACCAACTCACGTGCACTACTGCCGAAATATTAGTTTTTTGGCAATAGACAACCAGGCGGACGTCACAGCCCTAGATATTAAAAAGTGAAAGTAGTCCACTGCTACATAACTAGTTACCTAGCTGGAGACTAACAGATAATATTTGTTTTCGTGTAATATCATTGCGACTGCTGCACCCATGGTATAGGGCAGTAAAGTTCCTTGATTATTACGCCTTGTTCCTTCGGCCTAGAAAATCTGGAATTTGATGTAACTACACAGAGTACACATGAAAACTATCGCGGTTGTCATTTTTGAGTGAGATGCTTATGGCTCATCTAGTTATTCTTGTAAGCTAAAAGTGCTGATCCTGAATTTCAAAAAAAACTCTAGTGTTCCTTTAAGACACTCCTCTTTTTATATAGGGGTTTTGCTTTGTAACTTCATTGTATAATTTCTGAAGGAATATTATGAATAAACAGACTTACATTGAGCTGCTGACTTGTTGGACCTGCTGTGGCGTCAATGCAAATGCAAAACATGTTTCCTGAAACCTCTGGCTGTTATCTGAAGCTGCAGAGAGAAAAAATAACTACACTGAAACAACCTTACATAAAACATACATTTTCATAGTTTATATTTAATGCTTACTGTGAACAAAACCCAACAGAACTGTAAATGACTTCGTGCTCAGTGAAAATGTAATATAAGTTTTTGGGCTCTGAAAAATATCTGAAAAAGTTTAAATATGCAAAGTATTTCAACCAATCCTAATTATTTAAAGTTATTTTAATGTTTCATTCTCAATATCAAAGCAAGATTCTTATTCCTCTTATTCTTATTCCTCATAATTCCACCCATATGTGAGGGGGCTACAATCAAAGCTCGAAGAGTAATGTTACAGTCTTCTCCCCCAACTCATGTCCAGCTTAAATAGCATCAATATTCCTTCAAAACAAACTTTTTCTGGGAATGCTCATATCATTTTTTTTCAAAGGTTCAAGGACAAGATAAACAATGTGTCAGAAACCATTATGGTTACAGGCGGCACTCTGAAACGGTTGCTATGACAGAGTGCATGTTTGAAAACTAAACACAGATAATGTGAGGATTGTCACTGATTGGAAACATTTGTTGTTGCGCTACCAGATTCAGCCTGCAACAAGTCATGCAAGTCTTTAGGGACTGTGCTGTTAATTAAACTCAGTAACAATAAGAATGCTATAATCAGTGGTCGAATTGTAAAAAAAATTCAGGGGGGATGGTGGTCCTGTGGCTAATTTTACATAATGATTACAACATTTTCTCATTTTTAAAAAGGTTTCTATTTAATGAAAAATTAGCCTTATTAAACAAACTATTATTTATTAGGTTTTTTTTCCTTCTGGGGACTCAAGTATAGGAATTTTAGTCAATATTTATAATTAAACAATATTTTGCTGAATGTGTTTTTGTGCACTTTGGCTGGTTTAGGTCTGTCATGGATAAATAAATATGACAATAAAACCGCCAGTAGGTGGCAGCAAGTCCCTGTTTTAATAAATGACTTACAGAATCATTCAGATCAAACTATTCATTCAAAACAGCTGATTCAATAGAAACGAAACGAGACGTTGAATCACTGGCTCACTCAACTCGTTAAAAAAATTATTCATTCATGGAACGAAACACCGTGTTGCTATGCGCTGTTGTATAAAACTAATAGCACATTTGTGCTCCCATACATGTGTTACACCCCCCTCCCGGGTCCATACCACCACAACTCGTTCACGTTCCAAGGGTCTCGAACCCGGGATTCCGGTGCGGGAGGCGGGCGCTTTAACAAGGAACGCCAAAGGCTACAGCCTCTAGCGTCAGTCGCTAGAGCGCCTCTTTTTGAGGTCAGGAGAGTGAGGTTTACACACCGCCCTTACTGGCATACATCCGTTACACATGTGCTGATATACAGAAAAGTACATTGCTTGTGCAATTAATATAAAAACGTAAAAGCTCATACATGGGTATATTTTTGTTTTATTGCTGGAATTATAAGGGCATTCTAACTGTATTCGAATGGACTTCATCATGCAATGAATGCTTTTGGACTCTCAAGACGTGTTTTTTTTGTCTCTCAGTCCCTCACAGTCACATATATTATGTCAGGAGAATTATAATTATGTCTTTAAATTATAATTAAGGAAAAACATACCTTCTGTTGTCTTTTTAAAGAACTTGAAATGTTGCGCTTGAACCATTTTGCGGGAAAAATTACGAAATTGCGTTTGGTTGTGCGCAGCTTGTTACAGTACCAAGTTCTGATTGGCCAACCGCCGTTAATTAGTTAGTAAATGATCATAAGTAGAGAATTTTAACATGTCATGCGCATGATAAGTTTTATGTAATACACAACATTAATAATCCAAAGGGGATGGTAAGGGGGGATGATGGTTTTACAGAGGGGATGCTTTTTGTCTTTTTTTTCGACCAGGGGGATGCCACCCACATAGGCTAAAGCAGAGGAGACGATTTGTTGAATAAAGTTATTTTTGTTTTCTTTGTGCACAAAGTATCCTCTTAGCTTCGTAAAATTACGGTTGAACCACTGATGTCACATGGATTATGTCCTTGCTATGTTTCTAGGCCTTGGTCGTGTTAGGATCCTTGCTGTCTATGGGAGGGTCAGAGAACTCTCGGAATTCATCAAAAATATCTTAATTTGTACTCCGAAGATGAACAAATGTCTTACAGGTTTGGAACAACATGAGGGGGAGTAATTAATGATAGAATTTTAAATTTTTGTGTGAAGTATCCCTTTAATGTAATTTGCCATGCTGAAATTACGTGTCCAGCAATGTTTCACTAAAGGTCAGAGAAAATCCTCAAGATCACTGCCTGCGCTACAGTAGTGTTGTTTGGTGAATGTGAAGAGTGAAAATTAGACAACAGAACACACTGATTATAATGCTTTACCACCAAAAACATTAGGAGAATCAGAACCTGGACGACTGAAGAAACAGAAAAGGACTGAAGCAAGAGGACAGAAATACTGCAAAAGACAAAAAATGAGTGCAAAAATCGGTACGACATACACAAGATGAAAAGATTTTATGATGGAGAAAATAGTGATAGTAGTGATCCCTAGGCTGCTTCTTTTTTATTATTATGATAGGACAGTGTAGAGCTGACAGAAAGAAAAGTGGGAGAGAGAGAGAGAGGGATGGGATCGGAAAGGTCCTTTGAAGGGATTCAAACCCGTAGTGCAGCGGCGCTGTATGTCGGCGTGCTGCCCACCAGGCTATTGGTACCTACAAGTAGCTTCTTTTTTGTTGGAAAGCCAAGGCTATGATGATCTTGCTGATGACCCATGTTGATAGATGGCAGTGAAGCATCTAACCATTAAAGTACAGAAGAACAGCGATGCTTATGCTAGCTAAAGAATTACTGAATGTACCTTTATGTGCTACAGCACTCTTGCTTGTATAATATCTTCCTAACAGAAAGCTTGATTTGTTAATGAGACATTTGATTCACAGGTGGTATCTTATTATTTTGATGAAGGTCGTCATGTAAACACGCACAAAATGTCTTAATTTCCTGCTTCTTCCTGTGAAGCTGTTTTTCAGGTTGTTACCGTTTTACTTTCTCGACACTTGCTGCACGCTCTCACCCTCCCAGCTGCTTCTATTCTCGATTAGTTTTATTTTCTCTGTTGCCTTCATTTGTCTTTTCCCTTCTCATACACGCACAATACATCATCCTGTTGACAGGTCTATTGACTTTGCTCTATTTCATCAGCATACACCAAAAAGAGAGAGCGTTCTCTGAATATGAGTGTATGAGGCATCGTTATGGAGCTAATTACTTTCCATTTAACTATGAATATTGACTAGGGTCGTGCTGATGAAAGGCCAAACAGGCCACTATACACCCACCTACCAATTTTCACAGGCCGTACCTTCCTCTGACCCTTTCCTTCCTGCTTTGCTTGTATTCAGTCTCGGTCTCTTGTTCTCTCCTGCACCTTCATCAAATCTCTCGCTTTCCTTAACATGAAACAGCAGGGGTGCAATTAAACCTGGAAAATCGACTCGACTGCACATAATTAGCCTGATCTCTATTCTTACAATCAATGGGGAGGTAAAAGACGAGAGAGCTAGAGAAAGAAGGTAGGGGAGAGACAGATAAAATAACGGTGTTGAGATGGAGGGGGAAACAAAGGAGATTGACGGGGAGAGGCGGCCACGGGCATATATATATGAGAGAGAGAAGAGAGAGAGAGAGAGAGAGAGAGAGAGAGAGAGAGAGAGAGCACAAGTTCCCTCCCCCATGTCTAATCTAAAAATAGCAGAGCAGTCTTTATCATCTGATTTGCTTCAACTGTTGGACGCAAAGAGGACGTGAAGGCCTGTGTGTTACAGTTTGTTTCTGACAAACCTTCCGGTTTATCTGCACGCGCCTAATTAACACAGACATAAATCCTGCTCTGTAGCCATGTGCCAGGCCAACAGTCTCTAAGAGTATACCTTTCTTAACATCCGATTATAAATGTGAAGCCAAACCAAAAACCTGAAGACATGCATGAGTTTTTATGCATGACAAAACGCTGTGCTTATTATAATAAAAGCTCTCTCATTGGTAAAGTCATTTGTTGCTGAATTTAGATTAGAATGGGCTAAATAAGCATTTGATTTTCTCTTTCACAGGAGGGTGTCTTGTGGATTAGACTCTTTATTGCGTTGACTGCATGGCTGGTTGTGTGATTGATAGTGATGTCTGTGTGTTTTCATTCTTCAGAGAGGCTGGCTGAGTCGTGATTCTGGATACTAAGTTAAGTAATAGTTAGACTGACACTCACTGCAGCAGCAAAACTTTGTGTGGAATTGGTGCTAAATTAAACCAACAAACCAAAATCTCATATCATGATATGAGTAATAATCCAGATAATCCACTTTGGGAATGCACTAATATAAAAATTTCAATAAAATGGTAATGGAATGGAATAAAAATGAAAGGCACTTCATTTAATTGACTTTATTTTAATTTAGAAGCATGGGTGTTCAATGAAATACATAGACTAATTTTTCATCATTGTTACATGATAGGTAGGTTAAATCTAGTCTGAAAATCTGGTCTTTTGGAAGAAATTAATACATTTATCAAAGACACATTAAACTTCTAAAGTGACAGGTATGACATTTATAATTTTACAAAAGATTTCTCTCTCAATTAAATGCTGTTCTTTCTATTAATCAAATAACCCCAAAAAATATGTTTAAAATTTTCCACAACAATATTAAGCAGCACAACTGTTTTCAACATTGATAATAATACAAAATGCTTCTTGAGCACCAAATCAGCGAATTAGAATGGTTTCTGAAGGATCATGTGACACTAAAGACAGGAGTAATGGAAACGGGGAACAAGCATCCCAGCACTGATTGCGAGAGCAATTAATATTACATATATGTGTTTATTTTAGCAATGCTGCAGTCACTCATCAGCATATCAAACTGTATATAACTGATAGTAACTGTTTTATTTAGTAATGAGCTTTATGGGAAGCCAAACATTTCGAAAACCATGCAAACCAACATCCACGAGACGCACATGACTGTAAGCGGATCTGTTTACACGCTCGGCCCACTAATAGCATGCCTGAGATCAATTTAGGTATTCGTGTAAACATAGTCAGTGATGTTTGAAGTGAACATAAACAGACAGGACCACTAAAAATAAAAATCAGACCACTACAGCCTATCAAAGCTGATATATGTCCATCTGGCCATGGAGAAAATAGTGTGACTAAAGAAAATGCAGGAAGTAATGTTCATAGACTGAGCATTTTAGAAAACTGGTGACAAGACACAAAATTGTGAGGGTATGATTGAACAAACTGCGCTGTAGCGTTAGTGTGCCCACACACACAGCCCCATACTAAGCCTCTGTAGATCACTCGTCTTAATGAAAACACTGCTAGGATACTCTAAACCCGACATACACGCCAATAAAAATTCCTCTCATTCTTTCTGCAGAACACTAAGACAGAAAGAGAAACGCAAAGAAATGGAGAGACAAAGAGCAAAACAGAAAGGGAGACTGACTGTGCACAGCTGTAACTAATACTGAATTATCTACTAATCTTTCTGTTTAAATGTGATCACAGCTTCGGCAATGTTGTATTGTTTGCGGTAATTAAAGCTAGTTTCAATTTGAACTAAACAGAGACAAAGAGACTTCTAGTGCAGAGTTGATGGGCGTCCACACACTCTAAATCTGTTTAACTCATTTCATCCACAAAATTATTCTGACATTTCTGAAATTGTATATGATGCAGTCTTTATTCAGAAAGTGTATATACTGTATTGTTTGGTTCATAACTTGTTCTCAATGTGTGGGAGTACATTCATGCTGTGAACAGCAGCGAGACACATCTCTGCTAATTAATAAAAGACACTGACATCCTTTCTATGACGAAAATACATCTAAAAAGGTTCAAGTTCTTTAAATGCTCCTATATGCCAGCATGCCAGAGAATGATTGAGATAATGACTAATATATGCATAGTGCACGGATCGCTCCGATGAGAGTAGAATAATGATGATAATGTGATTATGACGAATAAATAAATACTTGCTTCCTGTGGCGTATGAAGCAGGGGGCAACGCTATGCTGTTAAGAGATAAATGTGTTGTTCAAGCACAAGGAGAATCACACACATGATCATATGAAAGGACAAATAATCCAGGAAAAAGAGCTCTAAATGGATTTGAAAGTTTCCTTTCAAATGGAATTTCTCAATGATTATGATAACAAGTGTAACTCAATATTTAAATCCAGCAATTTAGAAAATTGTTGTGTGCTATAAATGAAAAATGGCAATAATGTTTATTAAACCATGCTACTCTTTTATGACTTGAACGACTACATTCCCCATCATTCTCTGTGACACCATATGTACAATAATGCTGCATCAGCTTCATACTACACTACCGTTCAAAAGTTTGGAGGTTATTTTTTTAAAGACTACTTTTATTCAGAAAGGACACATTAAATTGATCAAAAGAAGCAAGTTACAAAAGTTTTTCTTATGCTGTTCTTTGGAACTTTCTATATCACTGATAATAAAAAATAATGTTTCTGTAGCAAAATGTTAATAAATTGAATACATTTTAGAATTATTAATAAATTATAATATTTCACAATATTAGTGTTTTATTACTTTTTGTAAATAAATGCAGCCTTGGTGAGCATTAGAGGCTTTGTTTTGTTGTTTTCTTTCCAAATTCTTTTTAAAAATCTTGCAGACCCCAAACTTAGGAAGTGCATGTATGGAAAGAGAAAACACTGAGTTAATTTTTTGATGAAAATGTCAGGGTATGTGTAGAGTGATGAGGCGAGGACTCAGTTGTGCAGAGTGATGGGCTTTTATTAATAAAAATGAAAACAGCAACAAAAACCACCCCGTAAGGGAAAAACAGGACAGCTGGCAACAAGGCTTGGCTTGACAAGGCAAGGCAAAGCAGGACACGACACAACCAGGGTTGATACAATTACGAACTGGCACAAGACTGCAAACACAAGGAGATTATAAAGGGAGCAGATGAGGAGGGAAACAAGGAAAGACAGGTGGGGCAAATTAACCAATAATCAGGAAACAAGATGGGTGGGGTCAAGACAAATTGACATGAGAGCACATGGCACACAGAAAACTAAGACAAAGCCATGTGCTCACACAAAATAAAAACACAAGCACGTGGCCAGCAAAACAAATCACCAGCCATGTGCAAAACAGGACACGGACATGCAGCTAATGAGAATATTCATAAGCGACGTGTTCACACAAGACATGACAACATGAAACCACACAGCCAATGAAAGAACACCAGCTGCGTGCCACACAGCACAAGATATAACATGAATGCACGCAGCTGATAAAACACGAACTGTGTGCAACAACAAAAAACACAACACACATGGACAGAAGAACACGCGGCGTGGCCGAGCGAACTCGAGACCGCATGCTCACAAAACGAGACAGAACATGGAGCGCGAGTGTCCGAAACCAGTCACGAAACCGAAACTCAAGACATGAGTGCCGGAATCCGAACACCACACTACAACATGAAACAAGGCACGGCTCGAGCTAAGGCTGTGCAATTAATCGACTTCGATTAACATGCGCATCTCGACAGTAAAGCCGGTTCCGTGATTGGCGGCAAATCGCCATCACCATGTGAAAACAGGTGATGGCAATTTACCGTCAATCACGGAACCGGCTTTACTGTCGAGAATCGAGATGCGCATGTTAATCGAATTCGATTAATTGCACAGCCCTAGCTCGAGCACACTCGAAGCCACGCGCTCACATGAAAAGAGGACATGACGGGAGTGTCAGGACTCTGTCACAAAACCCATGAATGATACCAGACCGAAGTGACAGAACCCTGACAGAAAATCCCTAACGTTTTATGAATTTGTAAGTAGGACGTTCCCACAAGGACTTAAACACGGCATTTAGCAGGGTGTGTTTAAACATCATTAATCCTACCATTACTTTAAAGCAAAGGGAAATAAGAGAATCAAAACACAACACATTAATATAAAAGAACAAACAGAGAACAGGTTATTTATTAGCTATAATAAATAAAATGGAGTCTGACTAACCATGCTAACACTAGGGATGCAACGATACCATTTTTTCAGAACGGATCCGATCCGATACCAAAAATTCGGAGGATCGGCCGATACTGATCCAATCCGATACAGTTTTTTTTTTTAAATCAATGTAGAATTTCTATACATTCTCTGTGTTGACCTGATCGTCACTCTTCTGTGTGTTAAACACAATCAATTACAGTGTTTCTCAACAGGTGGGTCAAAAGTGCTGGGTATGCAGCCCAAAAGTGGGTCGCGAGACCGTTCTGAGTGGGTCGCGGATACATCCAAAGAAATGACATCAACAAAAAACGTAATTCTAAATGCTTTTCTGATGCGAGACTTTTATTTTAAAAGACGTGCATGAAAGCTGTTGACACTTCTGTCAGATGCAGATTAAGTAAAGAGTGCCTGAGAAAAACGTGTTGTCCCGATTCAGTATCTGCGGTCAGATGAGATGCAGGTTTAATGTCAGTGTCATTATTCTATCGTTATTTTCATAACTTGATCTGAAATAAAAAGACTCTCACCTCAGAAAAAACGAACTATCCTGTCCTGTCAGATGTTATACTGTGCTGGTAGGGCGCACTCTTCTATAGCACGTGCGAACACAGTGCTGTATATCACTTCACTAAAGCACAGAATCTACGAGTATGAAATGCGTGAAATCAAAGTACAGTACCAATAAATCACATAACTGGTTACTGCGTGTGTTAGTTGGGAAGGATTTGCATGAAGGTATGATATTCATTCTATTCAGAAGCAGTTTCCACGTTTCATTAACAGTCACCTTGGTTGTTTTCATAACCCAAAAATACCATGTTATTTTCACTTTGTGTCATTTTGTAGGCTATATGTTTAAACAAGTGTGGTGGCTCATACCAACTTAATTGTATTAACAAAAATGAGTTTGGGACTGCTATTTAATAGCCTTACCTTATAGGCTGTTTATTCAGTCATATTCTTAACAGTCGAGGCTACAGAGCTCTGAGCACCAGAACGACCAGACACAGGAACAGTTTCTTCCCTCAGGCAATCCATCTCATGGACACTTGACATTAAACGTGGAACACACAACACTATTATACATTATTTATTCATCACACATACTTATTTTTTCATTTCAAATTTGCACATACCAGACCTGAACACACATAATTGTCTATATTATATTTTGTGTTTTTGCTATATTGTTCTTAGTCTATTTGTATATTATTCTTTTATTATCTGTGTCCTGTCCTGTTACTGTCATTCTGTTGCACTGTGGAGCTTCTGTCACTATAAAAAATTCCTCGTATGTGTAAACATACCTGGCCAATAAAGCTCATTCTCATAAAACGAAAGGCGCAAATAAAGAGCGGCACAAAGCGCATCCCGTGCGCAGAATGATGCGCTTGAAACAACACAGAGTAACAGCACACAGGCTGCACAGCCCTCCAAGTCCGTATAGAAAAGAAAAGGACAGAGGGAAGAGATATTGATAAGTAGTGTTTTAAATCGGTGCGTTAGTTTATTGAGCCTTTTCTTTTAACAGTTTTAAACCTCAGTTACTGTGCACTCTTGAAGAGAGTTTGACTGTAGTAACCGAACGCAACGCACAGTTTGAATGCTGAATGGAGGATGACAGACAGCTGCAGCGGAGAGAAGAGTTTACGTGAACTTGAATTTAATGACTTAAATATTCATCTGTACCTCAGATTAAACTATGGAACAGCTTCAGAACACTTGAAATATAATGCACAAAAAACTTTATGGTGCTTTATGATGTTTTTGTGGCTTTCATGGGGCTTAAAAACAACACAGAATAGTATACGCACAACATCGGATTTGGATCGGTCTCGTCTGACCGATACCCGATCCGCAGAAAATGACCGGATCGGAGCCGATACCGATCATGAGTATCGGATCAATGCATCCCTAGCTAACACCAAACCTACATATCTGTTCTAAGAGACTAATGAGCACACAACTGCTAAAATAGTCTTAAGCTCTTGCAGTGAATGAGATTGAATGCATTGGAATATAATCTATGATTCAATAAACCTCAATGAGAATTCAAATATGCACAAACTGATCAAACACATCATTGTTTTACCCAGACTGAAGGTAAAGGCTTATTTATTTAGCGTTAATGATTAACCACATATCTAACATGTCTGCTTATCTATTCAAAACTGCTAAATTTAAACTTTATTACACAGCAAGTCTAGTATATTAAAAAAGCATACTGTCACGCTAGTACTGCTGGGATTGTGTTGTCTGTACTGCATATCACCTTTCACATGTGCAATTCAAAACCTATACGACTGCGAAACAAACTGTACAAATTTTCTATTTTCAAAAGATACTATATTAACAGTAACATCATATTGTGCATAAACAAATTAATTATTACCTGCAGCATTAAACTGAAAAATTGTAACACCTTGAGGATAGTTAAAAGGATAGTACAAGTTGAAATACGCACAGCCAAAAAAAAAAGTAATATGTTCTCCCATCTTAAAGAAATCTCCAGAGCAGACAATTTGCTCTGACTTTAGATGTTTTAGCACAGCACACCCTGAATAGTCTATCTATCAGCAGGCTGATATTTTATACATGCAGATGTGGGGTGGATGCATTTTTGGGATGGAATCTTCATAGGTTTGTGCATTTATGAGTGAAGAAGATGAGTGTTTGTAAGATGCAAAATAATTTTGCCACTATATACATGTTTTTACTATAACCTTTGTCTTTGGGTTTGAGTCGTTTGTTCAGTTAATGCTATGCAGTCTGTACCGGAAACAGAATTGATTAGTTCGTCTCTCGGGTTCGAGTGGATTCGTTCATCCAGTGACAGCCCCATAGGCTATAATGCAATCCGTACCGGAAACAGAATTGATTAGTTCATCTCGAGTCTTCGGTTCAAGTCGTTCGTTCTTCAACGCTTCCCAGCTCAGTATCGTACAACAAACACATTACATTAGTATATTATTAACTGTTGTTATTATATGTAGGCATCTTATTTGCTTTATCAATGTGATTTCCCCGTAATTCTGATAAAGTTTGAAGCAACCCCACACCACATTCAGTGTTATGATAAATAACAATCATGACAGAAATTCACAAATGTATAAATGTTAAGAAATAAAAAGCTATAATTTGAGACCAGAAATGCATCGCATAACTGATTAACTAATTTCTGTATCAAATGCGGCTGTCACATGACGTGACAAAATAACGAACGACTCTGACCCGAGAGGTGAACTAATCATTTCTGTAACCGGTACAGACTGCATTATAGCCTATGGGGCTGTCACTTGATGAACGAACGACTCTAACCCGAACCCGAGGACTCGATGGGTCAACTATACAATTTACAGTTTCCTGTAAAGAACCTATAGGATGTTGCGCATGCGGGTAAACCCGAAATGAACGAATCCCTCGATGAAACGTCTCGATGTTCCAGAGTCATATTAAAGATACGTTCAAATTGAACGAATCGTTCATGAACGACACATCACTAGTCTCTCACATAGACTGACAAAGGCTTGCGCACTCAACTGTTTGCGAAATGGAGCATTGTGCTCGTGTATCCAACCCCTCTCATTCGGCACAAATCCAAATATCCCATAATATTTCCATATTTGCGATGTAACTTATCTGAATGCTAAACTATTAATTATTATGTAAATTGTAGGCTTTGTAATTACTTCTGTTGCGTTCCAACGGTGACACAGAGGCGGGTGCACTGATGTTTGTATTTTATTTTGATAAAGTAGCCTACCAGCATTAGCAATGCTGGAACTGATGTGTTTTGTGTGTGTGTGTTAGGAAACGTGATCATGTTTGTAATTATTTTGCACTACTGTCTGTTCAAAATAAAAGAAAAGAAACCGAGAATAGTAGATTTCTTTTTTTTTCCTGTTGCACCGAAATCGTATCGAACTGTGACCCCTGAACCGAGGTACGTACCGAGCACACAGTGTACAAAATGTCAAATGTCAGATGTAAAATCGCGTGACCGGCCCGGATCGGTGACCGGCCAATCAGTCTCACGTCTTGCTGATTCCGGGCCGATCCTTTTATTGCCAGCGGCGCAGGCAGAGACGTCACACATACACTCACAGTCGCATGTGAACTAGGGGTTGAACGACTTCTGATTTTTTTAGTCGACTTTTATGTGATGAAACTCAAGTCGAAGTCGACTAGTCGCTGATGACGTCATTAATGAACAAATAAGTCTGGAGCTGTGACAAACGCCTTGTGCACAGCTATGAAATATGACACAGCGCTGCCCACATGACTATTGCACCTATAACAGCTTATTTTTATCAGTTCTTTAGTCTTTGGGTCGTTATATTTCTCACAGATTCCTGCTCGTTCTAAATCAGATAGACGTCCTGATTTTGCTGAGTTAGATGTGTTCCTGGGCACTACTGTCTGTAGCCTATGTGTGTGCGTTACAGCGCAGCAGCGCATTCGATTAGAACGTGATTAACTTACCTGTACAATAAGCTGTTTAAAACGTGCATTCTGCCGTTCAATTTCGAGCATCCAGTAATATAATCCCACATGTCTTGTGGAGCGCATTCAGAGTATGAATTCATTTGTAATTTTAACTGTTTGGAAACGGAGCGTAAATGTGGATTTATTATCCTATTGTGCCCTCTATAGGACCAGCGACTAGTCGACTTCAAGCTTAAAGCGTCATGGCAGAGAACTGAAGTCGACTAGTCGATTAGTCTGTGCAACCCCTAATGTGAACACGTCGTTTCGCGTGAGAATGGTTCTAATTTTAATGGCATTCAGTGTAAATGGCAACTGATAATGTATTTATGTTCGTGCCAGATGAGGCTTGCACAGCCTGAGTGAGTGAGGGTGAGAGAGACAGCACACACAAAGTAACTCACAGAAATGTATAGATGCATACTGCGGTCAAAAAAAAAAGAGATTTACAAAATATGATTTAGTTACGCAACATTAGACGGCCATGATGTTTCCCCGAATAACAATATCAGCCCGATTGCAATGTGGTTGTAACGATATACCGGTATGACGATATACCACGGTATAAACACGTACGATTATCATACCGTGTACATTTGCTTATCTGCTGTATTTGGAGAAAATAAAAGATGCAGTATCTCACCTGCGCCTAGGCAACAACTTTCCACTTAACTGTTCTCTTGCTCCACCCACACGTGCAGCGAAGACAACATAAGACACAGAGGCCGTTATCTCTAATCTCTATCCCACGTCGAAATATAAATCAAAATTGGCAGTATGGGAATAACGTTACTTTGAA
Organism: Ptychobarbus kaznakovi; assembly: GCA_027422405.1. Taxonomy (NCBI): domain Eukaryota; kingdom Metazoa; phylum Chordata; class Actinopteri; order Cypriniformes; family Cyprinidae; genus Ptychobarbus; species Ptychobarbus kaznakovi. Next base: position 13,042,064 of record CM049798.1, read on the forward strand.
TATAGAAAAGACGAACGCTTATTTGTCCTCGAGGATAGACAGTTCCCAAAAACTGTGGTCACAAAGCGGCTGCAAAAAGAGGAAACACATCGAACAAGTTTACCTATATTTCAGAACACCGTCCCTCCGTGAAGATATAGTTATGTCCCATTTATAAATTAAGGTTAAAGCCTTATGATGTCCGTGATGCGGAGTGAATCCAGAATCCAGTCATGACAATGAATTTACAATGCAGATGTCACATAAAACGCGCGGTTTGATGGATTGATGAATAAATCAAAAACAGAGCTGTCAAATTACTACATGGTCTAGTGTCTGTGATTATTAAAGCGAAAAAACACTGCTATATAAAAATATAATCTGTTTGTTTTGCGTTTCTCTGTGAGTGAGCAGCGTTGTGTCATGTAAGTTACTACATACTCAAGTATGCGCGCTGGCGCCGCTCATAGTGTTTAACAGCGCCTGCTGTCTCACTATCTGAGGACAAACACTGAGAGAACAATAATCCTTTCATCATTTTATTTGAGAAAACCATTGTCAAATACACTGACACGGAAAGCTCTTCACTACTACCCGTCTTCTTCTTCTCCTCCTTGTGTGATTTGCGGTAGACGCTTAGACGCTTCAAATGCGTATTACTGCCCCCCTCAGTTCACTACTACCCGTCAAAATAAAAGTCCGCTTTTTAACTCGAAGAAATTGACAAAAATGACGACTGTACTATAATGTAGCCTACTTCTAAAATAATAATAATAATAATTTATAGAAACATTTAAGGAATATAATTTCCCCCTCATTTTTATTTAGTAAATCTCTGTTGTGCAGCCCTTTACGAAAGCATAAAAGGATAAAAGTTATTTTCATTTGATTACATTTTAAGACATTAATTAAATTGTTAAAGCGTTATGCATTAATTTCATTACCACCATTTTTGATAGTATATTTGTATTATATCATAAAAGTACAGAATCCAGAAAAATTAAGTCAAACCAGAATTTATGAATTGTTATGAATTAGTAATGATGAATATAAGTTGTTAAACTAATATATAAATCAATGATTACATTTACTTGATTGTTTTTGATTAATGAAATTCGAATAAGCAGATGCTTCCAAACATTTGTTCAAAAAAAAAAAAACAGTTTTGATTGTTTAATACCGTATACCATGATACCGTGATATTTTCTGAGACGATTATCATACCGTCAAAATCTCATACCGTACAACCCTAAATGTGACACTGATTTTATACAATAGTATTCCAATAAACAAGAAGTTCAAATTAAGTGACTTAGATTTTAGACAAAATATTGACTGTTTTTGCTAAATTTCGCTGACGAAAATAGTTCCGATCAAAGCCACAGCAGAACTGTTGTGTGTCTCAGAGCAACACACAGCGGTGTTTCGTTACTGAATGAATCCACCTTTTTGAACGAATCGAGTGAGTCAATGATTCAGTGGCCCATTCATAAGGACAGTCAATTCTGAATTAATCAGCCGTTTGAATGAATCTGTTAAATGAATGAATAAATGACCACCTACTAGTGGTTTAGTCATATTTAAAAGTATCATTGCATTTGTTTCAACTTTTATTTGTATTTTTAAAAAAATATGTAAAACATTAATCTTATAAAATTATTTATGCATTTGAAATGTAGCTGTGAAAATGCATTTATGTCACCTCAGTTTCATCAAACAGTCTGTGAAAATACATCTAATACCACTTCAGATGTAGCTTCTGTTTCTTCAGCAGTGGAAAGATGGAGTTTGTTAATACTAATTTAATTTGAATTAGGGATGCACCGATATGAAAATTTTGGCCGATACGATAACCGATAATTCTTTATATTTGAAAGCCGATAACCGATATGTTGGCCGATAAATCTATATCCAAATTTGTATATACTTTTATCTACGTAGTTGATGATGTCGATGGATCGCTGCAGCCCTAGTTAATTTTTTTAATAATCTAAAATATCAGTATTCAATGTTTAATGATTAAAATATCAAAACATTATGCATTTGTAAGTGCAGGTTAAAGCACTCCATGTCCCTCTGAGCTGCATTAAACAGTGTGTAAATACATCTAAAGGCCACTTCAGCTACAACTTCTGCAAAGATACATTTCTGCAAAGATAAATTGTGTTGATACTGGTTTCATTTGTTTGGTAACAGCCTAAATGTTTTATTATTCTAATTGACTGATTAAATGTAACAATTTGACTCAAAAGATTCACACTTTTAGAAAAAATGGCTTTATAAAGGATAAAATTTCCCATAAAAGGTAAACACCAATTTAAACTTATATGAAAAGATTAATTTCTATCACTGATGTGAACGGACCGGAACGGATAATATCAAAAACTGCAGCTGTCCACTGTAGTCAGCTATCAGCACAAAAACACACGTTCCAAAATGTCATCTAATTACCGTTATTGAGAAAAATCCCCCAAAATATTGAGATATCTTTTTTTTTTTCAATATCGCACACCCTTAGTCAGTACTAAATAAAAATAACATGCATTTTGCATGATTTCTCTTATTTTGGTAAAATAATTAACATTTTGCAGATACTGCAAAGTGTATGTAAAATTCTGACCACAACTGTATATATATATATATATATAGATACATTTTCACAAGTTAATTTTGGCTTTTTGGACCACTGCAATTTGTGCTCTAGAATATTCTGTGCGAGTGTTGTTGGTGTATGTAGTAGTGTATGTACTCATGATTTCAACACTGTATGCAAATGAGAGTGAAAGAGACAGTTTAGGAAGAGAGAGAGAGACTGTGGTTGGTTGTGGGGATTGGCAGTCTATTTGAACAACACTCCTCAGGCAAACGAACATGCTGATGCCAAACCAGCCAACACCATTAAAATGCTAATGTAGGGAAAAATGGGTCCGCGCATTGTTGCCATACATCACACAGATCTACAAATAAGCACTGATCTAAAAAACACACTACTAAAAATGTGCACTAACAAACACACACCTCACTATCACTCCTCAAAATCTCAGAAACTCACCAAGACTCGTGGGTTTAATGAGCTCATCCAGTACATCGTAGAAGGGCAGCCGTTGCAGTTTGACATCAGGGTGCACGGGGTGCAGGTTCGTGGGGAGGTGGGGCAGGCCCAGCTCGTGTTTGGGCCCGAGGAGGGAGATGGGGAGCAGAGGCGACTGGGGCGCTCCATGCCGATCAAATCCCAACTGCGTGAGGCCGGGGGGCAAGGAGGCAGTGGCGTGGTGGACTCCGGGCAGGGTAAGTTCTGCTGGGGACACCAGCTTGGTGGGGAAGCGTCGTCTGTAGAGCTCCTTGATCTTCATCTGGATGGCAGGGCTGCAGCCAGCTTTAAGGAGGTGTATGGCTTTAGTCAGGAGCTCATGCTTTCGTCCATGTTTGTTTCTGCCTGCGTAGCCCAGAAGAACCTGCAGCTCTGACACCCGCAGGCTCATCACCATTTGCTACAGGAGAAGGAAAGAACGAGAGCGGCAGAAATTAACACGCACATTCTGAGCCAACTCGATGACAACATCACACTTCCAGCGCCAAACGCACTTCATTTGCATAGGCCAAACTGTTTACTGGGAAAACACACATTCACATACTCGCAGCTCAGACACTGATACACACATCTAAAGGCACAAACACATCTCTCACACACTCGCTTTCCCTCAGGCTAGGATAGTTCAATAATGGTCTAAGCTATGAAATATGCAGGAGCAACCCCAAACACACACAAACACAACGGAAGTGTCACATTCCACAGGCTTGAAAACGAGACGGAAAAACCAAACAGAAGAGGGCAACCAATGCAGAGCAAAAACAGACAATGTATACACTAACATAATAATAAACCATTCTTCTCCAGAACGGCAAATGAACACATGCTGTCCAGTTTGATTGATGTGTGTTTCCTGGTGAGATTAACAGTCTTGTCATTTCTCAGTACGTGTTCTTATGCGACCTTGCATCCTTTTGTTTTCAATTCCAATACTCAAGAATGTATACAGAATACAGAGGACATCCATGAAAGTACCCAGAAGTGTTCTTGATATCGAGGATGCAGCAAATGCAGACTTAAGAAGAGCAAACCATTAAAAATCCCAGTAAATGCTGTGGATAGGCATCGTCGTATGTAAGCTTAAAGGAATAGTTCAAACAGTTGTTGTTAGCCTCTATTGACTTTTTCCCTTCTGTGATTTCCCTACAACTTTGATTACCAGCATTTTTCTAAATATCTGTTTTTGTGTTCATCATAAAAATAAAAATAAAACACTTATATAGGTTTGGAATGACATGAGGGTGAGTAAATTATAACAAAATTTTCATTTTGGGGTGAACTATTCCTTTAAACGTATAAACGTCCTGCTGCATGCGTGCAAATGCGTGACTGCTTGTGAAAGTAAATATATGACCCTGGACCACAAAACCAGTCTTAAGTAGAATAGGTACATTTGAAGCAATAGCCAAAAATGCATTGTATGGGTCAAAATTATCATTTTTCTTTAATGCCAAAAATTCTTAGGATATTAAGTAAAGATCATGTTCCATGAAGATATTTTGTAAATTTCTTACAGTAAATATATCAAAACTGATTAGTAATATGCATTGCTAAGAACTTAATTTGGACAAATTTAAAGGCGATTTCCTCAGTATTTTTTATTTTTTTGCACCCTTAGATTCCAGATGTTTAAATTAGTTGTATCTCGGCCAAATATTATCCGATCCTAACACCATACATCATTGGAAAGCTTATTTATTCCGCTTTCAGGTGATGTATAAATCTTAATTTAGAAAAACTGACACTTAAGACTGTTTTTTTTGTGGTCCAGGGTCATATGTCATTTTGTTTGCCATAATCTTAATAAAGCAATAAAGACCTGAAAAAAGCCTGCAGTACTTTTTCGTGGAATATTATAAAAAATATTACCGTTGACAGAGCACAATTTACAAACACTTGCAGTAAAATAAAAATATATAAAATAATGTAAGTAAATGTTTTAATTAATGTTGGGTATCGTTTGAATTTTATCAATTCCGATTCCGATTCCGCTTATCGATTCCGATTCTTTTCGATTCCCAGTTTCGATTCCAATGTGATTAAATAATGATATCAAACATTTATCCTGTGTCTCTTTTTAGCAAACCATTTATTGGAGCTGAATACCATGAAAAAAAATCAACAGGCGACATAAAAACTGGACTCTTTAAGAGCTGTTTGTGTGCAAAATAGAGCTGCATGATTCTGGATAAATTGAATTGTTTTCTTTTTTCTCAATGGAAGTTGTGGTTGTCTCATGATTCTGAAGAAAAAAATATTAGACAACTAAACAAAATCTCATGTAATTTATGAATTACTCACTCAAGATGTACTTGTTTCATTACTGGATGAATCAGCATCCTTGAACGAATCTCTTGTATGATTCAAAGACAAATACATTTTAACAGACACTTTTCGCCACCCACTGGCGTAGCAATGTAATCGATAAATATTCATTTGAAGTATAAAAATTACTTCCAAAAGGATATTTACCCTATTTTAATCGCTACCGTACATATCAGAGTTTATATCTGAACTATAAACATGTATAACAGTGCTTCTGTAAATTTAATGATACTGTGTGGTTGAAAAGACTGTGAAGCTGTTTCATTCATATACATGACAGCTGCTCTCTTTAGGTCATGCAGGTTTAAATGTTTAAATCACACTGACTGATGTGATCATTTGCTGCATGGCAGTGGCGGAGCCAGGATGTTTTCATAGGGGTGGCCAGGGAGGGCCAGCAACCAGCCTGGGGTGGCACAGAAATCTACATTATTTCAATATAAAAATGTGGTTGACTATAACGTATTAGACCATTTTAGTGCCTAAAACACAGCTGAATACAATGAATTTCTACTTAATTTTAATTGAAATATTTGTAAATTATTATATCAAGTAATACTGAGTGAATGTGACCATTTTTGTATTATTCCTCACCTCCAGGTATTTTAATAAAGGGTCTCACTATAGCTTAATTGCTCTGTCAGTTTGGTTCTGGCTCTCAAAACCCCCAAAAAACTTGTTCTCTAACATTACATACTCATGGATGAGACTTGTTTCAATCTATAAGAATAATCAGCCTGATATAGTTTAAATGAAAATATATTATTGTTAATAAGGTGATTCTGAGAGTTTTATTTATTTCACATTTCTTGTTTGTGAAGGCTAAATACAAATGAAAAGTGAACATTCATTTATTTGTACCATTTTTATTTCTAAAATATTATATAGTTTTATAGGAGGAGGTATTATATACTTGGCAAGTTCATGTTTCAGATGTTTGTAGTTACAGACATCCATAGTGGGCGCTCTTCAGGACTGCAAAGCTCTGCAGAGAGTTGTGCGCTTAGCCGAGCGCATCTCAGGGTCTGCTTCATTTTACTGCCATCTGGCAAGCGCTTCCGGAGCATGATGGCAAAACTGAGAGACTTAGGAGGAGCTTCTTCCCTCAGGCCATCAGGCTCCTAAACTCAAACTCGGTCAAATAACATCAATATGACTCAATTTAATAAACAGTAAGATACCCACTATTCTCCATCATTGCTGCTATGTATATCTCTTGCACATCCCTGCTTATATTATTATTTATTAAGTCCACAGTATACTGTCCTGCACATTTTATTTTATTGCACATCTTATTCTTCCTTATTTTTTTTACCTATATTTATGTATATTCTCTTGTGTTGTGTTACATATTTTGCACTGTCCATTGAGCGGACCTGACCTGATTTACATTTCACCACTGATTATATTCTGTATAATTGAGTATGTGACGAATAAAACCTTGAATCCTTGAATCCTCTTGGCAGTTTTTCTGAGGCTTTTTTAATATTCATATCGATATCGGAATTATATCGTTTCGACCGAAATTAAGAAATATATTGTGCTATAAATTTTGGCCACATCGTCCAGCCCTACACAGAACGCATATTTATTGCATTTTCTAGAGGGACATCTATCATCGTTGCACTCACGTCTCACACAAGAGAGCCCAAAGCCATGTAAAATTTTAATGCATACTTAATTTCAACTTCTGTAAAAAAACATGGTAATCACTATGATTAATTCTCCGCTAAATTAACTTGCTACGTGCGAACGAAATGCAATAACAGCTGTATACATTTTGCTGAAATGTTTGTAGTTGGACATTTTAAACCTACAAGTAAGTGTATTTGTATGATAGCACTAACTGTAAAGTGACTGTAATGGGGTAATCGAAATAGTCTTTTTACTTAATTAGCCTAGTCTGTGCCTTTATTTTTATTTTTTTAGTTTAGTAAATTTAACTTTGCTTTAAAAGCATTATTTTTGTTTTTAGATCACAATGTCACAATGTTATAATGTAATGTGATTTTATCCCTTTTTGCACATTATATATGCCTAAATGGTTACATTCACTATTTATTTGTTTGATCCAAATCCAAAATACTGAGATATGTACCGTGTACCGCAAATCAACCAAAAATACTGAGATATGAATTTTTGCTCATATTGCCCAGCCCTACTTTGAAGAAACGTGCATTTGGTAATATTTTGCTCGATGCGCCCTCTTGTGGCTTCGAATTTTGATAATATTTTAGTGAAAAATTAGAATTTAGTTTTTCAGCCAATTTGACAGCCCTATTAAGTAATGTCTGTTTGCATTCTTTCCTGTGTAAATAAATATATATTAGCTTCTCCTTTCGACAAGATATTAGATTAGAATTAACCAGACAATAAAAAGCTAACAATGCACTGATTAACAACTCAATGCAACAAGAACAAATCAGAGCAGATGCTCTTACAACTAGGAGCCTGCCAGACATTCCTGAATAAAACACATGATGCATTTCAGCTTTAAATGAGAGGAGAGCAGAAGAGATAGGTCCAGGAAGAAAAAGAGAATGACAGTGGGCATGAGAGAGAGAGAGAGAGCGAGAAGAGAGAGAGAGAGCGGAGAGAGAGAGAGAGAGAGAGAGAGAGAGAGAGAGAGAGGGGGAAGGGCAGAGACATGAGCTGCTCTGCTTCCAAAACAAATGAAATTGAACACACACACACACACACACACACACACACACACACACACACACACACAGAGACGGCTCCAGTAAAAATACTCAGCAGGCATAATGCTGTTTGAAAGCAGAGTCTGCCGACAAAGGTGCTGTGACGGCAGCTTACCAGAACGATTCTAATTTCCCCCTATAATGACCCTTAACAATCCAATCAGTCATTAATTCACTCACTGATCCATCATATTCCAACAATTGTCGGAATAAATGCAGAAATGACAATCAATAACTGAGCTGTTCAGGTGAAGGGATGGAGAAATCAGAACTAAAAAGAGATATAGACATTCATTTACGGACAAATCATTCGGTCTGGTGAACAAACTCAGAAGAGAGGGTAAAAAAACAGGTGAAATACTGCAGACCAGCCAGGAACATCTCACACAACAACACATTGACAGCACAGGAGATTCACACAGCATTGAAGAGAGATGTGTGTGTGTGAGCGAAACAGAATGAGAGATGTATGATTGAGCTTATGGAGTCTGAACAGCTCATCTTAAAGGGGAAAAAGAGAAAGAGAGAGAGAGATGGAGGCTCCTGACTATGACCGCATCTGTCAAATGCTTCACATGTCTGTCAGTTCTCTCTCTGAGACACACTTGCTTTTCACAAGTCTAGGGTGTCAAAGTAGTGACTTGTTTTATCAATCAAATAATGTAGTAATGAGAGTACTGAAGACATTGAGGAAAAATACATGCAGGTCCAATCATAATAAAGGAGTAAGCTGTGGTTAAATTACATTCCAGGAATTGGATATCATAGGGTGTGAGGCATTGTGACGCATTTTGCAGAACCCGAAACTGATGCCTATACAGGAGCATCTCAATAAATTAGAATGTTGTGGAAAAGTTCATTTATTTCAGTAATTCAACTCAAATTGTGAAATTGTGTATTAAATAAATTCAATGCACACAGACTGAAGTATTTTTCAAATTCTTGAATCGATTTTGCTTGACAGTCCTCAAAAGTCTGCGGTTCTCTCGGTTGGTTGTGCATCTTTTTCCTTCCACTCAACTTTCTGTTAACATGCTTGGATACAGCACTCTGTGAACAGCCAGCTTCTTTGGCAATGAATGTTTGTGGCTTACCCTCCTTGTGAAGGGTGTCAATGATTGTCTTCAGGACAACTGTCAGATCAGCAGTCTTCCCATGATTGTGTAGCCTAGTGAACCAAACTGAGAGACCATTTTGAAGGCTCAGGAAACCTTTGCAGGTGTTTTGAGATGAATAGCTGATTGGCATGTCACCATATTCTAATTTGTTAAGAGATTTGTTGAATTGGTGGGTTTTTGTTAAATGTGAGCCAAAATCATCACAATTAAAAGAACCAAAGACTTAAACTACTTCAGTCTGTGTGCATTGATTTTAATTAATACACGAGTTTCACAATTTGAGTTGAATTACTGAAATAAATGAACTTTTCCACGACATTTTAATTTATTGAGAATTGCACCTGTTTAACCAGACAGCGGGACGTTTAACACATACAGTCTATTCTGTACATTTAACCACAATTTGATGTTGTTTGAACTGGAGTTCATGTGAGAACAAGACCTGTTGTCACATCAGCTCAGACAATTCACAGCCCTGTTGGAAAAGTTCTTTATTGACGTTATATATAAAATGAGTGCTTTGAGACACTTTTGAGACCCTTCATATAATGTAACACCACTTGACAGTTGCAGTATTAAGCCTAGAAAACCATGATTAAAATGAGCTTAAAATACAGAATTCACCAAACACCTTTGTGCGCAGCCAAGAGTATACCTGCATGTTTTGTTCACATGAATTTTATTCCTCTGACTTTTTTCACCAAAGTCAACCGCCCACATATCTCCCCTCCTACACTCATCCCCCTCTCCCTCATCACAGCCCAGAGGGTCTAATGTTTTATCCCACAGCCATTTACAACAAACTAATACAGCACAATTTCACACACACCAAATCCCAGATGTCAGTATGTAAAGGTCTTAGTTTCGCCAGTGTCAACGTCAGATACGGCCACCCTGCTGAGGTTTTCCTGCACAACACTGTGTCATACGAGTTTCAAAGTGGTTCAATACCACCACCACTCTAAAACCCACAGAGAGGAGAAACACAGAGGTGTACTTGATGTCTGCAGAGTCAGTCAGCTTTATTCAAATAGAATAAACCACTATGAATAGGTAGAGTGCTAAAAAAGTATGCAAAGCTAGCTCATTCTTTCCAATCATACACCAATCCAATTACCTGATATACCCTGCAAAGTGGACTTAACAGGGTATCTTGCCATTTTATGAAAGACTTAAAATCATAGCGAGCATGCATCGACTCTCAAAATACCGATACAATTATTTGCCCCGGATGCCGCAATATTTATTTACTGAGACAATATTCTTCGCTTTGGCTTTTCATCTTACAAATGAATGTTTATTTATAAAAAGCATATTGAATTGTCTAATGTATTCAAATGGAGAAAATGCAGTTTTAGGTTGTTGGACTAAAGAGTGGAGAAACAGAATATTGAAATTAGCTTCCACTCATTTTTGTCATTCCACTGCTGACAGCACGGTTTATCTAATTTACACAGAACTTCAATGCGAGCTGCATTTAACGTGCAAGTGAACTTGTATAAAACAAGCTTCTCCTATGAACAGTGTTGCTCCTATCACTGCTGGTCCTTAATATCCCCGTTATATAATGTTGAGGGAGGCACTAGATCAGTGCTTCTCAAAGTCCGGACCATACCGCCTCCACTTCGTATTTCAAGAGCACTAATTATATTTCCTACTTTGATAAACACATACTGAACTTGTAAATCATTTGTTTAGTTTTTATTGTATTTTTGAAGATGGTCCGAAATGAAAAAGCGAAGGCGAGATATTTAAACTTTTCCTTCATGACATTTGTTGTCATGACATCCAGTGAGCATATGACGTTTGACATAATGAAGTGCTGCATTTCCATACACAGCATTTAATATCATCATCACAATACCATACAAAATGTTTGGGTCTGTAAGATATTTTTTATGTTTTTAAAAGACGTCTCTAATACTGACTACACATTTTGTATTTATTAGAGGCTCCAAGCTTGACAAATACAGATAGAACTTGAGTTTATATGAATAATATATGCAAATACTTTTATAAACATAAAAGTATAATAATCCAATCCATGTGACTCATGTGTTGTCTGAGGTTGATGTAGTTCCAAATGAATGTGCTATGTGAACTTCGGTTGAAATCCCCTGCACAGGACCCTGTGAATCAGAACCCATCTAGTAAAGGGCTTATTAAACAGGTGCACATTAGTGAAGGTTTGTGTAATAATAAATGCACCCAACACAAACAGCACAAAGGTTATGACTGCTCAGCGTACGAGCAAAAAATAACTAAATTATTTACTTATCTAATGCTAATTTATGAGTTGATCCATTTGTCTTGGGGCAACAGAAAGGATAGTACTTCTCATTTCTTCTGAAAATCACTCATCTTTTTTTCTTTTTTTTTTTGCAGCGTATGTAAACGTGTATGTGTGTGTGTATTTTGCTCCTGCTGTTCAGGGTAAATCTGTGCTAGGTATGCTCTAATATCACTTGATGAGGGTGATCCAGCCAAGTATTCTTCAAGGTCATGCTGATTTTTACTTATTGAAAACAAAAAGGAGAACATAAAAAATCCAAATTCACCAGCACAAAACCTGAAGGTGTTTGTGTGTTTCTCCATTACTGAAACAGATAAGTGTTTTCCAGGCTCAGGTGTAACGCGTGTTAATTTAAGCATTTGTGTAGGTGCGTTTGTGGTCTGTCTTTGGGGCTCAGGTGCACATGAGCCCGTGATGAAGATCATCTTTCTTGAAGTATAATTTCAGAGGATGAAGGTGATTCAGTGACAGAATCCCTCTGTCTTTTCACATGCCTGTCTGTCTGATGCTGGGACTGAGAGCCAACAAACAGTTGAGAGGTCACAAACACACACACACACACACACCACCAATTTCACTTGCATGCATTCATTGCACACTCTCTTTCTCTCTAGCTAAGAGCCCAGAACACAATTAGTGTGCCAGCTTTTCCTCCAACTCTCGCTCTCTCTCGTCCGCCCCTCCCCCACCATCTACAGCCCTGCAGCTCACTGGCGGAAGATCAGCACTCACATACCTCAGTGATTTGATTCACCAACACAGCTCCAGCGGTGAGCGCACACACATACATCCATGTAACCATACTATCATAGCATGATCTAAAGCAGGGGTCACCAACATTTTTGTGAGATAGGGCTACCTGAAGGGATAAAATAGTCTCAAGAGATTCTTGTTTGTTATATTCCAATATATATATATATTACATCTTGGTATCTTACCATTGATAAACATTAATGATTTCTCACAAGCATTTTACCTTTTTATCAATCCAGGAAAATATTCCAGAACAATTTTGAAAAATAGGCCATCACAACAAATTGTTTCCAAATCATATATTTATCATGATGTTAATTTAGGAAGGAAATGCTTTCCAATCAATTTACAAACAAACATTGCAGCTCTGGAGATGAAGTTCATGTGTTCTTGTCTAGAGGTCGACCGATGTGGGTTTTTCTCTGGCCGATGCCAATGACGATATTTAGAAATCAGGGCAGCCGATGGCTGATATATTATGCCGAATTTTTTGGCCGATATGTGTGGCCGATTGTCTTTTTTTTTTCATCTCATAAAATCTAAGTCAAGTAATAAGACGTAAAGTGATACATAAAATTGCTTAAATTAAACATTTATTAAACAAAACAAGCCTCTCCAATCAGTGCACTTGTTTAATTTAAATAAAAATAATGTATACATTAAATAATACATACACAACAGGTAATCTAGGAAAAAAAGTTTTTTTGTGCACAAAAATTACATAAATAAAATATAATAAATAAAATAAACAAGAGTAGTGTTACACAGTAGCAACCAGCAAAAAACACAAGCCAATAAAATATCCACACATTTATTGAAAGAAAATTGGACAGATAATTTATTAATATTAAATAGCAATGTATTATTTTTATTCAGTTTTATGCAACAGAATCAGACATAACTGTTGTTGTTATTGTTGTTTTTGACTAATTATCCAAATAATGTATAGTCCTGCAAACAGGGATTTTCCTTTCTCTGAGGCGAAGGTGGTACATCCGGATCATGTGCACACAATGTACCCTTCAACTGCCTGAAACAAACACTTTTTACATGCAATGTATTTTAGGTGTTATAACAATTATATGATTGAAGAAAATGACAATTCTAAAGTTATGTTTTATTTTCTGTCACCTAATGTTTTAGTGTTATTTGTTTTTAAAATAGCCTCATGAAATGTTTTCTTTTTCCTCAGAAATTCTGTGTTAAATCCACCATTTTTGATAGTATATTTGTATTATATCATAAAAGTACAGAATCCAGAAAAATTAATCAAACCAGAATTTATGAATTGTTATGAATTAGTAATGATGAATATAAGTTGTTAAACTAATATATAATCAATGATTCAGTTTACTTGATTGTTTTTGATTAATGAAATTTGGATAAGCAGATGCTTCCAAACATTTGTTCAACCAAAAGAAAACCTGTTTTGATTGTTTAATACTGTATACCATGATACCGTGAAACCGTGGTATTTTCTGAGACGATTATCATACCGTGCAAATCTTATACCATTACAACCTTAATTTCTAAGAGACAAAAATTATATTATTATTAATATTATGAGGCAACCCAAACCCGTTTCTTGATTTAAAACAATATCACTCATTAGAACATACAGAAACTAAGAAATACATTTTTCTATTTAGATATTTATTTTGTTAAGGAAAATTAATGGTCTGGTTTCTACAACTTTCTATTTGGAGCAAAAAATCTGGCTTTAAACTTGAAAGAAATAAAGATTTGACATTTATCATGATAATTATCGATGTCGACTGATATGAAAAGAACTATTGTGATAATATTTTGGGCCATATCGCTCAGCTCTAATCACTAGTAAACAAGCAGCGCTGCCCTTATGACCTTTAATATGCATTATACAGAGGCAAGATTTAAATAAAACTTTTCTAGTTTCAATGGTAGAAACTTTTCTAGAACAGTAAGTTCCTCTCAGACATACATTCATATAAACTCCTACCCCTAACTGAATCAGAATTTGTTTAGCATCTCAACCGATTTGAATCGTCACATGTTTGAATCGATTCTCAGCCGGCTCGCGGTTAATTGTTACATACCTACTCTTAATAGGTCAGTAGTAGTGTAACTACCGTTAATATGTCAAGCGGACACTGATATCGACCAGCATCAAAATAATCAGCCTGTTTAATACATCAGTCATTAGTTTGGTTTTAAACACTTCCAAATCTTTTGTTTTTAACAGGAGAATGGAGTAGGTGGCCTTGAACATTTGCCAGAGAGGAGGCTTGCTGTTAATAACTTACCATTTGCAAGCTCAAAAACAGGCAAACGTGTAAAACCAAGGATACAACAGCTTCCTGAGCCCACCTGGCATTCTTTCGCATATGTGTTGATGAAGCAGGTGCAAAGACACTAATCACTTGTACATTCCAAAAAAAGCCTTTTCCTGATGCAAGCATGTGCATCAGTGTGTAATCTCTTCATAAACAGCTGGCTCTATCGCACTCAAACTGTATCTCAAACAACAACTTTTCTCCCTTCAGAGCCGCAACAGATCTTAAGGTGTCCCATCTCTTCATGCTCTAATGCCTGGACACAGCCAGACTACAGAAGACTTTCTGCAGGAAACACAATGAAAAATTCAGACCAAACTTGAGTTAAACTTCTGCAAAGATTCATTTTGATGATACTGATTTCATTTGTTTGGTAACAGCCTAAATATGTATTATCTTAATTTACTGATTAAATGTAACAATTTGACTCAAAAGATGTACACTTTTAGAAAAAAATGCTTTATTAAAGGTAAAAATCTATTTAAACTTAAATTAAAATATTAATTTCTATCACTGATGTGAACTGACCACACAGAATATGCGAATATCAAAAACTGCAGCTGTGTCAGATATTAGCACAATAATACACTCTACAAAATATCGTCCAATTATCATTATCGAAAAAATCCCCCAAAATATCGAGATATCATTTTTTTTCAATATCGCACACCCCTACTGCACACTTCAAGTGTAACATCAAACAAAGCGCGCGTCTCTCACAGCGCATCCTGTGCAATGAAGCCCAATTGCAATTGGAAACAGAATACGGGTGTTTCTAAAGCAAACACAGCATCATCGCACATCTGGTTAAAAACTAAGCTCAGAATCGATTCTGAAATTCTCAGAATCCATCCAGAATCGTTGGAGAGCAAATCGAGATGCATCGATGGATCGATTTATTCTCCCACCCCTATCGCACACCCCTACTTCAGAGCATAACATGAATCCAAAACACTAGCAAACCAGAGACCAAAACACGCTTGAGCCTTATTTCCTGGAAGAGAAAGTCATTATTGTTCCTGTGTTTACACAGAGAAACATATTAAATTATATTTATCACCAAATACATTTCCAAACAATATATAATGCCAAAACAGTGAAGACAGTTTTAAGCAGGAATAAATAAGCGCACTTTAAGATTTATTACGTGATTAGCATAGACGTACACCTTAAAGTCACGATAAATCAAAGTAGCAAGAGGTCTTTTTTTCTGTATTGTAATGTAAATCTGAGTGTAACTTATTATCAGAAGAGGAAAAAAAGTTGGGACTTGGTTCTATAAAACAGTTGTTGACATGATTTAAAAAAATAAATATGAGCTTGCAGTCAGTTGGGGGGATGGGGTTTAAACTGACTAAATACATATCTCTGACCATTTCTTCATTAAATTTACATTACATTTTGCTACCCGGGTGCCACCAACCCCCTTACCGGTTACTTTTAGATGAAACCTACGATCCCTTTCTCCCTCCCATCTTTCCTCTGTAGTATCCTCCTCTTTTCCCTCACCTACCCATTTCTCATCTCTGGGTGTGAATGCAACTACTGAAACTTTATGCTCTACCTTAACCTCTTGTCTAGACTTAAGACTAGGTTAAGTTTTTGAGCTTGCGATGTTCTTCAGTTTTCACCTCCACACACACAGGACTTCCAACCACATCCACTGCTCAACCTCCCATCTTCTCCTTCTGTCCCCTCACTGAGGCGGAAGTATCCAAACTTCTCCTCTCCAGCCATCCTACAACATGTCCATCTAGACCCAATCCCCTCGCACCTTCTCCAAGCAATCTCTCCCACACTCTTACCAGCACTCACACACATTATCAACACATCTCTCCTCACAGGCATCTTCCCCACTGCATTCAAGCAGGCTCGGGTGTACCCCACTGCTCAAAAACCTACATTAAACACTTCTCTTATAGAAAACTACAGACCTGTCTCTCTCCTTCCATTCATAGCCAAAACACTCGAACGAGTTGTCTTCAACCAGGTCTCGTTGTTTCTTTCACAGACCAACAAACTGGACGCAAACTGGACTGCGCTACTCTCAGTCACTGAAGCCCTGCGAATTGCAAAAGCCGATTCCAAATCATCAGTCCTCATTCTGCTGGATCTGTCTGCCACTTTTGACACTGTCAATCATCAGATCCTCCTGTCCACCCTCTCATCACTGGACATCACTAGGATTCCACTTCGCTGGTTTGAATCCTATCTCACTGGTCGGTCTTTCAGAGTGGCCTGGAGAGGGGAGGTATCCAAACAAAGCACATCAATTGGTCACTGGGGTTCCCCAGGGATAGGTTCTTGGACCCCTTCTCTTCTCCACATACACTACATCACTGGGTCCCATCATACAGGCACATGGCTTCTCCTACCACTGCTACGCTGATGACACACAGCTCTATCTTTCTTTTCAACCAGATGATCCAACGGTAGCTGCACGGATCTCAGGCTGCCTGGCAGACATCTCGGCATGGATGAAAGAACATCACCTACAGCTCAACCTGGCAAAGACTGAGCTTCTTGTCTTCCCTGCCACTCAAAATCTACAGCATGACTTAACGATTCAATTAGGTTCATCAACAATTACCCCATCAACTTCGGTCAGAAATTTTTGTGTAATCTTTAATGACCAGCTGAACTTCAAAGAGCACATTGCAAAGACTGCTCGATCTTGCAGGTTTACACTACACAACATCAGAAAGATCAGGCCCTTTCTGACAGAGCATGCTGCACAACTTCTTGTCCAGGCCCTTGTCATTTCTAGGCTGGACTTCCATCAAACACAATCAAACCTCTACAAATGATTCAGAATGCAGCGGCATGACTGGTCTTCAACGAGCCCAAAAGAGCCCATGATACACCTATCTTTGTCTCCCTGCACTGGCTACCAGTTGCAGCTCGTATCAAGTTCAAGACACTGATGATTGCATATAGAACAACCACAGGCTCAGCACCCTCCTACTTCCACTCACTATTACGAATCTACATCCCCTCCAGAAGTCTGAGATCTGCTAGTGAGCGACGCCTCGTGGTACCATCACAGAGAGGCTCAAAATCACTCTCCAGAACATTCTCATTCACCGTTCCTGGCTGGTGGAATGAACTTCCCATCCGGAACACTGAATCCCTGACAATTTTCAAGCAACAACTGAAAACTCATCGCTTTCGACACTACTTGACTTCATCCTATTATTATTATTATCCTAAACTAAAAAAAAAATACCTTAATCTTTCTCTTTATTTTTCTCTCCTACCCTTGCTAGCTTGTACTTATTTGAACAATGCCTGAGACTTGGTGTTACGAGCACTTCCTCTGTCTGTTTGCCTCTTCAAGATGAATCGTTTTATTTATTCCCCAATTGTAAGTCGCTTTGGATAAAAGCGTCTGCAAAATGACTAATTGTAAATGTAAATGATCGGAGAAGTCCGACATGTCACCAAATAAGCCTGTCTTTCTCTTAGAAACATCAAGTTATGTTTTTTTTTATTCAATATTTAAAAAACAGAGCCTACATCACCCTAAATTACAAACAAATCACAGAGAGAGCGAGAGGACGAGAGCTTCTCGCATCCTCTTTCTTCAGTCAGCCTGGATGTGCATCACTGTCTCTTTGGCAGCTTTAAAAACGTAAAAATCTAATGTGTTGAGTTTGACTATGTGGAGCTCATTGTGTTATAAACCTAAACCTCATTTATCTATGATGCTGTGATGTAGTGTGAAGTATGCTAAGAGGAGACATGGAGACTTTAATAGATTATTAAATTTACAGCCCTTGTCCAAACAGAGCATGAGTGCTGAGCCGACTACACATATTTATAAGCCATAATAGCAGCAAATGACCCCAGATCAGTAGGATGATTCCACAACGTTCTGGAACAAATTCCTCTATTCTAGTATTTGGTTATGTGCTGCATTGTGTGAGAGACCGTGCAGTGTGAGCTAAACCCCCAGGAAATTGGTACAGGAGCTAGAGCCAGGTAAGAGAACATATGCTGAAGGGAGATATAAAACCCACACACACACACAACCACAATCCCCACCTTAATCACCTCTCAGTTGATGGAGGCTATTTGTGTGGCCAGAGATAGCTGGCTACAGCCTGAGAGAGGGAATGAGCACATCAGTATAAGCATGTGCACGTTAAAATAGATCGCATAAAATAATGAAACTAGGAATGCGTGTAGACCCACATTAATTTTTCTTTGTGCTGACATACAGCAACAACCCTACAATAAAACATCTGGACCAGCACTGATATTTCTGCAGGTGAGCAACAGGACAATATAAATCTCTCAGGCATGCTACAAAAACAGCTCTCACCTAATTAACATTATATAAATCAACACCAGATATGAATATATGGAAAATATCCATGCTGCTCTGGGAATCACTGCAACTGAAAATTTAATAGGTTTAAATAAATAAGAGGTGTAATAATAAATAAGTAATCTGATCCATTAATTAAATTTCTCTTTTGGAATGAATAAAGTTCAGATTTTGTTGTAATTAAAGTTTCTAAATAACAACAACTGATCTGTTGAATTCATACTCCTGGATACAGCCTAGCGTATCACTCATGAGGTAATTTAATGTAATCTGAGCACAATGGCTTCCACGTTTAGTCTCAGTGCAGTGCAGTGTATGGAAATTGTGAGAAAATGAAGCACAAAATTAAACTTGAGGAAGTGTCCCACAACAGGACAAAGCAATATTGATGATTCATCTTTAAGCTTAAGGAATCTGAAGATTCTGGAACTCATTACTAAACTGTACGTTTTAATCAGATGTGTTTCCAGCCTTTCTTCTGTACGGGGGCATTCATCAAAAAATGTGTCCCAATATTTTTTGGATACTGTTAAATATTTATATAAATTGGCTTTGCAGTACAAATTGGAGCTGCTTCATTGCTGACAAATGATAAAATGCATTTGCAGGGTTTGTTTCTAGTTTATTGTTGTATAGTCAGTATCTAATAATATTATAGAAATATGACAGAAAGAGTTTGCTATGGAAGAATATTATACCTGAAGCTCACATAGCACTGAGATTCCAGTGAAAATATGTTAGTCGACATGCAAAGAGGCTATTGTGTTTACTAAGAACACATGGGTCTTCACATCTCAAGCCCCTGAGCCCTTGAACTGATGCATATCAGTCCTGTAAGCAACATGTGGGCAAGTCTATCTCTCTTATCTGCCCTACCCACACCTTCTGCCAATCTCACTGTTATTCCAAGCCAAAGTAACATTTTGTACAGTCGCTGATTACTGCCTTTAAAGTAACTATTAAATATTTCTGCAAGCAAAGTGGATAAAGGTGGTGTAAAATATCAGGTTAGACGCCAAATCTAATTATGGCTTTTCTCTCTGCACTGGTGGACCAGCCAAAGACACAGACCAAGGGCAAACAATAGGTCTGTATGTAAGAAATTATAATAAATGCGAAACAAGAACAAAGGACTAAGTTTATGGAAAGCAAAAAGACAAGAAGGAACTTTGCATGAGAATAAATAAGAGAGCATCACACAAATCAAAAAAGTGGAGACAGTTAAAACAGTATGACCTTTTTTTAGTCTGGGGCCGGTTGCATAAAAGATTTAGTCTTAAAAATAGTCATCTAATTTTGTTTTTTAAGACTGGTCAAAATTTTACAAATTCGGTTACATTAAAACATAGATTAGTCTAAGCTGAATCCAAAATATAAGACTGATTACCCCTTGGTTACTGCTAGGTTTTTGCAACTGGCCCCTGCTGTCAGCTCTCTATCATGATACAGAGGCTTTCAAATTCCATAGACACAAAACAATTAAAAAGCCTTATCCGACGTGCACAGCTTGAATAAAAAAAAACGCTTAAGCATGTTGTGGATCAGTATTTTCCATTCTTATAGTTTTGAGCTCAGCTCACAGACCCTATTAACAAATTCAACAACATCAGAACATCACAGCCATGCCACACCAGCCATTAACGAACTAGCACTACATTAAACTTAAAGGGTTAGTTTACACAAAAAATGTATATTGCTCCAAAACCGTATGACTTACTATTTTGTGAAACACAAAAGATGCAGCATGATAGCTTCAGTCACCATTCACTTTCAGTTTTTTCCCCCTCAAACAATAAGCAAATTGTGACTGATGCTGTCAAAGTTTTACAATTTTTTAGTGATCTAACACTTTAACTAAAAGCAATGTCATTTTTACAACATTGTATTATTATTTATTTATTTTTAAGAAAAGCCTCTTCGTCCTTCTATGAACAGAAGGATGTCCATTGGTATTGAAGCATGCGGCTGGTGAACTTAAATGTTTCCGTCGGTATCGATTCTGACTGAAGTTTGGAGATCAGCTGCAATAATCAGTTCAGTTTTTATCTGCTGAAATCTGAGTGACGGTGCTCGTGCACTTCCTCTCACTTGATTGACAGCTTGTCAAAAGCGCTCGCGCCCTGCACGCGAAGCGATGGATGGAGCTTTCTAGCAAATCCACAAGTACATGCGACTACATCACACACAAACCATCAAAATACACACATGCGGTCTCCTAACAGCATATTATAAAACAGCATGAGACTGATTTTCAGCAGACACTCTTAGCGTGAGTTTTTAGGGAGAACGAGTTAAAGTTAGTAATTCCCCTGAGGAGAGCGGTGGTCAGACAGCTCCCTCTACATCAACAATAACACGCTGAAAGCGTTCTACAACACCTCTGCTGCAAAACCATCTCTCGTGCAACTTCAGCCACGAAAACAGAGGTTAAATGCATTATAACGGCCTCTTAAAACAGCAGGTAAGTAGTACGCGTACTTCTAACGGTACAATGAGATCTCCATGCACACTATCCGACTGGAAATTGAGCGCAGCGTTTTACCTTAAGTTCCGCACTCTCCGCCATCTTGTGACTGCTAGCGTAGGCGTGACGCTATCGAGTCACGTGGTATGCATGCGCAGCTCGTTGCCAGCGTAACCGTTAACACGTTTTTCAAACAGTAGTGTCCAAAATGTTGCTCTGCGTTTTTGAGAGGAAAGCCTGTATGTTTTGTAAAAGTCAATATGGTTACTGCCCCAAAAACAGGGACGTCACTAGAGATTCATGGATAGGCAGGCTGTTTTAGGGCGTCTGAGCATACTTCCACAGGATTTTTAAATCTCCAAAAAGTTAATTAATTTATTTTAGTATGACAATTTCAAATCTATTACAATAATGTTAAAATAAAATACAAACCTCTGTTAGACACTCATCTACATTTTTTTAAAATCCAAATAAATAACTTCACTACACTCTACACTCTATCCACATCATTACAACACCAACAAAATGAACAAAAATGCTGTAGTATCCAAAGTACCTGGATTTTATTTTAAATAAGAAAACATGCAGGTAGAACATAGACCATTTTAGGTATATCTTACGGCTTAAAAACATTGAGGAGAAGATCATTTGTTATGTCACTGAATTTACAAAATTGTTATGACCCCCTAAAAATCTCATACAGAGATGTAGACATAAATAAATCCAGCATGCACAAGTTGATTTTCTAGGTAAAATGAATGAATGAATAATTAATTAATTATTGAATTCCTTAAGTAATTAATGAATGGATGAATGAATGAATTAGCTCGAAATATCATCGTTTTAAGCAGTTTTAACT
The DNA here is from genome assembly GCA_027422405.1 of Ptychobarbus kaznakovi. Classification (NCBI taxonomy): domain Eukaryota; kingdom Metazoa; phylum Chordata; class Actinopteri; order Cypriniformes; family Cyprinidae; genus Ptychobarbus; species Ptychobarbus kaznakovi. The sequence goes on from CM049798.1 coordinate 13,064,290, forward strand.
AAATAAAGTGTGAAACAGGAAAAAAAAACGTATGTATTAATAAATAACTTTTTAATAGACCACACAAAATAAATACTTAATTTTTCTTAGGCCTATTCAAAACTATAAATGACAAGTGCATGGTTAAATTATAAATAATTAAGCGCGAAATATCATCGTTTTAAGCGGTTTTAACTAAATAAAGTGTGTAACAGGAAAAAAAAACGTATGTATTAATAAATAACTTTTTAATAGACCACACAAAATAAATACTTTATTTTTCTTAGGCCTATTCAAAACTATAAATGACAAGTGCATGGTTAAATTATAAATAATTACAAAATATGTTTGTACTTTAGTTTTTAGTTGTTTTTTTTCATGCCTTCTGCCAGATATTGAGTGGGTGCACGTGCCAGACATGGTCTAAATAAGTGTGCATCGCTGAATAAGCACATCGGCAATGTGCAATGTCTGTGTTTACCACTAGATGGTAGTGCTGTATTTCACAACAGCAATAGACGCTGAGACTCATTTTTGGGATTAGTGCGTTTATAATGTTCCAAAAAAAACACAAAACGCTACTGAACACGCTTGCAGTGTTTGCAAAAATATAGCCTAGCCTAAACCTATTTATTGAAACTCTGGAATGTTTGGAAAGGGATCAGTACGTTTTCATGAGAAAACACTTTTAAACATTAGGCTACTGTTTAAGTTAGGCTATATATTTATGTGTTTGTCTGTAGGATAGCCTACAGCAAGATAACGATCAGGGCGTTATTATTATCACGCAAATGTTTTTCCGGGCATGAATTTCAGGTAAGATAAATACAGTTTCTGGATTTAGAATTCGTGTCTTAAAATAGACATTTAATCTGCGACAATTAAAAAGTTACAACGTTCGAAACATTGTGTGACGGAGATATTTAGAATTTATGAGTCAGTACTCGTGGTTTTCATTGAACTTTTATTGAAGAATGAAACAAGATATAATATTATTTTCGGGAAAAAGAGAGCGACAGAGAGAAAGAAACACTCCAGAGGTCTTATGACATTTAGTTTGAGCAAGTTCACGTGGAATAACAACTTTTGTGGTATTCTCAATTGTTTATTTGGAAAATATGGGATAAGTGCTTGTTCAAACTCGTGTTTGTTGTACATTAATATGAAGTACAGCTGATTTTCAATTATTTGTGGGTTGGTTAATTTTGGATGGATAGGTCTGAAATGTTGCTTATTTAAAGTGCTTAAAATTGATGATACACAATTAATTTGGGCTAGCACATCAGTGAATTAATTTAGAGAAAAACAAATACATGTAAAAACACATAAATAATAAGAATAATTATCAACAATTCCAGTTTATGAAATTTCACATTATACAGTTCATTGCACATTGCCACATATTATGTATTTGTATTGTTTAAAAAAATCAACCTATTTACACAAGTGACAACATAATTATTAGAATGTTTCTTGTCATCCTCTGGCTTGTATTACTGTTTTCATAAAGTAATCCTAGACACTTTCATCCGCGGTGGAATGTTCAAATGCCAGTGAATAGCCTACTTGGGATGGATTGTGATTCAGCAGTCCTCGGGCCTCGGTGTTCGGTGTGCATAACTTGAACCTCTCAAACAGAGTGTAAATGGAGAATTCCTTTAGGGGAGGTTTACAGATGTCACCGGAGTCCTGGGATGCAGCTTTAAGTTAGGGTGGTAAGAGGGGTGGCTTGAATGTGCAGGTCCCTGTGCAGTGGCGTGGAGTGAGCATTTTGCAGGAGAAATGGTGAAGAGCGTCGTGAGCTTCTAGGGAAAAGGTTGATTTAGTTCCATGAAGGGAAATCTACAGCTAAACCTATAGAATTCTTTACTGAATCATGCGACTTTCTCCAAATGTCACAGTGACACACAATGATACACCATTCTGTATGTCTAATGAATGAAGATTAGATCAAACTCCTTTTTAATCATCACTACTTAGCAGTTAGTCAAATGCAAATATTGATGTTTTAATGCTTTTTAAGTACATTAATTTGTTTAAAAAAGTAACACTTGCATTTTTCTTTCGTAATTCTTTTAGAATGATGTAACAAAAAAAGTTTATGGTTGATAGTGTGTGTCTCTAAATACCTTTAAGCTTCTGCTGAATTGCATAACGAGCCTTTCTCTCCTGATCCAACTCGTTGCACAATGTGTCTAAATACAATAAAAAGAAAAAAATCATAAATCATTTGGGGTGGGTCACAAACATTAAATGTTTTTAGAATCCCTGTGACCTAATATTATCTTGAATCATTCTTTCTGTCTGAAAGTATGCAAGTGTTACTTTTTCTAAGCTGTCATTTTTTCTTTTCACTAGTGCAAAAATATGCATTACCTCGGACAATCTGCAGCTGCTGGACCATCTCCTCTCGATAAGACAGTTCCCTCTTCATTTGATCCTGAAAATTATCTGTTAGAGTCAACACGTATTATATTAACTTAAGTTATAAATAGAAGAAATGATATAGCAGATTAAAGCATGGTGTGAATCAATTACCTTTCAAACTTTGAAATTCCCGTTCCAGTTTTTTTCTTAGCTCCACTTGCTCCAAGAGCTGTTTTTGGAGCTCCTCTGTGGAAACCGACAGGAATCACATCATTTATCATATCACTGTAACTTTTAATCACCACACATGTCCCAATAGCTTTTGAGTAAGCTACAGTCTCTTAGAGAAAATGATCCCAAGTAAATCAGTATTTTTTTATCATGTATTTTCACTCCCTGCTTGGTTTTCTTGTCTAATAGCGCTATTTAGGTTACTAAGGCTAAACACACGGTGCCCGTGTTCTCAAGCATGACATTGCTAAATAATTAGGACAGTTGCCTGAGGGGTGTGTGGAAAACGAGCCTGGCCATGTGGATCGTCTGCAGTTCAAGGACAATTCTCAGTTATACACAACTGTGTAGCGATCACACGCATTTTTAAATGCACAATGCGTGTAAAATGGTGAAACATTGCACACAAAGAGCTATTTGCCTTAAAAATAGACATTGCCTTGTCTGTTTTTAAACAATCATAAAAGCAAATTGGCTGCCTCTATTTGTAAATTGTCACGTTATCTTGTGTATAAGCAGCTATTTTAACAACCAACCATATTAGCTTAGCTTACAATGGAATAGAACAGCATAAAATTGTCCATAAAATATCTAAATATTTACCTTTCGCCATATTCTCGATGTCTTTCCCGAAATTAAATCTGTTATCAGTATTTCTCAATGAAGCGTCGCCTGCCACAAAATAAGGAAGAAATATAGCATATTATCACACTGGATTTTTAAGATGATTTATTTTGTATAAATATATAATGTTGTTTTAAAACACACACACACACCACACACACACACACACACACACACACACACACACACACACACACACACACACACACACACACACACACACACAAGAACAAGACAATAATTGTATTGCTATACTCACTTGGGTTCTCTTTGGTAACAGTGATATGATCCGATTTGTGTGATTCACATTCGTCGTCAGTGGGGCTGTTGTTTGAAATATGTGAATCTAAAAGAAAATAGTCTTGTTAGCAGGCCACTTATTCAGAGTAAATAATTAAATCCTTTAATTTCTTCTAAAATCGACGAAATGAAAGTTGTTAAAATTAGACGCTATATAATAGGCTGCTAATGACATGTAAATTGGGGACATTTTTCCCAGTCATTTCAATAGCCCCCAAAAAAATGTTGTCCTACGTTACGCAAATTCACTTACTTAAATGTGAATTTGTTAAATTGTCTTACCGTGTGTTTCCGTTGCGCAGCGAGGAGGTTTAGAGGCCGAACAGGGCAGTGTGTTCTGAAGAGATGCTCCATCCTTTTCATGTGAGTACACCTGCAATTAACCAAGCATTTAAAAAATAAATACAACCCCAATTATGCGTAATGTTCTTCTTTTCTTACGCAACCATGCGTCAGACAACAGACTGCGTTTGTACTCTTCTAATGATCTACGAATATTTGGCAACATCAAGCCAAATTATTCGTATTAGAAGGTAAATTCGGTCAGATGGACTGACAAAGAGAATAATTTGCGCAGTATCCACAGGGGAGCCCTTACACCAGCAGCCCGCGGGCGACGACAGAAATGACCATTCATTCTAAACATTTAATTTACTACAATTACGCGCCGCGGGGTTCTTTTATTTAGATCGTTCTACGGTTATTACATAGAATATAAACGATCTGTATCCATAACAACATAAATTGCAAATTGTTCACAAATAGAAAACCATGAATGTAGAGTCCATAGGCTCAATTATGCGTCATTACTTGCTATTACAGTTGAAAGAGTGCTGTATCAGACAAGTGCTATTCTGAACAATGACTGTTTTAATTCAGTCTGCCATTTTGTTAATTCAAAATAATTTGACACTAAGAGGGAGCTATTTATTTGATGTTTTAATACTGGATATGGATTTAAATGTTTCAGTGCCACTGAATATGACAGTTGGTGTGACTCACTTCGTAAGTAATGGCATCACTTTTCTTTGCCACCTGCTTGTTCTGCTTTTGATCAGGGGAGCCCGCGTCACTAAAAGTGGCTATCTGGTCATCATCCGGCTGCGGAGTTTGACTGTTTTCCGTCACGGGACTTTGTCGGTCATCCACGGAAAGTTGTATAGACTCCTCGTCCTCCGGAATTCTGTGAGTCTCCACGTCGACATCCGGTTCTTCCCCGCTGTCCACACACGGAGAGGCTGATCTGTAGCTGGAGCTCTCGCTCACGAAGTCTGGCGACAAACGTCCAGGATGAGCTCCGCTGTACGCGTCCCTGTTCCCGTAGAGCTTAGCTATGCTCTCTGCGTCTTTAACGACAGGTCTGAACGCAGAAATGTAGCTCAGCTTTCTGGGGGTGCTGGGTTGACCCTCACTTGACCTGGCCTCGTCCCCAGATTTGTCCTCGTCGTTCCTGAGGGACTGCGTACTAGAGCAGCGCTCGCTGTCGAACAGACTGTCTCTAGGTGTGTTTTCTCCCCGCTCACTTTCTGACATGTCTGTTTCGGTTTTCCGGCCACCCAGGAGCTCCGTGTGTGATTTTGGTTGTGCTGGTTGATAGGATGAGAGCGACAGGCTGCCCGCGGTAGGCCAGAACATGGGGAACGATGGATAGATACCGTCCTTTGCACCGGGCCAAAACACACTAGGTACATTGGTCTTATTCTGCTCACCAACTCCATCATCCTTCTTTTGACACAGTCCAAAGGCTGGGAAACTATAGGGATGCGGGAAGATGGGTGGCGGGATCTTCTGAAGCATGCCGAAACTCTTACTAGGCACAGGGATGACCGGGTAGTTACGCACGCCGCTGGTTAAGCCGAGGTTCCCACGGTTGTCGTCGCAGCGCAACGTTTTGTGAGGAATATCAGGGGAAGCGGTCTGCGTGATGTTTCTGGAGTCTTGCGGTTTGAGCAGGGAGGACATTTCTGATCCACTCCCTGGCATTGCGCGTTTCCGGCTCCCGCCGTTAAACATGGCCTTGACGTCCTCCCACGCGTGAGAAATGTCATCAGACAAGCTTTTGTCGGTGAGTTTTAGATGGCGTCTCCATGAATTAAAATTGGCCGCGTCCGGCTGGGTGTATTTCGACTCAGGTGTGCGGTGCGAATGAAATATAAATTTGTTGGGTGAAAAATACATATTGCAATAGGTGCACTTGATGCATTTCGCCCTGGAGCTGTTGTACCTCGCAGGTATGAAGTTTCCTCGGCTGCCCCAGGCGCACTCGTGTGAGACATCGAATGCAAAATTCTCGGGTAATTTGGGAGGGTTGTGAGCCCCGAGAAAGGATTTGCAGAGGCGCTCGGCCTCGCGTTTTGAGATCATGCCGCAGCGGCGCGAGGAGATGGGCATTGCCCCCGCGCGCCTCAGGATCTCCAGCTGCACCGGTGTGCATTGGACACACGTAATTCCAAGCGCCACGCGTCTGTTGTGGATTTCGTTGTAGCTGTAGTTCTTCAATAAAGTGTTGGAAATCTGCGCCAGACACAGCCTATCCTGACCGTCGATGACCAAAGAGACGATGGGCACTCCATACAGCACAGCCTCACTCACGTGATTCGGCTTCATTGAGCTGCTGCTGGAGTAAGGCTGAAGTTCTTGCTTTGAGTTGGGGGAAGAGCAAACATCTCGTCCCGTAGAAAGCTGACTGGGTATCGACTCCATTCCTGGAAATCTGGGAAGAACGAGTCCGAAATGTAAAATTGCATTATTAACGGTATTAACTGTATTTAACTTTTGAGAGATGATCTAGAGTTATTAATGTGTAGCCTAAGCGCTGTTCTAATATATATAAAAAATATTATAATAATAATTATTACTATTATTTTTGTTTTTATTATAATTGTATTATTATTTATAATATGTTTAATATAGGTCTACAACAGTATCTCAATAAAAAAGGTTTGACAAATAAAAAATTAAAAAGGCAGTATTTGGTATATTCTCTTTTAAATGTCTCCTTCCTGTCTACAATTTTGTCTGTCACGTTTTTTATTTTGTTTCATCCTCGGTAGGATTATGTTTGCAATATAAGAAATTATATTTTAAAACTAACACTTTTACAATAATTTGAATAATTATTTTAGCATTGCATTACAGACTGTAGCCTACAGTTAGTATAATTTAATTAACACTGTACATTTTAAACGACAACTTTAAAACTGCTAATTAATATTAGCAATCAATACCTCGTTTTTTGTGTTGAGAATATTGCCGGCTCTAACGCTATGCTTAAAAGCGAGCCCTCTCTGACCTGAGAGTCTGCATCCTTGCTTAATGTCTCCAAATCGGCTCAGGAGCCGGAGCGGTTTACTTAAAGGCCTCTTACGGCTCTAATACGCAAAGGGGCAGAAGGGAAGAATCTTTTAGCTACTCCAATGAGCTTAGCAGCAAGGAAAAGAAGCAGTAAGCCGCTTTCTGTGTAATTACACAGCCTGTGTTGTTCGACTTTGATCTGTTAATAAAAGTCTTATCATTTATAATTAAAACATAGCGCAAGGAGCTGTTATATTTCAGTCCTACACATATATTCGTTTGCTAGATGTATCCGTAACCCTTACATCTTTACGATGTACAATTATTCTATAGATTTGTCCTATTATTTTGAATTTAGGTGCAATACATTCTCTTTCGTAATAAAGAATCAGCATATTTTTAAACATTAGCTACAGGCTAGCTTTTCTTCTAAAATAATTTTGACACTAATAAACGCGTTCATTTAAGAAAATACACACGCTGGTTATTATTTTGATCAACTTGTAAATATAAAAATAAACTTACCTTGTTATCAGGAAACGAAGTCAGATGAGCGAGTGTGTTTGCGTCAAATTGACAGGCCTAAAACAAGGACGAAACGTCCGTGTAGTGCGTGATGAGAACTGCGAGGTTTTATAGAGTCTCTCCTCTCAAAACAGCTTTAGAGTTTCCATTCCACTCAGCTCTCGTGCGTGGTGACGGGAGCGCGAGCCGTGTGACCACATGGCAATCCCGGAGCTCGTGCCTCTTCTTAATAGGTTGTGCGCGATCTACTTCGAAAGAGGGGACGCCAAAAAGAATAAGAAGGCACACCCACTGAGATCAAATCCGATTCTGGTATTAACCGTTTGCTTCCACTAGCCCACTCCAAAACAAAGACTGCCAATTTATAATTGAGTTGCTTCTACAGATGATAGATAGATAGATAGATAGATAGATAGATAGATAGATAGATAGATAGATAGATAGATAGATAGATAGATAGATAGATAGATAGATAGATAGATAGATAGATAGATAGATAGATAGATAGATAGATAGATAGATAGATAGATAGATAGATAGATAGATGTTTTGTGCCATTGCGCGTGAATAAAAGGCGGTACAGAGATATAAAGAACAATGAACAGTACATTTTGATTTGTTATTTCCCCCCACTGATATCATGTACACCTGCATCTTATTGTTTTGAACTAATACGTTTCATATGGATTTTTAGAACGTATTAACTATTTATGTTTGAGTGACACTTCGGAAACCAAACAATATAGGCTATCATTGTGAATTGGCACTATTTCCTCTAGGCTACATGTCCGCAGGCCATGCAGTCCAAACTGCTATTAGAGGCTCGTGGCCATCGCATTTTACGTCACATGTCTCCCGGTGAATGATGCACATTTGTTAAACACACCAGCCAGTGAGAGCGGCTAGTGTACAAACAGTGATATATCAGCGCAATGGACTGAGGTAAGTGGTGCAACCTTATATGGCCGTATTAACTATTTAAACCCTGATCAATGACCTTCAGTTAACCCCACTAAGTCTTGACGTAAAGATATCAATATCGAACCGGGCAAAGTTGTGCTGTCCACTCTGAAATACGACAGTGGAAACTTGTCCTTCTCCCAGAAATGTTTTGGGCATCACCAGTCACGCGTTTCAGTGCCCGCGTCTCCCACTTAAGAGGGGTTGCAGAGACAGACGATGGATAAAAAACACTGTAGTCTGTTATAAACAAGTGCAATATCTGTCTTAAACAACTGATGTATTCACCTGTTAGTTTTGTTAAATTTTACCATCCCGCTTAATTATTACAGCAACCGCCTGTTTTAATAGCCTTCCGTCATTCGCCGAGGTGTCAAAACAGACCTGATTAAACGGTATTAATTATATAAAATGTTAACAATTACCCGGAGTCAGTTAGTTAATAATGTCCAAAAAAATGCCTTAGAGGTATGATTCTTCTTAGCAGAGCCATTAGCCTATATACATCAGAACTGCCTTCGAGCTAAACTGTGTTTTGCGTTAAGTGAACATGTATCTGCATATGCTGCATCACTGGCTATTTTAGTATATGAATGAGTTTTTATTATACACTCTTCCAAAATGTTTGAGCAAAAAAATAAGTAAATAAATACATTTTAATAAAGGCATAAAGTATAGTTAGCTTATATCGTCAGAGTTGAAAACAAACGGGAAAGTTTGCGATGCTCAGTGTGCCCTGAGACCAAGCAGCCACCGGCTTAAACTAATGCAATATTAATGGGAAGGGAAACTTTAACCAGATCTGCCTGGACGTGTCTCCTTTCACAACCAAGACGCTTCGTTCTGGCCCAACAATAATTACAATTTTATTCTGTAATTATTCCTTTCTTGTTAATTATTTAGAGGTCAAACTCAATGCAGCATTGTTAGTGTTTATGGCGGGGAGACAGGGGCTCACATGTCCTACAAGACTGGATCCTCCCATGCACGAGCAGGTTCTTTAAACCAGCCAGCATGCCATCATTTAGCCAGATCTTCGAGAACAATATCCCTTGCACAAATGTGTAAGCAGTGCACGTTCATGTACCACCTTAAAATATTGAAATCACTCTAACTAAAATACATTTGAAGCCATTTAACGGTTGCATAAATAGCTATTTATCACTATTAATTTTACTACTGACCATGCTTTGTGATAAACTTGTGCTCTCTGACATGCTATTAAATAATCAATGATTGTTTTTACATAACGGTTGAATCAATACGATAAATATTGTGTTTCAGGACGACATATGCCATTATTGGCTCATTAATATACAAGCTATTATATTACACGGGCATTAGTAAACTAATTAAATAAACTTTATATAGGCCTAGGCCAGTTGCTGAGTATGAAAGAAAGAATCGAGAAAACGTCTTCATTAAACAGTGCACTGTAAATTATCTTTTGCATTAAATTAGGAATACAACGTTCTTAAAATATAATTAGTTGCATCGCACATGAAGTTGCAATACAATTACTTAAATTTAGTTGAATACTACCAACATTGGTATTTAGGTATTACCGCACAATTCCTTTTATTTTGAATCTGTCAGTATAGTGATAAATGGCTATCTAACAGAATAGACTAAATAAATAAACAAACCAACCTGATTATAGAAGTCAGTGGCCCTACTGTTTTAGAATGAGTCAGGCACAAATATATTTAAGGCACTTTAAGAAAAAAGCTAATGTCATCATCAGCTGACCTGGACACCTTTACAGGACAGTTTGAAGCGATGCCCTCTGGTTGCCGTTTTAGAGAACTAAAGACAATGTTCGAGAGACCAGATAACTCTATATTTTTATATCTTACTTATTTATTTAAGTGGGTTGACATTCAAAGAACAATTTTTATTTAAACCACAGGATGTTGGAGCGATTAATAATAAAAAAGTAGCCTATAAAATGCAATAATATATTTTTTTCTTTCTTTACCAAGAAGCTCATTTTATTGAGAGAACGCACTAACAAGTTCAGATAACAACAACGACGGAAACACTTTAGATTTAAACCAGTGTGTTTTAGAAAAATACGAGATGCTGTCCTGGAGGTCACTGCGAAGATTGGCACATAAATCAAAGGCAGACTAATTCAGCAAGAGAGGTTTAATAAACGCATCAGCTGAAACGCAGTGTTCTACAGTCACCGTTATATCCGCGCTGTATAAAAGCGCGAGCCCAATACATTTCACTTTAGCGCGAGATCAATCAGCTTCTCTCATATTGATCTCTGTCGCCTTGACACCCCCGAGTCGCCTGCCGCAACCTTTTTGTTTCGAGTGAAAATAGCGTTTCGATTACTGTTTTTATTAGGAAAAGATTGCTACAAGAGGTTCACCATGGCCTGAAAATTAAGTGGTGACATTTTAATTACTAGACATTGATAAAGGAATCTCGCTAATGGCTGTGAACAGGTCTTTCGGTGCTCGTCCGGACCCCGCGCTAATCAAACTGGACTGCAGGAGAAAGGTCGCATTAGAGCAGCTGTATATGGGCCCCAACACGGCTGAAGGAGGAGGAATACTGAGGGCTTTTAGCTGCTGGGGTCCATAGACTGCTGCTCTAATGAGACCTTTCTGCTGCAAACCAGTTGGATTGGATTGTTTTTTGACCCTTAAATGCAAACGTGGGACAAAATGACCTACAATTGTTTGGCTATTTTTCCATTGACAAGGACTATTTATCAACTAAAGTTAAAGATCCATATGTCAAAAACAATGAACTCCCTTTATATATATATATATATATACACACACACACACACACACACACACACACACACACACACACACACACACACACACACACACACACACACACACACACACACACACACACACACACACACACACACACACACACACACACACACACACACACACACACACACACACACACACACACACACACACACACACACACACACACACACACACACACACACACACACACACACACACACGGCCACTTTATTAGGTACACCTGTTCAATTGTTTGGTAACACAAATTGCTAATCAGCCAATCACATGGCAGCAACTCAATGCATTTAGGCATCTAGATGTGGTGAAGACAACTTGCTGAAGTTCAAACCGAGCATCAGAATGGGGAAGAAAGGGGATTTAAGTGACTTTGAACGTGGAATGGTTGTTGGTGCCAGACGGGCTGGTCTGAGTATTTAAAAAACTGCTGATCTACTGGGATTTTCACGCACAACCATCTCTAGGGTTGTCCGAAAAAGAGAAAATATCCAGTGAGCGGCAGTTGTGTTGACGTAAATGCCTTGTTGATGTCAGAGGTCAGAGTAGAATGAGTAGGTTAGAGATGATAGAAAGGCAACAGTAACTCAAATAACCACTCGTTACAACCAAGGTATGCAGAATACCATCTCTGAACGCACAACACGTCGAACCCTGAAGAAGATGGGCTACAGCAGCAGAAGACCACACCGGGTGCTAATCAGGGTCAGATGGTAGGGTCAGAATTTTGTGTAAAGAACACGAAAGCATGATCCATTCTGCCTCGTCTCAACGGTTCAGGCTGGTGGTGGTGGTGTAATGTTGTGGGGGATATTTTCTTGGCACACTTTGGGTCCCTTAGTACCAATTGATCATCGTTTAAACGCCACAGCCTACCTGAGTATTGTTGCTGACCATGTCCATCTCTTTATGACTACAGTGTACCCATCTTCTGATGGCTACTTCCAGCAGGATAATGCACCATGTTACAAAGCTCAAATCATCTCAGACTGGTTTCTTGAACATGACAATGAGTTCAAATGGCCTCACTTTGCCCAAATGGCAACACCTTATTGACTCTTTGCCACAAAGAATTAAGGCAGTTCTGAAGGTGTACCAAGTGTCCAGTGTGCGTGTATATGTATGTATATTTTATATATTTTTTGTGTGTGTGTGTGTGTTGATATTCTTTGTTTTTTGTATTGATCACCATGTTACATCGATGCACAGTGTCACTGTAAACATTAAGGTTGGACTGTGTAAGTGAACACTAACAGTGATCCTGTTGTCAATATGCACTCATGTGGAGAGGAGAGTGACTCCGACCTCAGTATCAGATTCCTGTCCTCCCCATTGTAGTCATCCTGTACAGACCCCAACCCTGGGAAAACACTGGACCAAAACTGCATCCCATGACCACTAATGAATTATTTGTAATCAAATACCATCCTTTCAAACACACAAAGTGTAAACTATGTAATGCTAATCATCTGAGAGATAAGTCTAAACTTAATCCAGAGAAGTATCTTTAAATGAATAACGTCTTTGAAGATGGTAGTAGGTTTATAATACCATATAATAAATTATCTTATAAATAACTTAAGCAGTTCTTAGAATACAGACAGCTAAGTGTAAATACATTTACACAAAGATTATAACGATTGCAGGGTCAAATCCATACAGGCTTGCATTGTTAACTTTGTTCGGAAAACATAACTCATACTGCATGTTTTTGCTTTGGACGTGGTTGATACCGCAAATGGTCCAGAGTGCTATATGAGCACCAACACCACATATTGTCTTCATAAATCATTTAAATCTAGTTTTGATTGTCCTGAAAAAACATGGAAACATGGAATGCAGACAAATGAATCAATAAGATATGAAAGGTTTTATTGAGAAAAGTCACCTTTATGTGCAAACCTCACCACAATTGCATTAGGTAGTCACATGGTTGTTTTTGTTCCTCATAGATTTAGTTTTGGCCACTTGTCATTAAAATCTAAGAAATGAATTTGAGACAGTTGTACATTTTAAGAAATAGGTATAACAAATAATATAACTTATAATACAGCTTAAAAAAACAACAAGGTAATGTATTTGGCTTTGGTATGTGACAACTACATTTTCAAATCTACACACATTCTCCATTATATAAAATGCTCTTCTTCCACTGTGTGATGCAGTCATATCCACCGGTGGAATAATTCAAAAGACACAGGCAGGGATAAAGAATAATATCTAAATAAAATATCTGGCACTTGCATTTAAAAAAGTCCTTAAAGTAATACTGACGAGACATTAAAATGGCACATAAATATAAGAAAAGAAGACAGATGTGATGGCCTGATGCGGTTCATGTAAGGAGGTTGCTGATTTGCTTTTATAAAATCCTAAGTGAAGGAAGACTTAACAGTAAGTTAAGTCAGTGAATTTAGAAGCGTATGTTGTAAAAGGACCCTTTTCACTATTTTATTAGTTTCTAGTTTAAAGCATAAGAGAAACATGAATTCAGGTTTAAAAGGGAGCCATGAGTCAATATTGCCATTCTTGTACCTGCTGTGCTAATCTGCACCTGCTAATGTGATCGAAGAATACACAGGTTCTCATCTGAAGTTCATTTAGAGATTTTCTTTCATCAAAGACATGGGAAAATATTAACTAGACTTGTCCGATTTGCTGTATAATATTAAAACGTATACACTACCACTCAAAGGTTTGTGGTCGGTAAGATTTTTGAAAGCGGTTTCTTATGCTCACCAAGGCATTATTTATTTGATCACAAATACAGTGGGGGGGGGGGGATATTTGATCCCCTGCTGATTTTGTACATTTGCCCACTGACAAAGAAATTATCAGTCTATAATTTTAATGGTAGGTTTGTTTGAACAGTGAGAGACAGAACAACAACAAAAGAAATCCAGAAAAACACATTTCAAAAACGTTATAAGTTGATTTGCATTTTAATGAGTGAAATAAGTATTTGATTCCTTATCATTCTGCAAGATTTCTGGCTCCCAGGTGTCTTTTATACAGGTAAGGAGCTGAGATTAGAGCACTCTCTTAAAGGGAGTCTCAGCTTGTTACCTGTATAAAAGACAACCTGTCCACAGAAGCAATCAATCAATCAGATTCCAAACTCTCCACCATGGCCAAGACCAAAGAGCTGTCCAAGGATGTCAGGGACAAGATTGTAGACCTACACAAGGCTGGAATGATGGGCTACAAGACCATCGCCAAGCAGCTTGGTGAGAAGGAGACCAGTTGGTGCAATTTTTCGCAAATGGAAGAAACACAAAATAACTGTCAATCTCCCTCGGACTGGGACTCCATGCAAGATCTCACCTCGTGGAAGTTTCAATGATCATGAGAACGTGAGAAATCAGCCCAGAACTACACGGGAGGATCTTGTCAATGATCTCAAGGCAGCTGGGACCATAGTCACCAAGAAAACAATTGGTAACACTACGCCGTGAAGGATTGAAATCCTGCAGTGCCTGTAAGGTCCCCCTGCTCAAGAAAGCACATGTACAGGCCCATTTGCCAATGATTCAGAGGAGAACTGGGTTAAAGTGTTGTGGTCAGATGCAGAGGCGTCATGCCCATTCAAAGTGAGGGGGGCACGTGCCCCCTCAGATTTTTGAGCCAAGTGGATTTTGAATGCAGCTTCCAAAAAAAAAATTGCTGAATAATATTTTCTAGATTTGATACAATCACACCAGCGTGATTAAATCATTCAGTGTGTCACATCATCAGCCGCTAAATTCAAATCTGTGTTCGCTGGCTGGCACTGAGTCAGAGACAAACGCGTTTTTACAGCACTGCGCATTATAACCAATCACAAATGATGCTGTTGAGCTTATGAATGCAGTGACCAATCAGAGGCGTCCAGATGAGTCACCGCTAAAAGTGTCGGTGTTTTCTTCACTCGCTGGATGACTGAATACTTCTTTCTGGCGAATTCTCTCATGAGAAACAATAAAGTGCAGATGTGTGTATGAATCTGTGAGTAAGATATTCATTTCACAGTGTAAACCAGCATCGTGATTTTAATGGGAGTTTTTGAAAGTGCTTGAACTCTAGACTGTCAGTGAAAATGTTCTTTGATAATGTACATATTCTTTGCTCTCTTTCTGTACATGTGTTATGATAAGTAGCCTAACTTACAATGTTTTAATATTCATATTAAATATAAAGTCAGTCGTATTAAAATATGTTACGGCATGACACCCAAATCTGTTACTTAAGTAAACAGACAGGTTTTTATGCATCGAGATATTTTCATACTTCTGTGTGTCACATGACAATACAATACTTTATGCATAGTTAATAGACAACATTATTAAGCTACTATGACCATCATAATCTAGGTGACAATCGAGATATTTCCATATTTCTGTGTGTCACATGACAACAAAGAGTAGGAAAGTAATGCTGTGAAATATTATTGCAATTTAAAATAAATGTTTTCTATTTTTAATATGTTTTCAAATGTAACTTATTACTGCAATGGCAGAGCTGAATTTACAGAAGTCATTACTTCAGTCATCAGTGCCACATGATTCTTCAGAAATCATTCTGATATGCTGATTTGGTGCTCCAGAAACATTTCTTCTTATTATCAGTGTTGAAAACAGTTGTGCTGCTTCATATTTTTGAGGCAAACATGGTACTTTTTGCAGGAAGTTCAAAAGAACAATTTTTTTTTGCAACATATATCTTCCATAAAATTGTCTTTAAAGGTGCCATAGAATGAAAAACTGTCTTTACCTTGGCATAGTTAAATAATAACAGTTCTGTACATGGAAATGACATACAGTGAGCCTCAGACACCATAGTTTTCTCCTTCTTATGAAAATCTCGTGATTAAAAAAGACCACTGAAAAACAGGCGAATCAGAACATAACACCGACTGTGACGCAACAGTCGGGATCACTATGCCCCATCATTCCATAAACCCGCCCTTGTTCTAGGCAAGCGCCAGCTGAACCATCAGAAGTTCTGCAGGTGTTGTAAATAAACAAGCGCGGACAAAAGTGAAAACAGCAGATCATGGAAATAAATGTCATGTTCCAGGCTGTGCAGGGGATGTGAAGTGCAGGGATGGGTTGGTGTCTTTATTCAGAAAGGCACGGAAAGCAAATAACGCGTTCTAATAAAATAACGCGAGCCACTAAAGGGACACGGTTAGCTCCTTGTTAGCTGTAGCCTGTTACAGTACATAAGATTTCACTTACCACATAAACAGAGTACGGAGAGATGAGGATGATGGCGAATGATTGACAGATCCTGAGCACCACTGACAAGCGTCTGATCTTGTGAAATGTGTGGTAAGCACTGTTGCTCCATAATATAAACAGAGTTTGAGCATCGCGTATTTAAATATATATTTTCGCTCTGTGTTTTCTTCTTGCTGACGAGTGGCACTGTGAAACAGCCAATCAGAGCAGAGCTCATTATTATTCGTGACCCTGCCAAATAAGCCAATAACAGACCGTTTCGTTCTAGGGAGAAATCCTAGGGTTGTAAATGGACATGTAAAATCGTTTCTGGAGATTTTTTGCCCTTACCTTCTATGTAGATATCAGAGAACAATTAAAAATACTGAATCAATGCATTCTATGGCACCTTTGATGTCAATTTTGTTCAATTTAATTCTTCCTTACTGATTACAAACTTTTAAACAGTAGTGTACAGAGAGCTAAAAGTGTATAGAATGACCTTAAAAGAGAGATTAAGGCAATGCCCAAATCAAAGTAACCAATTCCCATGAACCCCTTGAATAAAGTTCACAGCTGAGCTTATACTGGATGAGGACAAGAACCAAACCCACTGGCTTCTCATGTATCACTATAGTCGGCTGATGCCTTACTATCTAAAATCTCACCCACACGAGCCTTCCACCATAACAAGCCATCACATTTTTCCATCTTCAATGGTGTATTGTCACAACTGGTAGGCCATTTGTGAAACTCAACAAAAAGTGGCTTTTAAAACAACAGCAGCATGACGCACTGCAGCAGGGAGCAATGCTTGACACAAGCCCATATATTTAAAAACCGAGAAGATTTATGACATGCCCACAATGTTTTGGCAAAACCAGATTGTTGCTTTAAGTACAGACAGAGACAGTGTTTTCTCTCAAATCCAAACCCACAGGAGCGAAATCTGAGTCGAGCAAGCAACAGCCCCCCCGCAAGGATCTTCTGCGAAAACATTTACTTTGGAATCTGCACAGAAAGTGAAAAGAAACCCACTGCAGAAGAACAAAGTTAAAGATTTGCATCGATGCAAACCAACATACACGGTTCAAATCCTCATTTGCAGGATGCTATTATAATCTGCATTAGACTCGTAGCAGTTCTCTCACCATGCACCATTTAACTCAATGTTGGGAGGAGGTGCTCTGTGTGAGGCGCTGCGGGATCAGCCGCTGTGTCTCTAGGTTCAGTGGAAGAGTAAAGTGAGGAAATGTGGACACCCAGAATTCCATCCGGTGCCGCTGCTGTTCACATGAGTCTCTGTGCTTGCTGGCTTTTGCGCTCCTCTAGACTGCGGCACACCCACATGGACACGACCTCGGTGTTGCCATCGTTATATTGCATGATAAAGGGGTGGTCCTGAAGGGAGGAAAAGAAAAAAAAACAGAATGAGGCAAATTATTCTTCACTGATACATAACAGCAATATAAATTAGTAATGGAGCCTGAACAACAATTATGTTCACTTGTTCAAACACACCAAAATTATGGGCTGTACATACAGTAAGCACATCATTCTGAAACCATAAATCTCACTGTGGTGTGCCATAAAAATGAAAAGGACAGATACAGTTTACAGCTTTCCGTTATGTTCATGTCAAGGTGAGGCCAACTGATTTTCTTTTCTATATTCAACGGAGATGAACAGTAACCAGAACGAGCAGCGTAATCTCAAGTACCAACTCAAGTACCAAATTGGCATTAAATAGTTCAACTTAGAATTGAAGGACAGTGATCCAAATACAAAATCATTACAAGGCCTTAATTTTGAAGAAATACAAGCTGAACTGAAAAAAGCTGAAAATCAGACTTCTCATCAGTAAACAAACAACTGTTTCTTAATCTGATGTTCATTTGACGCAGACTGAACACCTTTGATGAACTTCTCATACCCTTTCACCACTACTGCATCCTCTCTCATTCTTTCCTTCTTTCTCTCTCAACGAGGACAACGCTCTACCATCAATCGTTCTGTCCTCTTGATAGTGAGCTCTGCCTGTGCCACAGTGAGGTTAATCACTCTCAGTGCTGGAGTGCTGGAGAGGACAGTCCTGAGGGGCGACTCTACCAGCCACCCATCTCATCAATCACACCGCCTCGCTGCCAGCTTCTCAAGCAGACCTGCTTCTGCATGTTGAGCCTGCCTGCTCGGGTGAGGCTCTGACCCCAGCGATAGACAGAGGAGAGAGTTCATCTCATAATTCCTCTACTATCGCCACTTTTGGCCCAAGTCTGGACTTGGAATTTAAGTCTCTAAAACACTTTTAATACTTTCGCTTGTTACATTTGTCCATGGACATAACAAAATTGCACTGGAAATGATAATAAATTAAATATTCAACAAGACATTCAGAGTCTTCAGAAAGGCTGTTTCCTTGGTAATTAAATACACTAACTTTTCAAAAAAATGTAAAACTTTATTAAGGCCAAAATTGCTCTGTTTATTGGAAATGATACCACAGCTATGGGACAGTCATATATAAATCCCTTTCATAAAATAAATATCAAAATGGTTTATTTCAGAATTGAATTTGTTTAGATATTATTTTAAATGTAATATTTTTGTTGTGGATTTTCATATTTCTGTGACATGGGTAAAATAAAACAATTACATAAGACATTTGAAAAATAACAAAAATAAATGAAGGCATGGTAAAATATTTTAATGTGATTTTCATAACAAAAAAAAAACTGTTGTAATAAAATCAACCCCTCAAACGTTAAAGCGGCTGAAGTTAACAAAACAACCAGAGCCTAAGCACATTAACAATATTTAGTAATATTAATATAATACATTGTATGTATTTTTTATATTTTGTATCAGTTTTTATATTTTACATTCCATTTTAAAGTTTTAGTAATTAGTAAAAATGTATTTAAGTTATTTTAATACATACAAGTACATAAAATGTAACTTTATTAAAATGAGAAATGTTGCCTTGGCAACTAGCAAAAGTTTTTATTATTATTATGGGCTCATTTTATTATTTTTGTATTTTTTTTTATTTATATTTTACGGTTATTTATTTTAGGTCATGAAAAAAGCTTTATTTAGCAATAATAACCATGTATCTAGCAGAAAGCAAATTGATGTGCAGGTCTGCTAACTAATGTAAACACACATACATTAGGATACATCACACTCTCACACAACATGCCATGCACTGCACTTTAACACAGTTTCAACCGGGCACACACTTATCTGCTATTTACAAAAGCACATCCAACACTGCACACAAAAAGCTTTATTTAGCAATAATAACCATGTATCTAGAGAGAAGAATGTGTGATTGTGTACAGGTCTGCTAACTAACTCGTAAGAATTTCACTCACCAGGACTGTGGGATGTGACAATAAAAGTGATTTGATTTGATTTGGACATGCATTAGGATGCATCTCTGCCGACCTGTAAATAAGCTTAGATCACACAGCTTAAGTTTTTGAAACGGATCTAAAAATGCTAAATGTCTCTGTGAGGGCTAAGTTGTGTGTGTGGTGTGTGTGTGTAGGGCGATAGAATTGTGTGTGTGTGTGTGTGTGTAGTTACGCCTATGGAGAGTGAACAATGTGTGTGTGTGTGCTGGAGCATGCCAGAAACAGGACCTCCATTAATTAACCCACCTGCTGCTAACTTAGCACACTCGCAGAGTGGAGAGGCTGTATAAATACTCTGTTAGTTAGGACATTATCGTCTCCCGGCTTTACCTTTCCAACACGTGAACAAAAAAATAAATAAATGGGAAAATCTCATTTAAAAGTGTGGCTACATTAATCACAGCCCCATATCAAAGTGTGATAATCACCTGAATTCTCTATTAAAGTAAAACTGCCAATCCCAGGGGAAATCTCACATCTCTCTTTAATTGTTTTGAGTCTGTTAAAGGCTTTTTAATCTAAGATTAATTTATGCAATTTTAAATAACTCTACATATGATTAATAAGCTTGAAAATTAAAAGGAGTCCAAAGCAATTATAACAAGTGGTTGGTCATCACCTCATTAGAATGTGTTGGCGAACAGAGACAGCTCTGCGTAACGCGTGTCATGTGTGTGTGTGTGTGTGTGTGTGTGTGTGCGTGTGCGTGCGCATGCACAAGGCCGATATTGAAGCTGAGAGAAAACACGAGAGAGAGAAACAGACTAAGGAAGGTGAAGAAGTCGGAGTAATAACTAGGTATTTTCAGATTTGCATACTAACGACCTGCTCCCACTGGATACAGGACAATGTATATGAGCTCTAGGACAATGTTAAGATTTCATAAATGCTGATCTTTTAATTCAGCGGTCACCATGGGACAGAGCATCTATCTGGATTAAAAAGCTGCAGGGTAAGCCTACTTCAATTATAGTAAAGCTAACACTACGTCTGTGAGTGAGACGGGACGGCTGGCTGCCAACTATCAAACACAACACTAACATCTCAATAACATGAACTTTCTATCCATAAAACGATTTTAACACAAACATGAGACAGTTTTTAAGCATTGATAAGAATTAGAAATCATTTCTGAAGGCTCTGAAATGGCTCCTGAAAATTCAATTTTGCCATCACAGACATGAATGACATTTTGAAATATATAAAAAATTAAAACAGTTATTAAAATGTAATATCACAATATTTGCTCAAATACATGAAGCCTTGGTGTGCATAAGAGCTTGCTTTCAAAAACATTAAAACATCTTATCTAACACAAGCGTTTGAATGATAGTATAAATATTATCGATTTTGTCAGCAGATTCCTTCCATTAATCATGCAAGAGAAACTGTTAAATTCTTTAAAATTCCCATTTCTAATATTTCTGTACAAAGACAACCGCATATAAAGTGACTTTTATCAAACTCTGATACCTGCTCAAGCTAAATTAAAATCAAAACTGCAGCTGATTGATTTAATCTAACGATCTGATCTCTAACATTTGATCAAGTCTTTGTGGCAAAGAGATTCCGGCAGCTTTGAAGACCCCCATTCTCAGGGGTATGGGCGAGAGAGAGGGACGGCAGACAGACACCGTGTCAGAGAGCTAAAAGGTAGGATTACCCTCGGGGGAGTTCAAGAAGCTCCTCGGCGTGCTAATGTGTAAACAAGTCATCAGAGCGGTGTCAGAGGGCTTTCAAAGCCTGTTCTCATCCGAATCCCCACGCACGGGCCGCTGGCATTCAGCGAGACTGTGTGTCTTTTTAAGGGCCGCTCTCCCATGGGTCTTAAAACACATGAACATAAGCAATCGCTCCTTAGCTCATCAGCCCACACAATCAGGAAACGTGGGGGTGGCTAAAGGAGCGCTGTGACAGATTCGGTGAGTTAGTGGGACTCTTTCAGCTTTTTGTCCCTGCTGCAGCTGAGCCCCCTGGACAGCCCGCAGGGAAAGGGGGGATGGCAGAGGCCAGGATGGGACAAAAGGTGCTAAAAGGTTGAGTGATAATGAGAGAGAAAGATGTCAATCACTGCACTGTGTCTAACTAAAACTAACATATCCTGTTTTTCTGATCTTAAGACCCTAAAAATATTTAAACGCACACAATCACACAATGATTCAAAATTTTGGAATCTGAAAGATTCTAAGAATGTTTTTGAATATTATGTCTCCAAGGATGCATTTGATTAATCAATAATAGAGCAAAAACAGTTAAATATATGAAATATTCTTACCATTTAAAAGAACTGTTTTTTTATTTAAATATATTTTAAATGTAATTTATTCCTGTGATACCAAAGCTGAATTATCAGCATCCATTACTCCAGTCTTCAGTGTCACATGACCTTCATAAATCATATTAATATGCTGATTTTGTGCTCAAGAAACATTATTATTATAATCAATGTTAAAATGTTGGATTTTCTTTCAAAATAACATTGTTTCAATAGAAAGCTTTTGTAAACGTATAAATATAATTTAATCTGCTTAATGCATCCCTGCTAAATAAATAAGCACTGATTTAAATAAAAACATCTGAAAACATAAAAACATTGCAGTGTATTAGAACAGTCATAAAAGACAAACACTGGTATGTGTTTTAATAACAGTGCAAGTATCCAGACATCTGATATTAGAGGATGAAGAACATGTTTCATTTGTTCTCAGAGCGATGAGTTAAATGCTAAGCATCATTCTGATAGTGTAAGTCAGCAGTGAGTGAGCACACACTGAAGCACAGGTATCACACTCATGCTCTCTGCATTAGCAGTCAGATCTCTGTGGACTGCGCTGTCCGTGGTGCTGAGAAAATCCAGCTGCTGTGCTGACAGCTTTTAAAGGCTCTGAGTGCTAACTTCTGTGACAGTGTGACCTAGTCAGCCCAGCCCCTGGAGGAATTTGAGTTGTTCCAAATTACACAGAAATAGAATTAACACCGCATCTACGCGTATCCATGAGTGGTGCGGCACGATATGACAAAATACAGTAGAATCCATTATAATCAGTGATGCTGTCTATAGTGGATGTGGCACGACACAACCCTGACAGTAAACTGATGCTTTGTTCTCTTTATGATATTTACTGACTCACAGTTCAAATGATCTGCAATGGTCGCTTTGTCGCGCCCAGTGTAGACAGTTTTTGAGTTAAAAAGCATTAGAGCATGTGGACTGATTTCACAGACACCGATGTAGCCTGGGCCGAGACTCAGAATCCTAACCGATAATATGCCATTTAAGCCTGAGCCTTCGAATTTAGACAAAAAAAAGTTTCCCTTTTGGATGAGAACACAATGAGTCAATAATAATAAATTAATTAATAATTTTATACATACAGTGGGGAAAAGGTTGTAAAAAAATAAAACATTTTGTTTAAAAAATCATTAAATCTTAACAAAAAACAACCATGCACCCTTCAATATTTGATTTTGAGTATGTAAATTCTTTCTAAATTCAGAGAGGTGCTAAATGCATCTGACATGAATCTGATCCCACTGACCAGACATTTTTAACATTAAAAGCATGTTTCAGCCTTTAATTAACCTCTGGCTGAGAACCTAAAAAAAAAATTTTTGTATTGCATTGTATTTTCCCTTCATTGTATTGTCCCTTTTATATCCCCAAATGGGAGAAGCCTCAAGAAGTGCTTAGACTACCAAAAGCACACAAAAATGTATACGCATCTTTTAAAGATGTTAAAATGTAAACATTTAGAGGTGTTTAATATCACAATGCTCAAGCAGCTTTTTATCCAATAGAAATGAATAGTCATGTGCCACAAAGCACAAACACATAGCATCCTGCTGCTTTTTTGTCCTTCCACAGCTGAAAACACTTAAAAAATTCAAATCAATAGCCTGATGGTCATAGACGGTACTTGCATGGTGCAGATTAGTGGAGTATGTAACACAGGACAGATTAAGTTTTCAAACAAAAGCCAGAAGAAACAAAAAGGTCAAGGCTTTATCCAAAGGCTTACACAGAGTCCCAACAAAAACTAATCGCATGAAATAATTGGCTTCACTAAACTTGAAGGCTGATTCGGATTTAGGGGGAAAATGTGAAAGAGTGTAAAAGAGACTCACCATAAGATTGTTTGGAGCTGGTCTTTCTTTGGGTTGCTTTCTCATACTATAAGAACAAAAGCAGAAGAGGTCATTATATGTGATTATGCATGTAGTAATTAATCGTCCTCTGTTAATTCATGCAAAAGCAGCCAGAATGAGATAACTACCTTGATACCTGCTTAGCAAAGATTTAAAGAATTTCTCTTGACACATTTGAGGACTTTTTTTAACCCAATATTTAGCTGAAAGGTCCTGCACACTCTGAAAGGTCTGAAATATTCGCATGTTTAAAATAAATTCAGTGGTCAATCACCATTTTTGGATTTATTAAAAAAGAAAAACTGAAATATAACATGTCCTAAATTCAGACCCTTTGTCAGTAGTAAAGCAGATTTAATACACATGAGTCTTTTTGGGAAAGACAACAGTTTTTACAGATTTGGGGTCCTTGGCAGATCCTCTCCAGGTCAGGTTTGGTCATTGGTGGACAGTTAGGCTTCCAGAGATCTCAATTGGGTTTAATCACTGGGCCATCAAGAACAACAGAAAGCCACTCCTTCGATTTTAGCTTAGTCATTGTCTTGTTGGAAGGTAAATCTAGTCTAGGTCCTGCACTCTGAAGGTTTTCATCCAGGCTGTATGGCCGTCAGATTACCATGCAGCTATGATGCCACCACCGCTTCACTGGGACTGGACAGGTGATAGCATCTCACAACCGCTTAGAATTGCCAAAAAATCTTGTCTCATCAGAAGAGAATCATTTGTCACCATGGAGTCAGGTGTTTTTAGCAAACTCAATGTGTCTGCCTTTCGGGACTCTGATAAAGCCCCGATGGAGAGCTGCTGAGTTGACTTTCTCCCCTCCGGCATCCTGGAAGCCACAGTGATCTTGGACCTCTCTAGGCTCTTCTCCCCGATGCTCTTTGGCCGGACGGCCAGCTCTAGGAATCCCAAACGTCTTCCGCCAAGGACTTAAGACTTTTTTAACCCAATATTAAAATAGCAATTTTTTTGATGACCTTGGCCAGATCTTGCCTGAGTGCCACAATTCTGTCTCAGCTGTTCCGAAAAGTCTGATTCCATGTTTACAACCTTGTTGCTTCACGTATGCACTGTGAGCATTCAGGTTATTGGGAAAGGATAGCAAGAATGGGAAAGGGAATAAACACAGACAAACGGCCAACATTTTGTAGAACCATCTCAAGGATGACCTTGGAAGCACTGAGTTAAATATATGTTCACAGCAAAGGGTCATGATATAGGACATGTGATATTTCAGTTTTTCTTTTTTAATAAATCTGCAAAAATGTCAACAATGTCAATATGGGGTGCTGTGTGTACATTAATGAGGAAAAAAAATGACAATGAAGCAAATTTAACAAAGAGTGAAAAATTTACGAATTCCGTACTGTATGTTGCTTCAAAAGATTTTAATAGCATGTTTTTCATCAAATATTGGCCAATTAATCGGTCAATGAAAGTATGAATCTCACAATAACACTGGACAGCAAGGATTTAATCTTTATATAGACTTTTAAAGGAATGATATAAAATATGCTTTATCATATTATTCCCCCTCGATACAGCTAACATTAGACAGGGTTTTTGTGCACAAAACTATTTCGATTTCCTGACTTTTTATTCAACCTTTTAAATGGATTTACCACTGACTGAAACTGTTAAGGTCAGACTGAAGTGATCAGGGACCTTGTGAAAAATAAACTTTAGTCACTCTGTTTGAAAGCATATCAAAGGATTTTATAGCAGCAGGTGCTGCACACAGAAACAGCACAGATTTGACAAATTTGGGGTTCCTAGTCTTTAATGAACACCAGATTCAAGGACTTTTCAAGTACCTCCGCAAACAGCAACTTTAATCTTGTTTCGGTATACATGGTGTACCTGAAGGCCTTTATAATAACACATCAAGTATAATATTTAATATTTGCACATGCAAGCTCAATATAGCAATCTTACTGCTTACAATTGGTCAAGTTTTCTGGGGTTGTTGTGTAATAGCCAACACAACAATGAATCTGACATTTGTGCCACCCCTCTGCCCTCGCACAGTTGTCTCGTCTTCTGTCAGTGTGCATCTAACATCGCCGGTGTAATATTGATATGTCGGTGAAGAACACTGGCTTTTATGAGTTCATTTATCATGAATCGCAAACTCTTCATTAGATGAATATAAATGTCATCATTAGCCTGTACAGATAACACCGAATCTTACCTGGACTTAGTAGAATAGTTTGGGACTACTCTGATCACACACTCGGTTCTTGCAAACTCAAAATGCTTTGTTGATTGTGTGTACAATTGAAAACAAGGTGTTCTAAAATCAGCGTGTTTGATTTTCAGACCGGATGGAGTCTCTAAAATAATGGATCTTGATCATGTAAGGTCGCAAATGTTATGTAATTCCACTTCAGTTTACTAATATAATAAAAATAAAATAATAAATACTAAAATGACAACAAAATAACTAAAAGTGAAAAAAATTAATAAAAATAAAACCTAATTCAAAATCTTACCAAAAACTATAATAGTATATACAGTAGGGGTGTAACGATTCATCGATATGGATCGATACAATGTATGACGATACGATGCATCGATGCCACGCGTAAAATATCGATATCTGTCGTATAAAAAGGCACCTTTATTTTACCACTGTTTACCACTGTTCACATTTTCATATAACGTCCATCTATGCATTACCACCAACGCGTGCATTCTCGTTCAATCTCACGTGTCAGGACTCGATATAAGGACTGCCCGAAGGCACAAGGCGAGCATATAAAACGCTCGGCTTTGTTGGAGTAGATTGCAGTCGCGTGATGTGTGAGAAGTTTTTCGCACACAGATCTGAAGCGCGCGCACGCAGACAGCGGCGTCAACTGTCTCTCCTCCGCTTTTTTGAGCATGGATGAATAAATTCAGACAAAACTACCTCAACATGCATGACTAATATCCTTGTAAACAGTAGGTTAAGAAAAGCATATGTCTTAATGTAAACAGTGGAGAAAAAAGGCATGTGTATCAGTATATTAATATATGTGCATCATTCTTAAAGTGAAAGAAAACTAATAATAAAAAATCTAATACTGTCAAAGAAAAATACAAGTGCTCACTGCTCCTGACTAATAACCTTTGTAACATCAAAAAGTATTCATTTACAAGCTATTTAATTTATACAGTGAAGACTATGCTGTTATTTTACAATTGATTACTAAATTTTTGTAGCGTACCTGAACATTGATTTTAGACTGAGCTGAAAAACCTGGAAAAGCACTGTTTATTGAACTTGTGTCTGTCTTCTATTGTATTTATTTTTTATTGCTTATAATTTGCTTTCTGTAGAAAATATTTTTTAGCACTGAGCCCATAGTAGCATTTTTAGATTTATGTTATGTTATATATTTGTTGGTTGTATTTGTGTGAGTTATAAACATGTAGATGGTTGTTAAATAGGTATATAATATCACAGTATCGATATATCGATCAATATACTCCTGTATCGAATCGAATAATTTTTTGAGGAATCAGATCATATCGCTGGGTATGAGAATCGATATCGTATCGATCGTGATGAACCATCAGATTTACACCCCTAATATACATGCATCTCAATAAATTAGAATGTCGTGGAAAAGTTCATTTATTTTAGTAATTCAACTCAAATTGTGAAAATAAATTTAATGCATACTGAAGTAGTTTGTCTTTTAATTGTGATGATTTTGGCTCACATTTAACAAAAACCCACCAATTCACTATCTCAACAAATTAGAATATGGTAACATGCCAATCAGCTAATCAACTCAAAACACCTGCAAAGGTTCCTGAGCCTTCAAAATGGTCTCTCAGTTTGGTTCACTAGGCTACACAATCATGGGGAAGACTGC
The DNA here is from genome assembly GCA_027422405.1 of Ptychobarbus kaznakovi. Classification (NCBI taxonomy): domain Eukaryota; kingdom Metazoa; phylum Chordata; class Actinopteri; order Cypriniformes; family Cyprinidae; genus Ptychobarbus; species Ptychobarbus kaznakovi. The sequence goes on from CM049798.1 coordinate 13,091,994, forward strand.
TGAACTGACAGTTGTCCAGAAGACAATCATTGACACCTTAGGGTAAGCCACAAACATTCATTGCCAAAGAAGCTGGCTGTTCACAGAGTGCTGTATCCAAGCAGTTAACAGAAAGTTGAGTGGAAGGAAAAAGTGTGGAAGAAAAAAGATGCACAACCAACCGAGAGAACCGCAGCCTTATGAGGATTGTCAAGCAAAATCGATTCAAGAATTTGGGGTGAACTTCACAAGGAATGGACTGAGGCTGGGGTCAAGGCATCAAGAGCCACCACACACAACGTGTCAAGGAATTTGGCTACAGTTGTCGTCAGAGGCGTCTTACCTGGGTAAGGAGAAGAAGAAACTGGACTGTTGCCCAGTGGTCCAAAGTCCTCTTTTCAGATGAGAGCAAGTTTTGTATTTCATTTGGAAACCAAGGTCCTAGAGTCTGGAGGAAGGGTGGAGAAGCTCATAGCCCAAGTTGCTTGAAGTCCAAAGTTTCCACAGTCTGTGATGATTTTGGGTGCAATGTCATCTGCTGGTGTTGGTCCAGTTTTTTGAAAACTAACGTCACTGCACCCGTTTACAAGAAATGTTGGAGCACTTCATGCTTCCTTCTGCTGACCAGCTTTTTAAAGATGCTGATTTCATTTTCCAGCAGGATTTGGCACCTGGCCACACTGCCAAAAGCACCAAAAGTTAAATGACCATGGTGTTGGTGTGCTTGACTGGCCAGCAAACTCACCAGACCTGAACAACACAGAGAATCTATGGGGTATTGTCAAGAGGAAAATGACCAAAAATGCAGATGAGCTGAAGGCCACTGTCAAAGAAACCTGGGCTTCATACCACCCCAGCAGTGCCACAAACTGATCACCTCCATGCCACGCCGAATTGAGGCAGCAAAAGGAGCCCCTACCAAGTATTGAGTACATATACAGTAAATGAACATATTTTCCAGAAGGCCAACAATTCACTAAAAATGTTTTTTTTTATTGGTCTATATGAAGTATTCTAATTTGTTGAGATGTGAATTGTGGGTTTTTTGTTAAATGTGTGCCTAAATCATCACAATTAAAAGAACAAAGACTTTAAACTACTTCAGTCTGTGTGCATTTAATTTATTTAATACACAAGTTTCACAATTTGAGTTAAATAACTTTTCCACGACATTCTAATTTATTGAGATGCACCTGTATATATAAACATTTAATTTATAAATGATGCTAAATAAAACGGTCTACTCTGTATTACATACAGTACTCTGGCCACAGACTTGATTAAGTATGCCACTAGAATTGCAGTTGTCATGCCGTGGTGTCAAGAGTACTTAAAAATTCGGTTAGGATACATTTACATTAGTGCAATTAACAATTACATTTTTATTTTAATGTTCATTTTATTTTTAAAAGCGAAAGCCGGACTTCTGCGCGAGACAGAAAAGCAGACCCCATCTGGGGTTGGGTTGCGTTTCTCGGACCAAAAACCTTTGAAAACGATGGCGTGTCTGCCCAACCCGAGCTCGGACGCGCTGCACGAATGGTCTATATGTGTTTTCGGTGTGTAGTGTGTGGACGGAGACGTTTCTGAAACGCCGCCAGTGAAAACGATTTTATATTTTAAAACTAAAAACGAAAACTCACTATTTGTCCCTAAATGCTGGTTCACACCAGATGCAAATGAAAGCGAATAAATTCGCTATTCGCGCACGTAGTTGGGGCGCTTGAACATTTTGAGTTTACTCATTCCATTCATTCACGCGTGAAATTTGCTTCATTCGCCGCCTCATTCGCGCGAATAGTGCCGCAGGATTGTCTATCGCGTCTTTGCATTGACTTAACATGTAAATCATTCACGCTTAACGCTTCATTCGTGTCTGGTGTGAAGGCACCTTAAGTTTGTGGGTTTTCCAGCTGAGAGAGCATTCGATTACTTTCAAAGACTTTCCAGTTCTTGAATTTGTGTCCGAAAATACTTTTAAGAGCATGTAAACCCTACGAATTGTCCCTCATTTTGCTCTTATAAATCATTTTTCGGGACTATTTCTATATTACTTCACTGTGACTATGCAGGTCACATGTCTGACCACTGAATAAGCATAATTAACATGTAATTACTTCACATGTTCCTGCATTTAGGTCTCTGATTTCAGAAATCTTAGAATAATAGAACAAGCCGATTTGTAGTTTAGTGTCAAGTTTAGAATTCTAACAGAGTTTACAGTATGTTTTCTCAGTATTATGAACTGAATAAACAATCATAAATCCCATATTTCTTAATAGATGAAGATTATGCATCCAGTATATCTTCTACATCATCTTTATCACTCTTTATCATCGCACTGTTGAGGTTAATATAACTGCATCTCAAAGTGATAAAGGGAGAGGTAAGTAATTATCAATTCTCCTTGGCACAGATCACACCTAAGTGCAAGTAAATTAGTCAAGCTGACCCAGATAAGAAATGGGAGGGATTATAGGGACAGAGCGGCCTACAGAGGTGGCCCATTTGGACCATGATGAACGACACACACGCTCAGAGCAAGCTAATAATAGAAGGGGATGTTGGAAGAGCAGTGCCAGGCAGGGGTGGCACTAGCGAGCCAGGTGACCTGTTTGTGTAAATAAAGTGTGCTGCAGGTAAACATCAGCTGCTAAACAAATCCCAAAACATCTGGTTTCACCCACCATGCCCTCAGGCAAAAGAGGTTGGTGGGGAATTCTGGTTTCTTGGGGCATGACCCGTGGAAAGCAATTTTGACTCTGGATGTGTTTGAGAAAGCAAGGTCAGCAAACCAGGGACAGATGTTGGGTAAATATTTACTGTTGTGTATAGCTAGTCTAACTACTGTACTGTCTGGTGCGTAGACCCAGGAATGGCTATTGTGTGTTAGACCACTACATGTTACATGTTTTACACGTGACTTGTTGGAGTCGGCATGTTTTTTTTGTTTTTTTTCTGAAAGAAAGGCAAGGCTGCAATTATTTGATCAAAATACAGTAAACAGTAATATTGGGAAATATCTTTACTATTTAAATAGTTTTTCTATCTCAATATATTTCAATGATGGCAAAGCTGAATTTTCAGCAAGCATTACTCTAGTCTTCAGTGTCACACGATTCTTCAGAAATCATTGTAATATACTGATTTGCTCAAGACACACTTCTTATTATCAGTGTTGAATCCAGTTGTGCTACTTAATATTTGTGTTAAAACCATTATATATATTTGTAAGATTCTTTATGAATAGAAAGTTCAGTATTTACATAAACACACACAAAGATATTTATACATCCCCGTTTCAAAATGGGGGTTTGAACAATTAATCTTTATAATTTCTTGGCATAAATGCATAAAGTAACGTTCAGCTATCTCTTTATTACACAATTTTGGCAATATATACAAGACACAGTCAGACATTTGGCAGCTTCAGTATTTTTCAATGTTCTAAATGTAATCTTTTTTATCTTAATAAAATGTTTTCATAGTTTGTGTTCTGGCTTATCAATGCCAATGCATTACAATGATTTATTTATTTATGAGAGGTAGAAGAGAAGAAACAGGTGTTCAGTTGGTATTGGAAACACTCACCATTGTGTAATGAAGTGGACAAATTTCTCACTGAACTGACCAATTGGAAGCACTGGAGGATCCTAAAAAAATAAACATATACACAGTCAAAATTATTATTTACAAAAATATCCACAATATCAACAAGATGTTTATACTTTACAACAACAACAGAAATCGATGGTGTATAACTTGTAGATGTTGTGTGGCCTTGACTAGTTTGCAGAAGGGTTACAGTCTATAATGAGGTATTCTATGCTGCTAAAGCAGCCGTGTATATCACATTTTGGAAGCACCTGAACCCCTCTTTTGTTGGACAGTGGACGATTGCTGATGCACAGAACATGGGACACACACTCACAAACAGACAAAAAGCATACACTCTCAGAGCAAGACAGCCATTCATGGGCTCATACGGCAGAAGGCATACAGTAGACAAGAACATTTAGTTGCGACCTCAACCTCCAAATAATGTTAAGGACATGAAATCAAATACTTGTAAAGGACAGACACATTGAAACCAAATAGAATAAGTGAAATAAAGTCAGGGTGTAATTGTTGCTTTCATGCATGTATTCCGACACCTCTGAGATCAAACTGAGATATATTCAGTGTAGCATAACTTTCTGGAAATTGAAGCCCCTATTTTATATAAGACTAGAGAAGAAAAAAAAAAGTGGACCGTTTCAGAGAAAAGATTATTTGTATTCCAACCATAACCATAATTTGTATTAATATGACCTTAGGGGAAATGTATTAATATGACCTTAGGGGAAGAATTGATGACATCAACATGTTACACAGACACAAAAGCCTTGATGTTAAAGACAGAATTGTGATTCAAGGTGTTTGGGAAGGACTGATGTATTGGAAGGGAAAGTGAATAGATTTTCTTTTAGGAAATGTCTGTTTGTGAGGGACAAAGAGAAGAAGAAACTGCTTTAACAGCCAGTAGGAATTAAATAAAACAAATTGCACAATACAAGCAATCTTGTTGCAGTTTGAAAACACACATACACATGGATAGCAGGATAAGAAAGGAATGATCTGATCTGAGGTTATGAGGGGACTAAAAAGGTTGCACATGCGACAAAAACAGTTGTTATTGAAGTCACTCTTTCAAACTCAGTCAAGAGTTAGTGGTTTGAATCACATTCACTCCTTTCTGATTCATACAGGGAGTTCATAACTGAACACAAGTTTTATCAGTTACATTTTTCAAAAAGAAATTATTCAAAATTGAAAAATTGTTAGTGGGATGTATATTTGAAGACTTACATTTTTATCTTATTTATGTACAACAAATGTAATTAAATATAAATGTAATTTCAACATTTGGTATTCTAAAAAAAAGTAAATCTAATATTTTACAAAAAATATCATAGGTTATTTTTTAACATACAAGGTTCAACTGTCAACTGTCAAGTTGAATAACACTGTAATGGAACATTTTCAAGCCCCTTCTTTAAACTACAATCAACATTTATTTTCCACAAACAGACAGAAATATTCCTTCAAAACAGAATGAAACTTAAATGGCACAAAACTGGAAAACATAAAATAGGAAAACGTATATTATTTAACTGTTTATAAATCAATGTGTGGTCTATATAATGTGCTAAAAGCATCCCTTCATAGCTGTCAGTGTCTGAGAAAATCTGTAATTTGTCTCCTAAGTGTTTCTTTTTATAAGCCATCGTCTCCCTAGTCATTTTTTTGTTGTTGTATGAAGCCCTGATGTTCTGCGATCTAGAGAGTCTGAAACACACCTATTCAAATGAACATAGCCAGAGGCGCACTAGTGCAGCTATACATCATTACACAGCCTGGAAGCCACAGTACACATACATGTCCCAAGTCTGGACCAAAAACACAAATTCAGAGCAACACCCATAAAGCAACATGTAAATACAGCAAGATGCACACAGCCTTACACACCTACACAAACAGATGCATGTACACTTGAGGACGCACAAACACCTTCATTTGGGGGTCTTTGATGTGGCGGCTGCATGATGAGGATGATGATGAAAGCACTGTTATATTATGCAGCTTGCTGCCATTATCCAACACTACAAACAGAGCCAGACCGTGGCCCGTCTTCCTCCACAATACCAGCAGTAAATATACATGTAATTGCCCAACAGCAATTATCAGGCAAAATTAGATCAGTAATTACAGAGGTGAATTTAAGCCAGAGTCTTATTAGAAGCATCAGGGTTGTTTCAATACACGACTAGAGAGGGACAATTAAAGACGGGCCGCCGTGCAGATGGACAAGTGTGCCGTTCTGAAAAAGGAGTGTCTCCGATAAAGAAGTGCACTAGCAACAACTATTAGACATCAAGTAGAGCTAGAACAGAATGAGGGATTTGGAGAGAAATAAAAGAGTAAACAAGAGGACAAAAAAACTTTCGTGCTTCACCTCATTTAGCTGTTTATTCCCCTGCGAGGACTTGCGGCTGATTATTTATACCGGGGTCACCATGGAAACCAGTCATCTATATTCACACACAATGCTCTTCAAACAAGACTGTCATTGCCAACATCCTCTCAAAGTCCAAGTGGTCAGATTATTAAATCAACGACTTGTGAACGTCTTGAATTTCTCCCATATACTTCATGACACTTTTAGTGGCTTTTCATAATTTCCAATGGTAAGCTCATGTTAGTCATTATCGATGGTAAGCTCATCGTGGTCTGCAGGTTTAAACGAAGTGCTAAAGAGACTGATGCAAATTTGGGGATTTTTTGAGTGTAGAGTGATGTAAAAGATGAACTCTCGAACCTCCTTATATTCACACAGACCGTGTTTTTGTTTTTAAAAATGTGAGATGCAGGTATAGTGGAATGGGGGAAAAAATGCAAAGTCTTGAGACAAGTTTGATAAAAGTTGAACTAGGGTTGTACCGATAGATGATAGTATTATGTGGACAATAGCCAGAGATATAGCTGTGGCTGATGCCTTTGAAGATATACACACGATTATTATTATTATTATTAGGCTAGTATTATCTAATTAATACTAGTGATAATACGCTTATTTGTTCCATCATATTTATTTTTACGCGTTTTTACAGTGTTGTGTGTTATAACCAATCACACTTGATTCTGTTGAGCTTATGAATGTAACGGCCAATCAGAGGCATTCAGATGAGTAATAGCTGAAACACCGGAGTTTTTTTGTTGTTGAGTGTGCGCACGTGCGTTGACTGAATTCAGCTCTTTCGCGTATTCTCTCATCATATTCTCTCATCGTTATAATGGTAGTGCTTTTTTAAAGGGGTCATCGGATGCCCAATTTGCACAAGTTGATATGATTCTTTAGGGTCTTAATTAAAAGTCTATAACATACTTTGTTTCAAATTTCTCAATGGTAGTGTAAAAAACACCTTTTTAAACCTGTCAAAATCAGCTCTGTTTTAATCAAGGCATTATAGTCCATGTTGCTTTAAATGCTAATTGGCTCTGCTGACCGCCAAAACTGGCTAACTAGTTACAAGGAAAGAACGATTGCGCACGAACAAATCATAGATTGGATCGGCACATTCACTTCAAACGAACATCTCTGTGTTCTTCCAGAATTTTGCATCCGATGATCCCTTTAAAGTGCATTAATTCACGCTAGACTGAAGTCAGCGATGATGTTCTTTGATAATTAAATGTTCCTTGCTTGTTTTCTGTAGCTGCTGTTTGAATAACTGAGGAAATGTGAGCAATAACGTACAACGTTTTTATTAAATTGTGATTGTTAAATACAAATTCAGTCACATAAAAATATTTTACGACATGACATCCATATGCTACTTGACTAAGATAAAATGTGTAGATTACACTAACATTATCGTGTGTTCACATCCCCGCCGGCGAGAACGTCAAAATTCGCCTTGGCCGCCCTGCCAACGACTCTGTAGAAATATTCGTTGACGCTCTGACGATCGAACGCGTGGTCTTGTATTTAAAGGAGGCGAAAAGGAAACAAGCATGTTGATCTTGTGCAGACTGACCACAAATAGGGTATAAGTTAACCTCATGAAATAATTTAATTGTGAAAGAAATCGATGGATGGAAAGAACTTAATTATAGTTACACGTTTGCTAATGAAATAAACCAATAAATGCCATTTGTGTGGTGTGTTTTTTGTGTTCATGGTTAAGTGCTAGTCTAATTTCAACATGCAGTTTATAGGAAATGTTTACTAGCCTTGGTCTTTAATTAACATTAACATTAATTTGTGTGCAGCCTACATTCCAAACTGTCCTGGTTGAAGTGTAGCCTAAATGCAATTGGTCAAATCGGTGTTGTTTTAAGCAAATTAATTGCATTCCCGCTGAAAAACAAGCGTTCTGGCATGAAAATGCTTGGGAACTAATGAGGTCGAACCAAAGTTTACAGGACTGCGTTCTCTGGGATCCTCTCAAGCGGAGGACTTCTACATTCCGATTGGTTGCCGCCAAACCGCGTCATAGCTCATTACCATAAAGTTGACCTGACTTTAAACTTTCCTCGACACCACACCATCCAAGATGCGCCGGAGCTTACCGCCGGCTCACATTGAAAATAAATGACTTCCGGCCACTGTGATGCTCTCGCCGGCAGCGGTGTGAACGCACGGTTAGGCTGCTTTTAGCCATACCCTGGAGTTGGTTACTTCTCTGGCTATGAAACTAAGGAAGGAAATAATTAAATAAATTAGCATGATAATATCATGTATCTGCAATCTCACAGGTTGACGACAGGACGATATGACTATGGAGCATTTCACCCAACAAGATGAACCTACATTTTTGAAAGCTGTCAGGCACAAGATGCTGCAATAGACGCGAGATGTGAATGCAACAGTCAAACATGTCCATCTAGCACGTTTACAGAAAAACAGTAGTGCAGTAGAATGGAAAAAATGCATTCTTTGTGAACAGACTCTTAGATCTGCAAAAAAATTTAATTAGTCATCTGAGGTTTGCTGAGGTACAGTCACTTAGATTAGATGTTTAGCTTTTCTTGACATTCTAATTTTGGTTTTACAAGAAAAAACACTAGGGATGTTCTGGTGGCGCAGAGGTGAATGTTTAGAGCTGCTGTCGAGTGAGCAGACAACAAATAAATCTCAATACAGCATAATACAATGGGAAAACATGAGGGGTTCTTGAGTTTAAAAAAATCAAAACTACTATCAAACTAGACAGCCAGACTATCATTACCAGCATCCCCTTGAAGTCAAAGTGGTCAGATTATTAGATAAACTACCTCCCTGAATTGCTCCCATATGATACATGACACTTTTTTCTTCCTTCTAGTGACTTTTCAACATTACTGATAAACTCACATTTAATGGGTCTCAGATCGTACACAACACAGAATAATCTTTCCCGTTTTTCTAATTGACTGGTCTTGATGTCCTTCTTGAGCAGATATCCTCTTTATTCTGCCCGTTTCTCATATTCTCTCAGGTATAGTTTCTAAATGTTACTCTTTTCTCCTGCTCTTTCAGTCCATCACATTGACTCTGCCTCTTTCTCGGTCTGTGCACTAGATTACTCTTTAAAGTAGGTCCTGGGGAGAACCCACAGCACCCGTCTCAAGCTCTCTCTCAGTGTCGCTCTCCGAAGGTTGTAAATCAGTGGCAGTGAGTAATAAGGCCTTGGTCAGCTGAATGCAGTCGGCAGCGGCGTGGCGGTGCACTCTTTGGCCTGAGGGAGACAGAGCGAAGGGCACGGCAGAAAATAGTTTGAGTGATGCCTCTGCCGGATGAGTAATGAACAGTTCAAGCGGGTCAACTCATTACACGAGCGGCCGTTTAATTATTAATTACGTGCAGCAATCTATAGCAGAAAGGACACGTTGGGTATGTTTAATGTGTGTTTATGCTTCCCTCTCCTTCATCTCTCTGTGGCGTTCTGTTATTAGCATGTGTCAGTGAGTAGCTGAAGCAGAGAAGAGAAGGGAGAGGCTCCCCCCACACACACAATTAACACAATTACTTATTAATTAATCACATAGCGGTGGAAAGCGCATTTAAATGTCAGAGTTACCGTGGCCTACGGGCTTTAACTAAATGCTGAGGAGACTGATGCAAATTTGGGGATCGTTTGAGTGTTGAGTGTGGTACAAGATGACCTCTCGTAACTCTTCAGATTTGCTAATTTAAGGAACAAATCTGCTGAGGTTTGCTAAGGTACAGCCATTCAGATGCAATAGTTTTAAGCAGATTTTGTTTGGTTTGAGTAACCGTGTCATTTTACTATTTAACTAGAAAAAAACAATATGGATGGCCCTGTGGTCCAGGGGTGAATGTGTAAAGCTGCTCTACATAACACAACAAAATAGGAAAGAATGTGAGATTCTTTGAGATACATTTGAATAATAATTACAACTATTTGGAACCTGACACAGCGTCTTAAAAAATGCATTGTGTGTTGTGTGTGTAAAAAATTTAATCATGGTAAAACTGAAATAGTAAATCTTCATAGTCCAAAAAAACGACTTTAATGTACTAATTTGCTGGTGTTCTTATTACCGTTTTCAACATTGAAAATATTAAGAAATATTTATCAAATTGATTTCTGATGAATCATTTGGCACTGAAGACTGGAGTAATGGCTGCTGAAAATTCAGTTTAGCCATCACATGAATAAATTACATTTCAAAATACATCAACATAGAAAACAGTACTTTTACAATGTAATAAATATAATTCCTTCCTAATATTACTGTTTTTACTGTATTTTATCAAATAAATGCAGCTTTGGTGGGCAAATACTGTACGTTCATTTATACACTGCAAACAACTGCCACAGGGCCAGTAAAGTCTGAAAAATCACTAGGCTGACTGGGTGAAATACTGCATATGACTCTATAGACACCAGATTTATACCAGAAAGCTGTGTATATATCAGAGAAGTGAGTTTAACACAAGAGCTATATCTATTTCAAGGAATATCTGGGTTTAACTGACCCTGACCCAACTCCTCAGAGAGATAAGGGTGAGAAAATGTGTCAGGGTTTAGCTGGGTGTATTTTAGCACCTAACTGATGTCAAGGTTAATGCAACAACTCTGTGGTCCACAACCCTCAGTTGTCCAGAGCCCTGTCATGCTACATTAAACCAGCAAAATGAGTGTGTGTGTGTGCTTGTTTACACATGCACAAGAGAGAGATAGAATGAGAGAGAGAATGAAATACAGATAATAAAAAAACTATGTATGGAGTTATTTAAAAATGTAAAAATAAGAAACTATTTAGTCATTTATTTGTTAAACTGTGATAGTTTTACTGTTTGTCTGAAACAACTCCAATTTGCTGCCCAACCCTCCTCAATGTATTTTCAAGTTTAGCTGAATTTCCAAATACAGAGTTAAGGCAATCGTTCCATTCAAGGCCTTGACATAAGCACGGCCGAGCTCTCGACAGCTCAAGCTCTTCAAAGCTCAAACCCTGAGCAGAGCTGATAATGCACCTCGCTTCATTAGGAAACAAAATATCAGCTTTCCACCCCATTAGGGATGGTTTCGTACATGGGACACAGACTCACCTCATCAACAATGCACTGCAATAACTGAAGAGGATGTGATAGAGGGGGGTAGAAGAAAAAGAGATTAGACCCCATACAACGTCCTTACAGTGCAAAGGAAATAAAATCATTAATGCAATAAAACAGGTAGCAATACAGCTTAATCAAATGCACTCTGACTCGGGAAAAGCCATTTGATCTGTAATGTTTTCTTATTTCTAATGGCACCTAATCTGAATACAGGCTGTTAAGACAGAGCGTATTATTGTCTGGTATTAACTTCAGAGGGAGGCAACCATGCGAGGTGAGGAGAAAACTGCAAGGGGTTGCGAGAGGAGCCGCCTACATCTCTGAAAATACATGAAAAACACTTACCATTAAAGAGCCCTGGTTCTTTTGAATCTGCAAGGAGTAAAAAAAAGGGGGATTTAGGTGAGATTGAGTAACTGAGAACAAAAACATGCAATTAGCATGTTACAATCACAAGCGTTGCACCAAAACATGTTTAGGATCACTGGGGGAAGAATAGGAAAACCCTGATGGCAAGATATGGGCATGATGTGTTAACATCGTTTACATAATGAAAACACAGCTGCTAATAGTCTGATCCTCAATTAGGATAAGCTTCACCAAGCATTTTTTCCATTAATTTCATATCTCCTGCATTTTATTCACCTTTTTCAGAGGAATTGTTTTACATTCATAATCATGTGATAACAATAAAATACATAAGGTTTCTACATAGCATTTCGGTTGGAAAGGGGCGTTCCAGTTAAAGGTAAAAAAAACTACCAGTACTTTTCTGTTTTGTAGTTCCCTTTTGCTGGATGTAAGTTATCATCTGACAGACGGTTTAGATAGACTTTTTCACATATTTGTTGTTTGAATTAAAATGTTACTTTCAGGGCAACACTGTTTATGCAATCAGGCTTAAACCTCCTGCCTAGACATTATAGTTTCAACTAACAGCTAACGGTGTGAGACTGCTCTGATGACATATTGCGCCAGTCATTGATTCTCTTTCTCAATTAAACATGGCCCAGCTCTCTTTAAATACCTGGAGACGCTGGACCTATAATGTAGGAACTAAATAATACACAGCATTGGCTAAAACTGCAAAGCACGGCAATCACAGGACAATTAAAGGCATAAATATTTGTTGTATGCGCCGTTTTCCAATTAAACCACTGGAGTAAGATGAAATACTTCAATGTGATCTCCATTGAACAATCAAGACCACTTTAAACACATCACCTCAGCTAGTGCTACCATTTAAGCAAGGTCCTATACGGAAACTAAATGCAAAACAATGCTGTTCTTGCACACTGTAAAACAGATTTTTGTATTCCATAAATAAATCCTTTAAAAAGGACAGTTTCAAAGATAAAAAAAAAAAATTATTTTGAGAAGGTTTTTACAAGAAAATACTCTTTTAGTCTTTTTGCTTCAAAATCTCATGCTTATTATTTGTGAAATTTAGAATTTCTAAATAAAAACTTAGTAACTCCTGCATCAGTTTTTTAAATGTATTATTATTTCTCTGTTTGTAACACACAGCTGTCTGTGTTTGTGCTGTTTCAGACCAATGTGAGCAGGGCAGAGTTGAAGGAGAGTTATTTTACTGGGAAAAAGAGGAGCCAATGTGTTCTTTGACTCCAGGATCACTCAGAGGGGTTTCAACAGTGAGTGTGTGAGAAGAATTGAGAAACCTAGAGTGGAGCTGGTGCGAAATGATTCCACAACGCTTTGTCCAAAAGTTACTCTATTTTAACTGTTGTATAAAAGTAATATCACACACAAAACTGTGCTGTTATACTAAATACTGCCAAGGCTTTGATTACCTGCGGCCTCAATAACAACAACACTCTTGCTAGGGTGCTATTGCTTAAATATAGCATTAAAGCTCTGGGAGAGCAAAATCATACAGTATATTCAGATGAATACGAGGCTTAAAATGAGCTGAAACCAAAACAGCCGGAAAACAGAAAAGGCAACAACAAATCAATCAGGAGGAAAAGCGCTGGAGGCTGTATACACACGCCAGCCAGTCTGCAGTCTTCAAAGATTTTCCGAGCGAGCCATCGGGAGACGCCATTAACTCCTGACAAAGAATGCAAATTAATCCCAACATGGGGTGAGATGAAATTAAAGAGCCTTTTATAATCAATGACAAGATAACACATAGAAAACACACATACACTCACACACACAAAACGGCAGCATATTTGCGGCTCGGAGTACGAATGGAGCGGGGGCAGGGCATCAGAAGTAGATGCAGAAATACAGCGGGCATCTCTCGAGCTCTCAGAGCACAGTGGACAATGATTCTTTGAGCATGTGTGTGTGTGTGTGAGAGAGAGAGAGAAAACAGACAGATGCCTGGGCTGATGTGAGTGACAGGCCAGGCCCGAGGTAGCGTGTGTGCTGGCTGGGTGGTGTGTGCACGCGTGTGTATGCGATGCCTGCAGGTGAAGAGTCTGCAGCACCATATGGAGCTGTGAAAATTAACATCAAGAGCAAAAACGCTCTAGCAGTGGGAGGTTTTGCTCTCCCTCTCTTTCTTACGGACTAACCCCCTCCCTCTTTCTCCTTCATGCTCTCTCTCTCTCTCTCTCTATTTCCATTCCATACAAATTCAGAAATGCTGGAACAGGGAAAGGGAGAGTAAGGAAGATTAAAGTAGGAAGTAATAAATTAATGGGGTGTGTATACATGAAATGCTTCAGTTTAATGCCTCTGGCTCTACGGGCCAAGAACAAAAGTTTTGCCATTCATTGATTTCAATTGCTATTGCTTTATCTGATAATGATATACTGCATGATGAGAAGAACCTGAACGGATTTCACACATTCCCATGTCATTGTCAAAGAGGATTTTTGTTTTTGTTTTGAAGTGTTAGATACAGGCCAACATAAAAAAACAAAAAAAATTTAGTTCTTCAGTCCAGTGAGGAAGAGAAATGCTGTACAATATTTAACATCAACAGATCCAATCACGGTTCCAGACACTGTGTGTATGAGGAAGTGTTTGAGTGTACATGTGAATACATTAGTTTATGTAATAATACTCTGTGGATTAACATGATAATGGCCCTGTTAATAGATAATGCTGGAGAGCAGAGGAAAACAATTTCAAATGAGACAAGCCTCCAGGCCACGGGATAATAACACACACACACACACACACACACACAAATGCACGAATGCACTCGTATGCAGAAACCACCCTGGCCTCTAGCCTTCTTATGTTCTAATGTCTAATGTTCATCATCTCACGCAGTTTGTTCATCCTATATTTTGTCCGTCTCTTCTATGTTAGTAATATTTACGCTAAAATGGATCAGAATTTAGAATTGATTAATCAAAGCACTCTTCATAATTTCCCTCCAATTTCACGCATTGCATGTCAATTTTATAACTTTCGCCGTTGTGCACAAAAGCTTTGTATCAAGTGATGTGTGAGCTAAAGTACAAACACACACCAGTGCAAAGACCGTTCGATGCGTAAGGCTTTGGCTCTAGATGCAGCCTCAAAATTCTCCTTTCTGATTTCCTCTGCATGCCCTGAGTGGCTGCTTTGTTTTAATATGCTAATTAACCCAACAGGCATGCTGGGAGTAATTTATTGAGCATTAGTCAACATTTCCCTCATTAAACTCACTGCACTCTTACATGCAGAACTTTAAAAAGCAGAGAGTCTGATTAGAGAAAACTAGGGCACTGAATCAGATTTGTATATTTCTACAGTATATACACAGGGCTGAAAATACACCCCTGTCCAAAAGTTTGGGGTCTGTAAGATTTTTTTATGTTTTTGAAGTCTCTCATGCTTAACAAGGCTGTATTTATTCGATCAAAAAATACACTAAAAACAGCTTTCTATTTGTATTTATTTGAAAATGTAGAGCATTTCTGTGATAAAACACTAAATGTGTGTGGCATATCTTATTTGTCAGCAGATATTACTCCAGTCTTATGCTGATTTAGTGCTCAAGAATCATTTCAGCACAACGGTTGTGCTGCTTAATTTTTGTGGAAACGGCGAAACAATTTTTCAGGATTATTTGATGAATAGAACGTTTAAAAGAACCACATTTATTTGAAATAGAAATAAAATATTTTATTAACATTATAGATGTCTTATCTGTCACTTTCAATCATTTTGCATTAACATTAATCTAGATTGATACATTTTGTAAAAGTATTACTCATGATAATTCATTCATTACTGTAATAATGTCAATCGATGTCAGCGTCAATAAATTAAACAATTTTGTGAAGTGTTACCATGTACAAATTGATTTAGAAAAGGGAGTTTTCAAAGAACTAGAGAATAATAAGAAACTCAGGCCGATGATACACAGGGCAACTGTTTTGAGCAATGTTGCATAGGCACTTTCCCGTTGAGAATGGGTAACAAATTTCTATCTGGTATTTTAGATTGGTCGTGGGCCATGTGTCTCACCTGGTTGCCCATTGATGACAACATCGCTCAAAAAGTTGCCCCGTGTATCATCAGCCTCAGTCTGCTGTTTAAAAGCGGTTCATTGATCTAACATATTCCTTAGGATGGCATTCAAAAATGTATGTAATTTTGAAAGTAAGGCTATACTATTTGAAAAGCTAAATAAACATGTACAACTAAGTATACTAAACACACTATACATCTACACCATGTCATACAACAGGCACCATAAAGTTCTTAAACTGGGAACCCTCCAAATGAATCCGGATTATAATCTGGGTTTGTCATTCTTAAAATGGGATAATCTTGTTAAATCCCGGAATGCAATCTGATTACAGAGTGGTTGGGATTGAGGAATGGAGCGGGTCTGCAGGACTGTACGTAACGTCATGTAATCTGTGTAAATATGGGTTGGATGAGCAGTTGTGGGATGAACAGTCAGTTAATTACTGCCCATACATTAAGTTCAAGAGGAAGTGGGGGTCTGCCGTGCCTCTGGGGTGTTGAACTGTTCAGTATTCAAGAGCTGAAAGTTAAACTGGTTAAAATGCTATCTGATTTGATGTAGTAGACTCACCTGTGGATATGGAAAAGAGCCCAGCGCCAACTGCCAATGAAATAACAGAGGGAACGTTAAATTATAATAAAGCACAGAGGAATAATCACACACACTTTTAACGATACATGAACATACTAAAATTAATTCCTTAATACATTACACATGTTTTTGGGCATTTAATTGCATATTAATTGTAATTAAATGAGAATGAATATACAGTTTATAATAAACGTACATTAAATGCACTTTGTTGAAATGTTTTTTTACCCACTTAAGTGGGAATTAAGCAGGTTTTTTCAGTTATTTCATAATTTTATAAACCCTTAAGATGTGCTTAATGTGTACTGACGGATGTACTAACAATCATTTACGTTAACTGAAAAAAACAACTTCAATCCCATTTCTTTTGAAACTATGCATGTCAGTACTATCTATAGTCAAGTACTTTATATATGCTTTAGTATGTTAGTCAACACTTCAGAATAAGTGTACTTCTTTAAAGCATGACAAAAGATTATTAAAACACTCTTTCAAATGCCCGTTTATTTCATTAATATTGTATCCCATATTTTCAAAAAAGTACAGTGCGCACATTCAATACAATACAGTAAGTGCACTTCTTTTCACAAGGGTTCGAGGAGCAGTTATATTTATAATCCTGCCTGCATCCCAGCATCACAGCAGGTGTATGTGCTTCAGCAGGTGTTATTCTGTGAAGTCTACAGCACATGTTGGAATTAAGAACAGATGTGGAATATGCAGCAAACCCAGAAGCAAGAGTCAAACTAAAAATAAAACAGTTTTCAAACGTTACATTAATTACATTCCAGTTGCATTTAGAAAATTAATCCAAATCAAACCACAGTGCATTCATTTATTCAATCTAACATACACATCTCAGTTCAGTAGGTGAGTTCAGTTCATTAGTTAAGAAATCTGCCAACAGAACAGAGGTAATTCTCCCAAACTGCTTAAACATTCCAGCAGCCGAGCCGAATCGACCACGTCCCTAACAACATGCTAAAGTCAATACTAAATCATAATCAAATCAATATACTGTTCATCAACTCATGATAATGTCAATCCATATGACCCTTGATATTTCCCTCCCTAAACATCTCACTGATAATATCTAACACAGTATTGATAAATGCAATCAAGGGACTGAGTTGAGGGATACAATAACAATTCATCACAGCCAATGAGAAGCGCTGACAATTACAAAATGGGAATCAATAAAGCCAATGAGAACTACCAGCACGGCATTTTCAGTACACGTGTCAAACCACCACATTAAAATCTAATCCACACATATGCAGTTCTTCCTGCTGGTTTCTGCTTAGAAAAACATCCATTACAAAATAAAATTCACTATACTCATACACCTCTCTTCTCTTTTTCAGGAACACACACACACACACCTCTGGAACAGAGAACACAGCGCTCTAATTACTGGACGTTATGCTGGCTGAGTGATTGATAGCGCTTTGCCACACTGACTCCACTCTCTCTCTCTCTCTCTCACACACACACACACACACGCACACACACACACACACACACTCTTTAATGTTTTACTACACACACATTTTGTATTTCTTAATATTATTTCTTCCCCATTTAATAATCCCATTTTTGTATATAGAAACCAAATGCATGCACACAAAATCTGATTCCTTACTTTATGCTCACATGGGAATTTGAAGGGAGAGGGTCCAACCGTGTGTGTGTGTGTGTGTGTGTGTGTGTGTGTGTGTGTGTGTGTGTGTGTGTGTGTGTGTAGCAGTCAGTGGGAGATCTTGAGTGTGATCCATGCATAGCTGTAGGCCAACATCTGTTTGGACAGGCTGCCTGCAGGGACTATCAACTGCACTCAGCAGAAACACTGACACCAGTTCACCCGAACTACAAACGCTGGGCTATGTGTATATGTGGGTGTTTATAAGAAATTATTATATGGCTGTTTTACCTCCATGAAAGAGATTCCTACGCTCCACACGTCTGAGTGAATACCATACTGTTCCCCTGATATCCGCTCTGGCTATAGAGGCAAAGACACATGAAGAATCATTACAATGCAGTGAACAATTCTGCATATGAATTGTACTTAAGAGTAGAATGGTGGCACTGAAAGCAAACATTCATTCCTGATTCCTGTGTGAGCTATTTAATAAGCTCTGTTGTGTAGAAGCTCTAAATGTGTGTGTGCATGAGTGTAAATCGTACTTTAGAAAGCATTTGATTTTTTCCATAATAATCATTTGATTGTATTGTGTTCATTGCAGGCACATACTTGACTGACAGCCTTTACAACCAAATATGTATGACCTATGCATTCTATATTCAGGTAAAATAACATTAAATCCTCTGAACAGAAAAAACTATTACAGGCATGAATGCAGCTTACCGCCATGTATGCATTGGTTCCAACGTACGTTTTAGCAATGGAGTTCACCAACTGTGGAAGAAAGCAGAAGAAACATTTTTAAAAATGAATAATTATTTGTAAATGATACATTAGTGTGGCCTTCACAGATCTATTTTGAGGTATCACTGTCATTCATTACAATTTAGGATTCAACCATGCATTTAAATGTGGACGTAACTCAAAACTTGGCATTGTGAGCAGCATGAAAATAAGGACTTTAATGCTTACTTTAATGGATCATACAGATAACAAGCAAAGAGTGCTCCCTTTATAATCACTGAAGCTGTCAATCACTTCAGTTCAGAGAAAGCTCACGCCCGAAAACAGAAAAATATTTTCAATGGTAATGGTTTAGTTGCCAAGATTCTTCTAAAGATTATTTTTGTTATTGTTTTACAGAAAAAACCCAGTCTTGTGTGTTTGGGACAATGTCAGGGAGAGTAAATGTTGACAGACCTATTTTTGGGGGTGAACTATCCCTTTAAGCAGCTAATTTTATTTTTAAATGAAGTATTATGGATTTATCTCAAGCATGAACAACAGTAATAGTCATCATCTAAAAGGATAAGCAGACAGATAAATACAATACAAATTGTAAGCTTTCACAAAAATGTTGGTTTGTTAATGTTAACTAAAATGTTACAGTAAATGTTACATACAGAAATTAACATTAACCTACAGTCCATTAATAAATTCTGTAAAAGAAAGCATTAACTAAACCTAACTAATCAAACCTGTTAGTTTCGAGGTGTTATCTTCAAAACCAACTAACAAATAGATTCCTCTTGCCTATCCTAATAACTGATGTAGATCTTAGCAGTGACAGCACTGGATATCTAGTACATCACACCTCAACCTCAAAGGTGAAACATTACCCCTCTGTATGTGCACAGTCAAGAATAATATAGAGAAGCCATCACATTCAGTCCTCTGATAGAAGGTATCTCTGTTTAAACATCGAAATTCAGTACAGATGTGACAGCAGGTGACCTGAGCTCTCTTCCATAAGCTAAAGGACACCGCAAGAGGAACTGATTTAAATCTACCGAAAAGAGTGTGTTATTCTGGAGTGTTATTGAAATGCCAGCCTGGTTTAATTTTAGTCTGTACTCTCACAGGGGAGAGACAGTGAGATCTGGGCACAATGGCACATGTCAGCAATGACAGGACAAACATAATGAGAGCGTTCCCCCGTGGCCAGATGTGCGTCTGTGTGCACGTGTGTGTAAGTGAATAAGAGAGACATAGGTTTACTATAGTGTCATGGTCTGGACGGGCACAGAGGACAACACACACACACACACACACACACACACACACACACACACACGCACCTCATCCAGGGGTCAACCTCAGCTTGAATCTCTTCGGGGAACATGGGTATGAATATTAATTAAAAGAGGGCCGTTTGGAGTGATTGGGTCCTATTGTTGGACTCCTGAGTGTATTAGAGGTGGAGAGACTGATGCTGACTTTCTCAGTCTGAGCTATTGTCTCCAGCCACATACACGCACGCCGTCACTCAAGCACACATTGAATATCTGGTTAATGTGGTAATTACAAAGAGCTGGAAGTGAGAGGAGAGGAGCAATCTAGGGGGTATCTGGGGGTTAGGGAGCAAAGGCAAAAAGTCCCTGGAGGAATACGATAGAGAAGAGAACACAGACATTGAGACTGATGGGACAATGGTTGATCTGAGCTGACTTTGCTCACAACATACATACACATGAGAAGCACTTGCGTGAGTATATGCATTCATGCAAGCAAACAAACATGCACACAAATAGTTACAGGATACAAATTAACATGTACCTGTGTGCTGACTCCAAAGTCACACAGTTTAATCTGACCCCGCGTGTTTACCAGCATGTTGGAGGGTTTCACATCTGCACAGAGAAACAATACTTTTACACAGTGACACAGTTATATATGTCAGCATCTAATATTATAGATTTCACTAGATTACTGAACTTCTGGAGTGTAATATAGAGAAGAGTTCAACTTATTTTATTGCATATTTTAATAGGCAAATTTAACAAATAACTTGTGCATTAAGTACAAATGAACAGCCCTTTCATTAATAGTTAACTAGTTAATTTATCAAGGTCAATATCCAACATTTGGATATTATCAGTCTTTTACACATTTTACAAGTTACATAACAGTAGTTTTCTCACCTCTGTGTAAAATCTTCAGGCTCCAGAGGTACGTTAATCCTTTTACCACCTATGGACACACGCGCACATACACACGCACACACACGCACGCACACAAACGCACATACACACACGCACACACTGAAAACAAACTCAGAGGAGACTCAAAAGGGTATGAGATCTATGTCTGTAGAGGATAGAGCTGTAAATTATCTGAACGGTGGTGTATCTTTGATTATTGTGAGAACGTGTGAGGGAGAGGGTAATGAGGGTCGAAACTGAGAGCCATGACAATTCAGCACTAATAAAATGTTACAAAGACAAAGCACACATACACACACTTGTCTGAGCTGTAACAGATTTCTGAACATGCCGAAAACTCTAAAATCCAAGCTTTCAAAATTCCCTGATATACTTATTCGATAACAGTTTCATGACTTGAAGAGGACTTACCGCAACAGCAATTCTGCCCAAGACATGCTCTGGGATTCTCCAATAGACATCCAGAGAGCCACCTACATAAAAAACAAATACATACAATTAAATTCCACATATTGAGAGTGATGCTTTCTTTTGTAACTGCTGCCTCCCAGATGCCTCACAAATGTCAAAACAGATGAGACTCACCATCCATAAACTCAGTGCATATCGATATTCTGTTCTCCACAAAGAAAGCACTGTAGAACTTTATGATGTATGGAGAATCACACTGTAAACAACACAATCAAATATTCAAAACTATGGTAAAACTTGTATATGCCCATAACACATTTAGCACATCATTAATGTACACTACCACTGGAAAGTTTGGGCTCTGTAAGATTTTTTTTAATGCTTTTGAAAAAAGCTCACTGAGATTGTGCTGCTTAATAATTTTGTGAAAACTGTAAAACAGGTTTTAGGATTCACTGATATGAAGACGGCTTGAAGAAAAGGATGTTTTTTATACTTTTTGGCCAACAGTTTATTGATCAAACTTGAATAATTGAGGTTATTGAGAAATTTTGCATGATTCACCGAATGGTTCTCAATGATACTTTATTATTAGAAACATACATGATTGATTGTTTCAAGTGAAAAGATGTGGTTATTGGTTTCATTAAGACTTTGGCTGGTAGTTATATAAAGTCATGTAATGCTAATGTGAAATTGGCTGATTATTCTGTGTGATTGGCTCGTTGTTGCAAAGGGAGATTTGTAATAAATTAAAGTCTATCCTGCAGCTGTTGTCAGAGCAGGTTACAGGAGCAGGTGGACTGAACTACATTGGCATTGATCCCTGAATAATTCATGACACTTCTTTTATACTTATCACAGTCATACACCTAATCTGAAAGCTGAAACCACACACAGCTCTAAATGAATTTGGGGTTTACCTGGAAAGTGGCTCCAAACTTTACCAAGAACAAAACATTGAGAGTATTCAGTTGTTACTTTTCACTCTCAAGGCTAACAAAGTGACACTTGAGTGCAAAATGCTCTAAGTTTAGTTATTGAGATGGAGGTAAGAAACTGATATGACTAAAGTCACTGGTCATACTGGGTGAGCACATTTTCAAAATTAGGTCTGGAAAAGAGCACTGAAATACACATATAGTACTACCCTATAGATATAGATTAAGTAATCAAGCAGACATAAAAAGAGGTTCAGACCTTATAAAGGATCTCAAGCTCTGACATGATCTGCTTCTGCAGCTCCACAGTGATGTCGAGGGGAATAACCTGCAGTAGAAGAATAAGGCCAGCATTAAAAGAAAACACTCACATTGACCTTTCTGAACTATCAAATGAGCAACTTGAAATCTCAAATGAAATCCATTTACACTCAAACAGAACTCTTAAGCAAAGTTTGTTATATCAAACTCACATATGCAATGCTAGACACTTGGCCTTATTATTTCCCCAACACTTTTGCATCAGGTAAATACAACTTGCAAACATAAGCAGTCATTCAAGTATACTTTTCTGTGCATCAATACTTCTGTTTCCGCTCGATTTTGAGAATGAGAGCGAATGCTTGAGAAACATGCTCAAAGAGTTTCTCTTTAACCAGAACTGACAGGAAATTAAACAGCCTACCACTTACCACTACCAAGTACACATTTAGGGTGAATCCCAATTCTCTGTCTTAGAGTGTCTAAGAATTCCAATTCTAATGAAAGTCCAATTCTCTGGAATTCTAAGAATTCCTTAGTTTTGCGCGTTCACGTGAGAGTAAGGGCTGTCCCAATTCTCGTTTTGATCGAGGGGTAGGGGTAAGGGGAAGGGGTAGATACCCCTTAAAACCAAGCATTTTCGCGAGCTTACTTGAAACCAAGGGGTACCCAGAACACACTGCGGCCAGATCATCCAGAGAGTCCCATAAATGTAAGTATTTTCGGCTTAAATAATTGATTTAAAAAATACGACAGTTTTGTTTTGTGCTCTACACAGTCCTGTACATATATATTTGCAACCATGCTCTTAATAGAAACGTTTTTAAAAATCGCTATTTTTCCACGCTAACGTTACATTGCTGATTTGCACAACAGTCCCGCATTTCTCTGACTAGAGAAAACATCACTAAAACCCACGCAATCGACAAACACACACTTTTAGACGGCAAGTTTGTGATCAACACTTGTCGCCTCTGGTGACGTAGCAGCAAGCTAGCGACGATGTGTGATGACGTAACAGTAACCAAGTGGCGTCTCATTTCATAAGGGTATGTTTTCACCCCTAGCGCTTACCACTCGGTTAGGGCTAGGGGTAAGACGAAGGGGTAGGGAAAAGGGAAGGGGTAAGACAGAGAAATGGGATTCACCCTTAAACTCCCAAAGAGATATTCCAAGGCCAAAGTTTCATCTAATATTACAAAAAATAAAAACAGTTTATTTTTTGTTGCAACCTAGGTGTTTGATCTCGCTCTTCTCCACTTTTGTAATGAAGCAGCGACTAGCTAAAATGCTTCTTTAGTTAAGGTTAGATTATCAGGCTCCCAGTGAAATAATTGATTACAGGTAAGGCAGTAAGGCAAGGCCATGCAGTTAAAGCTCAGCAGAGATCACTTACAGCCTTAGCCAAATAGATAGCTCTGCTCGAGCAGACCCAGGCAGAGCGCAGACGGAAAGATGAGCAGACCCAGCAGAAGAAACGAGAGGAAAGGAGGACAGATAAGAGATAAAACAGAAGAGAAGTGAGAGGATAAAAGTAAACTAAACAGATGTCAATGAGGATGATGGGAAGGGGTAGAATGAGTGGAAAAAATGACAGAACAGGGACCAGCTAAGATAGAAAAAGAAAGAGCCACAGGTTCTCAATCATCTTAACTGAGGCAAAGTGTATAAGAGTGCTGGATTTGCTCTTTAGTGCTCTTCAATTAGTAGAGCACTATTAAAATCTCCAGCGGTTATTCATTGCATCTTGCCACGGTGTAGTCCACCTGTAACAGAGTTCACCTCATTTGCTCTGCAGGTTCTTTATCTATTTAAAAAGCAATCTGGCTGTATGATTTTCTTCCCTATTATTAGTTGAATGTGAGCTATAAAATCATATGTTGGGTCTTCATGTGTTTTTAGGGTTTTTCTATGCGAGCCAAATAGCTCTGCCAATATGTAATCTACAAAATACGTACAAGTTTTATTAAGTGTACTAAGGAAAACCAGTGAATTCCTGTAAGTTAACATAACGTTTGAGCGGTCGCTTTCAGTTCCAGAGCTTGAGGCTCTTTAAAGCAAACAGAGACATGTGTATTGTTCTTACCTTCACCGCTACAATTCTCTTCCCAAGCAAGTGGTAAGCTCTGTCAAAATAGAAAAATGTACAATTAATGGCAATGCAAATGTTCTTATCAGTACCTTACCTTTGTAAAATGTGCAAACAAAAAAATCTAAATGTATACGTACACTACTCTTCAAAAGCTTGGGTGAGGTTTTAAAGAAATTACATTTATTCAGCAAGGATGCATTACATTTATAAAAAGTATAAGTAAAGACATTTACATTTTAAATAAATGCTGTTCTTTTGAACTTTCTATTCCAAAGAATCCTTAAAAATCATGGTTTTCACAAAAAAATAAGCAGCACAAGTGTTTTCAACATTAATCATAAGAAATATTTATTGAGCACCAGATCAACCTATTTGACTTATTTGTGAAGGATCATGTGACATTGAAAACTGGAGTAATAGCGAAATACATTATATTTATCATTTATTAGAGCAGAAAAAAAATATTTTAAATCATAACAATATTTTTCACAATATTACTTTTTTCTTACGATTTGTGATAATTTTTAAACTGCACTATTTGTGAGCATAAGACTTCTTTCAAAAACATTACAATATCTTACGGACCCCAAACTATGTGACATAACACACAACATATGTATCTGAATTTTTATCTTATGCATTTAAACATTTTAAACTTTGCTTAAGCATCCAAACACTTTTTTGTAGCCACTATACATGCAAGAAAAAAAAATAGGGACGGACATTCAATGATTGACGTTTAAGGATGGAAACTATGTTCAAGGTTTTGTTTAAGTCAGAGCAACCTGAGATGTACATCAATATGACTAAGTAAGACACCCAGATGCTTTTTAAACATTTGTATTTATTTACAGATTATCAGCAGCTTAATCGCTACGAAAAAACGCTCAGAGGAGGGGTGTCCTCATCCTAAGTGTCAAATGCAGGTGAGGTCAACCCCGAGTCAGTCACCTGCGAAACCTCAGACATTCTGAGCTGTGGAGCGGTATCAGCTCCGTTCCCGTTTCAGCGTGAGCTCTCCCAGACAGGCCTCCTGTTACAGGTCGAATTAACGGCAAAGCCGCAATTATTTAATTATGATCCTTGCTCATTCCGAGCAGTGGATCTGGTTACTGCAGTAGGTGCTGAAGAGGGGTTGGGTTACAATAACCCACGACACGGTCCATTCCACCAGATAATATACTATAACAACAGACAGCTGCCAAACGAGGGTGGAATCAACAACACAGGCGCACGGTATGCGTGTTTGTGTAAATGAGAAAAGAAACGACAGAACAAGAAAAAGATTGATTTGATTATGAATCTCTGTATGTATGTGCGTATACGCCTCCAGTAAACAAACTGGTAGTGGTTTGTGTTTGAGACAGTGCATGGGATTTATGGGAAATAGATGGCTGATCTGGTTACAGCTCCAGACACCTCGTAACTCCGGCAAGCCTTTAATTAATGTCGCTCTAAGTGACGCGACGGCTAACTTCCCTCATTTAGAACGAAGACACTCGATCCCATCTCACCTCAGTGTCCTCTGCAGGTACACTTTACACTTCGGAAGATTCTGCGCCATACAAGATACACAGATGCTCAGTGATATGTTTGCTTATTGTTAACACAAAAATAAGTACTGAAAATGTAATCTTAAAGTGTTCAAGTAATTGTGAAGGAACACAACTGAATAGTCAAAATCAAGTGTTGGAGGTGATACAGCTCATCATGGCTGACTATCGGAAGGTTGCTAGTTTCACTTCACGCATGTAGCGAGTCATAAGCATCACCATTGCGCCCTTGAGCAAGACATTTAATTCCAGGTCTCTCCATAGGAACTGACTGTGTAATATGTATGCTTTGGATAAAAGCATCTGCTTAATGACTACTTACTACTTACTAATGCCAACTCAACCAATGATGTTGTCTAAATGGTCGCTTCAGGACATTCTGAACAGTAATGTATCCTACTAAGCCTATTCGCAAAGTTCAGCTAAAGTCCTTGAACTTTGACCCTGCTGAGTAAGTCATGCAGCGATGACTTAAGACTGACAGACGCGTGGTCAGGACGAGGTGACGTAGTGACGTGTGGTCCTGACCCCCGTAAATGTGTCCCTATTCTCTGTTTGTTATTTACACTCCAGAGCCCGAGGTAATGAAAGCTCTGTCATGCAGTATTCATGGATCTCTCGAAGACAGCCATCCCATGCAAGTGCGTTTGCAGACGAACACACACGCATGCAACCACACAAACAGGTTTCAATTACAGTGGCCAATGCGGACCAGACAGTTCTCTCAGTCTCTTTCTCAATGCCATCTAACCTGAGATGACCAGATGATCACCTCACCTGAAAGAAAGCCACAAAGAGATGTGCGCGAGAAGAAAAAGCCTATAGCAATGGTTCTCACCCGGTGGGTCGTGACCCAAAAATGAGTCGCAGGTTAGTTCTAATAGGATCACAAATTTTAGGGTCAAAATACAATGTCAAAGGCAAATAATCAAAAGCTTAAATATATTATTATTTATATATACATACTGTATATGTGTGAATATTTCCCAAAGCCTTGAACAGAACTATATATGACCAGGACTACAATAAATTAAGGGTTCACATGGTTTGTGCTGATCACAACGCATTTTTAGCAGCGAGTTATTGGTTGCCGAGAGCATAAAACCAATTCAAGTGAAATTTAGAAAGTGGCATTTGTCTACATCAATCATTCTGTATATTCTTGTATCTGTGCATATATTGGTTCAGAATTCTAGTAGTGTATGAATTTAAGACTGTTTTTGTTTACTTCATCTTTACTCGTATATGTGAGCGAGAATCATGCTTATAAACACAGTAACACAGCATCAAGGGGTGCAGGTTAGGTGAAAGTCTTACAGAAAAATTTGTATTTATTCCTACAAAAAGCAATTTAAGTGAATACCCTTGGCGCCATCCTGTATGCAGTCTGATGGTCACAAAGGTGTGTGTTTTGCATAAAGGAGAGTGCATGTATGTGAGCGGGCACAGTAGAGGTGATTGAGGACAGCTGTGGAGATGGATGGGAGACTGGCCTAAATTTCCCTACGAGCAACATCAGAGATTATATTACATTTCACCTGCCGCTACCTGTACTGCACTGCAGCTGTCAATCTGAGCAGGAAACACAATAACAGTAAATGTAGCCCTTCTTTAAAGATCATGAATATGTAGAAAACTAAATAGAACAAAAAAAAAACTATTCTTGGATATTATAATTTTGCATTGGTTGTTTAGTGCCTGCTCTATGTTCAGAACAGCTGTATTTCTCGATCTAACACTTTAAAAAGAAGAAACACAGGGAAAAAAGGTTTGTATTAGGAGATGAATGTAAAATTCAGCAGTTTCTTTTGTTTGAGGGAGAAAATAATTCTAGGCAAACACATTTAGTGCTGAGCTCGCCAGACTACATTCTTGTCTGGGTTGCAGTATTGGCTTTTTTAAAATGGTTGAACAATTTCCAACAACCCAGAGGTGCTCCTCCAGTAAAGAAGCATATGATGAAAGTCTGTGTTATCCACAAAAGCACACAGGGCCTTGTCAACAGCATAGATTCAAGAAATTAATTAAATGAATTGTGAGTGCAAGACGATGACCTTGCCCTGTCCTGTATATGCTGTGGTATATCGCTTTGGCACAGAAAAGAGCTTTAGTCACTTCAACTTCACGAGCACTAAATCAGCGTTGTCCTTAACTTGCATGTCTCAAGACATTTAATGAATCATAATATTGGGGGGTTGTTGAAGGATGTCTGAAAATATGAGCACATGTGAGACCAACGTAAAATTAATCAGAACATGAGTGCGGACAACAAAACATTTTTTCCTTTTCAGTTACATTCTCATGATTCAATTTGCTGGCTCTGGTTAAAACCTATAGATTGCACTAAAGGGTAAAGAAGGCCTCTGAAGAGGCTGACCACAATCAGTCTAATTAAATCTCAAGGTAAAAACCACGAGAGAAACACTCACTTGTAAACTGTTCCACCATTTCCATGGCCAAGCTGCTCCTGGTACTGGAGGTCATGTTCATTTATCTAAACAAACAGAGAAAAAACCCCAGAAAGACTGAGTTGTCTATTTCCTTGGTGGGTATGTGCATGTATGCATTCATATACTTGTCTCTATGAGATTACCACTACAGTAGTTTTCTATTTTTTTCTTTAGCTTAGAGAGTAGATTAACTTCGGTGGACTTAAACCTGATAATTGGTGTGTATTGACATCTTTCTGCAGTTTAAATAAAATACATTCTGAAGTTCAAGTTCAAACATTCAAGTTTATTTTGTGCTTTAAGTAAGTATGAAAAGATGATCGGATCGCATGCTGCTTGAACTGAGGCGCTACAGTGATCTGTCACGACACATTAAAGTGTAAGGCGTTGAAGAATAAGGTGGATATATAAATTATTTATATTTATTCAAATAAATTATAAACATTTTATAATAATGATGCTGTTATTATTATTATTATTAACAGCAACATTTTTCATTAGTAAATTATTATATTGAATTAAATCTACCAAGTAATATGATATAATTTCCATATATCAAGAACTACTGTATATGCCATAACAAATACACATAGGGGAAGTAATTCTCTTGTGAACTGGATCTGATGTGAAGTCAGTGCTCTGCTGACGGGCCACACCCTGAATGCTGGGGCCCAGTGCAGGACATCCGATTAGGCTGAAGTGTGTGTGTGCCCGTGCGTGTGTGAATGCATGAGGGAGGATGCTAGTGCTCCATTAACAGGTGTCACAGGGGATGTGACTGTCTTAATTGTCTATCTGACACACTTTTGTTGACAGACTGGCCTGTTGGGGGCCTGTGGAGGGAGGAGGAAGGGTGATAGGGAAATAGGGAGGGGTGAGCAGAAGGACACACAGATACAGCTCTGATCACTCAAGATAAAGATCTCAACCACACCACAGAGAAAGGGTCAGAAAGCAGCCCTTTAGGAGCAATCAATAGAAGCTTTTGCACATGCGCACACATGGGCTATGGTGGCAAATTAAATGGGATATGTGATATCAAGCATCACTGGTTGAGTGCTAACAGCATCGCTAACAATATAATCAGATTCAATTGAAGTGGGAATACTGTGCATTATATGTTTGCATCAAAATGTCCTTTTTACCTGTCCATTCGTCAAAATCTTCTTAAGCTCAGCTGAAGATTTCTTTAAACTGCTGAAGTGAAAAGACAAAGTATGACATTTTGTAAAAGCTTTGCAAAAAGCTGACACGATGAGTTAATTGTTTAGAGTAGCTACTTCTCTTTAGAAACGTAAGATGAGAATAATTTGTCTAGTATGATCTGCTGCACTTCATGTCCCCACATCACTGCTGAATAACACACACTGGCCTTCAGAATGTCTGTCTTTGTTCTGTGCCAGAGGGTGTCATTCTCGAAGACAGAATCCCATTCATACTGAAAACATGTTTCTGATGTATGTTTAGGGCATGAAGACTGCAAACTCCTGTTAGCATTTCTCTTTCTCTTGTAAAGAGAATGACATTACTGAGACTCTTATAACGAAATAAACGAATATCACTTTTAATTCAGCTTCAAAAACATGTTCAAAAGCCAAACTGCAACGGTTCAAAACAAGGCCTTATTGGTTAATATTTACTTTCCTTAAAAATAAATTATTCCTTTAATTTCTTTTAAAACGTTTCTACTTTTCCAAAGCTCAAAGACATCATAATGGGACAAACCCATCCATAAATAAGCAGGAATTACATCGGTAACATACACTAAAGTTCAAAAGTTTGGAGTCAGTAAGAAAGCTTTAAAAGAAGTATCTTAGGCTCACAAAGGCTGCATTTGTTTGATCTAAAAATATACAATACAGTAGACTTGTTAAATATTAGTATTATACTATAAAATTAATATAACATTTTAAATTAGAATATAATTTTTTTATTATTAAAATTATATTGATTTCTTTGATGCAAAGCGGAATTTTCTCAGCAGCCATTATTCCAGTCTTCAGTGTCACATGATCCATCAGAAACATTCTAATATGCTGCTTTGATGCTTCAAAAACATTCTTTTTTATTATAAATGTTAAAAAAACATTGCTACTAATATCAGATTCCACTGCTTAGTAATATATTTCATAACTGTAAGCTGTTGACCAAGCAATATGGAAAACTTGAGGTATTAATGTACAGTTGTTTTCAGTGCATGTTTAAAAGCATCCAACAAAACAGATCTAAAGAGATTTTATATTCAACTACTGATTTTGTAAAGGTATTTCTAATGAATCCGAGTATCTGTATTTATAAACAAAATAAATCTTAAATCTTTCTCTCAATGAGGGCAGGCATGATCTGGGATCACTCACCTTTCATTAGACCGGGAATCAGCCGCAGAGGAGCCCCTGCCACTCGAGGATTCGGGCCGCGTGTTCACCTGCGGGCAAACAAAGACAATCAGAGCCCTGTGCTAATTAACCTGTGATTCAACAGCAAACTGCCTGGTTTGGCCGCAAGGTTAATTGGCTTTTGTGAGGGAAAAAGAGAGAGGCTTGAGGAAAGGGGTCACTTCATCTATCAGGCAAAATTAAATATAACTCTGGAAACATCCTTGAATAAAAAAAACAAGAATGAATCAACATCACGTCCTTTATTTGTCATTAAAGAGGATTCACGAAGCTGATGCTAACAGATCAGAGGGAGAATGAAGGAAAAGGCTCAAAGAGAGTCTCTATATAAATAAGTAGATTAATTGAGGTCTGTAGGTCGTATAGTGTAGTGAAGTAAAGCAGTGATTCTCTTCTTAATTAGTGTCTATGAAGACCTCATTTAGATCAGTTTAGCAGGTTTTTTTTATTCTCTTCAAGCCAATTAATTCAGAATTAAACAAAATCCATTGCAAAACAAGAATAAGATGGTCTGTATCATACTATTTAAATAAACAGAAACTACATCACCCTAAACCTGGGGTTAGCAAATTAATATTTGTATTCAGCAAGGACGCATTCATTATTTAAAAGTAACAGTAAAGACATTTACAGTGTTGCAAAAGATTACTATTTCAAATAAATTATGTTCTTTTGTATTAACCAAATAACTTTCTATTAATCAAAGAATCCTGGGGAAAAAATTAATCAAAACCACAAAAATATTAAGCAGCATAAATGTTTTCAATATTAAAAAATGTTTCTTGATCACCACAATTTCTGAAGAATCATGTGACACTAAAGCTGGAGTGATGAGTGCTGAAAGCTTTGCCATCACAGGTGTAAATTACATTGCAAACTATAATAAAATACAAAACATAGTTATAGTTCATAATATTTCTGTGGTGATGCACAAGAGCATAAAAAAGGGCATAAGATGCATAGAATGCTGTGGTGCGCATAAAAAAAACTTCTCAAAAACATACAAAAAAATGCTTTGGAATTAACACGCAAGCTTTAATATGTTTTTGTTTTAACATTGCATAATTTTTTATAATGTTATCTAATTGAGTAACATAGAAAGCAAAACAAATAATTCTTATTTTAGCAGATAAAAAACAGCTAAATGAACTGCACAGAGGGGGTAGAAAATGAGGGGCAGATAGACAGTGTCTTGACTTCAATTGACATTTCAATAAGTGGTACACAGCATAACCAATCCATGCCCAACTCTGCTGAAACAATCATTGAGACGCATACCTTCAGGCCGTGTATGTTGCGGATCCCTGGGGTCTTACCGGCTGAAAAGAAAATTGACTAGATTGTAGATCACGTAAGGCCAGAGAAAAAGAACATGAGCAGAATATATTAAATGTTTAAAATGACAGAATGATTCTATCTGCATCATCGTAAATCAGACATACTGAGACACAGCTTAGGGAGCCTTTAACTATCATAAAGAATATTGCGTCTGTGAATGCATATATATTCTCAGAGAAATTCCTTCACTAAACCAAACTGATATTTATTCCTCTCACAGAAGCCACTGAGGATAAATGAAGTGGGATTTTGCTAAGAGAAAATGCTCATACACAAACACGTGAGCAGGGCATTGCTGAGTATGGGGCTTTAAACTGTGATCTAGGCTCTAGGTGGGCCTCGGGCACATTTACTGTTGCGGTGTTGAACTGTAATTTGGACCAGCACACTAACACACACAATACACACCTCGTGGAAATATCTGTAGAGGCTCAGGTAACAGTCCATTGAAGCGTTGCTCCATCACTGTGTTGCAATACTGCAGAGAAGTAGAAGTGAAAAACAACTCTTAAAAACAGCCCAGTTCATTTTTCAGTATATTACACACAGAATCAATATTATACTCAATGAAGGTCTTTCAGAAAAAAGTCCCATGGAGTACATAAAAGCAATCTTATGTCAAAAAACAAATTTTCTGTCTCTCAGAGTCACTTGCATGTTGGGAGGAAAAGAAAAGAAGCTAAATGAATTGGGCACCCTGCTCAGGTAATCTTTTTGAAACACCAGTCACCCTCTGTATCAATTCATCCGTTGTAATGGCTGCCAGACGCAGTTTTCTCCTTTCAGCCTGACGTAAAAGCAATCTGCCAGTAATGGCTGCCTATTAATTAATCACACTGCACAATAGACTGCAATGGAGTCTGGCATTTATAAACCTTATATTATATGATATTATTAATGTCATGGCAAGCTTTGTGTGTAATTATTTTTATCTTTATTTAATACAATAATAATTTGTTTAATTTCTCTAACTATGCCATTAATAAAAAAAAATTAAATACTTGTTTTGTAATGACAATGTATTTACTTACATTCATATAATTTATATTAAATATAAATAAATGTAATATATAAACAACATATTTCTCTTAGATATATACATGCATGTGTGTGTATTTATATATACATAATAAATATACACAGTGACAGTACACGCATATATTATGTAAACAAAAACTTATTTTGCATGCATTAAATCGCAATTAATCATCTGACAGCACTAATATACACACACATGAAAAATTATATTAACTACATATATAATTTGTTAGTTGATATATTATTTATTATGATTATTTATATTACATTTACATTATAAATACTCAATATTAATAAAAATTGATCTTGCAGTTGATATGTAATCCCTTTTGCTGAATCCATTTTAAAACTTTTTTTCAGAAACTTGTCTCATACGTGTATTTTACATGTGATTTTGCAGTATGTCATCTACCACTTTTGCTGATTCTATTTCAAAAGAACTCAACTCTCTCTTCCGAACCCGCGCAGAGATTTTAGTCTCCTGCCAAAAGAACATTCAATTGATATTTCGTTTAACAGAACCATCTGGTTGTTCGTCCTCTTCTCTCAGGCCAGCACGAGACCTTTGTCTCCAAACACAGAGCCCCATCACACACAATAAAGCCATTAAAAACCACAGATCCAGATGGACAAGAGAGGAGGGGAGAATGTCAGTGTTTGAAAGAAAGACAGAGACCGAGAGACAAAGGCAGAACAAGACAAAGGTCAAAAGCAAGCCTAACCGAGGGGCCGGCGGTACAGCGCCGTCCCTCCGCCGCGTGCGAATGCGTGATGAATACACCGGGGCGCGCGCGAGGACATGCAGAGGAAGCAGTGTTAGAGCAGCTGTTATTAAATACCCTATTTATCACTGTCACCTCTCTGCACTGCCTGCAGGCACTGAAACCATGTAGCTCTACCAAAACACACACCTTTAATTTTCCACTCGGTTGCTTTATCGATTAGGGCTGCAATTACCTAACTAATCTGTAACAGTGTATTAAAAGAAACCTCCCTTTGTTGGACAATAACTAAAGGCAGTTTGATCACAGGAAGGCAGCTTGAGAGCTGGAGGGAACAGAGGAGTCGGACCTCCGCTCTGTTGGACCCCGATCATTAACACACCCCGAAGTAAAACGCTCCGTAATTAGCCGGCCCAGCCTGGGAGATCTGTGCCTGTCTGTGTGTGTGTGTGTGTGTGTGTGTGTGTGTGTGTGTGTGTGTGCGAGGCTACATCTGACATGGGTCAGTCTTTAACTTTGAACTAACATCCTGGAAAGGCTGATGGTAAGAAGCCGCTCACCGGGGAGCCAGAGCATCTCAGAGACCTCAGACTGATGATCGCTGCTGGACTAAAAAAAACATGAGTGAAGACAGTTTGAAGGTCGGATTCCACCAGAGAGCTCGGCGAATTAACTTACGCACCTGTAAAGCAAGAAGTCATCTCTTAATTCCTATTAAGCCTACATAACGGTAGATCCCTTCACATGGAATTAATTGAAGCAAATTCATAAAGGTCCCCACAGAGACCCCAAGAGCCATCAAGACAAAGGGCACACGCTTGAAATACGACCACAATGATCGGTTAAATGTAGGCGCAAGCTTCCGAAAATGTTACACGCATATTAAATCTCCCCTTCTCAGCAGCTTGCGCTTTCCCCAGAGGAGCAAACGGCATCATGGGAGGAAAAACTCATTTTCAGAAAAAGTGGACTCGGTTGCGCTGTTAAGCAAAATGCGACGGGGAGGCAATATAACGCGCGGTAATATTCACTGTCAGAGTAATACGGCCTCAAAGAATTCTTGGTGATGTGCGATGGCACGTTCCTTAGGAGGAACATAAGTACATAAGCATTCATGCAGATTGTCGCAAATACTCGCATTCCCGCAGATATCTCCAATGTCAGAATGTGCGTTTCAATACCAGCCACACGGTGACCGCAGAATTAATCAAGACAGGAAAACATGTTTTTGAATTACACTCAGGCAGTGCAGGACACCCGCGAGACATCATTGTCAGTGTGTCACCTTCTGGCCTAATCTGGCTAATGACTGCAATGGCCTTGAGAGGTACAACTTTGATAAAGCATCGAAAAATAAATAAATATCAAATCTAAGTGATTTCGTTTCCTGCAGAAGCGGTGGTTTTGAAGCCCATGGCTACTCGAGAGTCATTGAGAGCTGATGGGGGGTAAAAGACAACACCAGCTGAAAGTGGATTTTGAAAAATTCCTCTCCCCAGGAGGGCTGTGCTTCTAATGAGGCGAAACTTTAAGTATTGAATAATAAATAATAAAAGTTGATAGTTCATTTAACTTCCACTGTACTTCACAGGGGGAAAAACTATTACGAGTCATTACGCTTGGTGTCCACAATGTGAGCAGTAAGTATTGAAAGCACTTTTGCGGCGGTCTCAAAAGAAGAGCGTTAAAAACAACAAACTGAAATCTGAGAGAGATAAAGAAGAGAGGAAACAAACATTCCCGGACTTGAAAAGAAAGACTTTGAATAAGCAATCAGGCAAAAGTTTACGATAGCTTATTAAACGCGTGAGACACAAATATTTTCAGCGTATTCAATCTGTGAGTGGTCACAGGGGGAGGCCACTGCCTGAGTCAACACAAATATAATGAATAATACAAAATAATCAGGATTTTTTTATCACAGTTTTCCCTTTGCTAATCTTGTTTGGTTAACACCTGTATAATTTAAAAGGGGGTTCGAGCCAGAGACGCACGTTGCCATGGAAACATCAAGAGGTGCAGCCAGAAAAGGGAAATAGATGAAGAAATTGAAGTGAAAAAATAAAATATGTAGCTACTTGTCATCCTTGCCAATCAGCAAAGTAATGAGAACACTTTCCCTAAGGGTGAATAGATCTGGAATAATAGATTTGTAATAGCTTTTCCCTTCCAACAAAAACACTCTCAGCATTCAAAAGTCTAATACAACAGACTGTAATAGAGCGCAACAGTGACCACACACTTTTCAGCATCCTTGGTTCCGGAAGTACTTTTCTTTGTCTGTTTCCTCCATAGGCATTTCAGTACAGCATTGTGATTGAACGGTCTTATGAACCAATCAGCTTCGGGATGAGGTATTGCAATATATCGGCGATAACATAGTGTTTCAAAAATATCATGTTAATACTAGGGATATAATGATTAACCGTGAGCCGGTTGAAAATCGATTCAGGGCACCTCACATGTGGAGAGAGTCTTCTGATTCAAATCGGTTGATTCTCTGACTCTCTAACCATTAGGCCACGGCTTCCCGACTTCCCATAAGGGCAGCACTGCTCGTTTTTCTAGTGATGTCCAGTTCGCGAATGAATTGTTCGATTGAACCGGTCGAACCACCAGTTCACCAAATCGAACTGAATCGTTTGAAACGGTTCGTGTCTCAATTATTTAGTTTATAAATGTGCCTGACACTCCCTCTGAGTCGAAATAAACCAATATTTTGAGTTATTCAGTTACTCCAATAGTAAATTGACTGAACTGCTGTGAAAAGAGAACTGATGAGCACGAGCAGAGCAGCTGATAGACGGAGCATGTATGTTTACAAAGGAAACGCTTTAAGCGCCACCTGCTGGCAGAGATTGAATCTGCGTCTCATCCAGCTCGTCTGATGTTTGTTTCATGCAGATATGTTGTATGTATAGTTTCACAAAGATGAAGTAAAACCATTCTGTTTTTGCTCCAAATTTCGAAATTAAGCAGTCATATTTAGATTAAAAAAGCTCATGTTGCATGTATGCAGCATCTTTGTTTGGATCATGATTAAAATGCAGTGGCTGCCTCTAATTTTAAAGGGAAAGAGCGAAGACAAAGCCTTATTTTATTTATATGAAGAGATTTATTTTATTTGGGGCTTGTTTTAAAATTTCAATTTAGTTTGATATTTACATTTACATTATATTTAAATTGTGTTATTTAGCAGACGCTTTTATCCAAAGCGACTTAAAAATGAGGACAATAGAAGCAATCAAAACCAACAATAAGAGCAATAATATGCAATAAAGTGCTATATTAGTATATTATTATAGGGTTATATTTCAATTTCACAAAGAAACGTGCAGCATTTTGTCCAAGCAATAATAAAAGGACACATTTAATTTATAATTTGTCTTAAATCTCATTTTGTTCAAATGAAATCATGAATAGAATCGAATCGTGAAATCAAAATCGTGAATCGATTCGTGAGTTGAGTGAATTGTTACATCCCTAATTAATACTATACACACAGTGCCAGTAACTATTACAAACTCTCTCTCTCTCCATGACCCTAGAATTATATTTTTAGTGTCGTTTATTGGCCAAAAAGGAGAAAACAAGTTAAAGAAGATTTTTTCCAAAACTTTCTATAGATGTCCAGATAAATTATTTTTGGCCACAATAACCATGCAGTGAAAATCTGATATTGTGACAGCCCTACCACAAACTATGATTTGACTGTAAAAAATTTGAATCAGAAAAAAACTACAAGCGACGTTTGTGTACTGAGAATGTAAGTCTTTCCCATTAGCTACTTTTATTGACCAGAATGATTTTGTTGTTGACATCAATAGCACACTAGTACAATATGTAAGTTGCTAACATACAAGCTTAAATGTAGACCAGCCGATCTTCAAAGTTGAAATTGCAATAATACAGTATAAAATATATATATATATATATATATATATATATACAGTGCCCTCCAAAAGTATTGGAACAGTAAAGTCAAAATTGTTCTGTTGGCTGTGGAGTCAAGACATTTACAAATATGATTAAAAGATGAATATGAGACAAAACTACAGAATGTCACATTTTATTATTAGCCGTTTCAACACATACATGTTTTACCAGCTAAGAAGTTCTTATCTGACGTGAGCATAAGTATTGGAACAGTTGCCTCACAGGTATTTCTAAGTGATCAGCTGTGTCCTGTTGCATTAATTCTTCAGATATTAAAAGCAGGGAATGTGTTGTATCAGTTATATCCATTACTTCTGCATTCTGAATCTTGCATTCTATGATGACACACACAAACCAGGATGAAGATGAGAGACTTTGAGATAAAAGCAAGCAATTTGGATGCTAAAAGAAAAGGAAGTCAATTAGAGCTCTAGCAAAAACAAAGGGCATGGAGAAATCAAGAGTTTGGAAACCACCAGCGACACCATAAACCAACAACTACCTGATCGGCTGAGAAAACAACAGTAGTTGATGACAGACAAATCATAAAAGCTGTGAAAATGAACCCTAAAAGACGTGTCTGTAAAATCACCAACAACTTCCAGAAAGCTGGGGTGATGCTCTGACAATCTACTGTCCTCAGGAGACTTTGACACAGAATTACAGATGCTACACAGCAAGATACAAACCTCTGACCAGCACCAAAAATAGAAAGGCAAGAGTTTGCAAAAAGCACAAAGGTGAGCCAGAAGAGTTTTGGAACTGTGTTTATGGACCGATGAGACAAATATGAACCTTTATCTAAGTGATGGGAAAGCAAAAATGTGGAGGAAAAAAGAGAACTGCAAAAGATCCCAAGAATACAGCCTCATCTGTAAACATGGTGGAGGTGGTGTCATGGCATGAGCATGCATGGCTGTCTCTGGAACAGGCCCTCTCAACTTTACTGATGACTTAATATATGATCAGTAGCAGAATGAATATGTGTATTATTAAAGGCTAGGAAAAGTATTTCAAAGGATGAGACCAAGAGTCTGGTGATGTCTATGAGTCACAGACTCACTGCTGTGATTGTGCGCAAGGGATCTGCAACTAAATAATAGCTTTTAATATTTTATATCTGCCTTATGTTCAACTGTCCCAATACTTATGCTCACATCAATGAGTGGGATGAACTCTAAAAGTGCTGTTCTTTTTATTTGGTAAAACATGTATGTGTTGAAACGGCTAATAATAAAATGTGACATTCTGTAGTTTTGTCTCATATTCATCTTTTAATTATATTTGCAAATGTCTTGACTCCACAGCCAACAGAGCAATGTTGTCTTTACTGTTCCAATACTTATGGAGGGCACTGTATATATATATATATTAATTTTTTTGTAATATTAATATATACACAAATACATGAATGCATTAAAAGTGCAGTGAGGCAGACTTAGTTACATCATTTGCAAAGCTTCATGCAGTGCTCTTTCGTCAGAGTTTTGTGTGACTTCTCTGATTGGTGGAGTTTTGTTTACAATTATAGGCAATGTAGTTCTTTACTGCCAATCAGGCTATTAAACACATTTAAAATTATTAGAACAAATTATTATCAGCATATGAAGTTATGCTGAAATCACACTTTTTAACAGCAAAATGAAAGGTCTCCGCTGCGTTTATGCCTCAGGCATACTCACATATGACAGCATGGCTTTGAGCTCCTCATCACTGCGAACTGTGATTCGATCGCCAACTTCATCCTCATCTGAAATAAACGAGAACACATCTGAATCAACTAACAGCTAATCACTTGCTTATTCAAACAAACATCTTTATCATTTATCTGCAAATTTGTCTATTTACTTTTTTGTAAATGCTATAGCCTGATTTTTAGTTAAATAAACAGCATTGCAAACAAAAAAAGACAGTAGGTATTCTTTAACATTTTCTTGTTGTTTTAAACTATTCTACTGGCTATACTGGTAGTAACATACTTTTAAAAAAATATATATTCTAAAAAAGAATTAGATACAACAACAATGCTCACATTCAAAAGCTGTGACTGTGGCTTCAGGCATGACATCTCTGATCGCGGCCTGCCAAACAAGAGGAGAATCACTGAGCAATCACACATTTGACTGACAGCTGTCAATCAGCACCACTATTCTGACAACGACTCATCAGGGAATGACACACTCCGTGAATGGATTCTCGCTCTAAAATGTACTGAGACACCATATAAAACACACTGTGACTAAAGTTAAAACAGCAACTCACCAGCAAATCATTGAAGTTGAGGTGTGATGGAAAGTCCACTGATGAGTCCATGTCTCCCACCGGTGTCTTTATCCGAATGACGATTCCCTCAGATTCCATGCTGCACAGGTTATTCAAAACAAGTAAAAGCATAACAAAAGCACACCGAGAAACATAATCTTGGCGTTCAGTGGAGATTCCCAGACACACAGCAGCTGAACAGCAGGCTAGACGGCTAGCTGCTTAGCTTAGCTCACTAAAACAGTGAAGAAAACATGAGAGTATTTCCCACACAACTGACGCAGCGGCTAAACGAGCGACATGTCATTCCAGATGGACTGACTACTGTAATCCAATTTTGAACTATTTTTTCAGTTGTTAACAAACTGTCAACAATGAAAGTAAAGCAGAGGAAGTTTAGCGGAAGTGTTTTAATATTTACCCGGAAGCTGAACGTCCATTAGATGCAAGTAAAAGCCTAAAATAGACCCTGCGTCCCAATGTGCATACTATCCACCCTATCTGCCCTAAATAATATTGAAAATTACTAACGTCACATAGAATTTAGGATGGATAGTAGGCACATTGGGACGCAGGCAGAGTAAGGTTAGCTGACTGCTAGACATTACTCGCGACGTTTCTGTATTAATTATTGTTGTCTGTAATGTTGTATCAAATTTAGTTACATTTCAAAATCTTGTTATTAAATCAAATTATTTATTAAATGATTAATAAAAGAGTTCTGTCATGGCGTTATTCTGTAGGCCAGCTTATTTAAGACTTTAGATAAATTATTTATATCCAACCTTTTTTTCTCTTTGAATTTAGACCCTTCTCACTGCAAATTTATTTAATTCATAAATGTAAATTTTTAAAGAAAACTCCTTACTTTTTTATTTTCAGGAAAGATTTTGATGTGCATATAAACTCATTAAGAAACTAATAATTATATTCCATGTAAGACTCTTTCATGGTGTAATCTAACATAGTATGCTTTGGATTATTGTTTTAACCCTCGTTGTCTTTTGTTCTTTGTCTTTGTAATTGTATTTGTTGTTCTTTTATTGCATAATAAAAAAAATAAAACTTTAGATAAATTATGTATTTTTATTTGTTTGTATAATTTTAATCACACACATTATTTTAGTTAGAAATCAACTATAAACACATTGCAAAATCTTTCTCTTGCTGTCTGTTATTTCTATTTTTATCAGCTTTCACTTCGAATTAAAGTTAATTTTTTATTTATATTATTTATTTTATATATAAAATTTAATAAATATATTTAGCCAAAGTAGCCACGTAATAGTGGAGGTACAATAAAATGGTTATTATCACAAAATAAACACAGACCTGATGCAGAGTCTTTTTTGATCAAAAATAAAAATATGCAGATTTCTAATAAATATATGTGATCCTGGACCACAAAACCAGTCATAAGTAGCACAGGTATAGCAATACAAATAAACATTGTATGAGTCAAAATTACAGTTTTTTCTTTTATGCCAAAAATCATTAGAATATTAAGTAAATATCATGTTCCATGAATATATTTTGTAAATTTTCTTTCTGTAAAATATATCAAAACTTGATTTTTGATTAGTAATATGCATTTCTAAAAACTTAACTTTAAAGCTGATTTTCTCAATTTTATTTATTTATTTTTTGCACGCTCAGATTCCAGATTTTCAAATAGTTGAATCTCGACCAAATATTATCCTAACACACCATACATCAATGGAAAGCTTATTTATTCAGCTTCAATTTCAATTTCGAAAAATGTACCCTTATGGCTGGTTTTGTGGTCCAGGGTCACATATAAATACAAATACATATTTATTTTGATATAAGCAGGGTAATGTAGTCACAAGGTTTTTATTGCTGTAGTAGATAATTTCCTACCTAACCCATAATTTATCTTTATTATTTACTTAATCTCTTTCATATTTACCGTTATTATTTACTTCTTTGCAGCTTTAGTTATATACAATTTAAATTGCATTAGTATTTAAAGATTTCCACTTTGCACAACTCATTAGTGTGTAATTGAATGTACAACAAAGAACATTTAGTGCGCTGTTGATTACAGCCTTATCTTAGGGGACGACTCATTCGCTCAATCATGGTCACAGCCTGATTGCAAAAGCTTCAACAGACATTGATCGTTCAGCAAAGTAGAGTTTTGTTTCAGAGTCCAGCTAATGCAGCCTTGAAACCCTGGACCACAGGCAGGATTTAGAGCATCGTGTAATGATAAAAAGGTATGAAAGCTAAGTCTGACCCAATGGCGAGCTGAAATCTACAATGATATGATCATGGCCTTCCAAACAGGATCAGATCTCACATTAAACTTTAAAACAATAGTGATTCCAGCCTCTCAAT
The DNA here is from genome assembly GCA_027422405.1 of Ptychobarbus kaznakovi. NCBI lineage: Eukaryota > Metazoa > Chordata > Actinopteri > Cypriniformes > Cyprinidae > Ptychobarbus > Ptychobarbus kaznakovi. Next base: position 13,134,463 of record CM049798.1, read on the forward strand.
GGCGTGGCCTGTTATCAGCCCTAAAGCTGCCCTGTCAATGGAACAAATTGGCAGTCTGAAAGAGAAATGAAAGAAAGCCACCTTAAATGTTTTCTTTGCTCACTTTGTAAGAGGACAAAAGCGAAACGCTTAAATACGCAATGGGGTTGACTTTTACTGAATGAAGACCATTCTCGTCTCAAACTACACTTGAAACTGTCAGGTTTTAACCCTCTAGTAAAAACAATCACAAAGAGCTCTGTTTAATAATCAGATTATATTACTCGTATTACAATTGCCAAATAGTTTTGATAGCTCTAAAATGTACAGTTTGTATAAACAGCTGAATACACAAGTGGCTCATAAACACACAATCAAACCTAATGAGTGGTTAACCCTTCATGTCTTCTGAATGAGTCATCAGCTGCTCTGCATGACATTGATTGTGTGTCACACAGCACAATAAGTAATGGCTGAGTCTCATTGTTGCAGACTTAGAGGCTGAATTGTAGACAGAAATGGAGAACCAGAGTCAATGTATCTAGCTGTAAAGTGCTGATTATAAGAGAGGTGTACCTGAAGTTTGTCATTCCTCTGTGGACCTGCTATTAATGTCGGATGCAGTATTAAAATACAACAACATGCCACATCAGCAAACACAATTATCAGAAATCAAACTGGACCTATAGCCATGAGGATGAGCAGAATGAAGAGAGAGGGCTGGAATGCAGTGTCTGGTAATTAAAAAACATTTTATCAGCCCAAACAGTCTTCTCTCTCTTCCTCTCCATCGACAAGCTGCTTAGCTGAGACAGAGCAGTTTAACTACAGACACATGAGCTGCTGGGGTTTCACTCTCTGCTCTGGAGAAGAACAGGAAGAAAAGACACGCTGGGAATGTTTCCATCACAGGAAACTTGGAAGTGAGATTTTCCACTATTTTTCTAAGACATACGTTTTCTGATATTATTGTTTGTAAAAATTCAGAAAAGAGTTTGATCAGTGAGTTGGGTCAATCTGAAGACTTCAGTCACACAAATCAGCAAAAAGTCTTGCTATTTCTGAAACTTCACACATTTGTTCCTCGGTTTGTAAAAGATCAGCACTACATTCAGTATTGACTGTTACACCTCTCACCCACCGGATCCACGGCATCTGGAATGTGTCCACTCTGATTGGAATGGCTAAAGTGTGTGCAATATGTAAATTAGATCCTTATTGCTTCCATAAAGTAGTGATGCACATGCATAATAAATTGGCTTATTAATATTTTATTACCTGTTTATTTTGCTCATCTATCACTGTAGTGGAGGGGTCTGCATTGAGTACCAACTACATCTCACTTTGCATAAGAGAAATAGAGTTGGCATTTATAATGTTGGACAACATTGTCAGTTTTTGCACAAATACATATTTTCCAAATTACATATTCATATATACAGTATATATATATATATATATATATATAAATAAATTATAATTTTTATATAAATATTTGTATATACATTTTATTATAATACAAACAGTTTATTTGCTTGTTTGCATTCATTTTGAGTAATTAGTTGGCAATTAGGGACCTCCTTTTATATACCTTTATTATAATACATTTATTGCCCTGTAATACTTCAGTCTCTTTGAGACAACACACTGAATCTCAAACAAGCCATATCAGAATTTGTACAAGATATTACAATATTTGTACAAAATAGTAATTGCTAAAGAATGTGTTGTTATGCTGTGCACTAACTGACAAACGCCCTCACTATCTCCTGCTAACACCACATGTTGTGGCCTGGCTTTGCCGTGACTGCCCTAACATCTGTTTGTTTAATGGGATCATTATAAGCATATTAAGAGGTCAGTGGGATCAAGGTTTTGTGTTTAAACTAGTCCGTTTCCACAGTCATATCAGAGCAGAAACACTGCGAGAGGGGAGTTGATAAATCAAGCCTGAGGGGGTCTGGTAATAGCTCTGAGCCAGGTAGCACAGCCCTCTCTGCTTATCCTATTCGTCACCTTAAACGTTCTGCCAGCGTGTATGCTAATGTACTCACACCACTGCCTCTAGATCTGACCTATACTGAAGACAGCCCCAGTCCTGTTAAGAGATCCAGTAATGTCCACAAGCACACTCACACACATCTTATTTTACACTTTACATTGTATCTGTTGCACATGACACACTATTACAGACCTAAATATAGTATATTAAACAATATACATTTTATACACATTTATATACTGATCGTAAATCGAATATTTAGTGTACTGTATACACTGTATATCATGTATATACACTACTATTCAAAAGTTTTGTGTCAGTAATATTCTTTTTTAATGAATACATTTATTCATCAAGGATGGATTACACTGACAAGGATGCATTATATTTTTTGTCAGTATGGAAAAAGGACAAAAAAAATCTAATTTTGTGTTCCACAAGACAATTAATGACAATATAGACATTTATAATGCTAATTATCACTTATAATGTTTATAATGTAAAGATTTCTATTTCAAATCAATTCTGGGTAACACTTTACAATAAGGTGTCATTTGTTAACATTAGTTAATGTATTAACTAACATGAACAAACAATGAACATTACATTTATTACACTATTTATTCATCTTTGTTAATGTTAGTAGTAAAAATACCGTCGTTCATTGTTAGTTCATGTTAGTTCACAGTGCATTAACTAATGTTAACAAAAATAGAAGCTGTAGAAGTATTGTTCATTCTTAGTTCACGTTAACTAATGTTGTTAACTAATGTTAACTAATGAGCCTTATTGTAAAGTGTAACCAAATTCAAATTCTACATTTTCTATTTCTTTCTATTCAACAAAGAATCGATTTCCACAAAGATATTACAATAGTAAATTATTAACAAAAATTAAAAAAATTAAAATTTTGAAATATTTAATTATATTACATTATTGAAATCATTTTTACAGGTTTTTTTTCAAACGAGCATAAGGTGCTTCTTTCAAAAACATAAAAAATAAATTGAACGGTATTTGTAAGCGATACAGTCAGCTGGACATTATTCCAAAACAAACACTGACCAGCATATTAAGACATTTTTTAGCACTAATACTGCAAAGGACCAATCAGAATGAGATGTAACGTGGCTAAGAAATGTATCTGTATTTTAATTTTGATTAGAACTAGAGCTGAATCTGGTCTCTCACAACATTCACGTCTGGGATAAATGTTCTCTTCTATCAGGTTGATCAAATATCCCAGCTTCCTCATCTCAGTTATATTTGAAGACAGAATTAATGGCCAGAACTACAGGCAAATGTATAAAAGTAGCAGAGGTATCAAAGGAATTCTGCCCCGTATCGATCCTAAAGCAGCTCCCGTATGCTTAATCCAGCGGCCGGCATGATGAGCAGGCTCCAGAGGGTCATTTACAGCGTCTGTAAGTATCCAACCGCACTGCCTCATTGTAAAACATAACAAAAGCAACTGAAATACAAGCCTGGACTGTACCTGTGCTCTATAGCATTACTTTTTCATTAAAAACCACAATCCTGCAGCTGAGCCTCAGGGAAAGCCACAATGCAGGGCAAGGGCAAACACACGGGACCTGACGCTAGCCTTCAAAAAATAAAAAAGCAGTAAATAAATAGATAAATTGAAGTGGGTTTGAATGTAAATGGAGTATTGAATGTAACTGGGTTTGTCCAGCATGCAACATTTGGGCTTTTATGTCTGTGGGTTTCTTTAATGTTTAGAAGGACTCCAGCTCCCTTTGTGTGCAGAAAGCTGATTTAGTGCACTAAAGAGCGCTGCGAGATCCACGGCACATAAGCAGCTAATGTTACACACTCTAAAGTAGCCTGTAAATATCATACAGAGTGTGGAAAACATCTATAACTGGCAAATTAAACAGATGTTGGTCTGTTGACTAAGCTACAGTGCTGTGCTTTGTGCTTCTTTATGTGTGTAGCGCTAGCTTGAGCCTTTGTGTAATTACAGGGCAAAAGTTCAGACTATAAAAACCCTCAATGACACAGGAAATGTTTGACTGTCATGTCTTGTGACCCCTGACTGTGATGGACACACGTTTCAATCTTGCAGAGGTACGCAGGTCAGAGACGGCACATTTGATGAATAGCACTTGGCCTTTATGGTTCTCGATATGTGTTTTGTGTCTGAAATCGGAGGGTCATTTTGAAGCTGAAGAAACTAATCTTAACCAACATGTACTAATCACAGTCAAAGTGAAAGAAAGGATCCTGATGGAGTTCCTTGCCATTCTGTCCATATAACAGTGCCCTCTGGTGGTAGAACTGGCTTGAGCACCTCACAACATTGACATAAAATAAAACATACCTCAAAAGAATCTGCTACCAGGCCATGGTTCTCTATAAACAGACAACAGCTTCTTGGCAAACAAAGCCATTGTGAGCAGACCTCGTTCCATGACTGTGTGGAAGGAAATGGAGATGGCTCATTAGGTGTGCTTGCTTTGTAGCAGGGGATCCATCTGTAAAACATGCAGCACTTGAGGAAACAGGAAGGAGCTTTATGAATGCTAGAATCGATGTATGAGAGATATTCTGTGTTGACACATCCTTGACGGATACGAATCTCACTCTCTCTTTGTTTCTCATTCTGCCATCTCCATCCCAAGAGATTTTCTCTCCTGTCACAACCCTGGATCGCCCGGCCGCTAGAGGTCAAAGGTCAAACTCTAAAAGAGAAATTAGTTTATTGACACAATAAGACCTGGCAGTTTATTTGATGTTCCATCACACAGTGTTCCACCCTTCCTCATGTCTGCCTCTCAATTTCACAGATCCCACGGGAAGGAGAGAGACAGAAGCTATATAAATGAGAAATCTATCACGGCGTTATCATGCTCTGAGGTCCCTTGATCCTGAGTCCAGATCACATAGTGGCTAATCTGGTTTAGATGCCTCGTATTGTTATGATAGAGAACTTGTCAAATTCCTATTCGACTGAATAAAAATAAAACTGAATCAAGGCTATTTAATTACACAGGTTTCTGTGATTAAGCACAATTAATTACATTTACATTTACATTATATTTATAGTTATATATATATATATATATATTTCTGTTTATAATATTAATCTTTTATAATCAAATTAATAATGTATATATATTTATATACTTAGATGATATATTATATACTGTACATATTCTTATTTGCTGAATAATAATTATATACAATGATAAATATAAACTATATATATATATATAATGTAATGTAAATGTAATAATTAAAATATACAAACACATTTTAGCTATTTATATTTATTTTCTATATAAAAACACTTTTATACTTGCTAATACTGATAAAATAATACCTCTATCAAACAGATTTTCTTTTCCAGTTTCTGGGGATAAAATTATACATTTTAGCCATTTAACATTATATTTGAAATATACATATTTTTTATTAAATAAGCATAAACTAAATTATCGGACCAATGACTGTATGTTGTATTTATAAACAACAAGATCATTATCAATCTCATAGAAACTTGAATAGTTATAAATATAAATAGTTCAGTTACACGATATATGAATGTAACATTTAACAAACATGCAATCATAAAAAAGGAATCAATCAATTTCTCAACAAGCACTTCAATAGGGAATATTGAGCTTTCGGTTGCAGATATTTGCCGTTGGCAAAAACGTATCTGCAGTCATTACGTTCCTGGAGCACTGAATGAAAAGTGCTTAACCTTTGCTGTGCACCTACATCTGTTCGATCAGATGAGCAGACATTCAATAAGGTGGATTTCCACGTAATGACAGCTGATCTGAAATGGAAGTAAAACAGCCAGTTTAGCAGAGGATATGAAAGAGGCGAGCCATTAGTCTCTCAGGTTTGCATTTGTGAATATTAACAGGCATGTGCATCAGGAAAATTGAAAGTATAGAGCTGGATTTGACCGCTCATTAACACACTATTGTCTAATGATGTGAAAAACAAGGCCTCTGACACTTTACCAAGACTAAGCACCTCATCTACCCTATAAACACAGACATATTCTCTCTCTCGCTCTATCCTGGAGAGGGTGATAAATGCCTGTGCAAGCGAGTCAACTGGGCGATCAATCAGAGGCCAGCCCTCCTTCATCTGGTCAATGGCACTCTTGTTTCTGCTGTGGGAGAATGGCACAATGACTTTACCACTTAATTATGTTGTTAATTGCTGTGTTAAGATTTCTGCAGGAGGTCCCTCAGGTTAGTAATTGAGGGTGGTCAGGCACGCTGCATTTATTCACAATTCAATAACTTGAGTCAGGCGATAATGATCATCTGCTTTCAAATGCTGCTGCCCTTACTGTTAACCCGCTCTCATAGGAAATATTGATATTCTGCACAGCAAATTGCTTGATGAGTAAAGCAATGTATTTTTAAAGATTTCATGCCCTCGAGAACATTGTTGATTAAGACCTTATTTACATCGCTTTTAAAGAATTTTTAAAACTCACTTTGAAATTGATGAATTTTAAACAACTGTTTTTGAAAGAAGTCTCTTATGCTCTCCAAAGCTCCATTTATTTGATAAAAATTTTATTTTATTTTATATTGCTATATATTTTAAATTGTAATTTATTCCTGTGATGGCAAAGCTGAATTTTCAGCAGCCATTACTCCAGTTTTCAGTCTTCATGTGAACTTTTCAAACACACAGACATGCAATTTGATGAAAAAAATGAACAGACCACACTTAAAATATTAATAGAACAACTGAAAACCTTTAAAAAACAAAATATGGTCACGTTAATAAAGGAAAGTCAGTGATTCAATATGCAATTAATGAATACAATTGAGGACACTGCTGCTGCCCAGCACAGTTATAGTCATAAGTCAGCTCTGTTACAACAGCCTGAGGTTGAACCACACACTCTTTGCCTCAGGCTAATAACCTAAATATGCCCCCTAATATGGCCACTTCAACAAGAGCCACTTGACGTGCTCTCCATTATAAAACATGTGGTTTGATTACCGTGCAAAGTACAGAAGAAGTAACCTTGCATTCATCTGGCCAAGTTTCAGAGCGCTCCCTCATGTGGTGCTTCCAGAACAGCCAATAATTAAACAAAATGCACACAGGCTGGTGAATAGCAGGAGTTGCTCTCAGCTTTGGGGAGGGTTGTACATGGGGCAAGGGAGGCCTAGCTGTGTCTACAGCTGGGACTGTAGCAGTTAACACTCTTAATGCACCATTAACATAAACTATAACATTTGACTGAACCTGCCACGCACTCCTACACACATACACATCACGCTGTCTGGCCCATTAACACAACTATAACATTACAATGAAGAGTTTCACTCACAAACACACTATTACACTCAGTGTAACCATTACCACAAGCTGTAACATTAGGCTTCACCAAACATAATGACGGCACTAAACCAATAGTAGAGAATGAGCATGCCAAACTGGGATGTGGCTGTTTGACTTTGTATAACCTGCATCTAGATGAAAGTAATATACAAAGTTTGCAATTTCTTTTAATTCTATTAAATTCTATTCAGTGTGGATTTAGTGTGCATTAAGGGCATGTTTCCAACAGTCGCATGGTCTTTTAAGTGGCCAAGTCCGCAAATGCTGGGACAGGCCCGTGAGTGATCTGTGAATCACTAACTCTGTTGAATTGATTAAAAACATAAAGTGAGTCATTAAGTGTCTCCATGAGTGAGTCTTTGAATCATGCATTTGATTTCCCTAGTAAAAAATAATATATTCAAAATACATTTATTTCATACTAAGTATAGTTCAAATCTATTAACAAATTTACTGTATATCGCTCGAGACTTACTGATATAAAAATGATAAATAAACTTTATTTGGAGTACTACTTGTGTACAATGATCTTTGAATAATATCGGTCTTTACATGCAAGATATTAAAGTGTACCTAAATTATACTTGCAATAGTTCCACTATAGCACAATCAAATATACTTCAGCATATCTTAGTTGTACTTCAGCACTACTTTCACACAATTAAACTGCATTAAGCACAAAATTAGTTGTTACAATTTAGCAGTCTTTAAGTATACCAGTTTAGTATACTAAAAGTGCAATGGCAGGGTATTTTTATTAAGCGTATAGATATGTAAATGTATTTGTAGTATACTTAACATGAAATAAATGTATTCCAAATACATTTTAGAATATTTATTTTTCACTATGGTTGTTCAACAACACTGAATCATCCAACACCACCACTACTCTATTTTATTTAGATACGAGCAAGGGTTAATTCTGCTGTGGCCACTTTTACTGGTGGAACTAAAATAGTTCCATTCACTCAGAATGCCTTTTATTATTGAAAAAACAAGACACAGGCAGCAGTATAGGAACAAATATAAGGTCTCGAGAAGCATTTTTCTGTGTTTTTAGAACGCAGTGTCATGTGTGACACACTGCAAAAGATGTGAGATGTCAGCACAACGTTCAAAGATGTTAGTCTAGTGCATGTTTACATACAAAAACTAAGGAAAAGCAGTGCAGTGGAACTGGCCTCTAAGTAAATATAGTATATTAATAAATGCATGGCATGCAAAGGCAAACTCATACCATGGTCCACATGCAAGATAAAAGAAAAGTTTTCTGAACATGAGAGAGAAACAAACATGCTGTAAAAGCCCACTGACACAGTGCAATAACCTCTGTTTTCTGTGTCCTGTGAACAGGCTTGCCATTGATTAAAACAGCAAGGTGTGCAATAAAGTGCAGGCGAAGTGCTGGCTCCATATGGCCTCAGACCCCAAGGCTGTGAGCTCGCTCCCCTGCTCCCTGCTCTCCTCTCTCCTCTTCCCAATTCTACAGATGGTAAAACACAATTCAAAGCACCAACACAATGGGTCCTTGGCAGCAGTTCAACCATTTACTTCAGTAATTAACAGTGCAGATACCACTACAATTATGGGATGTATGTCACCCTGAGAATTAGAGTGAGCTAACGGCTTGTTCTGCATGATAGGTGACTACTGTTAAAATATATAAAATAGGATACTTTTATTCAACAAACTCCAGCTGGTTCAAAATGCAGCAGCTAGAGTCCTTACTAGAACTAGGAAGTATGACCACATTAGCCCGGTTCGGTCAACACTGCACCTGCTCCCTATTAAACATCATATACATTTTAAGATTTTGCTAATTACCTATAAGGCCCTAAATGGTTTAGCTCCTCAGTATTTGAGTGAGCTCTTATCGCATTATAGTCCTTCATGTCCACTGCCATCTCAAAACTAAGGCCATTTGATAATACTTAGAATATCAAAATCAACTGCAGGTGGAAGATCGTTTTCATTAGCGCCCAAACTCTGGAACAATCTACCTAACACTGTTCGGGAGGCAGACACAGTCTGTCAGTTTAAATCTAGATTAAAGACCCATCTCTTTAACCTGGCGTACACTTAACAAACTAATACGCTTCTAATATTCAAATCCGTTAAAGGATTGTTAGGCTGCATTAATCAGGTCAACCGGAACCGGGAACACTTGTCATAAAACACCCGATGTACTTGTTACATCATTAGAAGAATGGCATCTACGCTAAGATTAGTCTGTTTCTGTCTTATTCCGAGGTCACCGTAGCCACCTGATCCGGTCCATATCCAGCCCAGATGGTCACTGCAGTCACCAGATCCAGTCCGTATCCAGATCAGACAGTGGATCAGCACCTAGAGACGACCTCTACAGCCCTGAACGTCAGCGGAGACCAGGACATCAAGATGAGCCCCAGAGACCTCGTCACCTAGACAGCCATCGGAACAAGACCACAGGAACCAGATGAGTCCTTTGCCAATCTGACTGTGCTGCAGACTAGATTTAAACTGCTGATTTTGTCTGAGGAGAATGACACTATTTCAACACACTATGCTTGCAGGACATCGTGATTACCTCATAATTAGCACACCAAAGTTCCCGTCGAGCAGCAAAATGTAGTAATTAAAGTGTGACAGAAAATCTTTGTAAGCAGCAGAAAAATTTACATTTCAGGCTTATGTGTACTGATTACATATTAAATCAATGCATTGCCAACTGCTAAGCACAAATGAGCCCTACACCGAAGGGTCTGTAATTGCAGCAGAATGAAGGGCTTGCCTCACTTTCTCTCACTGCAGACAATAACTTCAAAGTGAGGCCTTCGTTTATTCCTGCATAATTATGTCCAAATCCTACTCAAATTATCCCATCTAATCATCTATTCTCTAGAAGCATGCTGAATGTATACTACATGTCTAAAAGGTTTTATGATCTGGATACTCGCAAGCCATCAAGCACTCTTTTGGACATTGCAATCTAGACAGCTGCTGGGATACTTGAGCCCACAACAGCTCATACTTTCCCTTATACTAGTGTTGGCCTATTATATAGTATTTGAATAGAACACCATACTACTAGATTATATATATACGTAAAACAAATATGTACATTGAACATTTTTTTTGCTGTTTTGATTCAATATTAATTATGCTTCTAGCTAGTAAGTGGCTACATGTGTATTTGCTGTCTCATAAATAAAATTGAACCAGAAAAATGTAGTTGTTGCCACATTTGAAGGGAGTAGCCATTTGTCTCTTATCTAAAATATTCATAAAAGGAAGATATTATTGTCTTTTCTTCCCCACTGTGACGTATAACTTAATGAGATGGCTTCTCAAATGAGGAAAAATGTAGGACAGGAGTTGATTTTGTCCGTCAGGAATTGATTGGATTGTTTTCGTTTGTCGGGGAAGTGGCAAATGTCATTTTTGTCAGGGTTGAAAACGAGGCTGTAAGGGACAGAAGTACAGTGCGTTCAAAAGTCTTTCAACAGACAAAACTCCATGGAACAGTTTTGAAAATTACATTATAAAGTGTGCGCTATTGCAAAAATGTAAATCTATCTTCACAGCCTCATCTGTGTAAAATTCAGCATGGCGTCTAACTACGGTCTATTGCTGTGATCTCGTGTAAGATAAATCATTTAAAAAACACTGCAATATTCTATTAATTCATAAGAATTTTGATTGTTATTTTATTTATGTAGTCCCAGGCAAGTTTTGGGGGCTTATGAGGACAGTAAATTTGTGTGTTGTTGGCAAATTATCATGTAGTATTAAATAATTTTAAATCATTAACAAATGACTCACTGAAAAGCCTTTCACGCTTCTTTCCTGTGAAGCTTGTTTTATTCTCCAAGGTTGCCAATCAGGCGACTTCCCCTAAAATGTGTGGGAATAACTGATAACTGTTTGACCTGTCTTTCATCAGCTCTACACCGCAGCAAAACACTCCATGGTGTGACGCGATTAGTTAATATGATTAAATGCATCACAAACAGAATTCATCTCTCATAGATGCAGTTCAACACAAAAACACTGCCTTTAAGCAATCAAGACAAAGGCCAATTGCATATAATCCTGTGACAAACCAATTAGAAATATAATGTCTATATTCAGTTTTTGTGGCGATGGTAATAGTGGGCACCACAGCACACACTGCAGCCTCTTATATAAGTACATTTTGGGCAATGCTGTTCTGTCCTGTGGAATGCATCTATAGCCGACGGAAAAGGCACATTACACAAGACCATATGCTGCCAAAGTTCCAACAGGGACCGTATTACCGTCTAATTCTGCATTGCAGGAAATGAAGGAATCAGTGCTGGCATTGAGTCTGATTAACTCCGCATGACTCCATCAATACCCCAGTGAGCTGGTCTGCTTCTCTCACCATAGGTGAGCACTGTGTTCCCATTCCCAACAACAACACATACACACAAAAGTGTCCATCTATCTCCAGAGGTGAGGAGGAATTGTATGATCTGCAAATGATCTTACAAGATGATCTCCTGCATGAATAATAATTATAATTGCATTTAGAGAGAGCGCGAGAGAGAAAGGGAAACAGAGCTAGCTACTGCTGCTACTGAAACACAAGTATACCATTATTTGTTATGCCAATAAAGCACATTGAGCAACAATTGAGAATGCTCGGATTTAAAGGAATAAATGTAATCAAATAATCAAATTAGCACTAATTAACATCGGGTGCTGAGTCTGACTATTAAAGCTCACAAAAGTAGACCCGAAAAAAAGCTCAAGTCAACTTCTTAATTATTCTTGTGCATGCAGCATTTCCAAGACTCGTGCGCCCTAAGTGCAGATAAAGACACCATCTGCTGGTAATTAGAGCTAAATAATATCAGACATTATAGCTAATCATTTTGACTGCACATTTGATTAAAACCTGCGTATAATTCTAGCTAGTTTTTGTTTTTCTGAAAAAAAGGGTCCATGTGTTTTGCAAAACCATAGTCAGGAAAAAAGCGATGCGTTAAAACAGGCTGATTATTCTTTTCCAAAAACCTCGGGAAACATATAAACATAAAAAGAATAACACGCCCAGTCCTAATCTTTTATAGCTCATTTGCGTTAAATGAGAAGGAATTACTGTGTATCACTACGGCCTGCTACAACAGCAAGGCATAGGCCTTAATGGCTTTTTATTAGCTTAATCTCCAAATTAAATGGTGTTTGAAGCTGAAGACGCTCTCTTTTCTACACTGTTATTACCCCCATCATCATGAACCCATTTTCCTGCCGAGACCAATTTGAATAAGACGAGAAGGCTGCTTCAAATCTGTGATGGCTCTGTGTGTGTGTGTGTGTGTGTGTGTGTGTGTGTGTGTGTGTGTGTGTGTGTGTGTGTGTGTGTGTGTGTGTGTGTGTGTGTGTGTGTGTGTGTGTGTGTGTGTGTGTGTGTGTGTGTGTGTGTGTGTGTGTGTGTGTGTGTGTGTGTGTGTGTGTGTGTGTGTGTGTGTGTGTGTGTGTGTGTGTGTGTGTGTGTGTGTGTGTGTGTGTGTGTGTGTGTGTGTGTGTGTGTGTGTGTGTGTGTGTGTGTGTGTGTGTGTGTGTGCGTTCATGTGTGATGGACCTGCAGGCGAGAGAGAGAGAAAAAGAGAGAGATCCATAATGAGGGATGCTGGGGAATTGCCCTCCTGGAAGACCTGATGTGTTTCCAGTTGGCTGCCAGCTGCCAGAAATCAGGACAAACACTGATCATTGACAGGAGGATTAACACTGCTTCGCACAGACATACACACCTGAACACGCCGACGCACAGAGATCTTTAACGGGCGATGCTTAAAGCAAAAACTGCATTAATTAAATCAGTTACAGGCTTTCAAACATCTTCGACTCATACATTCAATTAGTCAGCAACATGGTGTAGCTAGCAGGGGGACATTATGGGTGTAATTAACAACGTATTAATGTGTAAATGAGACAAAACTCTCTCGCTCGCCCTCTTTTTCGTCAGAAATTCACAAGTAAATAAATACGTCTTTGACTACACAAACACGTTTGCCCCATATACTGTATTTGTATTAGATTTATGGGTGTTTTCTTAACTAAGGGCACTTTTGGCTGTGAGGACGCTCTTAAAACACACTTTTTACACACTCGCTTCTTTTAAAAATTATTTCATTTTTGTCATTCCACTAAATTGTCATTCGCAAATCCCAACTCATCGCAAATTCTGTTTGATACATTTCTGTGATTTGAAATATGAACAGTTGGAATAAAATGCCCACCTCATTTGTCCTACTAAGGCAAATTCTAAAGCTAGCATTAAATTACAGCTTGTATGGAAACTATATAATATTTTGTTACTGTGATATTTACAAAGGACATTTTTCTTCACATTCAAGAAATAAAGTTTTTGTTGTAGAGGAAATGATGCATGACAGTGGTGTACAAACACACACACACACACACACACACACACACACACACACACACACACACACACACACACACACACACACACACACACACACACACACACACACACACACACACACACACACACACACACACACACACACACACACACACACACACACACACACACACACACACCACTGTCATGCATCACTTTCACACAGTATATGCTTTTTTTAAGTTTTTTTCAAATTTCTTGTGGGGTAAAATATTAAATTTACACATATGAAAGGCATTTAACAAGTACCAAAAATAAATTATAAAGGCATGGAATTAATAAAATAAAATAATAAAAAAAATTACTGTGACCATATAACAAACAAACAAACAAAAAATCCACACATAACAACATCAAAATAAAACTGGCTTTTGAAGAAACACCTATATATACGGACTAAAATATTATATGTGACCCTGGACCACAAAACCAGTTTTAAGTCGCTGGGGTATATTTGTAGCAATATGCAACAATAAATTGTATGTATGGGTCAAAAATATAGATTTTTCTTTTATGCCAAAAATCATTAGGATATTAAGTAAAGATCATGTTCCATGAAGATATTTGTTACAATATATAACTGATATAATTTTTGATTAGTAATATGCATTGCTAAGAACTTCATTTGGACAACTTTAAAGGTGATTTTCTCCATATTTAGAATTTTTTGCACCCTCAGATTCCAGATTTTCATATAATTGCATCTCAACCAAATATTGTCCGATCCTAACAAACCAAACATCAATGGGAAGCTTATTTATTCAGCTTTCAGATAATGTATAAATCTCAGTTGCGAGTCAGTGAGAAAAGCAGTGTTAGATATTGATATACTGATATATTTCTGCTGCTGCAATACTCTCTTAGCTGGAAAGCTAGAGTACATCAAAGAAGCTGCATACAAAATCCACAACCCAGTAACTGATTTACTCCATGTAGAAAACGTTTCTCTAAAATCCAGAGACATCTGTTATGAGATTTGAGTTATTAAATATTTCTTCAGAATTATTATTTTACAGCATAACCAATCAAAATTAGACTGATCAATTACGTGAACCAAATGACATGACACCAGCTGGGCTGTTTTTACTACTTTTTGAACACTGGAACTCAAAAAGGCCCGTGTGGTGCTGACAAGGGGACAACATGACATGACAGCACTAGGAACAGCACAGCTCCTCAGTGCTTCATTAGTATCCAGATGCTGCTCCGCTCCTCCCTGCAGCTAAACTGCTTTGACAGAGAGATGCCACACAAATTTGGATTGAACAAATTGGCTTGAGACTTGGCTGTCAACATTTGGTAAGTTAATAACTGAAGAAATGATTTAGTCTTTCTCTCCACATCAGCAACTGTTGCTCTGATTGAAATCCATCTGTCTACATTAATTCGGCACATGAACATGACCCAAGCAAAGACTCTCAAACCTGAAACCAGCACTGAGATCAGACCCTAAAGTAGCGCTGACTGCATTTACACTTTCAAATTCTTAAAATTATACTTCATCCAAAAATGAACATTCGCTCATGCTTTACTCACCCTCATCCCAACCCAGCTGTATAAGACTTTCTTCAGATGAACACAGTAGAAAAATGATCCATTTCCTTGAATCCGTTTAATATCACGTAGGACCCTCAAAGCTAATGCTTCAACAAACAGCAGAAAGTGAAAATGATGGTAATCCATACAATCCTATTAGATGAATCAATGACCTATGAAGTGAAACAATGGGTGCAAGTTAGAGAAAACTGCACCATCAACTTTGAGAGTTCAATAAACTTGTACTGTATAGACTTATGGAGATTCATTTTCTAAGTATCCAAAACAAGAACAATATTTTTAAGTATGTTTAAAACATATTTGAGTTGAATTACTGAAATAAATGAACTTTTCCACGACATTCTAATTTATTGAGATGCACCTGTATATATAAACATTGAAAATGATATCCAGGAGTATATATCTGCGAATAAAACTCAAAATGTTAATTTCCTTTATTACTATCATTATTTTATACCAATATTAGAACAACTGTCGTATCTCTATAAGAAAGAATAAGGTCTGTTTTATACTGACTGTAAACTGTACACTTTATATAGAATGAGAGCAATTATGCTTTTAAATATTAAAAAATATATAAAATATATATATATATATAAATATATAACAAATTATAATTTAAATATAATGGCAATGATTGTTCAAAATGACAATGACACAGTTAGGAGGGGAGGGCCATTGTTTTATACATGCATAATGAGCAAACCAAGTTTAACTGTTTTTCCCCCTGGTATAATGTATTGGATAACCTAAAGCATTTTTTAATAATAAAAAGCGATGAGAATCTAAAGAGTCAAAGAGCAGGACCTTGTAGACAGCACTGATAGTGATATCATGTACTACCAATTGGTCTTGACTCTTGAGACAAGAGTTAAATAAGATCAAGACTTCAGTACTGCAGTAAATTACCAAGGTAAGTGTATACAGTGCACATGGATATGAATGGTCAGACTGAAAGGTTATTATTAACCTGCTGCCCTGCCTCACATATGGTTCACGCAGCCATCAACCAGCACAATAACCACTAGTGGTCTGTGCGCTCAATAGACTGCTCAAGTAGAATGTTATTAGTAATGGGTCGCTGTCTTGATTTCTGTCCCACTCAAATGGCTGCTCTTCATTGGGCAGGGTTTGAGCGGCCATTAATCAGAAGCCTGGCAGCTGCTGGACTAAACTAAAGCTGTTAGATTTGCAGTCTGTGTAACAGGGAGGTGATTGCTTTCAAAACACAGTCAATAGGCCTTTTTCACAATCCATGTGATGTTACATCCGACATACTTATATCAATGGACCATTGGAAGATCTGATAAAACAGTTTCTTGACAATAAACCCATTTTAAACAGTTTTTAGCTTGGATAACAGTTTCTGAGGGGGTAAACAGTAGGTGATAGTAAGGGCAAAGTGTTATGAAGAAAAATGAGACATGCACGAGTTCAGGATAATCCTACCAATTCAAGTTCAAGCCCAGTTTTTAAGGTTGCATATACAAGTTTACACTGCATAGATACAAATATATATATATATATATTTTACATCTTTCTTATTTTTAGAAACTTATAATAATGTATTGTTGAACTTAAAAACAAAGGCTTATTTCCTCCATTATGCATATAGTATTTATATACTAAATTTAGCTAACAGAAGTAATAATACATTTTAAGGTACCCTTTACAAAATGTAAGAATACCTTACATCAAAAGTCGAATCATTAAATAAACAATACTATATTATACAATAACACACTAAATGATACAAAATTCTCCAACAGTATGTACAAACTCAATGTAAGTTTAGTGATAAAAAATGCCTGAGTGAGTTAGGTGAGTCCTGAGACAAGAAGTCTACCACAGTTTCCAATGAACTCTATAAATGAGCCGCAGCATAGCTAAAGGCTCTACCACATAATGTTGAACTGAATCTGTAGTAACGTAAGAAAAACTGATGAAGAAGATCTGAGAGCACGAGTCGGGGTGGAGGTGTGAAGAGGATTAGAAAGGTATGAAGGAGCGAGGTTATCAACAGCCATAAGTTGACTAAATCTAGGACTCCACTCTTAATACCTTTAAACTGGTTTCCAGCTATTCAGAATCTGGGCTGAAAAAAATCCTTGACTTGATCAATTTAAAACTGATTCAGAAATTAACCTTCTGTCATCATTTACACACCCTCAAGTTGTTTCAAACCCATATTAATTTCTTTAACTGAACACTATAAAATGTGGATAACCAAGAAGTTGAAAGTAGCAGTGTAAAAATACTGGAAGTCATTGGCTACCATCAACAGTTTGCTTTGGTTTTCACATTCTATAAAATATCTCAAATGTTCAAGAGAAAAAACAAATTCATACAGGTTTGGAAAAACCTAAATTAAAACAACATTTTCATTGTTGGCTGAGGAATCCATTTAACCTTAACCTTATGTAAGCTTTTGAGTAACTCCATCTTGGTCTAATAATGGTGCTATTTTGTGGTTATAAGGACTGGAAAAGTATTTTCTCGTAAAACAGAGTCTTTTACAAAAATATTTTGTACCCAATCACTCTGTATTTACTTGAAACAGCAGAACATTTAGTATCAGTCCTGTGACTCACACTCAATTTTGGTGTGCTAGGCCATTTTCTTTTAACAGTAAATATGCCTCTATCTAACACCCATAGCTTAGTCCATGCGCTCCTGATCATTTTTGCTTTGCGCTGAGGTTCAGCTCTCTGGAGACCGAGTCGAGGTCTTAAGTAGAACAGGTGTTCACGGTTCTTAAAGAGAGGCAGAGAGTCTATCTTTGTCATGGACAGAAGGCTTGAAGGGAGAAATGCTGGCCAGTAGTAGAGATACGCATCGGCCGTTGGGCAGGGTTCCAGTGCGCAGCAGTTGGAGACGCGAGGCCTGTCTTATCTTCTGTCCGGAGACAGCTGTGACGCAGCAGTGCGTAGCGCCGCAATCAGGTGTGAGTCACCTGAGCAGAATGCTGATAGCGGGACAATCTGACAGCCTCTCCCGTGCTCATCACAAGAGGACAGACAGGCAAATGGTGACCTTTTAAGAAGATTAATTTGTTTACTAACAAAGGTAGTGGCTGTCACTAGGCTGGTGATGATCATGATGCTGTCAGCCGGATGAGAGAGAGTTTAGTGGAGTCATCTGTTCAGTTTATCTTCTCTGTCAGTCTTTCATCAAAAGCTGTAAGGACAACTCTCCAGTAAAGTAATGCTAAAGGACTATTCTATAAAGTATTATAGGCCTAGATTATATAATTATAATAGCATCCTACACAGTATCTCCTTTTTTACTTTACTGCTCAAGTTATTTGTTGTTACTTTATTCGTTTTTGTAGCACTTTTTTGTGATCCTTTTTTAACCAATGTTTTGTTAAATTTTACTTGTCATTTTCACTAAAAAAAGAAAAGAAAATAAAGATTTTATGCCTTTATACAACTTTTGATTTTGTTTTAAAGATGAACAAATAGAGCAACGGGTTGTATTAGAATAAACAGAAATAAATAGGCCTAAATAAAAATAAAAACAAAAATAGAAATAATCACAATAAAAAATATTTCCCCATATTTATGTATACCAAATTAGCTAATAGAAATAGCATAAAAAATAATATTCATTATTATATGTGACCCTGGACCACAAAACCAGTCATAAGGTTATGAAATTGAGATTAATACATCATCTGAAAGCTGAATAAATAAGCTTTCCATTGATGTATAGTTTGGAGATATGATGATATAGTTAGTAGGTAGTAGATATAGTTAGGATAGGACGATATTCGGCTAAGATTTTGAAAATATGGAATCTGAGGGAGCAAAAACTAAATAAATATTTTGTTTATAAAATCACCTTTAATGTTGTCCAAATTAATTTCAATGCATATTACTAATCAAAACTTAAATTTTGATATATTCACGGTAGGATATTTACAAAATATCTTGATCATGAAACATGATCTTTACTTAATATCATAATGATTTTTGGCATAAAAAGAAAATCTATCAATTTGACCCATACAATGTGTTGTTGGCTATTGCTAGAAATATACCCTGCTACGTATGACTGGTTTTGTGCTCCAAGGTCACATAATAGACTGCATGATGTAAAAGAGTGAAAATATAAAAATAATTTACCCGAACGATGTTTAACAAAAATTAGGTACAAATTTCTTATACCTGAAAAGCCCTTCAAACTATCCGCCATTTTTAGTTTTTAACCTTTGATGTATGACTAGCACCCATGGCATTATGGGATAGTAAAGTGTTCATTGTTTGCACATTTCGAGAACGCAGTAGGTAGGTCGGTCATCTTGTTTGTTCGCCACCTGTTTCGTGAATATTGCATATTTGGACAACTCAGGTCAAGAAGCAAGTTCTTTGTGTAATTCAATGTACAGTAGTCTACATTCCCAACTCTGACAGCTAGTGTAGTAAAACTAGGCCTTGTTGGTGGAGCCGGAGAAACTCTAATCCCGGGTTTACTCAACAATAACGATCAGATGTGAAGTGTTATGGTTGAATGAAAAAAAAAATCAAAGACATTTAAACTGATGATTGATGGTGATTGAACAGCGCAAACAAACTCGCCCGTCTGATTGCTTCAGTCAACACACTCGTGACAGCGCACGCGAGTCTCTCATCTGCCCACAGAGGGCGCCAGCGCGACGGAAATAATCCACCAGACTACTGTACGTCTAACCTGAAATCTGTAGAAGGGAGCAAATTCAGCTGCCTCAAGAACCTGAAACAAACCTTGACCCAGTGTCCTCGAGAAGCCGTGAATGATTCATGAGCTTCGGTGTTTGTAGGTTGTGGCCCTCACACCTCAGCATTAATATTTCAGCAGCAGAGCTGGGTTGATAAGCAGCTAAACTCTCAGTCTGGTGTCTGTCTGATCCATCAATGAGGTCTAAATAGTGTTATAGATATTTCAGCATTTGCCTGAAATGATTTATGTGATCCTGAGTTATGGTCAACATTGTTTGCATACTGAGAGGAATCTGTGTTTGAATAAAGATTATTGAGGTGAGTGTCCACTCATCATTTACTCATTTACTCAAGTCACCACACACCTGGACTACTTCAATGTGAGCAAGTTACTCTACCTTTTAGCCTATTTTTTACTGACAAACAAACATTTTGTGAAGACATGTGCGGTTGAGAAGAATTCCAATGCCTCCCTGCCCTTAGGGTCTTCTGAACAAAGAGAGCTTTCACATTTTAGCAATGGAAAAAGTGTGCAGTAGGTCATGGCCCAGGGTTGTGTTACCTGTATCCTAACAAGGCACCTTTTACTGTATTATCGTGATCATAAAAAACTACGCCGAACTTGACTGGAACACAGATAAAAAGAGGAAAATATTTGTGGAAGACTAACAAATCAGACGAATAAGATATTTTTCATTTACATATTTATTAAAAGGTACAACAATAACAAACTTTTTTTCTCTCGACAAACTTTTAAGATGGAGAGAAATAATAACGATTATATACTTGTACAAAGAAGCAATCTAACAATGTCAAGCACAACAATCACCACAAAGCCACAACGTCACTGAATGTGAAAGATTAACACAAGCACAATAAATGCATTACTTAAAACATATTCAACAATTTGTTGAGAAAATGAGATTTGATTTTTTTTCCCTCTCAAAGAAAACAATTAATGTTTGCTTAAATGGACAATAAATCATTTCCTGAATAATTTCAGTACCTTTTTCCGGATGACATCAAGAGGTTTAAATACATTTCAAGGAATCCTCAACACAATAAGACTCTGACTTTATCAAAGTAGAGCATCTAAATCACCCAACGGTCCTTATGAACATTTATGCACACAGATGTCACACATCTGTTCTACTGTCTGCGAAATGCATAATGCACCTACAATGCTATACATTCTTCCACGATTCCTGTACAATACATTGGGAGATCAGAGAATTTCAAAAGGCATGCAAAGAGCTCCTCATTGCAAGTGCATTACACTGACCTGTGGCGAACTGAAAGTACTGTACATGATCTGGCTTTCACAAAGCCCATTGTGACATGTTCCTTCTTCAGGCCCTTCTCCATATCCTATGAGCATCTGACGTATAAAAATACATGGTTAACCTTACAAACACCTGCCAGCAGTACAAGCCCCAACCTTTCAAACACAGAGGTAAGAGCATTTACTTTCCCGTCCCACTTCTGAAAAAATATTTGGTAGCAAAATAGAGTCTACAGTACAAATGGCATGAGTTTCAGAAAATAGGCATGCATAATCAATTTATTAAACATATTTACAAGTTCAGCTGAGAAAAGATCACAACCCTGAGTGGTCCAACACTGGACAACCCACTTATACTCAGCAATACGGATGAACGGCTGTCTCCAATATACGATCTACAAACTCTGCTATGAAAGCTGCTGCGAAGTGCGAAGGCACACTCACTCAGTTTTATTTCTGGAGGACGAGAGGACATGAAGACCCGCAGGTGTGTGTGCATACGGTATGCACATACACAACCGATACTGAGACATGAAGTGCAAACTTCTTAGTGCGCAAAATGATGTAATGCCCAGTTTTGAAAATCTACCACAACACACAGAGAAACGTGTTCTCCAAAGCGGGACAATTGAGAGACCTCACCAGACCTTAAAGAGCTCCTCACCCACTCACTAAAGACACTGAGCGAATAACAGTGAAAGCGTGACACAACACATGGAGTTACAAGAGTGATGAATCCTGTAAAACTCAATCATTCACATTCATTCACACAGAGCAGACGGCCGGTTCACTGCAGACAAAGATGAAATCAACAATAGACCAGAAACTACAAAACGCTCACTGACATTCTCAAATAATGTCCACATACATGCTTAGCTTGTTGAGATGAAAAACACTACAACTGGAAAACTGCTGTAGGAAGAGTATCAGGCTCTCCGCATCTGTGCAATGACAAAAGGCCCAAACATTTCAACATAACATAACAGAGATGCTGTGAAGCATAGATAACACTTTCACAAGTGTAAGTTAAACTGCTATGTGCGTATATTAAATTTGTTACATAGTATTCTGTGTAGTGAATTTTAAAAAGGTGAATTGCTAATGTATGTGTATTTTTTTGTGAATAGCTAATGTATGTTCTTTAAAGAACATTTCACTGCCTAGGCCAAAACTGAACTTCAATGTTGCGGGGAAACTTAAAGAAAGAATATTAACTTGAGTTTTCAA
This sequence comes from Ptychobarbus kaznakovi, assembly GCA_027422405.1. NCBI lineage: Eukaryota > Metazoa > Chordata > Actinopteri > Cypriniformes > Cyprinidae > Ptychobarbus > Ptychobarbus kaznakovi. The sequence goes on from CM049798.1 coordinate 13,156,989, forward strand.
TGTTTGAAGACACTGCTAAAAAAAAAGCGTCACATTTCAGGAGGAAGTTCAAGAGCTCTTGATATGTTCTACAAAACATTACGGACCAAGTTTCCATTATTATGACAAAACCAAAAAAGAACAAATATATAGTTTAAGTGATATTTGAAAAATTTCATATTTTCTCTTTACAAAAAAAGCACTTTTTTCATGTCTCTAAAAAAATAATCAAGCCTTTCATATACCTGTTGTGGTAAACATGTACCTAACACAGCATCATAAAACACAGGACAGAGGAGAGATCGTACATATACATGCTATATAACAACATATAACATAAATGGCAATATTTTATATCAATAATGGCAATAAAAATGGCTAACAATGACAAAAACATAAAAAATGAATATATACATATACTGTAATACACTCCAACATGAGACACACGTGTGTCTAATGTGTGTGAGTCTGTGGAACCCAATTGGTTGGTAGGTATGAATGTCTTCAGCCTTACACTCCTGAAAGAAGTTGATTTTTTCCAGATCTTCTGGTTTGTATATGTTGTATATGTGTAAGAAGCATTTTTCCTATGACACACTGGAGCAGCAGATGGAGGGGGAGCCCATCTGAGTGAGCACTTTGTCCAGCCACTGAAGAGGACCGTTCAGGTGCAGTTCTATCCAGCAGGGGGTGCTAGTCACTGTCTGCCGCCTGACCGCATTAAAGAGAGAGAGAAATAAAGAGATTTAACAAACTCATAGTAGTCAACACTTATGCAACACTTTCATATGTGAATTTTGACTGCATCAGATGCATATGCACTTCATCTCGCATTTCTTTAGCAATGTGCAATTTCAGTGATTGGCATTTGAATATTCGTTACATATTTTAATTATCTGTTGCATGCCTTTGTTTGGATCAGAAATATTTTGAGACCGTGAAAACAATTATTTATTTATTTTGGACACAGGGGCAGAACACAGGGGTCTCAAGACATGTTCTTTAATTGTCAACTGTGTTACAATTGAAAACTTACCAAACCTCTTGAAATATTTTGCATATCATTCTTTATAATAAATGCCACTTGTTTAGGTATTTTATTGTCATCTAATGCAATGAAATTGGAACATTAAGTGTGGGTTAAAGTGATAGTTCAGCCAAAAATAAAATTGTGTCCATCATTTTCACACCCTCACGTTTAAAATCTGTATGATTTACTTTCTTCAGTTGAACGTAAAAGAAGATATTTTGAGAAATGTCTCAAAATTGGTTTGTTTTGTCCATACAACACAAGTCAGTGGTCACCAAAATATATTTTGTGATAAAAGAAAAAGTCATACAGGTTTAGAACATGAGGCTAAGTAGATTCAAAACTTAACTATCCCTTTAAGTTTACACCATGTGATCAAGCAAAAACTAAATATATTTTAAGGTTTGTTTCTAAAACTAATAATATATAGATTTTTTTCAAGTATGTATGGATTCTTGAATTGTCCACTAACATCCTTCACTGTGAATGACTTGCAGGAGATCCCAGTTCACAGAGTTTGCTGGTTTGTCTGGATATGAACGGTGTAAACTCTGCTCTGGTCCCTCACAGGGACGGTATTCACTGCCAAGCACACTTCTTTTACATTCCACAATGCTGACACAATACTCGTCCCCTTGCTGTGACACGGTCACACACACACACACACACTCCACACACACACACACACACACACACACACACACACACACACACACACACACACACACACACACACACACACACACACACACACACACACACACACACACACACACACACACACACACACACACACACACACACACACACACACACACACACACACACACACACACACACACACACACACACACACACACACACACACACACACACACACACACACACACACACACACACACACACACACACCTCTTTTAATTACTTTGGTTATTTAAAGTATTCTGCTGCTTCTTCCACGTTGTGTTTCCAATCACTTCACAATGTAACCCTAACATTCTATACCCTTTTCATTACAACTCTATCTAACAATGATGTGTCTGCCCACTGTTTTCTTTCTTTGTAACTTCTTGTATTGATCGTTTGACTGTCGACTTTCTCAGTAAATGAATAGACCTCTGGCTGTTTATAAGGGCAGTGCTGAAATACAGTATAAGCACAGGCCGCAGTCTCCACTAGTCTACAGCGTATTAAGAGAGAAAAAGAGATGGAGTAGTGGAAAGAGAGAAAGCAGGAAAGTGAGGAAGGCTTTTCCTAAACTCAAAAGTTACCTCTTCTATGCAGATACTGTGAAATGATTAGCACATTTAATGTCAAGTTTTGGACAAGACAAAGGTAAAAAAAAAAAAAGAAAAGAGCAGAGGTGAAATCAAGTGCCGTTATCAACCAAGTAATCTGGGGCAGCTTAGGTAACAGACAACTGAAAGAATATAAAGCTGAATTCAGACAAAGGCACTGTGCTGTTCTACGTCATGATGTACACTGGTAAATACGGGGTCCAACCAACCAAAGTGCTCCAATGGCATTTTTAAACTGCAACAGGGACAGTTTGTCAGCACTTAAAGAGGTGGATCTGAAAGTGGGGAGACGTGGAGGGGCGTGAGAGAGAGAGAGAGAGAGAGAGAGAGAGAGAGAGAGAGAGAGAGAGAGAGAGAGAGAGAGAGAGAGAGAGAGAGAGAGAGAGTGTCTGCCGAAACCCGACACAGCTCAGATTGTGTCTCCACACGCCAAGCTGTCTGGTAACACACTCTCTCTCACACCACCAGTCTTACTCTTTCCTACTTTCTTCTCAAGCTTTCGTTACAGATGTCCCTGGTCAAAACCCACAACTGCTTCTGATTAGGGTCTTGGTTCCTTGGGCTCAAACAATGAAGTTACTCAAAAGCGCAAGAGGGGGAGAAAAAGAGAAAGAGAAAGAGAGAGAGACCAGGAAACTCTGACGTTTTGAAGCACACCATGTGTGAGTTTGTTTGGTGTGGAATGATTTGCCAGCGCAGACCTAACAGTTTATATGACGGACACGCTAAGCTGGTGGACACCGGGTTGTGTTCCTACGTCAGAGCAAGCCAGAACAGGAAAAACACCAGCAAACCACAGCCTGTCGGACCCTGCCTTGACCCCGCAGGCCTGTCTATCCTTAAATAGCTTTAAAACGACATTCCCTCCTATTGTTCTATGGAGCGGTAAAATGGTTTGGCCTTCCTTCATTATCAGCTTCTATCATTACTATTTTTATCTGCTGATATTAGAGTTTTTTTCTTTATTTTCTTTATCAAATATTATTAAAATAATGGCAGATACCAAAAAGTGTATTATTTTCAGTTAATAATTTTCAGTTAATACATTTGAGATAGTAACTTTTATGGATGATATTATAATTCTATACTATTTAGTCTAAATAACTTAAAAAACAAGTATATTAAAATGTCCAACATCAGCCAATACCAATAAATTAACAACATTTCTTAATACTGGCTAACGACAAATATGGTGGATACATATATTGTGCAGCCTGATTGGATCTATATCAGACCAGCCAATACTGGATCTTTCATTGTGTATGTTTATTAAACCTATTTTTACATATAGATTACCTTTCCATCATCTAACACTCACTTAAAAGTTAATCTTTAAAAAACGAATTTATAACACTAATTTAAACTACTTCAACACTTAGCACAACTAATAACTAACTTTAACACAACTAATTTAACACTTTTAATTGTTCTTTAGCATTACCTTTAGTAAGGTAAAAAGCTGTAGTGTTTTTACGTCATTGAAAATTCATAATCCTTTTTCTACAAAAAGTTGATTACGACAATCAAACTCAAAGAATTTAACAGGAAGTGCAGGTGGCTTCTGTGGTTTTGGGTAACACCACTTCACAAGTGATTCAAAAGTCTTTGAGCGAGTCATATCAAGGGCACATTTCAAGAGTGGCGAGCGAGCTGATAGATATGGAAAGAGTGAAGTGATTGCAGTAATTGTACCTGTACTCAGCTCCCCAGCCCTTCACGAAGCTCATGCGAATGGTGCACATGCGGGTGAGCTGGTACACAGCCTCAAAGCCCTGATTCACAGACTGGGCCAATAGAGCTGCAAACTCCTGGTTATTAAAGATCTTCAGATTACAGCCTGGATGGACACAAAGCACTTTGAAACACAGTTCATAAACTCAAAGACAAATTGATTTAGCTGAATGTCAAGCAACTATCAAGTTTTAATTCTCTTTAGTACAGCTATTCAGAAACTCAGTTGTTGAACTCTCTCTTAATGAGGGCTATTTGTTGAGAGTCTCTTGTTTTATCTTACCAGGTGGGATCTTGCAAACAGTGGCAGGGTGCCAGCCGTAACGTTGGTTACAGTTGGGACTCTGAACAAAAATGGCGCTGTCACTTAGACACTCTGCAAACACCTCACCTCCAATGTAGTACAAACGCACACCCCGACCTGCAAAAACAGAAGGTTGCCACATAAGTAGATAAAATATTTATTTGTAGTAATTGTCTAATGAATGAGTGATTTAGAACGATGGTGTGTACCAATGTGTCTGCGGGTAAGCTCCACAGCAGCGTTGCGATTCACATTGGACAGCAGGCCCAGGCAGAAGCGCTCAGAGTTGGATGGGTCTGTGAAGCCGTCTACTGTTAAAGAGGGCTGAGAGGCATGGAAAGTTTCACCGACTCTCTGGTTCAGCTCATAGTGGGAGATAGAGCACCAGAACGCTGGTTCACAGTATGTCACCGGCTGTAGATCTAAATGAAAGAGGGAAAAAGAACAATAAAAGGAGAGAATCCAAAACGCACAGACATGCACAGAAATAGGCAGTGGAAAAGAAATAGAAAAAAAAGACAGGAAAAAGAAAAATAAACAAATGGGTGGGGATAACCGAAGAGACAAGAGCACGGGGGCTGGGAACTGACGACACTGTGATGTCAAGAGTAAATGTTACTTCCCAGAAATAAAGGCTGAATCGGGAAATACCATCATCACTTGGACGAAAAACTATAGAAAATTACAGGCTTATGGCACTGGCATTTCTCTCCGACACATACGCACACACCACTGCTGTGGAGAAGAGAAATCGCTGTGGGATCTGAGCGCTGTCTGCAAAAGTACGATCTGATACAAAAGGAACTGCGGGCCCTCACTTGCTATGATGGTAACTGACAGGATGTTTAGTGTGGGTGGTTTTCATCCAAGTTGTTTAAATAATTCTTTCAGCAATCCATTTCCTCTGAGAGACTGAAAACACATTTCTACAAACACTCTACTAAATGTGTATTTTTAATTACACAGTTATATGAACAATTGGTCATTATTTGCACTGATTAAGGTTTCGCAATCTTTAGATAATACACATAATACAGTAAAAGTCCTTTAGTTGGACACAAGGACCATAATGACAACAATAAGCGAATAAGAACTTCTTTAACTGACTCAGACATAGCGTGAGTCATCAGACTGATTCAAACTGTTAACACTGTTTTGTCCAATTGATTAAAAAAATAACTAGTTACGTCATACGAGTCATTAATTCACGACAGTCTACTACACCGTCTATGCTGTGTGTTTGTGTGTTTGTTGTCTATTATTATTGTTGTCTTATTGTCTATGCATCTGTTTGCAGTGGTCAGTCTTTTCCCAGCTAGCATCTTTTTGTTGTTGTTGTCATCATGGCTGATTGGCTAGATTCAGCAGCAATGCAGCTCTGTTGGATAGTAGTGTATGAAACATTAGATATTTTAGTGTTCTGTTGTATCATTGTATCATGAAGAAAAACTGTTAATGCAACCGAATGTCAGGAAGACTCTGAAAATATCCCACAAATGGTGGCATATTAAAGAAAAGCATGAATACCATCCTTTTAATTAATAACAAATTGTCAAACCAACTGTCATTTATTTTAAAGAAAGACAGCACAAGCAAATTCTTCAAGCAAACAGGTCTCAAAAAGACAGTTCTTAAAAACATATATTTTGTTTAAACGTGCCACAATACAGCAATATTTAAAAGCGAGACACTCTACCCACATCATAGCTTGCCAGTGTGGGAGCTTTTTAAATTCCATATAAAATATGGGGAGTTAAACACCCTAATCTGCAGGAAGATCGATAAGAAGGTCTTTTTGTACGCTATTGGCTAGTAGTGGTTACAAACTCACTCCGTCTCAGTGTATTTTGAATGGCCATTCATTGGTCAAAAAAAAGAGAAAACACAAATGTGAAAGATTAATTTAACTTGAATTTGACTTGCAAATCATTATATCACAAAAATCTGATATCAGCCCAGATAAAGACAAAAATAATCTGGACTCAGTTAACATGATGAACTGCACTCCGCTAGGAAACCTGCATGAATTCACGTGCAAATGATACACACACAAGCAATATGAGTTACCTAAATTGTTGTGGGCAGGAGAAACAGGGTTCGGTGACAGATTTGGAGACCCTGAAATGAAAAAGAAAATAGTTTATAAATGTACTCAGCAAATTTTGATTGCACACTTGAATTATATCAAAAGTGGTTTAGAGTCAATTATTCCACTTTTATCACATTTACCACTTGTGTTTGTCTCATTTGTCAAATTGTTTGGTTTTCATCCCTAAATGTTCTTCGGCGTAGATCCACGTCCTTACACCACTGACTGAGTATCAGAAAGTAACTCAAAAACAATGTGGAAAAGTGATATGGAACTGAAATGCCACCAACAAACTACTTCATAGCTGTGCAGTTATAGAAAATTCAACATGTCAACCAATCAAAGAATGCAACATCACGGTGGTAAAACAGGCATCACCTGTGTCCATACTGCGGTTCATCTGATGATCGCTGGTCTCTCCATCCTCACTGATGTAGCCTGGAGGGGGCGTCTCTGTAATACACACAAACACGCAGTTTAGCCTGCATACACACATTTCATGCACACTCGTTTCACAGTGACCCAGCTGATGGATGAAGGATTAGGAACACCAGCAAACACATCCGGCGAAATCCAGCAGGTGCTGCAGAGACAATGACTCACAGGGGTTTTATTTTTCCCCCTTAGATTAAGACACCTGATTTGGAAAGCTGTGGTCAGTTCAGTTCAGCAGCAGGATTTGAAACAACACACACCGCTCTGTTACAGTAACAGACTGCCTCTCTAAAGCAAATACCATTCTGATGGAACTAATCCCAGCCAAAGCCACTCCATACATACTCCATGGGATAATCTTCCCCTTATGTAGCCAAAAGCAGTCTTTAAATCACTTCAGCATAAATTGTTTTCTGTCTGCCTGATGCAACAACGATTAAACATAATAACCAACAGAACCATAGCAGTCATTTGTTTACTGGTCCGAAAAGAAGAAAACAGGCCTGTAGGTGGGATTAACATGACTAACTAATAAACGGCTGTGATTGTTTACGCCCCTTTTCTCTTTCAAGTTCCTTGTGTGTACAATCAAGGTTTCACATGTTTTCTGTGTGTGTCTAAGGACACGAGTGTGTGCCATTATTCTGGTCACGTGATTCTTCAGAAATCATTCTAATATGCTAACAATGTTGAGAACAGTTGTGTTGCTTAATATTTTCAGAACTATTTGATTCATAGAAGATCAAAAGAACAACATGAGGTGATGGTCGTGGATGAATGGCACAACAATGGGCCTCAGGATCTCGTCACGGTATCTCATATCTTCAAAATGCCATCAATAAAATGCACCTGTGTTCGTTGTCCATAATATACGCCTGCCCATACCATGCCACCATGGGCCACTCGATCCACAATACAGCAAACCGCTCACCCACACGACGCCAAACACGCTGTCTCCCATCTGCCCCATATTCATCCCCACCTCTCCAAAGTGCCACCATGTGAGCACATGATACAACGACGAACTGCAGTCAGGTCGAGACCCCGATGAGGATGAGCATGCAGATGAGCTTCCCACGGTTTCTGACAGTTTGTGCAGAAATTCTTTGGTTATGCAAACCGATTGTTGCAGCACTGGTCCAGACGACTTGGAGGTGAAGATACGCCAAACACTGCCAAATTCTCTGAAAAGCCTTTGGAGATGGCTTATGGTAGAGAAATTAACATTCAATTCACGGGCAACAGCTCTGGTGGACATTCCTGCAGTCAGCATGCCAATTGCACGCTCCCTCAAAGCTTGCGACATCTGTGGCATTGTGCCATGTGATAAAACTGCACATTTTAGAGTGGCCTTTTATTGTGGCCAGCCTAAGGCACACCTGTGCAATAATCATGCTGTCTAATCAGCATCTTGATATGCCACACCTGTGAGGTGGATGGATTATCTCGGCAAAGGAAAAGTGCTCACTAACACAGATTTAGACAGATTTGTGAACAATATTTGAGAGAAATAGGCCTTTTGTGTACATAGAAAAAGTCTTAGATCTTTGAGTTCAGCTCATGAAAAATGGGGCAAAAACAAAAGTGTTGTGTTTATAATTTTGGTCAGTGTAGATTAAAATTCTAATTTATTTTTAATGAACATAACTTTTTTCCCCATGCGTTACTTTTCTTTATTGGTGCTTCATTAACAATGTAACACAATGATGTAGTGATTGCTTCTGCCTGAATGGAGGGCCAGTGGACAGAGCTGTTGCTGTATCTGTGTGTTTGGTCTCTTTCCTCCTCCTACATCCTTCCAGTAAAGTGATCCACCCACGGCCCACTAGACCACTGGGACTACAGCTACAGACTAAACATACTCTATTAAACGTGGGAAACACTTCAGAGTGAGCCTCTTTGTGGCAGATGATGACGATATATTAATTTAGAGGCCACTTGACGTCATTTGGTTTGTTTTTTTCTGTGGTATCTCAGGGCAAATCTGTTTTTATAACACCATGAACCTCAACTGCAAGAGTCTTCTCCTTACTACTGTGTAATTGTCTCCTACCTGGTATGTAGTTGCTCTGGGGTTCGATGCCGGCAGGGAAAATTGTGTTTTCTGGGATGGAGTGACTGTAGTCATCCAGAGGAGGAAATTCACTGGGGATTTCAGTGTGACGAGGGACCAGCACTGGAGGAAGAACTTCAGAGAAGAAGAGAAAGTGAAAAAGAATTAGAAAGAAGAAGAGAAAAAACATGACCTTACTTAAAAAACTTAAAAACCTTAAAAGATTTAACTGCTTAAATTGCTATTCAGAAATGTTTTCAGATATGCCTGACAGTAGTATTCCATTACAGAAATTAAATAACCAAATGAAAACAAAAACAACATTCCATAGTGTTCATTGTATAAATTAGTTTAGATCAGCGGTTTTCAATTACAGTCCCCCCCCCCGCATATTTTGCATGTCTCTCTCTTTGTTAACACACCTTATTAAGATAATCAGCTCGTTAGAAGTGCGCTACGTGTATGAACTGTGTTCCAATTGACATGCTCCCTACACAGTGTGCATTGCTCCCTACTCCCTGAGCAGGGTAAATCCGTTGAAGTTTACTTTACTTCGGAACATTTATTCATGGATTTGTGCTGTGCAACGTCTTCACGCATGGACGAGTGTGACATCATATACCTCTGTAAATATATACAATTTAAATTCACGTCTCGCACACTTCAATGCACTTTGAATGGAATATATACGTTCGCTTCGAACTGGAATCATGGCGTAATATCCTGTGATGTCTACTTCGCAGGGCACTTACGTTCGAATAGAACAAACATCTGAAGCGATAAGAGTAACATACGAAATATGCAGAGCGGGGGGGGGGGGGTGCGCGAGGACTGGAATTGAAAACCGCTGGTTTAGATTAATCCTTATTAAAGTAAAAACTTACAAAAGTTATTCAGTCAAGGGCAGTGAGAGTTCTTCTTGCTGTCTTTTGTTGTTAAATTAACATTGAAACAACAACAACAGAAGAAGAAGAATTGTTGGGGAAGGAGAAGAACTGTTTTTGTTTTCTTTGCGCACAAAAAGTATTTTTTTCGCAGCTTCAAAAAATTACGGTTGAACCACTGATGTCACATGGACTGTTTTACCAATGTCCTTACTACATTTCTGGGTCTGGAAACATTTCAATGACATTGCTCTCTATGGAGGGTCAAAAAGCTCACAGATTTCATCAAAAATAACTTAATTTGTGTTCCGAAGGTCTTACAGATTTGTAACGACATGAGGGTGAGTAATTAATGACAGAATTAAAATTTTGGGTGAATATCTATTTAAGACCCCATATAATGTTACACCTGCGTTTTCTTTCTCAACTCTTTACGTTAACTTAACACCTGAACATAGAAAGTGCAAAAAGACATGAAAGAGAACTAAATTCTGTGTTCATGTGCTATCTGAGAAGTGTCTTTGGGTGTGTGTGGGACAGAAAACCGTCTCAGACAGTGCACGAGTACCCCGTTTCTGTGCTTTCTTCCATGTCGTAACCATAAGTCTTTTTATACTCACTAGAACTTGGCATTACATTCTGAATGCACACTGAGGGGGTGGCAAAGAAATCATGATTTCGGTGGTTTAGAAATCGCACACTCTCACATCATAATTTAACTGCAAATTTGATTAATCGCACAGTCCCAATACTAAATATGTTGAGTATTTAAGTAGTGCTGTCAAATGATTAATCGCGATTAATCGCATCTAAAATAAAAGTTTTTGTTTACATAATATATGTGTGTGTGCTGTGTATATTTATTATGAATATATAAATACACTAATACATGTATATATTTAAGAAAACTATGTTACGTTTATACGTTAAATATATTTTTATATGATATAAATTATATGAATATAAATATATACATGTAAATATATAGATGTAATTATGTTCAAAACTATATGCTGTATGTGTGTGTATTTTTATATTCATAATAAATAGACAATACACACATAAAAACTTTTATGTAAATAATCGCGATTAATCGTTTGACAGCACTAATTTTAAGGTTCAGATGATCATAACTGCATGAAAAATCTATTTTTTTATTTTGTTTTTAGGTGTTTTGCCTTTATTTAGATAAAACAGTGTAGAGTATGGACAGGAATTTAAGAGATGATATGGGAGTATTGTCTATAAAATTGTGTTTAATTTATAAAATACCTTTCCATGTCGATTACATGATTATTACATTGTAATGTAGTTTAATATTTTATTTTTTATTTTTTTAAATGTTCCCAAAATCTAACATGACCACTGTTAATTCAAATTATCATTAAAACATGTTTGTGATCACATAATAATTTGTAGACCCCCTGCAGCACTGTGATCGACTCCCGATCTAAACAAATTATACTGTCTGATAGTGTGCTTGATGCTTTCATAAATATCAGGCTGCATTACCTGGTGTCTCGACTCGCTGGTAATGGTAGGGATTGACGCAGACCTCATCCTTTTTCGTGTGAAAGGCAAACTCACAGAGTTCAATGGCTCTGAGCTCATGATGAGACTGCAGGTCAGGCCAGCGCCACAGACGACAGTAGATCACATGAGGGAGTCCTTTTCTGTGAGATACTTGCAACCGACCATCTAGTGATCTAATAGAAAGAGAAAAAAAAAGAATAGGTATTAATTATGATGACTGCAGCAGAAACAATCCCAGCAGCTCGTTCTCAAAATCAAAAGCAGAAATACAGAGGAAATTGTATTATTGCTTGAGTAAGAAACATTGTGTAAAATCTTAAATAACCACAATATAAACACTCACTGCTCAAAGACTTGCAGGGACAACGCCAAGATATTATGTGAGACCACAGATGAAGTAAAAGTGGCCCAATTTCCTGTTAATGTGGTGCTTTCGGTTACACATCACATGCGATGTGAATGTGGTGAAGAAAGAGGAAGAGGAAGTCAAAAAATATATATAATTCAAAACAATGTGTGTGTGTGTGTGTGTATGTTTAGGGGGGTTGACTGTGCTCTAGTTTAACAACAGCTTCATATGATATAGCCATATGAAAGCAACAGTAGACCCCCCCCACACACACACACACACACACAAATGTAGTGCAGGCCAAATAATGCAAATCCCAAAAGCTCTTTAAAGCATGTCTGTCAGACCCCCTCCCCTTTTTACACCCACTGATCCCGGCCCAGACAGCGGCACGGGCCAGGCTGGCCTGCCCGAGGCCTTCTGTGGCTCTCCCAGCAGCTAAATATGCTTTTAATTTTTCATTGCAGCGCTTTCACTTCACAGGCAGATTGCGAGAGAAAATAATGATGTAAAATCCAGACGCCCCATGGAGAGTGTGTTTACAAAAAAAAGAGAGAGAAAAACACAGACCAAAAAAGGAGAATATTACGCAATAAAATCTGAAGAATAAACAAGAATATTTAGGCACAACCAATTCACTTTATGGTTGCGACACACGCTCACACAGGCCTCACACAGCAGAGCTATAAACACAGAGTCACTTCCTTCAGTTCACACATACACGCCCCAACAGTCAAAGACACGTTAAGGCTAAAGGAGACGAGAGAAAGAGTGGAGGAAGAGGAGAGAACTCAAACAAAACAACAAAAACATTCCAGTACACATCGTATTTTTACCTGCTTCTCATTTTAACTGCAGGCAAATAAACTCAGACTTTTCTTTGGATGGCCCCATGTGGAAAAGGAAAAAGGCATAATCATCTCAAAATAATGCAGCGAAGGCCTCGAGCAAGGGAGAAAAACCGCACGGTGAACTTTTTACATCTGAGGCGAGTTGTTCACTGGTCCAAACAAAGAGGACTTTTGCACACCATCATATCAAAACACATTTTCACACTAACCTCATTCTTTACGCCTACGGTGCTTATCTCTACATTCAAGGGCTTTCGAGTGACTACATTTTTTTCATGATGACTATCATAGCAGCCTCCTATAACGGTACATTCGTGATTGAAATCAGAGCAAACATGCCAACGCAATGCACGCCCTGCTCCCGTGTGATGAAAAATGGGGCCATACAGTATGGTTCAAACCTCTAAGAGCACTCTATTATACATGACTGCTACATTGTGTGCTTGAAATATGCAACAGCAGCCAAAGTGATAAGAGAGAGAGAAGGGCTGTGCACTAGGTCAGCAAAGCTCTTCAACCCTTTGAGGAATCCAGGCCACAGATACCATTCATAACACACTATGCATCCCTTACACACTCCATAAAGCAGAGATATGAAAACAAAGGAGAAAAGAGGTGTGAAATTTCCTTACCAGACCCCTCTAAAAGGGGTCATATAATACATTTCACATCATTTTGTTTTTGTTCGCTGTACTGCACTTAAAAACGGATCATGATGCGGTTTCCATGACTTTCCTCTCTCTGATGCTTAGAATCAAATGGGTCATTTATATTTTGACTTGTGTCTTGAATACTTCCATGGCTGCATTCACTCAGTCAGTGTCTGATACTAATAACAGGTCTGACTCTCCAAATGTCCTGTTCATTCAACAGCTTGTATACAGTATTTAAATCTATAAAACACACTTTATCTGGTGTTTAGGAATAATATCTATCCCTCTTCTTCCTTTATGACCGCAATGTGACAAGGTGGGCCACGGTGTTGTTACCAAAATAGGTGTCATTGACATGTGACAATAACGACCATGTGTTATTATGGCACTCAGTTTTCTGACATCAGAAATGAACGATTTTTGGATTAAAGTTCTAAAACTTGCTGTCTATAGTCTGCTTTCATAGTACACTGAACTCGTTTTATGACATGCACTACTGTTTTTGAAAGATCTCCGAAATTTACCAAGGCTGCATTTTTTTAAATCAAATATACACAAAGAGGTTTTACCTTCGATAATCATGATCTTTTTATGTGATATATAGATGGCCAATGGTTCATTTGAATAAAAGTCGAGTCTTGACTCAAACAGTCAGAATATTCAAATTTTACCCTTTAAAGGTTGTTGCAAATTGTAAATTTTTACAGATTCTACTGTTTTTGTTAATGAACATAAATTTACATCTGCATCATACCATCAGAGACAGGGAACACAAACCTTTTTCATTAATTATATTCATTTCTGTAATAAGATATTTTGAAAAGGGGATAAAAATGAAAAAGGATTTACTTAAGTTTATCCATGCATAATTTTATGTAGAAAAATATTTGATTATTATAAATGTTTTGAATAGTTGCACCTCAGATTTGTGAAATGTTCACCTGTTTTGCAAGTGTTTTGCAAAAAAACATTATGAATTGTCTGGTTCCTACAACTTTTACCGAGAAGAAATCTGCCTTTAAACTTTCAAGTTCAAGTTTCTCTTTTATTGTCTCCGTTAGGAGAAATTTGTCTTAGCGGATAAAATAAAAGAGAAACTTGAACTTGAATAATGGCTGAAAATGTAGCTTTGCCATCAAAGGAATAAATTATATTTCAGCATATGTTAAAACAGTTATTTTGAATTGAATTCCAGTAGGGCTGGACCAGAATATTCGATTATTCGAATATTCGTTCGGTGGGGTGGCATTCGAATTTCAATTTTGAGATTTGGATATCCTTTTTTTTTTTTGACCACCTGGCATCCCCCGCGAAACGGTTCTCAACTTGTCTGCCTGGCTGAACAGCTGCACCAGCAACATACCGTTTGCCAATGGCTATGTTTCCAGCCAAAGATTCAAATTTAACTTATGCGCAAAACTGGAATATCACATAAGACATATGAGAATAATGCACTGTTTCTATCCATCGAGTCAGAGAGAACAAAATCACCACTTCCTGGTAAACTGTGGCACTAAATATCACTAAGAATATTGGAGAAGCCACTGAATATAATAATGTTCATATATGATATCAATTACTTGCACCTCAGAGCAAGCCGACGTAACACAATAAATGCCAACTCAAAATGCAGTCACTGCGTTTGGAGCTGAATGCCAGCTGTTTCAGAACACAGTCGTTTAAGACAATTCTACAAAATTATACAGAATTACTTTGATGGCAGACTATTCAGAATGACCATAACATATAGATGCTGTGAATGAGATCGGTCCGCTGGTTAGTCAAGTTATCCCATCTCTTGGCGCAAAGTCACATTGACTTTTTTGATGCGCATGGAGGAATTTATTCGGTAAATGTGTTTACATTGTAGTTTATGCACATTTTTTCTTACCGGATAAAAAGTTTATCCTACTCAAATGTTCCGCTAAACCGAGTGTTTCTGTTGCACGGAACGGAACTGTTGCAACTTGCGCAAAACGAAAACAAAGTTACACTAGCGGTGCACCAGCTTAAAATGCCGTGCTTATCAGAGACACGGAGGCTACTACACACACTAGATTAACTGTGACAGAGGAACCAAACAGTGATCCTTTATTTCCACCAGAGAATGTCTGAAGTCGATAGTGTGGGACCATTTTGGGTACACCAAGAATGACAGGGCGTCATTTAAATATTGCGGTGAAAATTACTGTTAAAGAGTAAACATAAGGGATAATGCACGGCTAGCCAACCTGTTCTCGTTGTGAAATAAAAGATTTTATTCTAATATGATCTAATATTCTAACTCATTCTAATATGCTAATTTGGTGCTGAAGAAACATTTATAATTGTTATGGAATTGAACTGAAAACAGTTGTGCTGAATTGACTTGATTTGAAAACTAAAAATGTTTGTGGAAATACATTTTTGCGTGTAACTGAAACATACACGTGTATTGCCTGTAATCACATCCATCCAGTTTATGATCAAAACAACAACAACGTTTGTCAGGCATCTACATTGTCTTCTGAGGAGATTACAAAGATTAAACAAGTGTTTTTTCAACTCTAAAACATGAAATGTGGAGTTATCTGCTTTTGCTATAAAACAAACTAATAATATGTAAAAAAAAAAACATGCTTTCAATGAACTTTAATTTTGCAGTTTGATTGATATTACTTAGAATGCGCAATAAATAAACGTGATTTCTGAAGAAAAAAAAAGTTTTAAGTAAATCGGTTAAGTTATCGGATTTTGCAAATGAACTCTTCATATACACAAGTCTAATTTAAATAAAAAGAAGTACAACACGTAACTACAATAATTTAAGAAACAGCAAAGTTTGCAATCAGATCAGTCCTTGGGCTCTGGCATTCATTAGATGCATCAGTCTGAAAATATTGTATCCACCGTCAGTTCTTCACTTTTCCATTACATTCCAGCGCTCAGTGGAGAGAGACTGTGTTTGCTGCTGCGTGGGCAGACCTCATATGAAAAGGAAGCACTGAATGACTATTGATTGAGCTACAGAGGGCAAATTAGGTCGGCACATCCAACCAACAGAAACACAGACTTGCGCGCGCACACTCACTCACACACACACACACACACACACACACACACACACACACACACACACACACACACACACACACACACACACACACACACACACACACACACACACACACACACACACACACACACACACACACACACACACACACACACACACACACACACACACACACAGCCTGGAGGGCGGGTCTAACCCCCCCATACCGCATACCGGCTGTCACTTGAGTAGAGAGAAGGGTGAGACTGGAACAGAGAGGGGTGAGGAAGAGAAAGAGAGTAGAGGGGTGAGCTGGAGGGATGGAGGGCTCTGACACAGGCTGAACCACACTGGGCAGATTTAATCTGGAGGGTAAAGCACAGACGCCGTGGGCTGCAGTGGGCAATTTCTGGATAAGCCCATGCAGCCATGACTTGACCGTGACACTTCCACTTCTTCCACTGAGCATTGTCATACTCAACTCAATGCGAAACAGAAATCAGAATCAGGTCTACTGATCTGGATCTTTTCATTCAACTTAACATGAACTTTCACAGAAGTTTTTCTTCAACACAAATTTAAACAGAGCAACAAAAATACAAAGGCAAACTACTGCTGATTCTACATGATGCATTTGTTTGGCACACAAGAAGACATACATCTTTCCTAAGTAACTTTCATTTTGTTGTACTTTTTCATGCTGCGTTTGGTGTGAAAGGGCCTTTTGCTTGGATGTTTGTAAAGCTGAACTTGCATGCCTCTGTTTGAAATCAGTGAGTTTGACAAAACATGAACTAAGTGAACTGTGATACATGCAAATTTGATGTAGAGGGAGAGAAGTACAAAAGCAATTTCGACATCGGACCAGACTGTCTGTGGGACCATTTCACCCTGTGGAACATACCCCAACCCAGCCCCCACAGCCCCCCTTTAAAAACACTTTAAGACCACTGCTATTCCCCCTCCCCCCAGTCTAAACCCAGACGGCACGCAACAGTACAACAGAGTTAATACTAAACGACACTGTGCAGTGCAGTGATGACAGACACATACCTGATCGCACAGTTACTGCTGAAGATAAAAGCTAAACCAACTTATGCTTTTTATGGCTGAACATACAGTAATTGAACTGTGGATTGACTGGTCATAATATCTGTATTGGAATAACATCTGGAAGCTGACAATATAGAAAATCTGACTGTAAAAATACTGTATTAAATGTCTGCAGGAAACCAAACTCAAAATGGAAACATATAGGCTAATATTTTTTTTCTAATTCAAGCCAAGTATACCTGCTTATCCTTTATTTCGTAATGTGAGTGAGGGTAAAGTATCACGTTTAACTTGTATTATTTTTTGAAAGGTTTTGTTTTTTCTCCCTCTGCTAAAGTCATTAAGGCCTTCCCTAAGTAAACAGAGCCCTGCAGGGGTCTCATGTGCAGGTGGTTATGGGGGCCCGTTCTCAGCAGGGGAGCAGGACTATAGCAGAAACACTACAACCATCATACAAATGCAGCATGGGCCCAAATTAACACTCTACTTAGTCACTTATCAAGCAATCACAAAATATTGCATAGTTTAAATCGCCATGTAAAATGAGCTATTCAAATCACACATCCAGATGGCTTACTGAACAAAATTAACAATTACCGCCAAGCGTCGTATAATACATTTTATAAGTGTAAAATAATAAGTATAGGAAAGGGGAGCCAACCGTTTTTTCCTTTGTTGTCATTAACTCCACAGAACACCACATGTCTAGTGTTTCAGTGAGACTGGCTAGTTCTTATGCATATGCTGCTGCTGTAAGAAAGACAATCTAAACATTTCTAGACATTTATCTATTGTTTTAGCACTTCAAATCTTGTTTTGTCCTTGTTCATAAAACTAAAAGGAGGAGGTGTAATGTACACCACAATGTCAAAGGCCTTCCCAACCTACACCTGAACCTCAGGTTCTCTAGCGTGGAGTAGATTTTCACCTCCGAAGAAAAGTGAAAGATATATATTGTATGTTTATAGGCCTACTTAATTCAGCACAAAATTAAAATTCATCCTATCCATTTTCTAAACAAAAGTTACTGTGTTATTGATCTTACTGTGATAAACTAATGCGCATGTGTGCATGTTTAAATTAATACAGTAAAAATGACAGACTGGAGATGTATGCTGGACTTGACTTGAACTCCACCACTTTCTTACAATCAACTGCAAGTTCGCATTCAGCTCTGCCTCCATTCAATCAACAACCGATGGACAGAACCAAGTCACATTATTTTTCAATAATTTATTTCACTCAGATGTACCTCCATGGTGTACCATCATGGAAGAAAATATTTGTTGCTACTTCAGTTTAATTGCAACATTAATCTTCAAGGGGGAAATTATATTTTCTTCCAGGTTTCGAAATTTAAATTGAGTAAAGGTCACTTGATACAGTATGTTCTGAACCTCTCTCCAGCAGTGTATGAGTACCTGTCCATATTATTATTATTTACCATTACTTTGTGACAGGTACATTTTCTGCAAATAGGCTTTTTCACTTATGATTCTGTTAGAACTATAGGCTCTGGGCACTGGTAACCAACAACTCTGCAAAAAAAAGTGTGACAAGCATTTCTTACAAGATAACCGACAAGTTAGACTAGAGCTTGTTTAAAACTCTTTGTAAAAATGCGGTTTGACATTGATAGCCTTTGCAATGCATCACTTATGAAGTGGCTTGACCACAGACAGCTGCTGTTGTCCAGCCGGACACACCTGTAATAGAAAACAGAGTTGAAGACAACAGTCCCACATGAGTAGTGTAATAGAAAACAGAGTGTGAAGAAAGAGCACAAAACTAAATTCACACATGAGTAGTGTAATAGAAAACTGTATTTGAAGACAAGGCATTGCAAAGACAACTTATTTAATGCCATGTAGAATTAACTTAAATCAACTTAAACCCAAAGTATACTTGTATTTCAGTATACATTTCCAGAGAATATTATGTCAGTAAATTACTTTATTCATGCATCAACTATAAACAGATATTTCTAACCGTACACCATGTGTACACTCAGCTCGCATATGCACCTACAATTGTTATGCACTAATTAGTTTGTCCACAAGGTGAAAACACTGACCTGAGCCATTGTTTAAAAAAATAAATGTAGTCAGAGTAGCCAATTATAGAGATGGCAACACCAATAGACCTGCAGTGACGAGCGCTAGTGTAAGGAGATAGAGCTGCATGGAAGGGGTTGTACAACATTTTTAATTGCAAGTTGTACAACGTATTTAATTGCACAAAACTTATGTAAGAAATAGTGCAGGTACTAGACATGGATACAACTCTGCATGTGTCAACTGTCTGGGTTCGCGCAAGCTATGAAATGGAGCTGTAGGCATACACTAAATGTTCATGTCAAAACTGAAGTATACTTTAAGTATTCTTAGCTTTAGTAGTCATATACAGGATGACATATTTACCCCTGAACAAGTGTGTTTAACATTTTCCCATAATTTAATATAATGTAATATAATATAATAAGCGTTACTAAGATTATTAAATATTAAAACTTTTAGTAGAAAATTATCACAACAAAATGTTTCATATTATCAGTCATAGAAACCAGACTGTTAATTGTGGTTTTAAACTACTCTTTATGGTCAGAAGATGACAAACACTTCATGTTTTTGAATACTTTACACTTTTACAGTCACTTTTCCTTAACAAAATAAATGTCTTAAAAGAAAAAAAAATGAAGCATGTATTAAAATGAGTGATATTGTTTCAAATCATAAAACAGGTTTGTGTTGCCTGACTTTGATGATGCACAGTTTGCAGTGCAGGCTGCAATATTAATAATATAACTTTTTTTTTCTCTTAGAAATGCACATTTGACATGAACTTAAGTTTACAGTAGTAGCTTGAGTCAGGATGCAGATGTGAACAGTAGTCTACATACATTGAGTATAGAGCTGCCCCTAATAGTCGACCAGAAGAGGCTTAGTGGACCATAATTTTATTTGCTACGCTAATGTTGAGCCGACATCATGAATCCCCCCGTACCCCCCACAATCCGCCACATCCCAAAACCATATATGGAAAGAAAATGACGTGTACTACGGAACTCCTAAAGGGAAAGTATAGTATAAATACAAGATGGGAGGAAAATACATATTTCTATAATTTTCTCTCGCAGTTGTATCATATATCATGGGTAATATATATTGTATTGTATATAATTGCGGCCCTCAGGGAGCCACTATTATGCCTGGCATTGAAACTGCTTTTGAATACATGATCGCTTTTTAGTTTTACTTTCACTTTTGAGATTCGCGATCACGCGAGTTACTCTGTTTATACTATGGAGCGGCAATATTTACCACCCCCATTTTACAAGATTAGATGTTTGTCAGTGGTGCTGAAGATTCACCATCATCCTCAGTCATCTCTCCTTACTCTGTTTATGTGGCAAGTTGAATTTGATGCACTGTAATGTAACAGGCAACCGTTATGTGTTTCCGTGTCTTTCTGAATATGGATTCACGCTTCGGGCACACCCCCTAACTCCCTCTCCCCCCGCCTCCCGATGTCATCGTCCATCGCGATGTTTCACTGTAGACATCGTCCGATGTAAACTAGTACACTCACAATGAAAACAAAACATTAAACTTTTGTAAAATAAAGAAAACAAATAGAATGTCGCGTTCTGCCATTTGAGTTTACTTTCTGTGAACAAATTAAGCGCGTCACAAAAATGAACTGAAACTCAGCATTTATACGTTACGTGTCGCACTGTTTTTCCCCTTGTTTATCTGTTAACTAAATCAAATATATTTCAAGTATTTATTCCTTGTATGTATATGTACTGCAGATTTGTATATTAACATTACGATTTAATATAATATTTAGTATTTCAACATCTAGATGGAATTTTTTTTATTTGTAATACTGTCTCTTCAAATTAAATGGAAAATAAACCTAGCATAGTAGATTTGTTGCATTTTTCTTGTTGTACCGAAATCGTATCGAACCGTGACTCCCGAACCGAGGTACGTACCGAACTGTGACATCTGTGTACCGTTACACCCCTAATGTCAATCGAGGAACCGCGATTTTGAATAGAAATATTACCAAACGTTAGAATTAGACACTTTAGCAGTATGCCAATGATAACAGTAAAGAGAAAAGAATGATCCAACCGCATGTTGGCGCACGTGATTAACCGCCCACGAGTGACGCACTAATATTGCTAGGCGCCATTCACACAGAATGCGTTTTTGTGTTGATGCAACAAGGGCAGTGGAATAGGAAAAACATGCGAGAAGATGGGAGTGAGTGAACTTCCTTTAACTTGAGGGCCTCGTTTTTAGAATGCCGTTTCATGCATGAGACGCTGCAAGCGATGCGAGTGCAACAGTCAAACACGTCCATGTTTACATTAGGGATGTAACAGTATGAACATTTCTTATCACGATTATGTTACCTTACAGTGCATATTTGGTCACGATGACCAAAATGATTACGGTTATCAGTATTACCACGGTATTGTTAAAATGTGCTGGAGATGTTCAAAAGGAACCG
This sequence comes from Ptychobarbus kaznakovi, assembly GCA_027422405.1. NCBI lineage: Eukaryota > Metazoa > Chordata > Actinopteri > Cypriniformes > Cyprinidae > Ptychobarbus > Ptychobarbus kaznakovi. The sequence goes on from CM049798.1 coordinate 13,178,786, forward strand.
ACACATAAATCGCTTCACAAAGTTTTATATTTAAAAATCAACAAACAAATAAAATGACTTTTTGTTTGCATAATCACTACAATAGCATTACCAATGATGTTTGAATTTTAAAAGACAATTTGACTGACAACAGTTTAATAGCATGTTCAAATATCTATTGTAAATCAGCAATTAAATTCAAATAAAGCTTTGAAAAAGTTTTATAAAAAGGTAAACCTCACATTTCAGCCTTTAAATATAGAAAAGGGTTAAGTAAAAATGATAATTGATTGATAAATGATTATATGTATTTTATCTGCTCCATAAATAATTCTACATAACTTATCTGAATTGTTTAAATGTGTAGAATCCACATACGCTTTCATCAACCGGTCAATATTTACAGCAGGGCATGCAAATTCAGTCTGTTTTTGGCCTGACAGAAACCGCACACAGGCTGAATGTAAATATGATTCTATGTAAATCCACTCCCTGACACTAAGTGGCGCTCATGGAAAAGCTGAATAACATCTGCTTCCCGTGAACTCCGTGGACAAAGCAGCATTGTGATTAAGAACACTTCCTTAGGCATTACATGGAGCGAATATGAAAACAAAATGCCATTGAATCGTTTCAGAAGACAGTCAGAACCTTCAGTGGTACATTCATATAATTAATTAATTCATATATTCATTTGTATAATTCCCTCAGCACTCTTTTAAAACCTCCCAGTTTTTCTGCTGTGCGCATGTGAAACTGTTACTTAAAACTGTGCTTTATGCTGGACAGTATTTATTTATCGTTATTTAGCGCGGTAATCGAATACAGTTTTAATGATCATTTAAATATGAAATGGTAATACTAATTGTGGGGAATTTTATCATGATTTATCATCAAACTGGTAATTGTTACATCCTTAGTTTACATAGAAAAACAATGGAAAAGCAGCACAATCGAATGAAAAACCTGTGAAGAACTACTACTATATGTCTGATATTTCATGTTTGCATCATGATGCATCATGTATAGTTAATAATAGTCTACTGGTGTTATACCTTCAGTCATTGTGAATTTGAATTACCTTGACTTTTGTGATTTATTTCTCGTATTCTAAGACAAGTTTGTACAAGATGTAATTGTAGTTCATGCATCTTTCCTGCAAAGATATTTTACAAGTGATTTGTTTAAAATTTACATCATGTTGACAACTTCATGTGTGGTGCACTTGGAATAGAATTTTCTTTAACAAGAGGGTTAATAAAGAAAAAGTTACTCGAATCATGTTGTAGTTATATTTTCAAGACTAATTAAAAATTGTCAAAAAATACAAAATAAAGAATTGGTCAAACGTTCTGGGGAAGAAAAATAATAATAATAGAGATTTACATTTTTCATCATATCACCCAGCCGGTTCAAGCCTACACAGAGCCACCTCAGAGATCACCTAAAAACACCTCAGTCTTAAAATTAGAGACCACAGAAATTAAATCTTGGATCAGTGTCAGTGCACTTTAAAGTAAGTGTCTCAAAAAAACCTCTCAGACAAACTTCAAAACATCCTGCGCAAAGTCTACACTGGCGCTCTTCCTAAAAAAAAAAACACACACACAGAGTTCACGACTGAAGGACAGTTATTTTCTCACGGTGGTCAGAAGCAGTCTGAGGGTCAGCAGTAAGGTTTGTGATGACAGACTAGCACAAAGCAGTCTTGTTGTCTGCTGTACAGAGTGTCTATTATTCCAGCAGATATGGAGGCGGCATAAAGCTTTTCTAAACCTTCAACCCCGGCAGGAGCCACAAACCCAGAAGCGGCCCACGCCCTCCCCTGGGCAGACGGAGCATTCCTGAGGGCTGACTAACCCCGCCTCAAACAACACACACACGGGAGAGATGTGTATGTGTTGAGGCTAACACTCAAATACATGCTCTCAATGCACAGACTTGCTTAGACACAACAACGGTGTGTGTACATATACAGTACACAATGAGTGCACTCACTTCCAGAACATAGACATGAACAAACACATACTGTAGTGTACACAAACTCACAGACGACAAACTGTGTCACTAATCTTCACCACAACCACAGTCAGACTTGGCACACTCGGCTTTCTCCATCACTTGGGTGCAACAGCCACCATAACACCCTCAGGGAATCCACAAACACCTATAGACACGCCATCAGTCATTCAGGACACAAATATGAACAACTTTCATGCACAGCATTACATTTTACACTAAACAGGGCAACAGGCAACTGCATCCAGTAGGTCTAAACAGTTGATTAATTGTCCAACAACCAACTAACAGATTAGTGGTGTTGAATAGCATATATAGATTTTTACTTACATACACAACAGTTCAAATGTTTGGGGCCCATAAGATTTTTGATTCATTTAATGCATCCTTGCTTAATTAGAAGTATACATTTCTTTGAGTAATTGTGCATATAGTTTTTACTTTTAGATTTATAACAGCTAAAGTAGGGATAGATTACAATGGTCAGACTAGTTGGTTGTGGACCATCTATTAGAGATCTAGATTCTATATGTGTCTATTTTTACATTATAGCAGCTGTGCTTCAACGCATTGAGCTAGTTATTTGCATGGTAAGAACTTTTATGCAAGTATTGCAGTTTACATCCATTTATAGTTATGTAAATGCATTTTATCCGAAGTGATTTACATTGCATTTAAGCTATACAATATTTCAGTTGATGCATTCCCTTGAAATCATGACCCTGGCATTGCTAGCATCATGTTTTCCTGTTTGAGCTGCATGAATGTTATTTAAGCACTGCTGCTACAACCGTACACATTCAGACAGACATCTTTTGCCATTGCACAGTGTGTCTCGAGCCTTTTTGTGTCTCCGAGCCCCACCACAAAGTTGCATTTTTTAAAATAGTCCAAATTTTAAAAAGCGTGTCTGGCCTCCTGCATACTGTTATATTCAGTTGCACTTTTAGGATCAAGTGAGCCCTAAACCAGACTAATAGCCCTTTAGGGCAAGTCTTTCTGTCAACCCACACACTAATCAATACTAAAAGTTGTTTTTACATACCCCTACCATAAATCATCACTATTAAGCCCGCAGGTTACCCCAGGGAAGTCCCTCTAATAAGAGTACAGCAAGTTGCTTTAGATAAAAGTGTTGAAAGACCATGACAGGTCTGAGGCCAATGGTGCTCACATAGTGTATTTACTGTTAGTTTCAGCCATCACTTTAAAGAGTTGTGAAATTCTGTCATGCTGTCTTTCACTCTCTTTCCATCAGCTGCCACACAATAACTCTGAATCATCAGACAGATTCACTTCCCTCAGATGCACGGCGCTTTGAAGGCATTACCCCAGGCCAAAACAAAACAACCCTCGGCACATCAATTACAAGCCAATGACATCCAATCTCTATGTTTTATCAAAAGCGCTTTTGAATCACTGTATACTGTATAGAGTTTCAGGATGCCAGACTTAAAGCCAGACATCTCTTCAAGGTGCAGACACTTTCAGTTTCAAATGCCAACAATAAACTCCATTCGCCGCGGCAGGGCACATATCATTTCTTAGCTGATAGGCGACTTGTTTGAGAAATCGGCTGAATGTGCCTACACAATAGACCATAGGTTTTATTCACAGTTCAGATGCCTTTGAAGTCATTGTGCATGGAGTGCAAAAGCAAACAAAGACTGCGGGGTTGAGATATAGTAGGCATCCCAGAACACAGAGACACTGCGGAGCAGACATCCTCTCAGGAAGTCTATGTGGAGACTCCGATAAGGCTTCGACAGGTGTATGGCAGGCGAAGGAAGTGTGACCATGGTATAATTATGTTTTTCGTATGCTGTCTTGGACAATTTCAATCTGTCTTCCATTTCCTCTTTCCGCTGCTTCTTTTGAACTCAATGTCCTCTTCCATCTCTTTAATCGCTCTTTCTCTGGATCTCCAGCAGGCTGGGACAGGCTTCCAGCGTGAGCAGCATATGAGGGCAAAACAGGATTGTATGGCCTGAACTTGAAGCGAGTAGAGGGTGTCTGAGGAATCTGGATCCTCCAGCAGGGTGAGGCAGAGTGTTGTGAAGGCTACCATTTACAGATCTGGCCAAGAATAGTGTCTTGGACTGGACGCTGTGCTGATTCAGGTTACATTAATCTAACAACAAGGAAAACAACTGAAGTATAAGACAAGACTGTTTTTGTGCACAAAACCAGTCAATCCGAGTTAACCTGGTACACACATCCCAATAGTTGAAGCCTTCATTTGTTACGGTTTCTGTCACCACCGTGCTCTACCAGAGAAGCACCAGTGGGTCACACCACAAAGCCACAGGCTCAAACTCCCTCTCCCTCCGGGGTGACTCAGCCTGATCTCTGGCTGGAGCCCTGCTTTCACTGAGATATCTGTTGTTTGAAAACAACAACCAATGCAACAGTGCTGCAGGCTTGGACCGCAGCTGCTCGGCCCTGTAACACCACACAATTATGCAAACTTCAAATTTGGAAAGGAGATCTCAAAGGGACTCTATTTATGTTACTTTTATATGTCTGTAAATGTAAATGTTGACTATAAGTTTACAAAGTTTTTCGTTGTGTCTTCTAGTTTTTAATTAAATTCCGTTAGGCAACCCAATTTAGTAAATATAGTAAATTTAGTCAAGCAACCCAAATGTGTCAAGACAATGGCATATAGCTCATGAATAAACTCTCCTATGAGGTTTGCCAGCATAGCAATTCTGTAGCATCTTGTTCTATTTCAGATAGCTACCTGTGATTAGCAAGCTGAAGACTGAAGATAGGTGAGGTTTTGTGGCCTTATAAATATATAAGTATATAAAAGGAGTCTGTCAAAGGATCTGTCTTTATTGCCTGTAAACTATGAATAAAATAGCTATGAAGTGAAATTGTTGAATTGCAATCTCTTCACAAATATGAGGTTTTCAATGGCAATACAGTCAGAGGTTTACAAATAATCATTATCCATCAGTTTGACTTGGTGGTAAACTCCCATCATGCCCTAGTTATTTTCCATTAAATCTTGCATTGCTTAATGTGATGTTGATATCACAAAAAGATTTTAGTCTTTCCAACCACTTTTTATTCTAATCTTATAATGTGAAAAAGACAACAGACACTGCAATCTGGTGACCTGATTTAAAAACCAATATCCCACGAATTATTTGTAAATATATCTAAATATACCACTAAATATATCTGTCCATGAAGAGAAAGCTTTCTCCCCTTTTTGTCACTTCTAAATTCTAATCTCTATATTATTAGCATATTTTATGGTTGGAATTATAATAGGGTTGTGTAATACAACAGTTTAATAATTTACTTTACCAGACTGACAATTTTTTTTTTAAATTGTCATGTATTTCAAGATTTGCTAAATAATGTAAATTGTTTGGTTTATGTGCAGGAGATAATAAGAGATCATGATAACAACTGACCAATACAATAAAAATATACACTACGGTTCTAAAGTTTGGGGTTGGATTTTTTTATGTTTTCTTTTTTAAATGCATGGAATTTAATCCTGTGATGGCAGATTCTAATTTTCAGCAGTCATTACTCCAGTAATGTGTCGTCAGAGTCACATGGTCTATCAGAAATCATTCTAATATGCTGATTTGGTGCTCAAGAAACATTTCTCATTATTATCAATGTTGTTTTTTATGGAAACTGATACATTCTTTCAGAATTATTTAATGAATAGAAATGTCAAGAGCCTTTATATAAAAACAAAACCTTTTATAACATTTGATATATATGTTACTTAGGCTCAAATGCAATTTTATTATCAAATGCAATATAAGAACGGACCATTATTTGCTATCCTAACCCTATACCAGGTAAATCTTTCTATAAGAAACATCTTACAACAAAAAGCATCGTTTACAACAACACTTAAGTGACCTCTATAAACTAGTTCTGGATTTGCACGTTTAAATACATCAACAAACAGGATGACAGAACCAGTGCCTATGTCATGTTTCTCAGTACTAAAGTGCTGAGACTGAAGATCTGCTGCTTTCAGGCAACCCTCGAGTGGCTCGTAGGGGGCAAGACCTGTGAGCAGTTGGCCAGCATCGTACTGTGACCTAACAAGATTAACCAGTCATTGCAAAACTGAGAGGAAAAACAACTTCAGACAACAAATAATAATCCCATATCCAATCCACCTATGCACATACACATAGGCTACACATTCATGAAAAATAAAAGATCTAAACATCCTGCGCAAAGTGTACCCCACCATCCATAATATAAACACGCAATTCATAACACACCGTTTATCCCAGATACAGCAGCTCCAGCGCTCCCCAGATTAAGGTCGGGTTATATAACCTCATCACAACCCAAACGACAACCCCAGGCAAGGCAAATATGGGTTTATGAAAGCATATGAGAGTATAAAGTTATAATAATTTGATATCGGAATTTGATAATATAAACAGAAATGAGTTACCGCACGATGGATGGAGATGCTGTTTATGATCTACGTAGGAAACACAATAGTTGTTACTAAACACAAGGGGCTTTGCTGCTGTCTTCAACTTTACGGTGTTCTTCAAAGATGTTTTAGCTTCACTTTAAGACTATGTGGATTAGTTCTGCTAAAATCACGACAGTAAAACAGCCCACTTCACCACAAGCGGGTGATTCCGAGTCGAGGAGGTTTTTAAATGCACTCACCGTGGTATGGTGATACACTTGGTGTTGACATTCTGAGTTGTGATGGCTTTCTCCAGCTCGTCCAGCTGTCCCGTCTTCTTCAGCTTCTTCACCAGACTCTTGACGGCCTTTTCGCACCATTTCTCCTCTTGTCCGTTCTGCTCTCCCTTCTTCCAGCCCAGCAACCTCTTCACGATCGGCGGAGTGAACGGTAAAATTGACATGTTGAATTCAGTTCAGCGTTCCTCTATTGCGCAGTCTCTCGCGCAACTCGGAGAGAAATTCGGGATACTTTTTTTATCTTCAGCGTAATCCGAAGGCGGTAAATCAAAATAAACTGCTCAGTGGTCGATAGTAAAATTCAGAAAAGCGAGAGGCACTTGAGACGTGACCGAGACACGGTCTCAAGTTCAGCGCTCAGCTCCGCTCCGTCTGTCTCTCGAGATCATCAAGCATAGTGCGCGCCACACACCACTGCCAGGCCATTCATATCACTCCGCGCGGGAAAATAGTTCCTTCATCCCGTCTGGACAAATTGAACCTCCCGTTATGCGAGAAAAAGGCATATATGTTCAAATAAATTATGCAGTAAATCATATGTCTGTAATATAGCGTATGTTTTTATACTGCCACTGTTTAAATCGTGAGGTTTACTCAAGTTTAAAGTCATCCGCTTTGCTGTGTGCTGCGGCTCTCTGTGACGTTTTGCGTTTCCTTTTAAAGGTACACTTAGTAATTTTTCCCCAAAAAGTTTTACCCCGAAAAGAAATTAGTACATTTGAATATACGTTTAAAATCATGTACAATCAATCACATGAAACAAGGATTTAGTCATATATCAGTATGTTGGTAAAGCACTTTTTATGTTGGTCTATCCATTCTTGAGGGCTACATGTTGACATCATCACATTGCCAAACTTACTTACATACACAAAGACTTGTGTACAAAATGTCATAGATTTGGGAGCAATGTCGTTCATTTGAAACAGGGACTAAGCTGAACCTCCTGAACAGTTTTATAGTTCTGTTCCTCCTGTGCTATTGTAAACACTCATAAAACCCACCCAATGACCACTATTAGACAGTGACACAGAGGAAGTGAGTTGTACAAAACCTTATCATTCACAGAATCAGTAAACACAATGGCAGTTAATTCTCAAAAGAGAAAAGAGTCACATTCTCTTTTACTCTCTCTACCTCTCCCACCCCCACTCTTTATCTCACCATAGGGCAGTCTGTGAGTGGGGGCATCCCACTGAACTGAGTATACAGGGTTTAATTAATCTGATACTGGACACAGGCTTCTTTTTTTAGTGAGGGAGTGGGGATGAAAGACACAACGCTGAGTATGTAGCGACCTTGCCTCAGCATGATGACAACAACATGTAACATAATGAGCAGTAAACTCACACACAAACATTGCACCAGACTCATTGAAAGCACAATAAATGAGTCTCAACAAATAGCTGTTTTCCAATTAGAAGATTGCACAGATTTTACAGCACTTTATTGTGTTAACAGTTAGCTAATGTAGATGAGCTAAGAATTGCATGAGGTATTATAATATTTCTTTCATTTTTTTAGCTCTTGTGTGGCCTTGTGATCATATTTTATCATTAACATAATTATTTATGTATTTTTAAGTTATACATTTTTAACCTAAATGGTTTATGTTTTGTATCTGTCATAGTTATTACGGACCATCATCTTTTGGTAGACACACACACACACACACACACACACAACATGAACATATGCTAGTGGGAGTTTAGGTCAAAAGTGTCAAGAGAAGTGTGTGCAGCCAAGGGCCAGCTGTTACATACAAAATGAAAACCTAGGGCCTGCACTAGTCCGATTAGATTTATCCTCATCAGATTGAGCCCAGGATGTTTGTCCCTTTACACATACACAAGACATATCACGCAAGAAGGAAGCAGTAAGTAAGAATTGTGCAGGTTTAATGTCAATTTCTAAATTTTATAAGATGCACTTATAACACATCAAGGCAATTTTCATGATTTTTTAAAACAATTTCAATATGGAGAGTTTTAAATTGCTGGTCATTAGAGTTTCGGCCACACACATTTAGTTCAATTTATGAATGGCAACCCTTGGTACATTCTTAAAACAGTTCAATAGCTGTGCTAAAAATATCCCGTCCTCAGCTCAGCGTGGCACTGTTTCTGTCTTTTATCTATTTTAAAACAACTGATGTATATTTTTATAGCATTTCCTTTCTTTTTGTCCTCCCACACGGTTATAGTCAACATATACTCAAAACTGATTCATAAAAAGATGATCTTTCTGTGCACATGACACACCTCAGGAATCTAAAAGATGCAGAAAAACTGCATGGCTGTTCATTTAATGTAGTTTCTGCTTCTTATTCAATATAATGCTGTCTAAATTTGACTAATGTGCATCTACAATGCATACTTCCATTCAAAAGTTTGGGGTCAGCAAGTCATTTTTATACTTTTATTCAACAAGGACACTTTAAATTGTTCGAAAGTGACAGTAAAGACATAATGATTCAAAATAGATTCAATAATTTCAAATAAAGGCTGTTCTTTTTAACTTTCTATTTACAAAAAAAATCCTGAAAAACATGTATAGATGTACAGTTTACACAGAAATATTAACCAGCATAACAATTTTCAACATTTATAATAAAAAGACATTTCAAATCAGCATATTGGAATAATTTCTGAAGGATCATCATATGACACTGAAGACTAGAGTAATGGCTGTGGAAAAGTCAGGTTTGCTCTCACAGGAATAAAATAAAATATATTAAAACAGACAACAGTTATTTTTAATTGTAATAATATTTCAGAATAATACTATTTATACTGTACTGAATAAAATACATCTTTTTAAAACAGAAAAAAAAAAAAATCTTATTGAGTCAAATTTTTTGAATGGTACAATATATTTTTTACAAAGACCTGTATGATAAATCCTCATGTAGTTACCCAAACAAACCTGTGTGTGTGTGTGTGTGTGTGTGTGTGTGTGTGCGTGCGTGCGTGCGTGTGCGTGTGCGTGCGTGCGTGTGTGTGTTTTCGTGTTCATCATGTATCTGCATGACAGCGTGTGGCAGGATGGAGGTTGCCAGTATTAAAATGTGCAGCTTGACTGCAGTGGCCAGCACAAGCTCGGCACCTGTTTATTCCCTCAGGGGCTTCGGCTCCTGGACAACTGGTTTAGGGGTGTAGGAAGGGATGAAGTCCAGGGCTTGTAGTTGAGGATGTGTGGGGGTAGGGGGCAGATGGGATCTAGAAGAGCAAAGTGGGAGGATTTGGGGGTATATATGTGTCTGTATGTGTGTGTGTGTGTGTGTGTGTGTGTGTGTGTGTGTGTGTGTGTGTGTGTGTGTGTTGTTGTGGTGTGTGTGTGTGTTGTGTGTTGTGTGTGTGTGAGTGTGTGTGGTGTGTGTGTTGTGTGTGTGTGTGTGTGTGTGTGTGTGTGTGTGTGTGTGTGTGTGTGTGTGTGTGTGTGTGTGCGCGCGCATGCATTCGTCTGAAGAATTGCCTCACACAAAAGGCAAGGCTGTGTGAATGAGTAATGGCCCTATACAATCTGATGGCTGATGAGGGTATTGTGCATACTTGGACTCAAGAGACCCTGGGGAGCTACAAGGTGGTAAAGAGGGTCAGAGGGGGCTGAAAGCATGTCCCAGTGGAGGACATGTGTTAGAGTGATAAGATGAAGCTTATGTCTAATCAACAGTGTTTAACACAATACTAGTACCAATGTGATAAAGGACAGCTGGAAGAAAGCAATGATCTCGGCTTGTACATTTTCAGCAGAACCGAAAACAGCAGTAGAGCATCTCAGCGGGACAACAGTATCAATGTCAGAATATTTGTTTTCTTTAGTTTTTGTTATTTAGGTCAATTAAGTATTATCTTAAACACATATGCATTTTTCTCAGTATATAATGAGTTTTTTATATATTCTTTAGTGTAACATGTTTTTCTCTGTTGCATTGACAGTGTTCTCACAAGATAACTTCATGCATATACAGTAAAGTGTACTGCTGAAGGAGACAGATGGAAATAAATGTCACTAAATCATTTCGGAAAACAGTTCCGATGTAATAACTTTGTGCCAGTATGTTGTGAACGACAGATAAACAAATATTACTGCCAAGAGCTAGTTCTGTGAAGCTCTGAGTATTAGTGTTTGTGCATGGTGGGATCTCTATGTTGTTTACATGCATACATTTTGTTTATATGTTATGTTTTATTCCAGTGTAAAATCACAGTAAAAGTTTATTTTAAGGTCTAATTCTTGCTATCAGCAAACCATTAAATATAACTTTTGCCTCAAACTCGTAATTGTCTGCTTATTACTTAGATAATAAGGTAGTTGTTAAAGGGTTACTCCACCCCAAAATGAAAATTTTGCCATTAATCATTTACCCTCATTTTGTTCCAAACCAGTAAAAGCTTTGTTCGTCTTCGGAACACAATTTAAGATATTTTGGATGAAAATCGGGAGACTTTTGACTTTCCCATTGACTGCCAAGTAAATAGCACTGTCGAGGCCCAGAAAAGTATAAAGACATCATCAGAATAATCCATCTGCCATCAATGGTTCAATCTGAACTTTATGAAGCGACGAGAATACTTTTTGTACGCAAAGCAAAAAAATATATGACTTTATTTAACAATTTGCCTCATCTGAGTTTAGCGCCATAATATCTGCTAACTGTTATCAGCGCACCGCACAGATGTTTTTGTTCAAAATATAGAAATAAAAATACATTTACATTTAGTCATTTAGCAGACGCTTTTATCAAAGCGACTTACAATTGGGGAATACATAAAGCGATTAATCTTGAAGAGGCAAGCAGACAGAGGAAGTGCCCCTAACACCAAGTCTCAGGCATTGTTCAAATGAATACAAGCTAGCAAGGGAAAGAGAAAAAAGGTAAGAGAAAGAGGAAGATAGAAAAGGTTTTTTAAAAATTTTTATGATGAAGTCAAGTAGTGTTGAAAGAGATGAGTTTTCATTGTTGCTTGAAGATTGACAGGGATCCAGCATTCCGGATGGGGGTGGGAAGATCATTTCCACCAGCCAGGAACGGTGAATGAGAATGTTCTGGAGAGTGATTTTGGCCTCTCTGTGATGGTACCACGAGGCGTCGCTCACTAGCAGATCTCAGACTTCTGGAGGGGATGTAGATTTGTAATAGTGAGTGGAAGTAGGTGGGTGCTGAGCCTGTGGTTGTTTTATATGCAAGCATCAGTGTCTTGAACTGGATGCGAGCTGCAACTGGTAGCCAGTGCAAGGAGACAAAGAGAGGTGTGACATGTGCTCTTTTGGGCTCGTTGAAGACCAGTCGTGCCGCTGCATTCTGATATGTAATCGTAGAAGACACGTAGAAGACGTATCCGTGCGGTATGGCTGACAACAGAACAGACACACCCATAGAAATCTATTGTATGTCCCCATTTGCACTGCATTGCTTAAGAAAATGTGTGTGTTTATGTGTGTGTGTTTACGAGCGTACCTGAGGAATTTGCAACTCCATAGGGTGTAATTAAGGCACATTTTATGGCAGACAGACATGAGTAGGGTAGGGGTTGGAGGTAGTTGTGAGCCATTGACGCCAGTATGAAGATTCCACGAGGTATGAAGATTCCAGCACAAAACAACCCAAGTTTTTTGCTATTTTAAATCCATAATTCTGATCCAAAATACAACAGGCATATGCACACACACACACAGACCCCCATGACGTTCTGAAGCCCGCCCTGCAATGATCCATGCGAATGCTTTTTTTCAGTAGGCCTAATTTCTTAAAATATTTTAAATGGTTTGCTGCATGGTTAAAATACGCTAAGCGGTAAAAAGAAAGTTTTTAGAGAGAAAAAAAACAAGTTGCTTATGTTGCATTTTAGCCTATATTTCATCTAGAAATAGACCTATGCGAAATGTTAACGAACATTATAATAAACACTGCAAAACAGCTAGGCTATTTTAGTTCCCCTCACTCCATAACAAATCCTTTCAATTTAAAAGTATTTAGAAAAGAACAAGAATTATAAATATAAGAATCTATAATAAACGAAAAGCCAAAACGAATGAATTTAGGCTAAAAGAAAACTGAAACCAAAGTTGAGTTTCTCATTTGACTAAATGTATTTGAATGACAAAATATTATTTATGTAGTTACTTCACTGGCGTTCCAATATCCACATAAAAAAAAAGTTTTGACGGGTATGGTGATACCGCTTAACGGCACAGATTTGACTACATATTTAAATTGAGCAGTGTTTTTTCCATATGTTTGACTGACTGTATTTCATTATGATAATGAACTGGCTGCATTATTGTCAAGGTAGCAAAGCTTAACTGTCGCAATCATTTGAATTTTTTCCTTCTAACAGTGGAAGCAACTACTCCTTTTAGTCACAAAGATAATCGGAATTGTAAAAGGTTTGCTTTTATTTGTGTACATTCACGCCACAAACACATTTTTGTGCTTTAGTAAAATAGACCTAAAAAATAGGATGCTGCTGTCTGCCGTTTCCTTTTGCGCAGCACAAAAATGAACCGAAACTACTAGCTACTTCACTTGTTGCACAGTTTTTTCTTTCGTTTTCTTAATTTATTATATAGAGAAAAATATATTTCTCGTATATACGGTGGCCCGAAGAGAGCTCAACGCGCTGCAATATTCACTGCAAATTAAGGAAACAACTTCCTCAATCTTACAACGCACACTTCGCTGCAATCTTACAACCAAACAACGCGCAACACCTGCAAATTAAGAAACACTTTTCGTCAATTTGACAACACACACCAGCTGCAAATGCTCACAAGACAACCACTGCAATAGAGAAACGCGCTGCAAATAGAAAAACACCTGCAATTAATAAGAACTTTCACTTTCGTCAATTTGTCAATTTGACAAGAAACGCGCTGCAAATAGAAAAAACACACTAAGAAATGCTGCAAATGCTCACAACACAACCAAAAAATAAAATCAAATAGACGCATTCGCAAATTAAGCAAATGCAACACACACACGCCAATGCTCCAACAACCAAAAAAAGCAAATGCACTGCAAATATGAAAACAACACCTGCAAATTAAAAACCACTTTCGTCAATTTGACAACACACACACGCTGCAAAATCAATAGACATAATACAGGTGCTGGTCATATAATTTAGAATATCATCATCAAAAGTTGATTTTATTTCACAAATTCCATTCAAAAAGTGAAATCTTGTATAATGTATACATTCATTCCACACAGACTGATATATTTCAAGTGTTTATTTCTCTTTTAATTTTGATGATTATAAGTGACAAACTAATGAAAAACCCAAATTCAGTATCTCAGAAAATAGAATATTGTGAAAAGGTTCATATTGAAGACACCTGGTGCCACACTCTAATCAGCTAATTAACTCAAACACTGCAAAGGCCTTTAAATGGTCTCTCAGTATAGTTCTGTAGGCTACACAATCATGGGGAGACTGCTGACTTTACAGTTGTCCAAAAGACGACCATTGACACCTTGCACAAGGAGGGCAAGACACAAAAGGTCATTGCAAAAGAGGCTGGCTGTTCACAGAGCTCTGTGTCCAAGCACATTAATAGAGAGGCGAAGGGAAGGAAAAGATGTGGTAGAAAAAAGTGTACAAGCAATAGGGATAACTGCACCCTGGACAGGATTGTGACATTCACAAAGAGTGGGACTGCAGCTGGAGTCAGTGCTTCAAGAACCACTACGCACAGACGTATGCAAGACATGGTTTCAGCTGTCGCATTCCTTGTGTCAAGCCACTCTTGAACAACAGACTCGTCAGAAGCGTCCTCGCCTGGGCTAAAGACAAAAAGGACTGGACTGCTGCTGAGTGGTCCAAAGTTATGTTCTCTGATGAAAGTATAATTTGCATTTCCTTTGGAAATCAGGGTCCCAGAGTCTGGAGGAAGAGAGGAGAGGCACAGAATCCACGTTGCTTGAGGTCCAGTGTAAAGTTTCCACAGTCAGTGATGGTTTGGGTGTGCCATGTCATCTGCTGTGTTAGTCCACTGTGTTTTTCTGAGGTCCAAGGTCAACACAGCCGTATACCAGGAAAGTTTTAGAGCACTTCATGCTTCCTGCTGCTGACCAACTTTATGGAGATGCAGATTTCATTTTCCAACAGGACTTGGCACCTGCACACAGTGCCAAAGCTACCAGTACCTGGTTTAAGGACCATGGTATCCCATTGTTCTTAATTGGCCAGCACCACAACTCGCCTGACCTTAACCCCATAGAAAATCTATGGGGTATTGTGAAGAGGAAGAATGCGATATGCTCAGACCCAACAATGCAGAAGAGCATGAATGCCACTATCAGAGCAACCTGGGCTCTCATAACACCTGAGCAGTGCCACAGACTGATCGACTCCAATGCCACGCCGCATTGCTGCAGTAATTCAGGGCAAAATGGAGCCCCAACTAAGTATTGAGTGCTGTACATGCTCATACTTTTTGTTCATATCAGTTGCCATTTCTATCCTTTCTATTGGTCTTAAGTAATAATCAAATTCAGGATACCATTAGTCACTATAATTCAAAATAAGAAATTCACTATTCTGTTGGTATTTGTTTGTCTGTTAGGATCTTAAGTTAGCGAGTAAGAATTACCCTTCACAACTTCACTTGCTGAGTGGCTCCCCTCTGACCTGCGGCTGCCCTCCTGTACTCAGAGAAAGGAGCTATTTGTTCCTAAAGGTTATTAAATTTTCTCAACTTAATATATGTATTTCATGTATATATATATATGTTTATATATGTATGTGAATATATATATATGTGTGTTATTTTTTTTTATTTTTTTTTCTCAACTTAATCCCAACGAAAACTCTTCTTCTTTTTAATTTTTATTATGTAGGATTTATCTGTATAGAAAAATTGATGCTATTTAATAGTCAATTATAAATTACATTGCTATGTTTAATAAAGTGCTGCTATATGCCATTGCCCCTCGGGTAAACTGAATTGAATTGGAATGAATGTAATACATTCATACAAGTTTCACTTTTTGAATGGAATTAGTGAAAATAAATAAACTTTTTGATGATAATTCTAATTATATGACCAGCACCTGTATATGTCTATGCTGCAAATGCTCACAACACAACCAAAAAAAGAAAAACGCCTCCTGCAAAATAGAAAAAAAACACACCTGCCAAATTAAGAAAACAACTTTCGTCAATTTCACATGCAAATTCACACAACCAAAGACGCGCTGCAACACTGCACAACTTTGCAATTGGTGACACACAACACACGCTGCAATGCTCACAACACAACCAAAAAGAAGAAACGCGCTGCAAATAAAATTGTATTTGGTCTGTGTTGTGAGCATTTGCAGTGTGTTTCTTTATTTGTTTTGTGTTGTTCAGCATTTGCACCATCTGCTGTGTTTCAAAATTGATGAAAATGTTTTCTTGATTTGCTGGTGCTTTTTCTATTTGCATGTGTTTTCTGAAGTTACAGCGCGTTGAGCTCTCTCGGCCACCGTACGTATAGGCCTATTTATTCGTTTTATAAATATATATATATCCAGCCCGATCTCACGGCAATTCGTACATATTTTACGAGGTGGCTAATTAGTACGAATTCGTACGACCTCACTCAAGTACAAATTCATACGATTTTTGCTAAATCGTACGTATTTTATGAGTTGCCAATTTGTATGAATTTGTACGAATGGCCTACACCTAACCCCGCCCCTAAACGTATACCCGTCACTGGGGTTTAGACAAATCGTACTAAATCGTACAAGTGAGGTCGTACGAATTCATACGAATTAGCCACCTTGCAAAATACGTAGGAATTGCCGTGAGAGAGCGTTGATATATCGCCTATATATTATCCGCTCGCAGAAGCGCAGCAGATGCGTAATGTGATATGATGATCATGTGATCTGTTCTGTTGTTTCCTGCTTTTTGCCCATGTAAAATTAATCCCCGGAAAACAAATGTTATAGTAGCTTATTTTTAACGGGTCATAGACACGTATTCTTTCTAATTTAAGTCAATTCTAATTTAAAATAATCGTGTCGGTTGGCGGTTAATAATCGGTTAATGAGCGTCGGCTGTGGTTAGGAAAAATAACCTCAGTGTATTTAGCCTTATATCACAAAGATTCAGTGTTTTCAACCACATAAAATTTGGTTTCAGACATTTAAATTAATTACTAGCAAAAAAATACTTTTGTTAAATGGTCATATGATGCTTTTTTAAAGATCATTATTTTGTGTATTTGGTGTAACAAATATGTTGTCATGTTTTAATGTTCAAAAAGCACATTATTTTTCAAATACTGTACATTATTGTAGGTCCTCTATGCCCCGCCTCTCTCAAACTTCGTTTTCTACAAAGTCCCTCCACAAGCACGAGTGTAACGCCCCTTTCCATAATCGCAAGCTTTAGCTTTCAAAATAAATGCAGTCGGTAAATAATTTCCTTAGTTTTACCATCAGTATAATAATAACAATCCAATTAAAATCTGACAACATGTTTTATACAGAATACCCCCCCCCCCCCGTAGCCCCCCTCGAGAATCATACAAGCCCCCCTTGGTCGAGTGTCCTGGTGCTGGGACTGCACACACACAAACACACACACACCACCATAAAACCTTTAACTTTTAAGAAAAGCCACTCTTCAGTCAGCGTCATAAACATTCACTATATGCTGTCATATAGACACATATCCTAAAGTCTTCATAAAGAATTAGGGTCATACCTCTACAGTGCACTGACTGAACTGACAAAAGGCAGGGGAAGGTCAAACTCAGACTCATTATGCTATTTTCAGCTTTTGCTCTGACAATTTAAAGTGATGTTGCATTTGAGTCTTTATTTCTCCAAAGCACCAAAACAGCTATTAAAGTCATGAAGACCCAAACTATATATAATTATGTTACCTGAGTGTGAGCACAATGAAACTAAAAGCCTGTCAACACCTCTTGCATCCATTAAAATACAGCCATTCCATGCCATGTTAACAATGAGTAAATGCTGTTTTAAAGCATTTATTGTTGGAATAAAATGATAAACAGTAACAAGTTATTTTGTATGCTGTAGTCACTTCGCTTGTCTGTGGAAAGACATTGATAAGCTCTGAGGGCTGTGATAAATCTGGTCACCTCCACTTAGTCAACACCAGCCCACACTCCGGTGTTACGTAATATGACGCTCTGGATTTGTATTATTGATGGAGTGTGCTGTGTTGCAAAACAACCAGTGACTCACCGTGTGAATGTTTCTGTTTGATTTATATGTGTGAGTAACAGGGACTAAAAGAGTGCAGACCCAGCATGGAGGGCATATATTTTGTGGCTGATACGGGCCCAAAGCATTCACACCCATGTGAGGATTACCATGATTCACGTGCTGATGCATGCACAAGGCTGGAGATCTGACTCCTCTATTGTGCTGAGTGTGATGCATACTGGTCTTAGCATCCATATGAGTCAGAGCGAATAGCCAACTGTGTGTTGGAAATACTGAGGGCAGAATGACACGGATCAGCAAGTGCTGACTAAAATTTAACAGAGACCATAAATGGTGATGATGCCACTGGCCCATGCCATCTCGGCCTTTCATTTGGAGTTGAAGATAATCTAATTTGTTTATCATATGGGGGATGCTACCACACAAATAAAAATAGTTTTAGATTGACCCACAATTGTTTTTACAACAACTCAGATGGTTGTACAAAATGTGTACTTAATAGTACATACGGCATTCAGTAGGCCAGCTGTTCTTTAAGAATTCACAAGCAAACCAGCGCCACCTGGTGGAGAAGACATTCTATTGAAGTTGCTACTTTTTTGTTTTCAGCTGAAAAATTTTGCTAACTAAATTTGACCCTGGACCACAAAACCAGTCTTAAGTGTCAAATTTTCAAATTTGAGATTTATAAATCATATGAAACCTGAATAAATAATCTTTCCGTTTATGTATGGTTTGTTAGGATAGGACAATATTTGGCTGAGATACACCTATTTGAAAATCTGAAATCTGAGGGGTAAAAAAATCTAAATATTGAGAAAATCGCATTTTAAGTTGTCCAAATTAATTTCTTAGCAATGCATATTACTAGCCGAAAATGAAGTTTTGATTTATTTACGGTAATAAATTTACAAAATATCTTCATGGAACATGATCTTTACTTAAAATCCTAACGATATTTGGCATAAAAGAAAAATCGATAATTTTGAAACATACAATTTACTTTTGGCTATTGCTACAAACATACCCCAGCGACTTAAGACTGGTTTTGTGGTCCAGGGTCACAAATGTTTTAGAACATTTTATCTGCTTTCTTACTGGTAGACCACCTTGGACCACCAACTTTATGTGGCAAAAATATACTTTCAGATATACATTTACATTTAGTCATTCAGCAGACATTTTTGTCCAAAGCGACTTACAAATGAGGACAATAGAAACATATATATGTAAGTGCTGCTAATGCAGTATACGCAGCAAAGTTTTTATATAAATAAAAATAAATAGAATAGTAGATAGAAAAGAAAAAGAATAGGGAAAGCTAGTGTTAGAGGGTCTTTTTTAAATAAATATAAAAAAGTCAAAAGAATATGTCAAATAGATTCAAATAGAACATAATTATATACAGCATATATGTGTGACAGTATGTGACTGTATAACAGTCATGGCCTAATGAATAGAGCGTTGGACTTGTAATCTGAGGTTGTGGGTTCGAATCTCGGCTCCGGCAGGAATTGTTCACGACCGAGGTGAGACCCTTGAGCAAGGCACCGAACCTCCAACTGCTCCCCGGGCGCTGCAGCATTGGCTGGCCACTGCTCCGGGTGTGTGTGCACTTGGATGGGTTAAATGCAGAGAACACATTTCACTGCTGGTTATATGTGTAATGTATGTGACAAATAAAAAATTCTTCTTCACTTTACTCAAATGGTCTCCACAGTCACCAGATCTCAATCCAATAGAGCACCTTTGGGATGTGGTGGAACGGGAGATTCGCATCATGGATGCGCAGCCGACAAATCTGCAGCAACTGATTGATGCCATCATGTCAATATGGACCAAAATCTCTGAGGAATGTTTCCAACACCTTGTTGAATCTATGCCACGAAGAATTAAGGCAGTTCTGAAGGCAAAAGGGGGTCCAACCCGGTACTAACTAGGTGAGTGTGTATATACTGTATATATATACACACACACACATACATACATTTAATTTTGAATTTATAAAAAAATATACTACAAAAATATATTGGTAATATAGATGTTATTTTAAATATATGCTAATATTTTTACTATGGTTATGTTGAACTACTCAGGAAAGTCTGAACTTTTTATTGCATTATTCATAATTTTCTTGTCGATTATGTTTTTTTTTTCTTGCTATATGGGGCAAACCGGATACCAGTTGGTCATACCTGTTCAATAGTCATTGGTTTGTGTAACATGATAACTGGTCAACCAGCTAATGATCAGCTTTAACCAGTTAGAAGGCCCTTTTCTGTCTACTTTTGTCATCTGCTAGGTCAGAGTCAATTTGAGTGATGGACCAATCCAGCGCATTATATTCTCAGCAGTGTTGAGAGCCGGGCTGTCGCAGTGAGTTTAGTGTGAGTGGATGCAGGACTAGGCTCAGGTCTGCTGCTGTTGGGTGGGGTCTGAGAAGCAGGGGCTCCGAAGGGGCTCGAAGCAGCTTTACAAGCGCCCTTTAATCCATAGTTACTGTTGTGTGCACTGCAAATATTCTTAAGAGGAAATAACAGACTTTAAAAATATAACTTGAGCAAACACGGGGTCTGAACAGTCTAGTCTCTTTAGCTGTTGCCTCACACATGGAGAGGGATAAACACAGCCCATTACAGAAGAGCTTGATCACGGAATACTCTTAATTAAGCACAAGCCTTTATTTAGAGTAGCAAAAGCCAACACGCAGTTCACTCCTAAAACTTTCCATTTATTAGAACAATAATGTACATTTACTGTACTTTGCTAAGGAATGTGTAGAGAGAGAAATGCACCTCATATCTCATAACAATCATATTTTGTGTGTTTTATATAGTGGACTAAAATATTGTATTTCCAATAATAAAACATCACAATAATCCACAAGTGGGTACCAATTTTATTGACATAAAACTCGTATTTTAGCTAGAAGCAATAATATGATGTTAAAAACACCTTGATGATGGATTTGGTTCTTACAAACACACAGCTTTTCACTTCACAAGACATTGAACTGGAGATGTGTGGATTAGTTGTGAATTATTCTGATGTTTTTATCATCTATTTTGGCTCTCATTTTGACGGCACCCATTCACTGCAAAGGATCCACCAATTATATAATGCTCAAATTCTCCAAATCTATTCAAATGAAGAAACAAACTCATCTACACTGAAAAAAAAATATTCATTGAATTTACTAAAAAAATTAAGGTAAGTGATTGCAATCAATTTATTTTAGCTACATTTTAAATAAACTAACTTTCAACTAAATTTGTTTATTTAAATGTAGATAAAATAATTTGTTTGCAACCACATACCTTAAAAAAATTAAGTGTAATTTATTTCAGTGTACTTCTTAGATGGCCCGAGGGGGACAAATTTACCTCAATCTTTCTTTTTGGGAGAATTATTCCATTAAAGGGGTCATATGACGTTGCTAAAAAGAACATTATTTTGTGTAATGCAATGTGTTTACGTGGTTCAAGGTTAAAAAAACACATTATTTTCCACATACTGTACATCATTGTTGTTCCTCTATGCTCCGCCTTTCTAAATGATTTTTACAAAGCTCATGAGAAGCGAGGCATGCTCTAATCAGCTATCCCGTTGTGATTAGCATACCTCCGACTTATGCCTTTGCACGATAAGTGTAATTTATTTCAGTGTACTTGGATGGCCCGAGGATGCGACAGGCTAGGCTTTCTATTCCTGGGTCATATGACGTTGCTAAAAGAACATTATTTTTTTGTAATGCAATGTGTTTACGTGGTTCAAGGTTAAAAAAACACATTATTTTCCACATACTGTACATTATTGTTGTTCCTCTATGCTCTGCCTTTCTGAAATGCGCCGATTTTTACAAAGCTCATCGTTCTGAGAAGCGAGGCATGCTCTAATTGGCCAGCTATCCGGTGCATTGTGATTAGCCGAATAAGCGATAAATATTTTGTCCTTTAGAAGAAGAATATTTACAGGAAAAACCCTTGCCCCTTCTTCATCGTTATGTAGCCTACATGATCTGTATATTCTAATGCCAACATGTATGCACCTTTGTTTGTAAATGGCTTTGTAAAAAACAAAAGTCCTCCCCGAAAAAAATGCATTTTTCAAGTCCAGGATTGTGAATTCTCCGAGCTTCCCGCAATGCCGTCTGTATCTTGCTCTCTCATTGGCTGTAGGTCATCGTGTAGTGTGAACTAATCGAAACATATTTTTCAGTCGTAGGAACTTTATAGTGTTCACACTGCAGGATTGTGAATCGCCGACAGCTCCAGATATTTAGCATACCAAATGTATTTTTGAGTGTCGGCTAGAATAGAAGACGCATCGGTTATCTTACCACACCGTGACGTAGACATGTGGGGGGCGTGTTTGAATGAGCCGTTTTGGGGGGGCGTGGACAAGTCTTAATTGAACTTTTATAAAGTAACTTGTAACTTTTTTTTAACTTTTATAAAGAATATCTATTTGGGTTTGAGACTTTAATCTTTGCAACTTTACAGATCTTATATATGCACAAACATCTTGTAACACTCCAAATACAAAGGAAAACATGAAATCGCATCATATGACCCCTTCAGCTGGTGATGCAAGACTGTCTACTGTGTTAAATCAGCTAATGTCCAACTTAGACCAGCTAGAAACCAGTTACCTTCTTCTAAAACACTATATCACTTTAAGCTGGATTTTCAGCAAGGAAGGCAGACAAGAAAATTGCTGACAGACTATTTGATTAGACTATTATGAATAGTTCAATGTATCTCTCACATGTCTTAGGCAAAAGACTCCAGGCATGTGGGTTGAAAAAATTCATCATGGTTAGGCAGCATTTAGAAAACCGTGGAAACATTTCCAGTGTCTGCTAATATAATTTAGGAAATTAAACAATACAGCACAGATATAAATCACTAACGGATCACACAGCTATTTGGGCTGAGCTCCAACTCCTCATGAATGGAAGCAAAAACGGCAAAGGAAAACATCTGAGGTTGCTTGGCTCCAGTGAGCGTTCACATCTAATGTGTCTTCCAGGAAAATATTGACTAGCTGCATGGCCAGTAGCCAAAACATGATGCCTCATGAGGATTGAGGATTGTCCTGCTCCTTCCAAAAGGTTCTTACGAGCATGTAGTTAGTACAGACGCCACTAGGTGGCAGCACTTGATAACAGAGTTATTTTTTACACCCACCCTTTCCGCAAAATAAATATTTTATGCTGAATCTAAAATCTATGATATGTCATGTAATGATGTATGAAAAATATTTAAAATAAAAAAATAATACAATTAAGGGCCTTATGTTATTATAATCTTGAGGTGTTAAGACTTATCTAATCATCTGGAGACACTTATTTAGGTAGTTATGATACTGTATCCCTAAGGGAATTTATGACAGGCCTGAAATACTGCTTCAATAACACCACAGGATGAGATAGAGGAAGAGAGAGCCATTTTAGAAAGGAATGCACCTACTCTGGTTTCACTGAGCGAGAGAGTGTGAAAGAAAGAGAGATGATGATGATTTATAAAAATCTATTTTTTATGAGGATTTGTCAAAATAACACAGACTAACATACTTTACATATTATACCATTGTCTGTTGTAGTATGAACCTCATCAAGTTACAAAATTAATAGCTCTTGTTTATTTACTTAGACTCATTTATCCACTGTAATTAAAAATAAATAAATAAAAGTGCCCTGTGAATTAATGCAACGTAACTACAACATACGATATATAATGTTTAAAGTAGTCTGTATTATTTTGACAAATCCTGATAAAAAGCACATTTTAAAAAAAGAATCTCAACTCCTCGTAGCATGTGTTCTGCTCGTCTATAGGTTACCTTTCCTATCATCATATGTTTGCATTGTGTGGATAGATAGTTGTGTGCCTAAATAATTGAATAACTGTCTGTCATCATATCCTTAAATATCATCTACTGTATATATATCCAGTATATGTGCTGGATTACTTAGACTTGAGGGGGAAACTATATATATAGATTGAGATACTGAATTCTATAAATTAATTTGAAGGCAAAGATACATGCATGTGGTTTCTCATGTATTTGTGTGTATATATGTGTGTCTATACATATGTATGTGTGAGAATGTTTGCTAGCAACAAGCATGTTTAGCTGAGGCTAGTGAAAGTAAAACTGATGAGAAAATGTCTGACTGTGTACGGATGCCTAGTCTAGTGTGGAGCCAGTCCGTCTGCCAGCCGACTGCCCTCCTGGAGACTCGAGAACATCCGATCCTCCTGTGGAGAGAGAGAGAGAGAGTGAGAGCAAAGGTGAGAAAATAGAGTGAAAAGAGTGTGTGTGTGTGTGTGTGTGTGTGTGTGTGTGAAGTGTGTGTGTGTGTGTGTGTGTGTGTGTGTGTGTGTGTGTGTGTGTGTGTGTGTGTGTGTGTGTGTGTGTGTGTGTGTGTGTGTGTGTGTGTGTGTGTGTGTGTGTGTGTGTGTGTGTGTGTGTGTGTGTGTGTGTGTGTGTGTGTGTGTGTGTGTGTGTGTGTGTGTGTGTGTGTGTGTGTGTGAATACACATACATATGAAGAGTTCAATTGCAAAAACAGATAACCAAATGTTCAAAAATCATGTTTTTTCATTGTGCATTCCAATTAATATCAATCAAACTGCAGTTGGGTTATTTTGATTAGGTAAAAAAATATAACTGTAAAATACTAGCCAACTAACGCACAATAAAAATATGATAACATAATAAAAACATGATTTATTTTAAATTAAATTGGAGTTATAAATTATAAAAATGGAGTTATCTGTTTTTGCAAATAAACTCTTCATGCACACACGCATGCACGCACGCACACACACACAAACACACATACATATATATATTCAATGTATTACTGATGAACAAAACGCTATCAACGAATTCTGAAAGTTAACAGTGACCCACTGATACACACACAACCAGATAAACGCCATTAGGTGCCCATCAGGAATAAAATGAAGAATGGATTATCTTCTTTATATCACTGTGGCCTGTCTGATAAACACTGGAGCTGAACAGCAGAACTGTGTCTGGCTCCATGGGGACCATATTGATTTCTCTGCTGCAGAGCTATTGACAGGAAATACTGGACAGTCTACAGTGGCTCAGTCTTTCATAAAGTACACAGTTTATACTTGATTAAAAAACTTGTAAGCCTATAAAATATAATAATTCAAAATTATATGATGGAGCAAAGACAAATATTTTTCTTCAGCAAGCAAAACAGCCCAAAAAAGAAAACCACCTCCATAGACAGATACTCATCCAACGGTTTGGGGTAATTCAAAGTGCTTTTGAGATTCAAACCAGAGGGGTCATAGATGAAGAGAGAGAGGACTTTGAAAAGAAGCGAAAGGGTAGGGAAATGGTTTTGGCAGTGTTTCAGGATCTGATCTAGCAGTGTTATGTCTGAAGTATGTTTAAGGAGCGGGCCGTCCCGAGGCAGGCTTCCAGTCTCACTATAATTACTACTGTGGCTGATAGACATAGTGCTTACAGAAACAAAACAGAGACAGGATTAAGAATAAACACCAATATGCCTACACGCCAAACTCTACACACATAAACGTATACATTACATACTGTACATGTTATAGGGCTGCTGAATGATTTAAGAAAGGGTGAAAGAAAATAAAGGCTAAATATTATATTTAGATAATAACCCGATGATAGAATGATTTATGATGCTGTCTATACTTTTGTTTCACTCACCATGCATTTTCAAGACTTGGGAATAAAGAATACGAAACGGGAACATGTGGGGGAAAAAATTAATCAGCTGATATGTAATTAAATGTATTATGTGACGTCAATACGGCATCTCTGCATTTTTTTATTGGTTTAATCTGCTTTAGTTCTCTTCCTAAATGCCCCAAAGCTCTTTTGTGCCATTGAGATTTAATTAGGTTGATCCTTTCGAGACTTAATCAGGAAGGCTTTTTGAATGCAGCGGCACGACTAGTCTTCAACGAATCCAAAAGAGCCCATGTTACACCTCTCTTTGTCTCCTTGCACTGTCTACCAGTTGCAGCTCGCATCCAGTTCAAGACACTGATGCTTGCATATAGAACAACCACAGGCTCAGCACCCACCTACTTCCACTCACTATTACGAATCTACATCCCCTCCAGAAGTCTGAGATCTGCTAGTGAGTAACGCCTCGTGGTACCATCACAGAGAGGCTCAAAATCACTCTCCAGAACATTCTCGTTCACCGTTCCTGGCTGGTGGAATGATCTTCCCACCCCCATCCGGAATGCTGGATCCCTGTCAATCTTCAAGCAACAACTGAAAACTCATCTCTTTCAACTCTACTTGACTTCATCATAAAAAAATAAAATAAAAAAACTTTCCCTTTTTCTAAATCTTCATCTTTCTCTCCTTCCCTTGCTAGCTTGTACTTATTTGAACAATGCCTGAGATTTGGTGTTACGAGCACTTCCTCTGTTTGTTTGCCTCTTCAAGATTAATCGCTTTATGTATTCCCCAATTGTAAGTCTTTGGATAAAAGCGTCTGCAAAATGACTAAATGTAAATGTACACAAATTCAACAAGCAATAACTTTACAGTGGTAATAAACAATCATGCATTCATTGATTTTAGTAGATTAGCTTAAATGATTATCTTTCTTTTCATAAAAAAGGTAGTGTTTGTCCCTCAAATTAGTGACTGGTGCATTGTAAATCTAATAACGTAAGTATATGAAATGTTGTAATTCGTTTATTTTATTCAGCTATCTTTATTTTTGAATGTACCTTCAACTCAAAGCACAAGATCGCCAAAATGAGATTCACAAGTTAATGACATTAGCCATCTCAAAGAAAGGCAATTGTCTGATTTTACAGCGTGTTGTAGTTAAATGGGGTGTACAGAACATTCTCTAGGAAAATCATCTCTGTTCACATATACAAAGGGCAAGTATTGGAGTTAATTCTTTGCTAGTTAAGCGACTGAATCCCAAACTGGTATGATCTGGTTTGGCAGAAACCGAATTAGTACAGCACTGGCTGAGCCAAAATCACCACACTCACTCAGAAATCCAGTTCACTGTGAGGTCAGCCCACCATGGAGTTAAAAACACCACGACTAGAAACCTCATGCAGAAACACAGCTGAGAGCCAGAGATCCTGCTTGGAGAATGTGACAAATGAGATCAACTAGAGATAGAAACTCAAAAACATTCATGCATATAAGAGAACAGACAATATTATTTAAACTGATTATGCCGTTTTATGCACAGTCACGTTAACTGCTGAGAAACCCTGAGAAATGTGGGAGAACATAATGTTGATTTAAAAAGTTTAATCTATACCAATCCTCCCTGAAAAGCAGCATCAGCTCTTCAGACAAACATGCTAAATGGAAATGCCTCCATTTTTCCGTTTCCCTGCACAGATACACATCTTCAAAGGTACTTTTTCTCTTCTGTCTCCACAGTCATAATATGGAGCTCACAGAGCTGAAGAATGTGTCTGGAGCTGGGCGGCCGGGGCAGCGTGGCGCAGGGATAATGTCTCTGTTGCTTTCTGGGAGTCCTGTTTTAAAAGGGATGAGGTGGGGCCAGGCAGACTGCTGAGTAAGCTAGCCACTACGCGGTCGCCCTCTAGAACAAACAACGGCACTAAAAGAAAGCTTCCCTGGACCCCGATGCATTGCAACACTGAAAACAGAGCTGTGACACTTAATGTGATGTGTAAGCAAAGTAATGGTCACTTTGTACATTGAAAAATGGAATAAAAACATTTAATTTAAAGATTTTCGAGATGTTTGAAGAACACTATATGC
This sequence comes from Ptychobarbus kaznakovi, assembly GCA_027422405.1. Classification (NCBI taxonomy): domain Eukaryota; kingdom Metazoa; phylum Chordata; class Actinopteri; order Cypriniformes; family Cyprinidae; genus Ptychobarbus; species Ptychobarbus kaznakovi. Next base: position 13,206,494 of record CM049798.1, read on the forward strand.
ACTGCTCTACAGACAAATGAAATACTTGAGCTTTGAGCCAATTGGAAATTTCCAAATGATCTCTAGATAAGAGCTTTGATTAATTTAATTGGCAAATATTTTATTTATCCTATAAGCTTTTTATAGTTTCATTCAGGAATTCAGCCACACTTAAAACATCTGCCATCAAAAGACCCAGAGATAAATTCATTACTGTAAGCTCAGCATTGATAATAAGGGTGAAATTAAATTAGAGGTTACAGTTTTGCTAATTTTCTGATTTATAGCAGACAGAAAAAAACATACATAAAACATACTTTAACACTGATATGAATCATGTGTAATATTAAATAATATGAAAATAATTTTGACATCTATTGCAATTTTTCTTTTTTACAGATCATATAAAAAATAATCAAATTTTCATATGGTGAAACAATAGTCCTATGTGTTTAAAATGTCTTATCTACTACAGATAGACAGACAGACAGACAGACAGACAGACAGACAGATACAGATAAATTAGTACAATATTACAAGATATGTAAATTCCACAAAGAACTCCGAAATGCATTTCTTTTGTTTTTATTTCCTCTGTCCATCCATAAAGACATTGCACCATACATAAATAATTATGTTGTAAAAATGACTCAGTATTTACAAGTATTCCATATAATACGTTTATATAAAACTTTATATTAAATTTAGATAGATTACATTTGGGATTGTGGCTGTGGGTTTTTGAGCGTTTGTAATGAGTGTGCAGGGTGTGGTGAGAGCGATGTATATGTCTGGATTTGTTCATGTGTATACGTTATCTGTGGTTGTTCAATAAAATCTCTAACCAGCATGGGCATGATGTAATAAACTGTCTTGAGTAGCACGGTCCCCAGCCCTTGGCAAAACTGATCCTCACACTGTTTGGGTCGTATGGCCCTTCCATGTGCACCAAATCACTGGGGGGTTGAATTTGGCACGACTTCTCATAGTCAAAAACCTTTATGGAGTAGCCTGGCATGACTCTCCTCACAGTCAAACTCTGGTAGGGGTGATGTTCCAGAGTCGGGGAATTCACAAAAATAGGGTGCTGACTGCGATTGTAGGCCCAAACTCCATCTGGCTCTTTGCTGAGGAGGATGCCGTGTCCGATTTTGCCACGGGTGCGCTGGATGGAGGTGGAACGCGGAGAGAGGGGGAGCAGGCCCAAGCACAAGCCTGTACCCTGAGGTAGGTCATAGAATATGCAAAGAGAGGCATCATGAACTGGGTACAGACGGCCCACGCGTGTACGAAGCTCCCAGTATGCCACGTTACACCAGTGGTTCTGAGCCAGGGAGGAGGGAGACATACTGGCATCTGTGGAGTGAAAAAAAAAAACACAAAACAAAGTACAAATATTATTTAAATAATTTGTTCAAGGAAAAGAGTTGCTATGTGCAGTATTATTTCTATTTAATTAAAAAAAGTATTGAAAATCTATTTATTGTAAAATCATACAATGTTTATAATTAATTTAATAAGAGACTGGTGGAAAAAACCCCCAGCAATTTTGCTATAATCTGTCATGTTTACATTTTAAAGATTTACTATGATATACTAACATGCATTGTCTCTATTAAATAAACTAATTAATGAAACAAATTCGTTTTTTGTAAATAAATATAATACATTTACAGTTTTATTAAATAAAATTTTAATAAGTCATGTCACTTTTTTTGTCCAAATTTGAGGCTGATAAGTAAAAAACAAAAACAAACTGGAAATATATAATTATTATTATTGTGGCTGTTGTTGATATTACTATAATACTGGTCTGGAATGTTGCTATAATCAGGGATATGTATTTTTATGTTGATGTTCATTAATGTGCATTGTCACTATAAATAAACAAACAAATAAATAATACTTATTAAATATTATTTAAATATAACATTTCTTAAAATAAAAATTATTTTTACTAAATTTTATCAGTGCCCCAGCGGCATGCTTATTTCCACAGTAATGTGCTGTCGTGACAAGTAATGTCAATGTTTTGACCACTCTCATATCAGCTCCCTTGTTCTTCTTAATGTTACACAGTACATGTGCCTCTCTAAATCTCCAATCCTATCAGGAGAGGATTCGAAACTGAAGAAGCAACGACCCCCACTAACAGGCCCAAATCTGTCATCTCTGACTCTAACACCCCCCGCTCCTGCCTCAGCATTCCTCTCTCCCTGCGCGGGGCCGACAGGGGCCCCCTCTCCCCCTCCGAGGGCCAGCATTCAGCTCTCTGACCACTCAGTGAAGGCTCGCGACCCCCTGACCCCCCAGCCGCCAGCCTATCCAGTCTGATTAACTCAAACACAGACTGATGGCATTATTTTGCTTCACAGGCTCTATTGAGGGAGAAGATCTAAAGCCCTGGGCCTGTGCCCTCATTCTGCTCAGTCTCAACCCTCTCTGGCCCAAACAGACAGCAGAGGACACACCGTTAGTGTAGTAAGTTTTGTTTAAGGAGGGGTACGGAAAAACACGATCATTATCTCAGACTCTGTGGCCGCTCACATAGAAAGTACTTTCAAATATATATATATATATATATATATATATATAAAAGGATAAGCACATAAATGACAGAAAAGAAGGATATCATTTTCATAAAGATTTGCATAAAACTTCCTGGATTTAAAGTAAATACAATGGAAAAACCATGCAAAATAGGAAAACAATGGAAAACAACGGAGTGCCTCACTGTTTAAGTTTCATATTTAACTCCCTTCGATCGTATGCAAATCACATATTTTCTGCCTAGTTTAATTCTGTAAGCAATGCTATGATGTATGATAATATTTAGGAACATTCAACCTATCCTTTAGAAAGTTCTCTGTTTTGCATGCACAGTTGTTAGTGCCTGCAAAAGCATTCTTGGTGCTTGTGTGCCTAGCCTAAACCAACACCACAAAATGAGAGGGGGAAGGAGAGGATGGAGTCTTGTCTGTCCTGCTGTGCCAAATATTAGATCTCCCTCCACATATTAGACCCTTCCACTGAGCCAGTGAATGGTGGGGGAGCTTAGAGGGGTGATAATGGAAATGCCACAAAGAACTCTAGAACACTTCCAGTATTTTCACAACTCTAGAACAATAGTAGCGGTCGAAATAGTTTGGGCTCCAAAAGTAAGCCAACAATTTTCTTTCTTTTCGTACGTCTAAAGCTTTATTCGAAAATTACACTAACTTCTATCATCTTTTACTCACTGTATAATGTTTCTCCTGTGGAACATCAAAGACAAAATTTTAATAAAAATCCATACAGTGAAAGTCAGTGGGGACCCCATACAAGTATTGTATAGACCAAGCAGTCAAAACATCCTTCAAGACATAACTCCTTTGTGCTATAAAGATAAAAAATAAGCCATACATGTTTGAAATGACATGAGGGCGAGTAAATGATGATAGAATTTAGATTTTTGGATGAACAATCCCATATGCTTCATTTTTAGTGACATAATACACGGAAGTCAGGCATACACGCAGATTTCCTTATGCTGAGGGATATAATTGTAGAAGTATCTTTCTTTTGCAAGTCATTTTGTTGCTCATTCCACTAGATGATGAATTTGTGGTAAGAGAATTGACTGCATATTGATCCCTATCTAAGATGAAGCTAACAGCTTGTGTCAGGATGAAAAAGCTAAATGATTTCTCCCTGTCACAATACTGAGGAGAAACAGAGAGGAATATGCGGACAGACACATGCAATCACGCATAAACGCAATTACAATAAATCAGCCAAAAAAAGTAACTAGATCAAAAAAGCCTTAATATGCGTGTCCCTTAAAAACAGGGGCAAATCATTTTCCAACAATTGATAGAGTCGTTCTTTGTCAACATCTGTAAAGAATCTCTGCAGAGACAGGCAGGATTTCATTAGTTAAATTGTGTGTTGGCCTGCGCTCTGTCAGGAAGAGGGGAAGCCACAGCGAGGCCTGTAATTTAAACCTTATTTTAAAATGCGACTGGCTGGCTGTGCCAGGGCTTGCATTGCAAAACTCAGCAGGAAGAAACAACATGAAAATAATGGAGGAAAGAACGTATGTGACACACCAAAAGAGGATCTTGTTCCTTGTCTCCCGAGCTCTATATGCACAGTGCTGTGAGACACACAGCACATAAGAGCTCAGGAGGTCCGGAGTCCTCAGTCAGCATCCTGACAAAACTGCCCATTGTTGCTCATAATCTAATTTTGACTCCGTGCTGAAAAGTTGGTGGATGATGTCTGAAAAGTTTTAGCTTTTTGCATACGGCACATCTAGATTTTATATTCAAACTGTAGAAAGTCAACAATTATGTTAATATGTAACATGTATTCATCATATTAAAAGTATCCTTGAACACAGAAGTGACCAAATAGAGAGTCCCAGAAAGCATATGGCTACATAACACCACTACAGAAACAAAAGCAAAGAAGGAAAGCAACAATGTCACTACTTCAGGAACCATTAAATAAGCACTGAGAGTTTGTGTTTGGACTTGGTCCTGGAGGTGAATGTATGCATGTATGATAGAGAGAGGAATGCTTAGCTGACCAAATGCTAATAAAACTAACATGGATAAGCTAACCGTTTGACATGTAGCAGCTCGGAAAACAGCAGATTGAAACAGCCAGCAACCTTAGGTCCAAACCAAAGCATCACATTCAGTAAACACACTAACATTATTTATTACAAAAGAAGGCAGTTTATGTTTTTTTAAAGAAGTCTCTTATGCCAACCATGTCTGCATTTTTAATAATAAAAAAAACTGTAAAAGCAGAAATACTGTGAAATATTATTACTATATGTGATAACTATTTTCTATATTTATAGAGTTCAAATAATTTATATGCATTTAAAATGTAATATATTTAAATGTATTCCTGTGATGGCAAAGCTGATTTTTCATCAGCTTTACATTTGGTGCTTATTATTATTAATGCTGAAAATGGTTGTTCTGGTTAATATTTTGTGGAAACTTTGATTCGATGAACTGAACTTTCAAAAGAATAGAATTATTAAATATTTGAATGATAAATCCTTTGTAACCTTTTAAGTGTAGCATAAGCATAAGTATAAGCCATTTTATGTTTAGGTTTAAAAAAGGCAGTAGCTACTGAAAACGCTTTTCCCCCTTTTAAATGCATTAATTTACTGAAGACTTGCACACCAACCTGAATAGTCCAGCGACATGCCACCGAGTGAACCTGTGGCTTCGGTTTCTATGTAAGGCAGCACTGGGAGGGAAGAATCTGCAAAATGACAAGACGAAAAATGTAACCTTTTCTCCATTTGACTGCTGATGAAAACATGACATACAGGGTTAAAACATCATATGTTATTTCAAGGAATCGTTGCTTACTTAAAGTGAGAAAGACAAAATGACTTACTCAGTGGCTTGTGTTCTGGTAAGGGGGAGTAATGGGAGTAGGGAGGAGGCGGTGTGTCTGAAAATAGGGAGAACGGAGTTTGAGTTTTCTTTAAATTGAACATACCCTTTAAAACTGAACACATCTCTGACTTTTCAAGGCTATATGACCAGACCAAGAGATCTAATACTGTGACAGAACTTGGCACAGTTTCTCCAGAATTTCTACACAAATGAGAATGTTCCCAGCTGGTTTGGAAATTACAGGTGAAGAAGAGCATCCATCAAAAGACAATGGATGTGTCGTCATGTGCCAAGAATGCATGGAATCCAATCAAAAGTGACCTGTTCTGAATCACAATATAACAGTGGGTGGAAACACTGCAATCTTGCTAACGCAGAGAATTAAAACTTCATGGAAAACATGAATCAGACTTTGCTTTAAAACTATTAACCATTAATTATTAGTGTTGGTGCTAATGGGCTGTAGTGATATTTTGTATGCATGTCAAGGTCTCATGCACTATAGTGCAATTCATACTGCTTTAGACATTTATTTTTTATGTATGGTTGTGCATTCACTAAACCCGCATGTTACAATTTTACAGTGTATTCTTTCTTGACCCTCTTCAAAGACAATTGTTCAATCAATTCTTTATCTGCAGCTGTTCATTTATATACACAATGTTAGGGTAGTGTTTTTGTGAATAGGAAGGGAGCAGAGAAATTGAGAATCCCAGAGGGATTCTAGTTGGGAATTCCACTTCCTGAACTGGAGTATAACCGCCATCTCCCCTCCCAATCATTCACCCACGCTTCAAGTAAAAATCACATTTAAATTAGTATTTATATTCGTTTTTCCTGATTTGACGCTACAGAAAACACTTAAGATGCTTTGCTGGTCTTCGCTAGTTTGAAATGGTCCTATATGGTTTAAGATGGTCTCCTGGCCTGGGTTAACATGGACTTCCAAAAAGTGCCCAAAACTCCTCTAGAAGCATCAAAAATGCCAGCTTGGATTGGTTGAGAGACCAACTAAGACTAGCAAAAATGTTCAGCAGGGCTAAAAACACACTTCAAATGGACAGCAAAGCCATTATAGCCTTTACTAAAACATTCAGAGGTTTCCTTACCATCCTTGACTGGTCCACAGACACGGCTGTAGTGATGGGGGTTGCAGCAGAGGGTCTGGCTGTCCTCTGCCCTGAAGCTCTGACAGTGACAGAGCGGTTTGAGGAGAGAGGAGAGCCGAAGGTCTGGCCAGCGGAAGAGTCGACACAGCAGGTACTTTGGAGACACCAGCTGACCTCCAATTCGCACTTCAGTCTGTGAAACCACAACACATCCACTTGGCATCCCACCTTGAGACTCCACAGCTTCCAGTAAAACATCCAGAGACTTCTCTTTCAACTTTTTGAGAAACGCATAAGTGCACTTCTTAAATTCTTGCTCGGTCACGGCACCATTTATCCGTTCCCTGCCACTCAAACTGCTATAATTGTTGTGATTCCTATGTTCTAGGCGACAAGCGAGTCTGTTTTTGCCTCTGGGGAGGTCTCTAAACAAACAGCATGTTACCGTCCTGCCCTCGCTCCCCTCGTTGAGGGGTCCATCGTGCTCAATAAGGATCCCCGGTTCCCCGTCTTCCTCTACGCGTTTGCTGCAGGAGCCTGCATTGTTTCCCGCCGGTGCGTATTCCGTTCTGGAGATCTTCTCGGGGTTGCTGTCACTCCAGTCATCCGGACCACCATCGCCCCCTTCTTTACCTGCTGTGACCAAACGGCTTCTCCAGAGTCGCCGAACCAGACCCGTGCGTCTCGTCCTGAACATACGACAATTTAAACAGTTTGCATCCGTTTTTCCTATGTTTGGTCAGAACCGCGGAGACTCCAAACGCTCGTGCGCTCGCTGTGCGACATCAATGATCTGTGCTCGCATCCACAGCCAAGCAGAGCCCGAGCAAAGCCCAACATTAGACTACGCTGCTACAATACATCAGCACTGTAGCAAATGGGTGGCTATGATAATGATGCACTACGTGAGGAGCGGTGCATCCAGTCTGTAAACATTCCTCAACAATATGAGAAACTTCTTGTTGAACAATACGAAATGCAAAATATGCAGGAAAAAATCTTCGATAATCTCCGAGACAGACCTTTTTTTCCAAGCAAACCTTCTGCAGCAGTTTAATGACGCCGAGCACATGAATGGATCTCACTATAATCCTTATGTTCCACGCGCTCCTCGCAGAAGAAAATGATTGTGTTGCGACGGCAAAGTGGTCGTTCCGGGTGGATAGACGGACATGGGATGTCTTGAGGTTTCGTTCCGTGTTTCGAGCTAGATTAATGGGATTCTTCGATGGTTTTACGCCGTTTCACTCTCTTTCTTCTTCAGATACACACACACACGGGGCCCCTGAGGAGAGCAGTGGAGCCATTGGTTGATTCCCATCATGTGCTCGTCTAGACACTTTGGCGGCTGCGAGCCGCGCTGATTGTTGCGCAAACACAGTATCAAGTTTCCGAACTCTTAAAGGAGCAACATGTACCTGTGTGTGTGTGTGTGTGTGTGTGTGTGTGTGTGTGTGTGTGTGTGTGTGTGTGTGTGTGTGTGTGTGTGTGTGTGTGTGTGTGTGTGTGTGTGTGTGTGTGTGTGTGTGTGTGGCAGCGACAGAACACCAAAATGTTACTGCTGCAATGATTGTGATTGTGCAGAAGAAAAAAACAGACACACCAAAATGTTTTTGCTTTAATGTTTAAATGTGATTGTGGACGAAAAAACGTATTACAATAACTACAAATAATGAAATCGCTAGAATAAAACCCGGTTTTATCATTAATGTGTAGTAATGTTTTAAATAAAGCTCTTTCTAATTCTAATGTATTATTTTAAAATAATAGAAATATTACAAGCAGTAGTATCACCACACTATTTTAATTGTCGTGCATATTACTTAATTATATATGTGTGTGTGTGTGTGTGTGTGTGTGTGTGTGTGTGTGTGTGTGTGTGTGTGTGTGTGTGTGTGTGTGTGTGTGTGTGTGTGTGTGTGTGTGTGTGTGTGTGTGTGTGTGTGTGTGTGTGTGTGTGTGCGTGCGTGCGTGTGCGTGTGTGCGTGTGCGTGTGTGTGTGTCAAAACCAACAAAAGAGCAATAATATGCAACTGCTAAGTCTCGGTTAGCCAAAAGCAGTACATGTAGCAAGTATATATATATATATATCCTATACACACACATAATATATAATATGGTGATATATATAATGGTAATATGTATAATATACTGTTCAGTATTGTTTATTATATATATATATATATATATATATATATATATATAAACCCTTTTTCTACAAAGGTGAATGATATAGATATACAGAATGGTGAAAACCCTTGTTGCAAACTGTCAGCATCAAGAGCAAGAATCCTTGGGCTTTCTCCCTTCACTTATCATAGAGGGTGATAGCTGTTGTAGCCTGGCGTCAGGCTAATAATTGCAGCTACTCCCATTAAGTCTCTTATACAGTCTATCAGCAGAAGTCTGGAGCAGAGACAGAGAGAGCAGCACCAAACCACCCCCCAAAATAACCCCAGTACATCCAGTCCGGACAGACGTGGTCTTGTTGATGAGGTCTAGCAAGACCCAACAGGAATAGCATGTCAACAAGCCCCTTATTCCTAATGGACCTTAGGGAGAGAGGCGAGACGGTGGGAGACAGAAAAAGAGAGCACTCACATCCCTTAAGGCCTTTCCTCGAGCCATACTCCATTCTGGATGGCGCAAGTTCCATGAATAGTGCCAAAATGCTCTGGAGACAAAAACAAAGTCAAAATACATTCAGATGACACAAGTAATGTAGGTTGAAGGGATGAGTTGATGACAATATCTCCAAACCAACTGAATGCACAATTCGACAATGTAAAGAAGCTGTGTGGTACGGACCTGATTTCTGACTGCTGATGTGGCCTATGGTAGCAGGAAGTCATAGCCACAGACAGACATTAGCAGTGTAATCTGTCTCCTGTGGAAGGTTCTGGCAGTCAAAACAAGAGTTCCGGCAAGGAAAACCTCATTTATGGTTAAGACAATGAGACAGCCAGAGACTTAAATGAATGTCTGCTGTGTAAATGTGATGCTTCTACGTGGCAGGAGTATGTGCATATGAGAAAAAAAAACTGTATATCCTTAACAAAAGCAAAATGTGACGTTCTCTTCTACTCCTCTGGACATTTTTATATTATGGCTACGGTACTTCTACTCTTGATAATAAACTGATATTTATTGTAAAAATATTTTCTGTACTTGACAATATTAACTGACATTAACAATGATAAATGCATATAATACAGCAGTTATTAATCTTTGTTGACAATACAGATTACAGTTGTTCATTATTAGCTCGAGTCCATAAATATTTTTAAAGGGACAGTTCGCCTAAATAAAAATTTTCTCATCCTAATGTTGTTCTGAACCCAGAGGACTTCAATCTTAATCTCTGAAACACAAGTTCATATTTTTTTTATGAAAACAGAAAGGTTTCTGTCCCTCAGTAGAAAGTCCAGGTAACCAAAACTTAAAAAAGGCCATGAGGCATTAAAGGTCAAAAGGAATAAAACAAATCTCTGGTTAAATCCAAGTCTTGTGAAGAGACACGACAGCTTTAAACGATGAACAGATTTTATTTAGGCTTTTTTGCATCTAAATTTAAGACGTGCATACATATAAAACGTCACACATGGTAAATACAGAAGCTCAAATATTCTATAACAAACCTCATTGGTTTTTGTGCATCACACTCACATTACGCATACACAAGCTTCCGTGTTTACCATATGTGATCCGGTCTACTGTATGTTTGTGTGTTTATATGTGAATAAATTAAAATCTGTTCATCATATACAGCCATCATATCCCTTAACAAGACATGGATTAAACCACTCGATTCATATGGATTCATTTAGTTTTACAATGCCTTTATGACATTTTTTTGATCTTCTAAGTTCTGGTTACCTGGACTTTCAATAGAGGGACACGATTAATAAACTAAGATTAATATATGCTTTTCCATTGTTAGTTCGTGTGAAATAATGTAGTTAACTATTGAACTTCATTGTAAATTGTTAAGGTTTTCATCATGCTCTACTGACATCTTTGTTTCAGTGTATTTACGTTGCCACAATAATGAACTGTATGTCCTTTCTACACTATATTTGAAGTGGATCAAAACCTTTCATTAAAGTTGTCCTAAAACCTAAAACCAAAATGCGTTCTTGTCTTAGGACAACTTTTTTGATCCACTTCACATGTTGAATACTATTCATGATTGATTGAGTTTTAAGAGTTTATCCAGAATTATTTTTTAGCAATAGATACAGTAATATATAGCGATACCGCAAAATTGATCACAGCAGTGATCAACAACAAGTTTCTATGAAGTTATTTAAAGTAGCACTATTTTGCCATATTGCCTTTATATAAAATATAATATATCTACTTTTATTCAAAAAACAATCAGTTAATATTGAGTACATCAGACACTTTGTATGGCCAGTTATTTTGCCTGTTTTTGCTCTGACACTGAAAACTACAACACAGCGGGTCTGTAGTGTCGTTTCGTTCTTGAATGGATTTGTACAGTCAATCTGTTGATAAAATCATTCAAATGACTCTCTTTTACAGTCACTTGCTTTGCTCCAGAATAAGTCAGAGTTTTTGAATGAATCAGTGTAGTGAATGATTCAAATGACTCACTCCTAAAGACCGCCACTTACTGGCATAATGATGTAACCTGCAGAAACATTAGACCTAAACTAGCTGTAATTATAAAATAAAGAATTCAGAAAGAAAACTCATCACTGCTGGTTTTCATTTGTTTTTATGTCATATTATTTTAACTAAATTAAAAACATAATGCATATTTATTATATATAATAAAAATTGCACTCTCTAGACCAGCATATTCTGTTCTTTAAGATGGTGCAAATCAACACTAGCTCAATAATCTGCATTGAAAAAAAATCTGTTTTAAGCAAATAACATCACAAAGAGTTTCTTTATCTACCTAGATTAGCCAAGTGTTCTTGTGGCTCAGTGGTAGAGCATTGCATTAATAGCGCAAAAGGTCATGGGTTCAATTCCTAGGGAACACACTTACTGACAGAAAAATATATAGCCTGAATGCACTGTAAGTTGCTTTGGATAAAAGCCTCTGCTAAATGGAAAATGTAGATTCATTAAGAGAACAACCCACTTTATACAATTTAATTCTTATAGCTAAACAGCACATCTGATGAATACGTATTTCAAAGGTTGTTTCCTCTTTGAATATACAACAGTCTCTGCATTTCTGTGCAAAGCATGACTCCTTCCATTCATTTTGTGTGCTTTTTAAGCATGCCTGTTGTTGGCTCTACGAGCGAAAAGAGAATATCTGAGAACCAGAGGAAGGAAGTAGGCTAAAAACAGAGGAAAGGGAGAGAAACTCAGCGAGAGCAGACCACTCTGTTGCTGTAGCTGATTGTAGTCTAGTCTAGTCTCAGAGTGCCTGGCGCCGACAAAGCAGGCCATAAACTTCTAGACGATAGAGAGAGATAGAGCTCTTACTCTTACTTGTGAGAGTAAACAAAGAGTTTACTTCACTTAGCGTGCAGTTGACTTTGCATTTGTGCAGCACAGTCGATGCAAATGAAGTTATCTTGTGTCATTTCAGAACTATTATCTCCACAGTGGCACGCAAGACTAAATGATTACAATAACACAGGTAAAAAACGCATAAATCTGTGGACCTCTGCTGAGATTCAAGCATGCTTCGGGGGAAAAAAAGAAAGGAAAACAGAGACAGAGATGTACAAACACAGACAGAGAGATATGAAGATTACAAGTGTTTGTGTTCATTAGTAAACCTGCATAACCAGAGACAGGCGTGTCCCGTCAACAGTAATAGACATTGCATGCATCTAATCTCCAGGAGAGAGACGCAGAGAGAAAGAAAGAGGATGGAAAAGGGAGAAGAGCGTTCCAGAGGGCAGCAGGGCTACTCGGAGTGAGCTGAATTAAGTAAGAGATTGAGAAAGAGAAACAGAGAGAGCGAGGGGTGGAGAGGCAGAGAGGAGAGAGTAAATCAATGGAGGAGATTTGAGACAGGAAGACTATGGCGTCAGCACAGGCTGGAGATAAGGGCTTCGGTTCCATACACAAACACACTTGTTCTCCCGGGCCGAACAGCTACACATACTTTGTCTCACTGTCAGCTGACCAGACACGCACAGGGCCTCTGCTGGTGCTTTTCATCACCCCTCATGCACTGCTATAAGCACTTTATGCTCCTTGGTGCTCCCTGACTTCCCCTGTTGAAATGACTACCCCTGTGATAATGGTTAATACTTTTCTTTAACTTATTGTATGTGAGATGGATTTTTACTTTTTCACTCAAAACACAAAGTCATTGAGCTCGGTTTTACTTGAAACATACTGTTATTCAGTTATACTGATGGTTTGTTTTGCTCCTCTCTTTTCTCTGCCTGTAAACTATTAATATAAAGTTGAACTCTGACAAAACAGTAACAATAGATTGGCTGAACTCACATGCATTTTGTCCTTAAATAAGCAAGATCCACAACACTACAAGGTGAGGAAACACGGGCCTGACTGAGAAACGTGTGAGTCTGGCCAAGGGTCAGAGGAACTTTTCCTCAAAGATAAGCAAGAGAGACAGAGTACATACAGACTTAAGGGAAACGCTACTTCTTTCAGGAAGAACCCTCTGCTTTGAAAGTAATGTTGAGTATAAGTTTACCAAGAATGCGTGTATGTTTTTATGTGTGTTTTTGGCTCTGATTTAAACTGACAAAGGAGCTGGAAAAACAGAGGAACTGAACTCCTCTACAAAAAATAAGATAACTTTTTTTCCCCTAACTGCTTTCTTTTTGTAATTTCTGTATTCTGTTCCTCTTGTGACTTAAATGTTATTGCATGATCATTGTCAACTTCATTATGTTAGCGAAATTACTCATACATTAGTTTCAAGGCTGTATTCTGAGGCATTGATGTACTATTTTAGTACCCCTTAAACTGCTGTAGTGTCTGTGGACTGAACATTGATCTGTGAGTAAACTGATCCTGTGTGGCTCTCTTTTTGTGTACTGCATCACAGCACACAACATCCTGCATGCTTCACAAACCAACAGTCTTTTTATTTTTTTTGTCTTGTTTTCCAGTGTAACTTAAACATACTAACAAAGCTATTGTTTTCAAGTGTTCTCGTTAAATATATGCTTTACAGTAAAAAGTACTAGTTTAAAATATGATAACATTATATATTTTATTGACCAGTAAAGATGAAGGTGGGTTTGTGGACTTGTCAAAGAAGTGATCAATAAACCTGGTCCTCCTAAGCGTTCATTGAGAACTACATTTAACACATAAAAGTCATATTAAGGTTATTTATCTTGAAAGGTTATTTATTCTAAAATATCACACATATATGACAACATTATACAAAGTGCCCATAACATGCTTTAAAAAGGTCCTGAACAGGAATAGAGACATACATTCCTCTATTCGTCCTTTTTTCTGATTGTGTAGTATGGTCATCTAGGGAATACTTTGCACTCTTTCTCTCCTGAGGAAGTTCTTCACTCTTTTACTTACAGACTCTTTCTATACACAGCTTTAAACTCTTGAGAGACCAGGGCATTGGGCACAAAGCAGTGACAAAGGGAAAGTTACTAAATGTAAGGAATAGGTACTGTGGGTAATGAATTCATGCAATTTGTGTGTTTGTGTGTATTCCTGCATGTTTCTGGAGGGAATGGGTGGGATGTGTTTATGGTGGGATTCATTCAACTGTTTCTAAATCTCTCCCTGATTACTGTATATTGAATTCCCAGCATTTGGCAAGTCAACAACTCTCCCACTAGTTCATAATTCTTGAGAAAAAATGTAAGCCCTCAGTGTGAAATGGAGAGAGGGAGAGGATGTGTTTTTGAAGAACGTGGTTTATATCGCAAGTAATTGCATGTGATTCTTCTCCCAGCTTCAAAGCGAGTGGATCTGCAGTTCAGGGTTGGGAGGCCAGACCACTACCGGATCGGCTCTCAATTTCCTGTCCCAGCCTGGCTTTGAGCAGAGAGAGAGTTTGAGGCAGAAACGTGTGAAATACAGAAGACAGAGTTACAGATTTATTTGTGTCTGTTACAAGTTTCAGCATCAAAAAGTTGAACATTTAACTTAAATACATGTTGTAACATCTAAATTAGTTTTTTATTCAATTCAAAGCAATGACATGCCAATGCATATATTAATGCAGTACTCTTTGAGGGTCAAATCAAGCAGAAGCAACTGATAAACACAAACAACTGCACTTTCACTATTCATTTATTGCAGTTTATCCATCTTCATATGAAAGAATAACATGCAAAATTACTACTGTTTTTGAAGTTGCCAGATTTAGAGCCTCACAAATCAACCAAGCACAAGAGAGAAGGGCCAGCATAACTTTTATTTATTCATTATGAATGGATGAATGAATAAATAAATAAATAAATAAGAAAACAATTATGTTTATTAATATTGGTGGGTGCTCATTCATTGTTATGTTTCAGGGTCAATGCATACACAAATTCAAACACAGGGTTTCTATTCTGATACATCTCACATGACTAATCAAATCCTTCTCTATGAACTTTTTCCTTTTACGCTTGTTGAAAGTTTTTCCTTTGCCTGTATCCGTGACATAGAGCAATAGCCTATCATATAATTATCATCCATGTGAGATAAGACAAGATATACATCAGGTGGCCCAGGGAGGAGCATGACAGATAAAGCTTTATCAGTAGGTTCAGGACCGTTTTGATATGAAATCCAAATATGAGCTATCTAAAAGAAATCTTGGTCCAGACAGATTGGCCAGTTTTATTATCTCTAGAGTGCATGGTTAGAGCAAATAAAAACATATGCTCATCAAAAAAATCTCAAAAAATGACTAAGATTTTTTTATTTTTATAAAGTTATGAAACATCATTTCTGTTTCTATAAAATGGTGGCACTAGCAAGTCTCAAGTCACTCCAAGTGCCTGAGGTGAACTGTGCTTATTCCCTAAATCCATGACTGGCACACCACATGCACACACACACCAAGCTCTAGATTACAGCTTCATGGTCCCTTTCACAGTCCATAGCTGGGATTGGCAATGACATGTGAATGCAGACCAGCTCTAATTTAAGCATCCACATTTATACGCCCATAATGGGGTCAGTATAAGCGCTTTTGGAGTGGGCCAGAGACTGTCCAGAGCTCTCTTTCCAGAACATTGTTCCCAAAACACTCTTTCCAGAAGGCTATACATAATTGCTATATACGAGAATGAGGCTTTGCTGCTGAAACTGATCGTTTTTACATTATATTCATAACCTATTAAGCAAAGACGTCTAATTCCTTTCATGGAATTCATGCATGAATTAAATAAGTTTGAAATCTAAGATCATAATCAGTTAATTACCTTGTTTTTTTTTTTATTCAATTGTAATTGAATGTACATTGGACAAATGTGTAGCATCTAAAACTAATGCCAAAACAACTTTCACAATTTCTCACAAACACACACACACACAAAATACTGAGTGTGAAATAAGGATGGAGGGTTTTGAAATGAACTGGTAGTGCATATCTCTGCAGCCAAGTAAGTGGGCTGTGGCATGCCTGTGTTATTGAGTAAACTACTTTGGCCTGTGTTTGTGTTTGATAGGATCAGTGGCTCAGTGGGTGGCGAAGGACTCTTTAAAAACTCCTTGCTGTTTTTTGGGCTTTTTCTTCAGCCCAGCCTCCGATCAGCCTCCACATTGAAGGGAAGGACTGAAATGTAAATATCCAAACATGCTCGGGTCCTTTTAAAAGGCTATTTTCCAGCCTCCACTCTTAATTGGAAACAGACAGTGGCCTTGAATGCAGAGGTGGGGTTGAAGCTCAGATGCTGCACTGACAGGCTTTAAATCCCACTCACAATGTTATGTCTCACTCGTTTTGAAACACTGTTCAAGCTAATTAAAGACTATATCTCTCATTATATCTGTATCAATGATTGGCAGAATATGAGTGTGTTTTCTTAAGGGTGACGTGATGGAAATATTTACTTGAGTTTAAAACTATTTACCTGTTTATTCCACTGTAAACTTCCTCCAAGAAAAATATAGTCCACGACAAAATACAAAGCAAAGCTTTGTAACATGGTGCATTATCCTGCTGGAGGTAGCCATCAGAAGATGCGTACACTGTAGTCATAAAGGGATGGACATAATCAGCAACAATACTCAGGTAGGCCGTGGCGTTTAAACGATGCTCAATTGGTACTAAGGGACCCAAAGTGTGCCAAGAAAATATCCCCCACACCATTACACCACCACCACCAGCCTGAACCGTTGAGACAAGGCAGGATGGATCCATGCTTTCATGTTCTTTATGCCAAATTCTGACCCTACCATCTGAATGTCGCAGCAGAAATCGAGACTCATCAGACCAGGCAACGTTTTTCCAATCTTCTATTGTCCAATTTTGGTGAGCCTGTGCGAATTGTAGCCTCCGTTTCCTGTTCTTAGCTGACAGGAGCGGCACCCGGTGTGGTCTTCTGCTGCTGTAGCCCATCTGCTTCAGGGTTCGACGTGTTGTGCGTTCAGAGATGGTATTCTGCATACCTTGGTTGTAACGAGTTACTGGTTATCTCTAACCAGTTGCCCACTGCTGCCTTTCTCTGACATCAACAAGGCATTTTCGTCCACACAACTGCCGCTCACTGGATATTTTCTCTTTTTCGGACCATTCTCTGTAAACCCTAGAGATGGTTGTGCGTGAAAATCCCAGTAGATCAGCAGTTTTTGAAATACTCAGACCAGCCCGTCTGGCACCAACAACCATTCCATGTTCAAAGTCACTTAAATCCCCTTTCTTCCCCATTCTGATGCTCGGTTTGAACTTCAGCAAGTCGTCTTCACCACATCTAGATGCCTAAATGCATTGAGTTGCTGCCATGTGATTGGTTGATTAGCAATTTGTGTTACCAAGCAATTGAACAGGTGTACTTAATAAAGTGGCCGGTGAGTGTAAATGTCATGCCCTTTTTCTTCCCTCAAGAGAGGGTGTGGCCATTTGTAAATTCTACTATAAAATAGCTAAAATAGCTTCCGGTCTCATCCGTGTCCAGCTATTTTTTAGCTGTACAAAACAGTTAGTTTTTTCTGCTTGATATTGAAAATTGGTGGGTTTTACCATTTTATTTTAATGCATTATCTTAATTACGAACACGTTGATTTGTAGTGCAAACAGTTTTACTGTACTTTGTTATTTTTCTTGTTCCCTATAGTGGCTAATGAACGGGAAGTCTTGGCCATAGGCTTAACTTCCACGTTGAAAAAAAGGTGGATAAAACTCCAGCTAGAAGTGGTGCACTTTATATACCCGGATGGATGATGCACTTATTTAACCAAAAAAAAAAAAGTGTGGTATGTTGGACACTTAATGCACTCAACAGTCACAGATTTCTTTACATAAAAGTGGCTGTCAGACTCGGATGCTAGACGGTAATGTACATAGACAACATAGTAAAAGTGCATAGTGTATAGTATGTCGTTTGGGGCATACCTTATTTACTGCTGGTCCGAAATATCTGACTACTGAATGCAACAATGGACCAATCAGAATCAAGTACTCCTGAAAGCCGTCTAATAAATCTTGGCACGATTTCAAACTTACGTCGATGTCTTTTTTTTTTTTATCTGTATGGCAGGAATTGTGTTGTTAGGTAATTACTTGGCAACCCTTTAAACACCTCTCAGCTCATACTCACACACACATCGCTCCAAGAGTCATTACTGATGAGTGAGAGGGAAGTGAGAGAGTCAGCCCTGGCATGACTGCAAAGTTGTTAGTGCTGGCTGAATGGAGGTGAGTGCACGGGATGCTTAATTGGTCCAGTGTGCATGTGTGCGAGCATTGGTGATAATTGTGGTTCGCAGGTGGCCACAGTGGTGGCTTGTCCAAGCTTTGAGTTCAGACCAGGGCCTGGGAGACAAAAGATTCCAGAGCTCTTTGTTATTGACTGTGGTCAAAGTCTCTGGCCGTCCCCGTGTCCACCTAGAAGTGAGTTCATGAGTCTCTATCCTGAAAATTCAAACAAGAGCCTTGATGCAAAGAACACAACATTGATCTCAAGATCTCATGCCAGTATTTACATGCAGAATAGTAACAAGTATCTGGAAACTGTTATGCTTTTCAAGCTTCTTCTGCCTTTAAACTTTCAATAAACCATTATTCTTTTTAAGTGCATGAAGATATTTAGAACCGCTGAGTAAAACTAGTTTTTGTAATTGTGCCAACGGTTCAGTACAGCCCCATGATGATGAGCGCAAATATGATGCGCTTTTGTGAATGTGTTCAAATGTCCACTGATTTCACATCAAAGTGATTAAGGAAATTTTACTGGCATTATAGCAAAAATACCCCAGTAAAATCTTTCTTGGCGCCTCCTATCTGATATTGTTATCAGATAATGGAGAAATTCCTTCAAACATAGATATGCCATTAGCATTGAGCATGCAGTCTCCCCAGGCATTTCCCTTCTTTGTTGACTGAAGGACCAAAAACATGTTGAAACAAGACGCCACGCTGCAAAGCGGCATGTAGCATCAAGATATTCCTGCTAATCATACTGAAATAGCTTGTCAGACATGAAAGAGTTTGTGTTTAAGCCTTGCGGGGTATTTTCTAGTGAGATCATCTTTCTGTAACATAGACCAAGCTAAAATGGCTGAGAGCGCAAGAACATTGTGCATTGATGGAGTGATATCCATGCTGCAAATGAGTCAAAACATGGAGAATATAGAGTAAGACATATGTTAGGATACCTACAACATTCAATTTTGTTGTGCTTAACTTAAAATGTTCAAAAATATATCTGCTATAGAAGATGGGGGAAACAGGCAAAATCTGAATATTTTTTTTAAATGCATACATATTTTGCTTTATATTTCCTCGTTTTGTTGTAAATTCAATGATTGAACTAAATCTCTTTGGTGTCAATGTACTTTTCCTCTTGGCCTAAATCAAGTAGGTGGAGTTTCCCAGAATGGCTTTACAAAAACAATGTGGCATTCATGTCTGTTATTGTCTTGCTTGAGAGAGTATGAGTGAATGTCAGCTTTTACTGTCACACTGCTGAAGATCGAGGGTCACACTTGGATAGAAGCTGTTTCATAGGGAAGTACCTAAGGATTTAAAGACTCTGTGATACTGTGTGAACGAAACCAAACCAGACTGAGATAATAACTGCCATTAAGGTGTGCTGTACTGTGAGGTGTGTGCTTGTTTGGCCCTCTGTCTGTAGTACTGTAATTATGTAACATGAGGACTGTGAAGTTTGGCTTATGGATTACAGTAAAGGCAATCACAGAGAGAATAGGAAAAGAGGGCAAACAGCTTTTACAGTACAACCAGTGTGTGGTATGTTTGTAAGCGTAAACATACATACCATATAAACACGCTCAGAGAAAGAGGGATTCAAATTCTGATTGTTAAAACATGACTTACGGGTTGCCGTGTGTGGATGTATATGTTTTGGTGTAGGTCTGTGTGTTTGTGGGATTGAACTCAAGCAAGAGGAATGCTGTGTATGGGTGGTCAATTAGTTTACATTTCAGCTGTGACCAACTGGCTTACTGGAAAGAAACATAGGATCCTTCCCATTCAACAGGCCATGCCACCTTCAAGGTCAGACTCTGACTGTTTGTGTGTGTGTGTGTGTGTGTGTGTGTGTGTGTGTGTGTGGTACAAAGGGGAAATGTTTTGTGATCGACTTCCTGCCCTGCGTTCCCAAAAAAAACAACAACAAACAAATAAAAAGAAACTTATAGTGTATGCATTCTTATTTTTTCTGTTTAAATCATGGGCCTTAAATGTAAAAGCAAAACAGCTGAATTTGCCAATCTTTTTCTATTGCGTACACATACAATGTTTAAAGGTTTGAAGTTGGTAAGATTTTTAAGATTTAAATTCTCCTATTCTCACCAAGACTACATTTATTTGATCATAAATACAATAAAAGCAGTCTTGTTTTAATATATTTTAAATTATACTGTATTCAATGATGCATTTTTCCAGGATTCTTTTATGAACAGAAAGTTCAAAAGAAAAACATTTATTAAAATATAAATATTTTGTGACAAAATTTTTTGAAAGGTAGGGCATATTTGTATGTCTCAGCATAGTTTCAAATCAGCAGAATCTCTGTGAAACGTCAAGCTGTTTTTGCTGTTCACTTATATAATATATTCATTTATATTACAAAAGTAACAATACTATATTATATTATAATTTCACTAGACTCCTGTCTCACTGTACATAATTGGATTTATTCGGTTTTTTAAACTCCAAATTCTAGGGAAGCATGATCATGTGCTACTATAGTATCGGAGCAACAGTAACTGCAGCACCAGCAGTGGTAACAGTGAAATCAGCACTAATGGGCACAATACTAGCTGTAACACTAGTTTTATAGAATTAATAAAGTGTCAGTGGTTAACTTAATTGTTGTGTCAAACATTTGAAACTCCTTTCACTCTTGGCTCTCTCTCATTCCCTATACTTCCTTCTCTTCAAGACATCATCCTAAACCAGTTTGCGTTCTTTCTACCCCTGCGCTGTGGGCACCTCCAGGCTGCTGTGGTGACCGTAAGAGAGATGTAGCACAATGTCATCAGCACGACAGGGGCACAGCAACTGCTACTCCCACGACCCACAGAAATACCTCACCGGACTTTAGAGAGCATGACAACACGTGTCTGTCAGTCCAACAGAGTTAAAGCCTGTGTGAATTCCTCAACATACGCTCAAATACACACAGATGAGCTCTCCAGCTGCTCTTTAAAGGAGTCGGATCATATATGAGAGGGCAAAGCCGTGAGCTCACAGTTCCTATAAGCATCCCACATCCCATCAGGGCAGGACGAAACAGTGCTGTAGCATCCTGGGAACAATCCTGGAGCTGTGCTACAAAACTATCTTAAGACGGTGGTTGCTCTGACATACCAGGTAACAGTAGACCAGACATTGTGTTTTACCACCAGAGGGCAACACAACGCTTCTTCTTGCAGCTGAAAAGCTCCTGCGCTGTTGAAGAACTTTTCATCTTTATGAAACCTGATGAATTATGTAGTTCCAGTTTGATAAATTAAGCGCAAACAACAATATTTGTCTTTTTCATCAGTTTATTACCAAAATAGGTCTTCTGTGGGGTTTGTTTCACTTATAGCTGGCATATTGTTTGTATAAAGAGCTGACAGATGTGGGTGTTTTTCAGGGGGTTTTGTTTAGCTGAAGCGGACACGGCGAATTGAGCCAATGGTGCTGCTTTGAGCACCCCAGTCAGAGAAGTTGTTGTAGTCCTTCTTCTCCAGAGTGTAATGTGCTCCTCTGTAGTTAGGCTCCTGGTACGCCACCCAGCTGTGGTCAGGAGAGAGAGATGGGAAATGTGCACACAACACTGAATATATTACACACAGAACAGAATACATAGCACAGTATTTTAACACAAATGGATTTGTACTCACGTTCCGCCCATTACTCTGATGGAGGACACTCTGTTAAGGCTGTAACGGCTCATCAGGTTGGGGATGTCATCTTGGAGCTCTGTCTTCTTCCCTGAGAAACCTGCCCTCTCAAACAGCTGTGCACGGGGAGGGTTGTTATCCTAGAACCATGAAACACAGGCAAACAAACATTTTTACATTTCTGATTTTGGATCATACCATCACATGTTTCAGTGGAACCAGTGCAAAGATTGATACTGTTTTTAATATTTGTATTATTATTGAACGTCTCACTTGTTTCACAGCACGAACAGAGGAGATGTGGTCACCCTGAGCACACCACCTATCAGTGCAGTTGTACTCCCCCTTGTCAAACATGTCCCACAGGTACTGACGTCCACGGAAGTTCTCATGTTCATATGCCACCCATCTACACAAGAACACGCCACAGTAAAAATGCAAAACATATCTGAATGGACTTAAACTGGAAAAATGTACACGGAAAGGAAATGCAAAAATATTTAATGTAGCTATAACAATGTTGATTGAATAAAAATGTGGAGTAAACATTAATTTTACAGTTATAAAGGTTAAAATAAGGTCTTGTGATACAAAACTATCATGTACTCACGCTCCACTCTCCACCTGGACAGAGTTGCATCTGTCGGGAAAGTTTTTTTCGCTCAATTTCTGACACTCAGAGGTCAGGTCCAGTCGCCGACCTGCAAAGTTCCTCTGCTCAAAAAGGGTCACCTGGAAAACACACAGACTAATGTTTACAAACCCCACTTAAACATGTGCATTCATTTAAGTATTTAATAAGCAAAAAAGGATTAACATTATTTGGGAGAATATAGATACCCTGAACTAAAAACTAGCAACTTTTCTAGCTAATTTTCATGTTGTTTTAAAAACACCACTAACAGCAAGAGAAGAAATAAAAAGTAGCAAACAGCTGACAGAAAATTCCCTACTGATAAATTATGAATTCACTATGCAGGCATAAACGATAAACTCTTACCCTCCCACTGGACCCGTAGAAGGCACGTTGGAGCACAGACCCCAGCTTGCTAGGGAAAAAAGTCAAAAACTCTTAGCACATTTTCAAACATCAACAATCAAACAATTTCTATAAAATATGAAAGAAGCCAACTCTTTGATTTTTAAAAACAATGTGATTCTTTTCTCTCCAGGATGTTTATGATATAACATTTAAATTAAAGTTCAATTTTATTTGTTCCATAACTAGGTAAATGTATATTTGTGTAAATGTATGTGTGGAACAAATCCATTTGCCAATTAAAGCACAGCAGTGTGTTATTTCAGGGCTGTCTTAATGGTATGGTTGTGATCAGAACTATATATTTACACTCTTCCACAAACAAGTCACGGGTGTTGGTCTTTTACATGTCTTTTTCTGTAATGATTAATACAGTCCTCTTGGGAGGTGCAGATTAAAACTAAACAATTTGGTGTCCAAATGCACCGCAAACATACCTGGTTTGTTTGGCTAGTCCAGGGACCTTAGCAAAGATGTTCATGTCAGCTCGTGGTGGCCACTAAGATGGTCCTTAAATACAGCAGGTACATAGAAACAGGGAGTGCTAGAATGCTCATACTCTTTCTGCTGCTCTCTGTAGTCTGTCTGTGTATTGATATGCTAAACGCATACAGTATGCTATGTTTTGTAAAAGCCTTTAGCTATATGTGCATACAGAAACTCAAATGCACACATACAAAAGCTTAAACACACACATCCATAGAACACGCAAGAGAACACATGAACATGTTAAACCAACATACAATGAACAAATTCTCCTTCATACACACCTAAACACACAACACATGAACATACACGTACAGTAAAAGAGTGCAGTGTCAACACTTTCTGAAACAATTCAACATTCTTTTCAAAGCATGTTGTAACTGTATTCACGTTTGAATTGTGGCAAGTGTATGAACGCACAATGACAGACACACATAGATCAATCCAGCCATGATTTTATATTACATTGGTCTATATTTATTATCCTAGTTCGGTCTGAATTGGATTCTAATAGTAATATTCTGCACTTTATAAAATAACTATCAATTTATGACTAACTTGTCCTCTAACAGCTAAACAACCAATTGTTATTTTATTGTTTGTTTTTGCTCAATTATTTAATGTAACATCCATCCTTTATTTAAAAACAATGCAGACTTGGTTCAGAAATGCTGAAATCTGAGCATTTTCACCTTTTTTGTGGCATAAACTTGTATTTCCCCCTTGGGGGCCAAAATGCAAATGTGTCACCCCCACCAACATCAACTTTGCTTACAGAGTCAAATGTTCAATTCTATAAAACATGTTAGGAGCAGCACTTTTCCCCTCTCAGCCCATTGTTTTTGAATAGTGGGTATTTGAGCCTGCGTGTGGCTCCTGAATGGAGCTCGGATGTACTAGATGCTTCGCTACTGTTTTGTGCTCGCGGGCGCACAGGCACTGGGCAGCTTTGTGAGGGTGAATGAAGTTCAGAAGCTTAGGTAACCTTCTGGCACTTTGGAGTGGATTCAGTCGAGACAAATGTGAGGCCTGGAGCAGGTATATGTCTATATGTGCTTGAGTGCAAATCTAGATTGAGGGAGAGTTTGAGAGAGAGGGTGAGAGCAGAGAGAGAGATATGAGACAAGGCAAAGCTGCTGGTTCCTGCAAACAGAAGGAAACATTTTAATCAATATCTCATCCTCTCTCCTTCCAGAAAGAAACTTGCATCTCCTCTCTTCTGGATAAATACTTTTGAGATGTCTTTCATTTTGGCAGCTCTTGACAAACTGACTTACTTTTTGTCACTGGTAGCCTTTTGTGTCAGTTTGTCTTATAGCTGGCTGATATGAGAGATAATTCATCTGATTTGATCTGGGTTTGGAAAATTTGAGGGGCATTTTCAGCTGATTGCAAGTGGATTGTGACAGCTTTTTAATTTGGGATGCATCAATGATTAGCCTCAGCTTCGAATGCTTTGGAAGCTGACCACTCAGAGTATGTTTTTCTTCCTGAAATGAGGATAACTGACCTGAAATGTCTCTTTATATACCTATCCAAGGACTGAGCAACAACTGAAAGGATGAAACATTTTCGAAGGTGTGCCTGGAAGTAAAATGACTCTGTTTTAATCTGTGCAGGTGCTACTGGTGAAAAACGAACCCCTGTGAGAATAAGAGGATGCTACAACACAGTGTGCTGAGGATATGCCACTTCCTTCTGTTGGCACTGTGCAGTTTTGCCAGTGAAGACTTTGACTGGACCAAGAACGAAATGAGATCATTTCAATACGGCACATTTGCTTCAGGTAAAGCCTTACTCATGACAGCAAATAACACACAATAACAGCAAATATAAATGTGTTCTTTCAGAACAAGCATTAAAATATAAAGAACAATATAAGTCCGGTAATATATCAAGGGATATATTGTTCAAAACATGCAATATATGTTCTTTTACATAATGATCACAGCACAGTTACAATAAACAGTGATTAAAGCAAGTAAATACCACTGTAAATAATAATCATGTCTTACTTAAAAGGATAATTTACCCCTAAATTTAAATACTGTCATCTCACCCTCAAGTGGTTCCAAACCTGTATTTCTTTCTTCTGCTGAACACAGTATCAACAAAAGATATTTTGAAAAATTTCAGTAATATTTGATATAATTTTTTAGAAATTATTAATTTCAGGGTTCTATATAATGATTGCATATACAAACATATTCAAAAGGATTATACATACTGTTTTTATATAAATAGCAGTGTGTGTATCAATGCATTTTCAGGATTCTCTTGGGGCGCTGGCAGCTCAGCATATCAAACAGAAGGAGCATGGGATAAAGACGGAAAAGGAAAGAGCATCTGGGATGTGTTTTCTCACAAAAGAGGGAAAATTCACCTAAATGACACTGGTGACTCTTCCTGTGAAGGCTATCATAAAATAAAGGTGCAATGATTTCCTGATCAGAAATACACAATGATGTATGTCGATTCTTTGGTTCTAAGATAATCTTTTTAATGTATGTTTTAGGATGATATCGCACTAATGAAAGACATGAAGCTGAACCACTATCTCTTTTCCATCTCCTGGCCAAGGATTCTGCCCAGTGGCATTAGATGTACTTCAATTATCATCCCAAATAATAATACAAAAGTTTTCTTTTAATTTTTTACAAGAGTCATTACCAAAAGTTTTTCTGATTGTTTTTTTAGATGACTACATCAATGAGAAAGGCATAGAGCACTATGACAACTTAATTGATATGCTTCTGGAGAACAGTATCACGCCGATTGTGACACTGTACCACTGGGACTTACCTCAGGTAAAACAAAATCCCCACACAGGCAGACAATATCTGCTTCTGAAATCACAAACTGTATGTACTGTCTTATAGCTTCTACATTTGGAGTGAAACTGACTTAATGACCATTAAAAAGTATGTTCTATATAGTATGAATATGGCTAGTGTGAATAGAATTTGGACATACTACATCCGCAATGTTGTCTATCATGTGACCTACCGACGTCAGTTGCATCGCTCCTCTCCCGTGACATTATAGAATATTAAAGCAGGGAATGTTTCTGAATTCTCTTTCAACAAATATGTATGATACGTATGTCAGAGTACACATATTTAAACAGAGTATACATCAGTTTAACTTTTAAAATCATATCTGTGTTTTTTTTAGGTTCTGGAGGAGAAATATGGAGGTTGGCAAAATGACAGTATGGTCAATTTCTTCAACGATTTTGCCAATCTGTGCTTTGAGAGATTTGGCAATCGAGTCAAATACTGGATCACCTTCAACAATCCTTGGGTAAGAATTGTAAAAGTAGTTATTGTCTGGTATTATCTGTTTTAAAGTCCACTTTTATTTCCTTCCATATTTCCAGTCAGTTGCAGTGGAGGGTTATGAGACTGGAGAACATGCTCCTGGTCTGAAGATGAGGGGTACTGGTGCCTATAATGCTGCCCACAACATCATTAAGGTGATCAAAATCCACTGCAGTCCACTATAGTCTAATACAGTGCCTTGCAGTTTTTTCACATTTTGCTGCCTTAAATTAGTTTTGTTTTTCTAAATCAGTCTACACTCCATACACCATATTGACAAAGCAAAAACAGAATTGTCACAACTTTGTCAATTAATTACAAATAAAAAAACTGAAATAAGTACATTGCATAAGTATTCATACCCTTAACTAAATATTTAGCTGAAGCACCTTTTCAGCCTCAAGTCTTTTTTTTTTGTTTGATTCGACAAGCTTTGCTCATCAACATTTGGAAATGATCTGCTATTCTTCTCCTTACCTCTCAAGCTCTGTCAGGTTGGATGGGGCAGACGCACATTTTCAGGTTTCTAATATTTGATTGGGTTCAAGCTCAGGCTCTGTCCAGTCTGAGGTTCTGAATGCTCTGGACTGGGTTTCCATTAAGGCTATCTCAATATTTTGGTGCGTTGAGCTTTTTTTTCTATTCTGACGAGTCCCTCAGTCCCTGCTGCTGAAAAACAACCCCACAGCATGAGACTGCTACCAGCACACTTTACTTTTTGGATGGTACTCTGCAGGTGATGAGCAGTGCCTGGTTCCCTTCAAACATGATGCTTAGAATTGAGATTCATCAGACCAAAGAATCTTGTTTTTCAGAGTCTGAGGGTCCTTTAGGTGCTTTTTTATAAATTCCAAGTGTGTTTTTCTTTTGTCGTCACTGAAGAGAGGATTAAGTTTGGCCACACCGCCATAAAGCCAAGATTGGTGGAGTGTTGCAGTGATGTTTGTCCTTCTGTAGATTTCTCCTATCTCCACATATGATCATGGAGCTCAACTAGAGTGACCATCAGGTTCTTCGTCACCACTCTAACAAAGCCCTTCTCCATCACTTGTTCAGTTTGGTCAGGAGGCCAGCTCTAAGAATCCTGGTTGTTTCAAACTTCTTCTATTAAGGGTAACAGAGACTACATGCTTCTGTAACCCCTCAATGAAGCAGAATTTTTTTCTTCCCCAGATCTGTGGCTTGACGCAAACCTGTTTCTGAGCTCTACAGACTGTTCTTTTGACCCCAGGGCTTGGTTTTTGCTCTGAAATGCATTATCAGCTGTTGGACCTTTTATTAAGATGTATGTGTCTTTCCAAATCATACCCATTCAATTGAATTTGCCACAGGTTACCTCTACTCAAAGTCAAGTAACACCTACAAGCAATATGAATGCTCCTGAGCTAAATTCCAACTGTCCCAGATAAGGGTATGAGTACTTAGGCAATGGAATCATTTAAGTGTTTTTATTTTTAATACATTTGCAAAGATGTTAAAAAAACTTTTTTTTTTGCTTTACCATTATAGTGTATGGAGTGTAAAAAAGTAATTTAAAGCATTTTAACATAAGGCAGCAACATAAAACGTAAAAAAGTACTGAATACTTTCGCAAAGCACTAACTATAATAAATCATCAACAGAAAAAAATGTATATGCTAAGTTAGCAATGCAATGCTCTGATTATGAATAGCAGAGAAAAAAGCTAAATCTAAATAAAAATGCAAATAAGCATGCATTTAGGGATAGCAAACTATTACGAAAATACCTTGTTTTGGATAAAAAAAAAAAAAAGGTGAAATGAAGCTCATTTTTATCCTCTGCTGCACTGGCAGGCTCATGCCAAGGTCTGGCACACATACGATGCCCAGTGGCGAAACAAACAGAAAGGTAGACAAATAATTTTAGATATTGAAATTAGCTTCTACCCTGTCAAGGCGCAAAGGTCCAAACAGGTACAAATGTTTCTGCCATTATAGGTATGGTGGGCATCTCCCTGTCAGCTGACTGGGGAGAACCAGTGGACATCACCAATCAGCGCGATATAGAAGCCGCTGAAAGATATGTCCAGTTCTACTTGGGCTGGTTTGCCACACCACTCTTCCATGGAGACTATCCTCAAATAATGAAAGACTACATAGGCAAGCAAACCATAAATAAATGATAGGCTTATTTAGTTGGGGCTGATGATAATTTACAATTATTACATAAGAATTTCTGTGTTTAATTTCTGCAGGTAGGAAGAGTGCCCAGCAGGGCCTGAGTAGCTCACGCTTGCCTACTTTCAGCCCTCAAGAGAAAAGTTATGTCAGAGGCACTTGTGACTTCTTGGGCATTAGTCACTTCACTACACGCTACATCACACAAAAGAACTTTCCCTTCCAATCGTGCAAACAGCTACTTCACTGACCGTGACCTGGCTGAGCTGGTAGACCCACAGTGGCCTGATCCTGGATCAGAGTGGCTCTACTCTGTGCCATGGGGCTTCCGGCGTCTGCTTAGCTTTGTAAAGGTACATTGATACATCTCTGTAAACAACTATGCAACAACTACTTGCAGCTTGTGGCCAGTAGTCTGACTAGAAATGGCACACTGGCCTTTTGTGACTCAAATCCCTTTATTCATAGACACAGTATGGAGACCCCGTTATATACGTGACAGGAAATGGTGTATCAGAGAAGATGATGTGCACAGAACTGTGTGATGACTGGAGAATGCAGTACTTGAGGGATTACATCAATGAAATGCTCAAAGGTCAGAATCAATATAGAAATCTATGCCTTCTATTTTTTAATTATCTTACCAGTGGTTCTCAACAAGGAGGCCAGAGCAAACATATATATATAAATAGGTTTGCTCTGGCCTCCTTGTTGAGAACCACTGGATATATATTTATATACACTATATTGCCAAAAGTATTGGGTCACCCCTTTTAATGGACAGGTTTGAGCGCACTATTTGAGCAATTTCCAAGTGTACAAATCTTAATGTTTAAGCATATAAGATATTCTTAGGGAATTGCTACTGTTTGCCTTCTAATTGTCATATAGCGCAACATTTTGTTTGGACAGGACCCTTTTTCTATTCTAACATGACAGTTGCTACTCTGTGTATAAGGCCAAGGATCAATGATGAGTCAGTCAGTGGAGCTTGATTTCCTGGTCTGCAGAAAGCCAAGTCCTAACGATCTGTCCAGTGAATGTGTTACTGGTGTGACTTTAAATGCAGACCTTGAGCCAAAAACTCATCACCAAACATGGTGTAGGGCAGCAGAGAGAGCATATATATATATATATATATATATATATATATATAATAAAAGATGGAATGATTAAAAAAAGATGGAATAATCAAACTGAAATCATATTTATTTTTTCCCCATCAAAGACTATTTTATAGAAAAAACTTTAGAATTGTGTTTAATTAATTTCAACACTCCCAGTTTCTGTTAATAAAGACATTTGAAAACATTGTTAAACAGTCAGCATTTTAATAACTTCAGCAGAAATATCAGAGGAAATCTTTTAACCATTTTGATGGTTATGGATGGACTATGAATAGAGTTGGAAAATGGGAGGCCTTTCAGTCAAAAAAGTTGAGAACCCCCGTCTTAGAACAGACTGAATAAATTGAGCCATTGCACCTGATTCACAAAAACATTCAGAACATGCTAATCACAATTTATGGAAACTTGATTACAGACTGAGCATATGACTGATTAAGGGGCTATAAAAAAATGCATTCTTTCAAACACAAGAGTTCTACAGAGCTCCAAATCATAATTATCTTCATATGTAGATTGATAAATAAAGTCTATTCAATCACTCAGAGGAACATTTTTGCGTTTTGTTTTTTTCCTTCAGCGGTTAAAGATGGAGTGAATGTGAAAGGCTACACAGCTTGGTCATTGCTTGACAAGTTTGAGTGGGATGAGGGCTTCTCTGAAAGATTTGGCCTGTACTACGTGGACTTTGGCAGCAAAAATAAACCACGCTACCCAAAAGCATCAGTTCAGTACTACAAGCGCATCATCAGCTCGAACGGTTTCCCTAATCAGAGAGAGGTATGACTTCAATGAGTTTAGCATTAAAATTGTATGCTAAATTCATTTTTATTTCATCTTTTGAGTCAAAGGGTATAATAGTCTAAGCATTTTGGGGAAAATCTGTGTGATAAATATATAGTATGTCTTTATATTATGTCTTAGTTTACATCTTATGCATTTAAGTTGATAATGTTTACCACAGACTGAAAGCTGGAAAAGAAAGGCACTGGAAACATGCACCTCAAGTAACCAGCTCCTTGCAGCAGGTTAGTGTAACTGTTGCTGACTTCTCTGATACACTGGGCAGCACAGCCGGCAGTGATCTAGCTGGGGCAAATAAAAGAAAATTCTGTCACAAATTACATTTTCTATTTATAACCAAGCACAATATATAGAGAGGGAAATTATATGGTAACTTTCTAACAGGAATTTTCTTTTGTTTGCCCTTTCAGCTAGAAGAAAATCCAAGGGAAATAAAGAACATGCAGATATGCCAAAGGTTTGGCCAGTGCATGATGAAGTTTAGGTACAGGGCTGAGGATGTCATGTTTCATATGTTTTCTGTCCAGTGCTAGTGCTATACTCAAATACATTTTTGTTTTCACTGAATGTATCTTTTATTAGTTGTCACTGATTTACTGACTTGTTTTTCTCCAGATCCACTGATCAGCCACATGGAGATGGTCACAGAGATTGTCATCCCCACCGTGTGCACTCTCTGCATTCTTCTCAGTGCAGTTTTTCTCATGTTTCTGCTTAGAACACGAATATAAAACAGACTGCTTCACATTTACACAACTATATTTTTTTCACATTGCATGTGTCCATACATTTCTCTTTTTTATTGATTATTATTAATAACGATGACACGCCGAGACTTGTTTACATGTGAATTCAAATAAAATGGTCCACAAATGTACATCTGTGTTCATGAATTGTTGGACCATCCAAACAACTCTCAACAAATTACTCAAGAGGATAAGTTGAGGTTTGGGTGTTTGATTATGAGGTGAGAAATGTTAGATGGAAGTTTCTGAAACTATTTGTAAGCAGTTATGTAACCCTATTAACAATGACATTAGTATATGTGGCAAAAAAACAGACATTAAAACAAATACCATAATAAATGTGTTTGTGAAACCTTTTAAAATACTGAAATTCAGTGGGACTACTAACGTACAACATACTAATTAACGTCAATACATAGCCTAACGTTACATACATTGCAGTATAAGATCCATGTGTATGAGATCTGTGCTTTCAATAAAGTTTGAAAACCTGCATTATACCTGTTTTGGCATTTTGATGTGTCTACGTCGGTAAACTCGGGCAAAACTATCCGTTTTGTTTGTTGTGAAAGTCTGTCTCCAGTTCTCCGCGCCGGTAAACGTCGCTGTTCTACTGAATCTCCTCCGCCACGAGAGCAGCGACGCAGCAGAACCACTGACGTGCGCCGCAGCGGAGATTTTGATTGGCTGAGGGAAAGCCGCCCGCAGAAACTTTGTCTGTGATCCGTGTTGATGATCTCGTGCTGTGGTCGGTGTTGAAGTTTCGTCCTTTGACATTAGATATTCAGTAAGTTCGACGGACCGCACTGATATTCAGTTTATCACTGAGATTACTGTAACATCGGTTGGGCTTGATATCCAGACATGGGCGAAACCGAGGGCGATGTGCGGATGGACATTGTCTGGCGCCAAAATGCTGTGACCGTAACAAACAGCTCTCCTCTAACGCTACGTTTACAGTTATCTGTTCAGTTCAATGATTGTGCTAGGTGTGCTAATATAAGGATTAGTTCCGATAATTAAAGTAGGAGCCATTGTTTTGTACAGTTTATGTACTTTTCAGACTTTTTTTAAAACCCATAAACTGTATTATTTTCATAAATGAGTCAGTGACGTTGTTTGGATGAATATAGCCTGCAACGAGTGAGTTAACGTTACTCGACAGTCTTCTGAAATATAACGTTACTGCAAAAATAAGTTTATTTTTAGTCATTGTTCAACATTTTAACAATTTAACCCCTGGTTTCACAGATAAGGCTTAAGCCTAACGTTAGTCCCAGAGTAAAATGTAAATCTGAGCTGTTTCGACTGAAATAAACTTGCACTGACTGATCTTAAAATATATCAGTGCCTTTGTTTTGTCTCCAGATGCACCCCAGTAATGTTCTTTTTAAGCATGTTTATTAAAATACTTAAAATATCCCAATTGACCTATGGACTAATCTGGGTTTAGTCTAAGCCCTGTCTGTGAATCCGGGCCTAAGTCTTTTCTCTAAAGCCTAAAGTAGCAGTTCTTCTTTTCCAAACCTGTCCCCTGGACGATGCCCGCATATTTTTTGTATGTCTCCTTTATCTGCCAGATTCACTATCAGCCTCGTTATATAGACTAATGGACTAAAGCGTGGTCAGGGCAAGGGGGTCCTACCCAGGTTAGGAAGCACTGGCCTAAAATGTCACCCCCCTTCAGAACAGGTTTGGACTACTTTAAGTAATTTCATGAGTACAATCTTAAAGATTAAGCATATAATGATATTCTAGGGAATTGTGTGCTTCTAATTTTATAGCAAACAGTTTGGACAGGACCCTTTTCTATTCTAAATGTTGACAGTGCCTCTGTGTATAAGGACATGGTCAAAGAGAAATGAATATAGTTCAGTGTGGGCTTGACTGGTCTGAAAGATCTAAGCTGAACCATTCTGGTGTGACTATAATGCAGACCTTGAGCAAAATTCATTGGTGTACATATGGAAAGTCTTTTTTAGAGACACTTCCAAATTTTTGACAGAGGATGGAATATACAATTTAATTAAATAACACAAATTTGTCTTTCCCATCTTTTAGTAACAGTTTTGAAAACTAAAGAAAGGTGTTCCAATACTTTTTTCCATATAAGTACAAGTAATTTGTGTTTGGGGATGTGGCATTATGTGCTTACACGGATTATGAATACTATGTTTTGCGTTCATGCACATTTGGCCAAAAAATGCTTCGCAGATGGAGTATACGTGGGAGCTTTTTATTGTTCTCCAAACAGTGTAATTAACTTGCACAGATGGATCACAAGCCTCCCTTTTCACACAAAAATCTTTTTGTGTTCTGAAGTCGAACTAAGCCAAAGGTTTGGACGTCATGGGGCTAAGTGATTAATGACAACATTTTCATTTTTTTTGGGGGGGAGTATCCCTTTAAACATTTAGATTTGTACTCATGGAAATTACTAAAGTAGTCAAACCTGTTCATTAGAAGAGGGTGTCCCAATACTTGGCAATATAGTGTATCTGCAACAGTACAAAGACATGAATATTTAATGCTAAAAATGCTGAGGCAGTTTATGCTTGGCTTTCTGTTTGTAAACAACTCGCTGTAATATATTGGAACCGCTTTATAGAAGCAATATTGTGGAGATAGGTTGTTTCTTAAAACGGTACATAAAAATATTACTAATGCTAAATAATTTACTGACAACATATAGTATTTATTTGAAACTGTATAAATAAACTTAATTTCATAATTAAAAAAATATTTTAATTAGAATATAGTATGACATTTTATATTAAATAAATATATTTGACCACGGACCCCCAGAAAACCTAGACTTCAGAGGGTGATGATAACTGCTGTTTGTGTATTTGGTCACTTTAATAATGTTGTAGATTTATTGTTGAACTGTTGGTTATTCACCATGTCTTCCTGTTCAGAAACTGCCAATAATTTACTTGAACACCACTGAAAGTAGAATTAAATTGTGTTTATGTTCTAGAATTGATCATATGCTCCTATCTCTCTGTCGACAGGATCCCGTGCACCATGCTCGATCCGTCAGAAAATGGGCCTGTTTGACATACCAGATTATGAGCACATAGAAGATGAGAGATTCCCTCCTCTCCCTCCTCCATCATCGCCTGGTCAGGGAGACATCGACGGGGATCCTTTTGGCAATGGAGAGGGTCTGTTTTTCATTCTTAATCATTAAAAATGTAGATTTAAAGGGATTAATGGTGCTCATATGTTATAGGTGCTCTTTTTGCCCGATTGATGCAAGTATAGCAATGTGAGCTGATCCCATGCTACATAATCCCTGCTGTTCATACTGTACATAGCAGATTCGTCTGTGGAGTTTAATCTCACGTTAGGATGAAACCCACATTTTTTTGTGTGTAGGTGAGGAGGAAGGAGAAGTGTCAAAACTAGCAGAAGTGCCAGTGGCAAAAAGACGTACAGCGAAGAGGCCTCGGCCTAAACTGGATGCAAACAGGTACTGAACCAGATGCCAGTTAATTATAATTACTTCTGCATACATGCAGTGTATACATAATGTATAGCAAATCTCAGCAACCGGATTTTTTTAATTGTAAAATGTAACCATATTATCAGCCAGCTCTTTATACAGCTCTAATATACTATGTAGCATTTTTACTACTTTATTGCTTGTATCATCACAAAATGTAAAATATATTACAAAATTAAGATGTTATAAACATTAGCATCATGATTTTCTTTATAACTGCTTTAAAACAATATTTATTATGAAAGGTGCCATAAATAAATATGAGTTGACTTGAGTTTCTCCAGTGTTTATAATTCATCTCTTCTCTTTTAAGGTTGATTTCTGAGAAGGGTCTTCCAGCTTTGCGTACATTATTTGAAGATGTTAAGTTCAGAGGCAAAGGGCATGAGGTAATTACTAAATTTTTCACTTCATCCTCACCATTTGTGTGTGAGATATTGAAATACTCCTGAACTCGGGTGCTGTTATTGGTTATTCAACATTGATGTATATGAGTCAATGTGATCTGTGAATACAGTTGACACTGTGCCCCCTCTTCATTTATTTCTGATTCAGGCAGAGAATCTGAAGCTCCTCTTGCAGAAAACAGAGAACTGGGCCCATCGCCTATATCCTAAAATGCAGTTTGAGGAGTTCATTGATAAATTGGAGAGTCTGGGCGGTAAAAAAGAAGTTCAGGTAAGATGTCTGGCACTAATAAAAAAGATCACTTTATCATGAGACAAATTCAAGCTTAACTAGGGGCAGTTCACACAGATTGTGTTCTCTGCAGTGGTTGAGTTAGTTACTCAAAGAATGTCATATATTACTCATTACTAGTTACTCCTTTCAAAAGTAATATTGTTACTTTACTTGTTACTTTCCGGCAGCAGTAATACAATTACACTACTAGTTACATTACTTTTTCTTCACGCCCCACAGAAGTTTTAACTGTGTATCTTCCACATAAAATTCTTCTAGAATGTTCATAATAACATATTTCTGCCTCATCATTTGACCAAAATCCATGTTGGATCACAGTCCGAAGTTATGTTATGTTAATGTATGAAAGTAGAAGTGGGGACAGGAAGTGATAAGAGAGGGGAGGAAACGGCCATCAGTGGTACACAGACTCAGGTCCTATCCAACCAGTCTATTTTAAATGTTACTAGACAATGTCTAAGGCTGTTGCACCATGTCTCACTGTTTTTTCTGATGCCACACCTTGATTGCCATGTTTTTAATGTTATATGTGTGCTTTAACATTAACAACATGCAAGAATGAATCCTGTTTGAATACGATATTTAATCTTGAAAGTGTGGACCTCATTTTAAAAACCCTCAATGTGTGATATTGTACATCCTTAATGGAAGTTGTCTGTGCATCCTTTGTTAATGCTTTACTTTGTTTCTCCATTAGACATGTCTGAAACGAATTCGATTGGACATGCCAATTACACATGAGGACTACGTTGGTAACGATACTTTAACTTTTGGCTGTCTTGCACAACATTTGAAAGCAGCGGGTATAAATGAATTGACTTTCTACTCCCCTTCAGAGGAGGCTGAGGTTCTAGTACCGGAAGAGTCTGATCCAGCTGGAGACGAAGGTTTCCCTGAAGATCCGTTTGTCCATTCCACTCCTGCTCCAGCCTCTCTCACGGAGGAACAGCAGCAGCGCATAGAGCTCAACAAACGGCAGGCTCTGGAGAGGAGACTTGCGAAGCAGAAACAGTTAGGTGTGTGGAGTCATTAATATCATCACATTCATGTGGGTGTTTGTATGGTGCGTTATGATTCGAATGAAAGTTCTCTCATTTGCCTATAGTCCTGAAACAAATCTGGGTCCACTGTTATGCATATAGATTCAGCTGCTTGAGTCAAATTTTGTATCATTATTTTATACTTTTTTTCCTCCCAGAATCCTCTCAGAATTCCATCCAGGCAGATGCAGATGAACCATCAACCAGTTCTTCAGGACAGTACCTCAGTCAAGAGAATCAGGGCACTTTCGATCAGAGCACCTCAGCCCAAACGCCACTCAAACAAAAGAATTCCCCTTTATATGATAATGAGTGTGCTAGTGCAGCTCCAAATGGCATAGTTGATGATGATGATAGCAATTGAACCAATCCTTCCCGTTTGTACCAAGAGGACTGTGAATAAATGTAGTGTTTTGGAAAGGGCAACTGCAATCAGATGGGGCTTTTTTCATGTTTACCCTTGTAAAATCTTCCCAGTCATATGCCAAACATCTTTTCCAGCTCGTTGGTATGTTTTGTAATGCCAACCCAGGGCTTGTTCACCACAATTATCTTATGCGCACATTAATCTAGTTCAGTTTGCTTGCGTTTTGTCATATCATCTTTCATCCTCTGTGAGGATTTTGGTATATATTTGCTCAGATTCAAAACATTTCCCCTCAGGTTCATAGTAGGCTCTATGTGAATCAGAATAAAATCACCACTTGGCTGAAGTTTATTATAATGTCCCAATGGCAAGCACACAATACTGCAGGACAAAGTGAGCTTTTGAGGTTGACCCATATCACCTACCCCTCTTTTTCACTTTTTAATGTTACTGTCCGTTATGTTTATCCCTGTTATTTCAGTGTATATTTTTTTATTTTCTGAATAAAAATGTTAATGTAGAAAACCATTTATGTCTTGTGATTTGTGTAGACCTATATTTTGAATAGTGCCATCAAACTATTATTTGCATGCAAAATACGTTTTTTGTTTACATGTATGTGTAGTTATTATGCATATATAAATATACACAGTATATATTTAGAAAATATTTACATGTATATTTTTATATTATATATACATTTAGAAAAAAAAATTGGTTATCTACATGCATGTGTGTATTTATGTAAACAAAAACTTTTATGTTGGATGCGATTAATTCGTTTGACAGCACTAGTTTTGAAGTATATGATTTACAATCTGAACAGATTTGAAAACACTAGATACATGTCATACACTAAATGACCAAGGATCACACAATGCCTTTTAAAGTCATTCCGAGCACAAAATAAATATTTGTTACTAGGAGACACAAAATATTTTTTTTTATTTTTAGCTCAAGACTGATAATGTGCAAATAGTTTTGACTTTAAATTAGGGCACATATCTGGGTAAAAGTGTATTCCAGCATTCAGTAGAGATGCTTAAGAGTCTCACACTTTAATTCTGTAGAATCATAGAAGAAAAGGAAATGTGGATCATAAAAACATTGGTGAACATAAAACATACATTTTATTTAAAAATGTTTACATGATCAAAATGGAAAGCAGTAACAAATGCAAACATCTTGGAAATCTATAAGCCTGCTTCAAACAATATTTAGGTTACATATTGGTTTCTCTTAAATGTATTTCATTTCATGTGCCTTGACAACACACTGGAAGATGATGCCTAGACTGTATCTACAGTCCAAAAGCTGGTCTTCAAATATAAAGCCATTGACTTCACAGGAAACTAGGGTGAAGAACCTGACCAACTTTCCCTTGAGAATGCATGTATTGGACAATGCAAGAAACCAGTGTTCATAAATCCTGAGTAAGTGTAACTCATTTTGGTCACTTCACATCTGGACACTTCAATGGAAATCCATGACAAATATTACAAAACAATCCCTAAAGCTTTCTAGTCAGTTAGAAACAGCAGTAAAGGGCTAAGAAGATGCAGTGCAAGTCTGTTCCTCTGTATTTCGGATTTGACAGCCAGACAGATCCAGTAGGGCAAGTTCACTGATCTCCTGTAACAGGACATAGAGGTTTGGTGTACTGCTCTGTCTGAACTGCCTCTCCTCCCTGCTCAGTTTGGGCTTCCTCCCGCTCTCTTTCTTTGCCTGGAGGGAGGCTTCTTCTGCCAAGCGCACCACTTCCTGAACCAGCTCAGACCGACCGCGACCAGCTGTCTGTGACTCGGGTTGCACAGGGCAATGGGGCTTGTTGCTGATAAGCTCCAGACACAAGCTGTCAGCATGGCAACGGGACGGTTCTACAGAGATACGAACCTGCGGAGGAAGACAGGCACAAAAGGAAGGAGGAAAACATTAGAGGATGTAACAGACATATCTAACAGTCCAAATAAAGGTGCCACAACAAGGTGATTTTTGCTGTTTGCTGAGAATATACTTACTGTAACGTGGTCAAAGAGGTAAAATGTATGAGTTCCAGTGCTGGTGCAGGTGCTGATCCTGTCAGGGTATCTCTGCAAAGTTCCAGCCTTCCACTCGCACCTTCCATTTCCATCAATACTGACCACCTGACCCTCTCGATCCTTAAGATACGCGGCTCCCTTCACACCATACCTGTGTGAATAGATAAGTGTTACAGCAGCTTGAAATCAAACAGCATGTCCACATTATATGCAAGAGATACTTTTAGCATTCATTTTCATTCAAAAGTTTGGGGTCAGTAAGATTTTTTTTTTTTTAATAAACATTACTTTTTAATTATTTCCCTTTTTAATTCAGCATTAACTTGTTACAAAACATGCTTTCCATTTCAAATAAATACAGTTTTTTACTTTCTATTCATCAAAGCAAGACAGCCTAATTGTTTTCAACACTAGTAATAAGAAGAAATGCTTCTTTAGCACCAGATCAGCATATTAGAATGATTTCCGAAGGATCATGTGACACTGACGACTGAAGTAAAGGCAGCTGAATATTCAACTTTCCACATGTATTAAAATAAAATATTACAAATTTATATCTCACTATATTACTGTTTTAATGCATTTTTGATCAAATATCAGAGTGTGCATACATAGTATGCATATTAGTGTACACTTGTCTTAATTTTTTGTGTGTTACATTTTCTTTGGTACAAACACCAAGTAATATTCCATAAGCAGGTCATTACTGTGGTACGAAGGCAAGAAAGCCATTCGCTCGGACAGCATAGATCACAGCATTAGCCACACAGCGCTCGTCTGTGTTGGAGTCCTTGTCTCTGAAGTAGAGGCACTGGAAGAGCTCTGTGGACTGCTTCTGTGTGTGCTGGGCTGCCTGTCACACAAACAGAGAGCGCAGAAAGTGTTGAGGTAATTTCCCGAGAATTATATGTGACCCTGGACCACAAAACCAGTCTTAGGTTGCTGGGGTATATTTGCAGCAATAGCCAAAAATACACTGCATGGGTCAAAATTATCAAATTTTTCTTTTATGCCAAAAATCATTAGGACATTAAGTAAAGATCATGTTCCATGAAGATATTTAGTAAATTTCTTACCATAAATATTTCAAAACTTAATTTATGATAAGTAATATGCATTGCTAAGAACTTCATTTGGACAACTTTAAAGGCGATTGTCTCAATATTTAGTTTTTTTTGCTCCCTCAGATTCCAGATATTCAAATAATTGAATCTTGGCCAACTATTGCCTGATCCTAACAAACCATATATAAATGGAAAGCTTATTTGTTCAGTTTTCAGAGGATGTATAAATCTCATTTTCGATAAATTGACACTTAAGACTTAAGGTTTTGTGGTCCAGGGTCACATATTACTGCAGTTTTACTACAATAAAGTATTGATGCAAAAGCTAATGACCCCCACTCACTCTGTTTTTATTGTTGATATGTTGAGCTAGTTCCTCGAGTTCTTTGTTACTGGACAAGGGTTTGCTTAGTGATCCTTCCTTCTCCAGCTGAATTGCAGCCATGAGCATCCGGTGAACTAATACATCGGCATAGCGTCTGATTGGAGAGGTAAAGTGAGTGTAGCGATCCAGAGCAAGACCTGAAAATGACAAACAGCAAGACCAAATTTAAGCTTTCATCTTTTTCTTAGTTCTAGCAAGCAAATTGACCAATATGCCTCTATGTCAATTAAGGTTTTAAAGGGATAGTTCACCCAAAAAATAAAATTTTTATCATAATTTACTCACCCTCATGTCGTTCCAAACCTATACAAGTTTCTTTCTTATGTTGAACATAAAATAGGATATTCTGAAGAATGCTGGAAAAGTTAATGGCCCACATTTACTTTTATAGTATTTCTTTCCCTACTGTGGAAGTGCTTGGTTCTTCAAAATATCTCTTTTGTGTCTCAACATAAGAAAACGTATACAGGTTTGGAACGACATGAGGGTGAGTAAATAATGAAGGAATTTTCATTTTTGGGTGAACTATTCCTTTAAAGCATGATAGAATGTTTATTCATACTACTACTACAAAAATTGTGGTCTATAGCATCTGTAATCTGCAATAATGAGATTACAAATGATCTGTAATGATGACAGAATGAAAAGCATGTACCGTAGTGATAGTACTGTTCTTCAGGGCAGGCTCCTGTAGAGAAGTAAAGGGCATTAGACATTGCCTGGGTGGCCATCATTCTCAATAACTTGTTCACCAGGGGGTCCTGAGGATCCACCGCTTGTTCCAGAGAATCAGCAAGAGCTCTGTTTGACCTAGATGAAGCAATGCAGACACATGTAAATATACATGCATGTATGCAATCTATCTCTCACCATACTGATTATATTACTATTCTATTAGATTTATTTATTTTGGCTCTATCTTTATTTAGATATGCAATACTGTTCAAATGTTTGGAGTCCATAACATAAAAAGAAAATACTTTTATTCAGCACTAATTATTTAAACTAATCGAAAGCAACAGTAAAGGCATTTAAAATGTTACAAAATATGTATTTTTCAAATAAAAGCTGTTTAAAACAAAAAAAAAAAAAAAAACAATATCAGGTTTTCACAAAAATCTTAAGCAGAACAACTGTTTTGAACACTGATAAAAATAAGAACAGTTTCTTGAACACCAAATTAGCATATTAGAATGATTTCTAAAGGACCAAGTGACATTGAAGACTGAAGTTATGGCTGCTGAGAATTCACATTTATTTACAATATTACAGTTTGTACTCTATTTTTGATCAAATACATACAGCCTTGGTGATTTATTTCGAGAAAATCTTACCCAAAGTTTTGAAAATTATTTTTACCTTGTATCAATACTAAAGCCACGGGCCTTGGCACAGTCGATGAGGTGATTGAAGAACTCCTGTTTGGGGGGTGGGTGATGACGCAGAAGAGCTTGATGTGGAAAGCTCTCCTGTATCTTGCGTGCCACCCAGTGGTTGGCATAGATCATACACTCTGCCACAGTCTCATGAACTTCCAGAGGCTGTTTGGGCACAAGGGCTATAATGTTCTTCTCCTCATCCAGCTCAGCCCTCACCTCCACCCCCTCCAACTCCAGAGCACCACCCTTATCTCTCTGTGCACGGAGGTGTCTGGCCACCCTCGTCAGGGTCTCCAGGGCTTGCAAAAGTTCAGCCAGTTTCTGGCCTCGCTGTGAACCCTTGAGCTGGCTTAGCTCAGGTACTTCGACCTCCTCGCCATTCAGCAGACTCTGGGCCAGCTCATAGTGAAGCTGATAGGAGGAGCGGATTAGAGTGCGACCGTACCAAACCGTACACACATCCAGAGTCTCAGCATCCAGCTCCCACAGCACACTCATGGCATACCTGGAACATATCCCAAAGTGATTCCCTGTTATTTTCTATTAAAGAACACAGAGAGAAAATCCAGATTCCAGCAGCATATTATGTCAAGTCTCAAAAATCAGGGAAAGGTTTGTATGTTACTCACCGGTCCACTCCTCCAAGGAGGGAGCACAGATCAGCACTCAAAACTGCTGGCAGCATGTCATACCTGCGGTCAGCCAGGTAGTAAGTGGTTGCCCTGGGTTAGGAAAAAAAAAAAGATGCAACTTATTTAATGTATACTTTTGTTACTGTAGAATTAGATGCTATTTAAATAGGATACAAATGCACACTCAGCACATAAATTTGATAATAAACATACACTACCATTCAAACGTTTGGGTCAGTAAAGACCCATTCACACGAAGAGCAGTAACTATGAAGATAATGATAACGCTTTAAGCTTTAGTAATTCTAAACTCATATTCTATGTGAATAGGGAAGTTCACACCAGAACCACTGGAATCACTTTCTGAATTTTTTTTTTTCCAGCTGATGAAATATGAAGACATAGTCAGCCA
Organism: Ptychobarbus kaznakovi; assembly: GCA_027422405.1. Classification (NCBI taxonomy): domain Eukaryota; kingdom Metazoa; phylum Chordata; class Actinopteri; order Cypriniformes; family Cyprinidae; genus Ptychobarbus; species Ptychobarbus kaznakovi. Next base: position 13,249,634 of record CM049798.1, read on the forward strand.
ATGAGAATCCACCTGACTTAAGCTCGAGCATTTAAGCAGCAGACACCAGAAACTGCAGCGTGCATTTATAAAAAGCAAAAATTTTATCATTCTTGATGAAGATACGGCTTAAGATTGTTTTTTTATTGATACTTTTATTAAGCAAGGACACATTAAACTGATCAAGTAACAGTAAAAACATTTTTATAATGTTACATAAGATTCATATTTCAAATAAACTTTCTTTTGAACTTTCTATTTACCAAAATGTTCTAAAAAAGTATCACGATTTCCACAAAAATATCAAGCAGCATAACTGCTTTTAAAATGTATAATAATAAGAAATCAGAAATGTTTCTTAATCTCCAAAAAAATATTTTAAAATGATTTCTGAATAATCAGGTAACAATGAAAACTGGAGTAATGGCTACTGAAAATTCAGCTTTGCCATCAAACAAATAAATAAAGTTTTCAAATGTATTAAAATACAAAACAGTTATTTTACATTGTAATAATATTTCACAATATTTCTTGTTTTTCCTGTATTATTGATCAAATAAACAGTCTTGTTAAACATAACAGATGCCTTTCAAAAACAAAAACATCTTCCAATCCCTGAAATTTTGAACTGTAGTGTATGAATAATCATTATTCTTGTGTACCATCAAAATATGAGACTAAACAATTATATAAACACACAAAATAAAAATATTAAACAATAATATACTCTATTAATCCACTACTATATTTTGTATAACTGGCAAATTTCCATACCTTGACTGTGCCTCTAAATCTGTAAGAGAGCCCTCCCTGACAAAGTAAGTGACATCGGCAATGTGGACACCCAGCTCTAACCGCTTCCCCCCAGGCAGAGTGCGCACAGACAAGGTATCATCCACATCCTCACAGCCCTTGGGATCGATACTGAAAACCAGGTGTGTGTCTCTAAGGTCCCGCCGAGAGGACACTTCACTGCTGTCCATCTGCCACCGGTTCTCCTCAGTGTTAACTGGCATCTCTCGCAACTAAGGAAACATTCAAAAACACTGACTTTTATAGTAAAATAAAATAAAAGTAATTTTTGCCTTACACTCTATTTGTAAGGCAAAAATCGCAGTTTAAACATTTGAAATAATTGAAATCAGATGCCGACACTATGACCCCACCTGTGCCTCTGAGAATGGTGGAACATGGATGCAGTTCTCCAACAGGATGGTCTGAATCTCAGTCTCCAGCTCGCCTGCTTTCCCCAGCACTCTCACACAGTGGCCATTGGGGTAAACAGAAGTACTTTCCCACAAATCCAGACGCACAATCACTCTTTGATCCTACACAGAGAAGAAATATTAAAGATTACACATACCAAGTATCTCACACATACCAAGGCTACATTTATTTGAACAAAATTACAGTAAAAAAAAGAATAATATTGCAAATTAATATTGAATTGTTTTGTATTTTAAGTGTTTTAAAACGCAATGTATTATATAATATGATAGCAGAATAAACAATTAACAACAGTTGTGCTGTTACATTCGTGAAAACATTCATTGAAAAATAAATGCATTTAAAAAATAAAAATTTTGATATCTTTACGGTCACTTTTGATCAATTTAGTGCATATTCAATGAAAAAGAGTAATTATTTTATTTAATTCTTCAGCCATTGATTTCAAATTTTCTACTAAATATTTAAGAACTAACAAATGGTGTCAACAATAATGTAAACATTACACTTGCTGCAAAAAAGATCTGCTAATCTAGCCTTCATTGGCAACCATGTTGCATATAAATGCTGAATTATATCTCCACCTGCAGAGCCTCCGCCTGCTGTGTGCTGATCCGGATTTTAGGGATGCGGTAGTCCCATGGAATAACCAGAATCTTTTTTGAATTTCGACTCTGTGACTGCACCTCCTCAAGAGGAGGAAAAGTGACAACATAGTCTCTCCAGTTCCTCTGCAGAATACCCACAACCCTGCCTACAGGAAAGAGAGGAGAGAGTCAAAAAACAACCACAACTTATACAACTATCCATCTACAGCGAGGTCCAAATAATCATCTCCAACATTGAAACTTTGGAAATGTTGTCATTTGAACCTGAAAGTTACCTTAAAATGAAGAACACATTTTTTTCAATACAATTTTCACTCAAACACAAAACTATTTGTAATTAATGCATGTGTATCAATTTTCACATTCTGCTCAGAATGTTCTAGACCAATTGTAATCATCATATACTCATGATTACCTGTGGGCATAGGCTGACTCTGTGTTTCCTCCAGTGGCTGCTCCTCCCCTTGACCCTCTTTTAGTGCCATAGTCCTGCCTTTCCACTCATTACGTGGCAACAGCTCTATGACAACCACGTCTCCATGCACCGCCCGGTTACGATGCTTTGCTCCATTTATCAGCACGTCACTATTTAGCTCTAAAAACAAGTGATCATACAGGCAGAATCAAAGGTAAAAGACCATAATACCATCAGCATCAATATAAGTCATATTTGAAGGACTGATACAAGTATGTTGGAACAACCTGTATTTTTGCTGGCTGAACCCTCATAACGGACAAAAGCCTCATTCTGTGCTCGATGTTTGTTCACACTGAGGATGCCCTTTAAGAGAAAGGAGTGGGTTGGAATGCAGTTTCCAGAAGCCACTACCAAGAAAAGGATCTGGTTTAAATAACAGGAGTGAGAGACACTTACCTGAATGTACCTGCCAGATTTGATGCCAGCCTCCAGCACCTCTGCAGGCAGGTGTTCAGCGTACACTTTCTCTACTCCCTCACTCTCTCGCTCTTGAAGAGTCTGAGCAATGGAGTTGTACAGATCCTGGGCGGCCTGCAGGTCTGGCCAGAAACTTAACAGGTACTCCTACAATAGAGTACACTGGTGTTACCAATGGACAAGTATGTTGGTCTCATTTAGTGGTTATTAAACATATCTGACTCCAGAAAGATATTGACAGTCAACATCACAGATTTCACAGGACAATAAAATAAAAGAATATACCTGAGTTGAGATGACATACACTCCACTGTTTAAGGCACTGAATTCTGAAATAGCGTCATTATCTTCTGTAATCATGACCACCGGCTGGAGTCCAGCTAGATGATTATAGTACCAAACTGCTGCATTGTACACATTTCTGGAACAGAATGCACATAGTGATTTCTTTTCTGCAGCTCAGGTCACTGAATTGTCTATGTGCTCACTTCTCAAAAAGGTTGAATTTGCTTTAAAAAAAAGGTTTTAATAATTACACTTGCACACTTCTATTGTATATCGAAAGTCAAAGTGCATGACATTCTTTACATTTACATTTATGCATTTAGCAGACACTTTTATCCAAAGCTAATTACAGTGCATTCAGGATACACATTTTTTGTCAGTTTGTGTGTTCCCTGGGAATTGAACCCACAACCTTTTGCGTTGCTAATGCAATGCTCTACCACTGAGCCACAGGAAGACACACTTGCTCTTTACACTTGAGGTTGATTAAAAAAGAATAGTTTATTATACTATAGCCAGGGTTTTCAAAGTGTGGGGCGCACCTATCTCGGGGCTTGCACTTATTTGTATTAAAAATGCTTTAAATTAATTTTTTTATCCCTGCATGGTTTTTGTTGTTGCACTATATACATACATTTTGAACTGAAAATGAAAAAGAAAAAGCATTTTTTGAAGTATTGAAAATTCTACAAAATTAGAGGGTGGGGAGGCACCATTGTGTATGTTGTGTCAAAAGGGAGGCCCACTGTCTATGACTTTGAATAGGCCTGCTCTATAGTCTATTAATACTCTCAATAACCTTTTCTCAAAGTAAACAATGCCTAAAAGAAAGAGTAATACTCTACAGTCAGGACTCGCCTTGTATGCCATTTGTCCAGAGACTCGCCCTTGTCTCTGGGGCAGTAGCAGTACTGCTGAAACTCATTGGCAAACAGCACACAATCATGGCGAGGGTCCTTCAGTAAAGCACGCAGTCTGTTATAGTGCCTGTACAAGACAAAACAAAACGTAACTATGAAAGCAACCTGAAAAACTTACCCTTCCAAATTTCCTGAGGGAATTTTCCTATTTTATTGACACACAATGCTAGGATTTACAATACTTGGTTAAGTTAATAATAAGTAAATTCAAATCTGATGGGGTTGACCTGCGTCCACGGGTGTGCTGGTAGGCTGTCTGGGTCAAGACGATCCCCTGCAGCTCCCTGAACTCCAGTATCTCCAGGAAATCCCGAACCGCTCCCACATCGGGAACCACATAGTGGGTCACTTCTCCAGACAGCACTTTACCATCTATTGAAGCGCAAATGATCAATATTATATGGCAAACAATTATTATCTTACTATCTAAATTCGGAGCACAATAAAATAATACCTCACACACAAAAACATTATTTGCAGGATGAACTACCAAACTACCATATTTATTGTCTGATGTTTTAGTAACAATAAATACTTTTGTTAGGTAATTGACCCCGCAATTAATGTTTTATTTTATTTATTTATTTTTTGACCTTCAATTAATGTTTGCATGTTTGAAGAATTCTCTAAGATAAATCACTGATCATTACCAGTTTAGTAAGGTGAATAAAGGGTTAAGTGGTACAACCTGTAAAATTACTTTTGTTCCATTCCTGAACATCTTCATTAAGTTCAACCTAAATGAGATGATTGATTCTGATATCATTCCAGAGGGCATTATACCACATTTAGTCAACAATATACAGTGCACAGCATAAATGAGTACACCCCCTCTAAAACTTAAATTCAGCAATTATAATTACTTTGAATAACTGAGGAAATGTAACCGTTTGATTAACTGCTCGTCGTCAAACATTTCAAGAACATTCTTCCTCTCCTGAAAGATTTGCGCACGTCTCTGTCTCCTCAGCCATCACAAGCCCCTGCTGGAAACTCCTGACCACTTGAGAGACCTCTCCAGCTGTCTAAAATAACTGGGAGAGTAAGAGTGATTCTTAGCTTTAAGAAATTTGATAACTTGCCTTTATACTTATGTTTGAAAGTAGGAGTACATTTCATGAATTCTCAGCACTTAAGATTAAAATGGCACTTTGAGAAGCTTGATAAATACAGGCCCAGATAATTTAAGGAGGTCGACCTCCAGGAGTTAAACGGGACAGATGTGATGACAGAAATTTGTCATGAACTTGTACACTCAGGTCAGAGAAGTATACTTAAAGTTCTGGAAGACATACTAAGTACTAGAATATTATACATTTGCTGAAAGAAAGTGTACTCAATTCTGCAATCATTCATTTAAACACAATAGGCTAATTTACTTATCTTACAGAAAGTATTGGCATATATTTAGTTGTTTTTATTAAGTATGTTTAATACATTTCAATGTTGCCATCTTTCCATTAATTATATTAGTAATCATTAAGAAAATACATATTTTATATTTATTCAGAGGTGGTGTAACGTTACTCATTTATGCTGTGCACTGTATGTATATATATATATATATATAAATATATATATATATTATATATATATAATATATATATATAATGTGTGTGTGTGTGTGTGTGTGTGTGTGTGTGTGTGCTGTGTGTGTGTGTGTGTGTGTGTGTGTGTGTGTGTGTGTGTGTGTGTGTGTGTGTGTGTAATCACTTTAATAAGCCAAATGAAAAAGGATTTCTGAGTCGATGTAAGTTAACAATTCGTAAAGCTGTAGTTCACTGTAGAATGTAAAGACCACATAATTTAAGATTGCTTGTTGTTAGTTACCTAGCTCTGTTGGTATACTGATCCATTAACTATAATAATAATAATTAATAATAATAATAATAAAGACGTATTTCATGTTGTTTTGGCTCGTGTTCTCCCTACCGTTATGACAGTCCGCTTGACAGAGGGAGCTTCCACAAGGCACCTGTTCCCTCACATAGTGCTCCCGAACAACGCGGACCTTTCTACCCTTTGAGCTGTTCAAATGTAAAACTTTCTCGGTTTTAATCATGACCGGACCTTCACAGTAAACTACTAACGTTATTGGTAACCTTCAACAACAGCCTGGGCTCCATCATTCTTCTTTGCCATGTTTGCGATTGTTTTCTTTTAATGTTTGAAAGGAATCTGCGCCATCTACAGGACTGGAGAACGCAAACAAGCCCACACAGCTTCAAGCAGGCCTACTCTTAATAATATTTTATTATACAATAAATCAGACACAGAAACAAGTATTATTCTATTATTTTATTAGGTATAATAATCTGAGAAACTACTGTCATGTTTATTCTCTATTTAGTTTAGAGCTTTTTTAAACTAAAAAAAAATCGTCAAACATTATCGGCTCAGAAGAAAGGTATTTTAGGCCTGTGTCTGAAAATTCAACGTGGCAAAAAGCCAATCAGTGTTGGCAACTTAGCAATTTTATTGCTAAATTTAACAACTTTTCACACTACCCTGGCAACTTTTTCTTCCAAAAGAATCTTGAGCAACAAATTTAGCTATTTTTTGCCATATTATTCAATTTGATAATAATAATTTAATAATTGTTAATTTACGATACACCATAGCTTGTACTTGTGATTGTTGATCAGTTAGTTAAAAATGGAAAAGGTACTAGTACATTTCAGGACATTATGTGTTATGCATTATCCATTATCCATTGTAACCCTGTAACCCAAAAAAACCTTGAACGTATAACCTTACAAAAACAAAATAATACTTAAAATCCAATGGGTAATTTAAAATTGCAGGTAAAAAAATAATATATAATATATTAAAAAAAAAATAAATCCAAAATATATACCTTACAAATTCAATACAGAAAATCCCTTAATATTAACATAGTAGATTGTGTCAGACTTTTCTTAGAGTGTAGCACACTAACTAACTACTAATACACTGCTCAGAACTATAATTGTTCAGAATTTTTGCAGAGATTTGATGTAGTGACACATTTATGCGTAGTAATTACGTAATAATGTCATCGTGCAATGACATCCCAATGTCTTTTTTAGCGACAAATCAACCTTCCTTTAGCAACTTCCCCTGAAAATGAGTTGGCAACACTGAAGCCAATAGATGTTCTCCCACTTCACATAATCTTGATCTTCTATCTAAACCAAAACTGCTGTGCACAGAGAAGCTGAGTCAAAATGCGGATCATTTCCACCATCTTGCATATACAGGTTTTGACATTATTCAATAATTGTGTCAAATAAACAACCTTCTTGAACAATTAGAAGCAGACATGCAATCCAATACTTTGCAATTCCAATAAAAAGTCCCCAGTATAGAAATATTCTTCAGATTTTGGTTCCTTCTGATAGTCTAAAACATTCAAACAAAAGACACTACTTAACATTAAAAAATGTCTTGATTGTTCAGTTATGTAAAATTGCTTTGTGATTGTTTTGGCAAATCACTTTAAAATGACAATGAATTCTTAATTACATCCTTTTGTCTTCACATGGGTGCAATATTAAATAAAATGTCTTTGGCATCACAGATTTGTTCTCATTTTGAACGTCCCTGTGGGAAGTTGGTCATCTGGATGTTGTCTCTTTGTAGTCCTGGATTGTCGTAACCAAATCCATCAAACTTCAGCTCTAGTGGCTCACTGTTATCCAGTCGGAGAACTTTGAAAAAATGATATGAATGAGAGCCTCACAGTGAAAAAAATGATTCTGTATTATGTTCAGCCCTTCACATATATTCACATGGGTCTTGGTTCAAAGTGATGCAAATAATGACAGGTGAGTTTTATATTACCTGGATCAGGTGACATCTCTTCCACCAGTTTTCTGTGTGAGAAGTCTCTTCTGTTCCTTCGATTCAGGAAGATAAATGCTCCCAAGGCCAGGACCCCCACTACAATCCCGATGACTAGGACGATGGTCCATGCCTGCCCTTTCTTGCTTTCGGTACCATCTGAAACATCTGAAGATAAACCTGTAAACACATATCTCATGTTTATTAACGAAACAACACTTGACCACATTAGCGATTAAAAAACAAACATTTTAAAATGTGTCATGGACAAATGTTTTGTAAATTCGGACCAACACTATCAGAGGACTTTCTAAAGTTACAATTTTTAAAGAGCTTTTTTAAAGTCGTCATTATCCTGAAATGTATTAGTATACTTCATCATGCCAAAACCATAAAATCTGAATATATATCAAAATAATTCTGAATATGCAAATATAACTCTTCTTTTCAATTCAGAATGCAGATTGGACACAGATCGGTTAGAGTCACATTCACTCAAAAGTTCATGTAATTTGTTCTCCAGCAATGTTCTTTGTCACATTGGTCCACACCTGACCCCCGAACGGAGCCCCTCCCAATATCTGCAGGGTGAACACCACTCTTATTGTGAGGGAAGTGAGGTGTCAGTGACTCGATACTCTGGCCCAGAGCAGAGGACCAACAAAGCCTGAAATCCAATCCAAGTTGGAGGAACAGCAACAAATATGTATTTTATGACTGAATTGAGAAGCTAAGAATGAGGGTTAGCTTGAGGGATGAAATAAAAAGATTTGTGTGATCTTTGTGCTATGGAACTGGAGAGCGAAATAATGCTTATAAAAGGTCAAAACACTATCACTGACCCAGATTTGGAGGGAGAATTCTATTTCAACTAAACCTTTTGTCTATCATCATATCATTTTAATACTTACTGTTCAAAAGTTTGGCGTCTGCAAGATTTTTTATGTTTTTGAAAGAAATCTCTTACACTCACCAAGGCTGCAATATTTAAACAATAATACTGTAAAATGTTTGTATTAATTACTGAATGTGTTAAAAAAATTACTGATTTATCAAATGACAAAACTTCTCAGCCATCGAATTAAGCTTAGTCTTTTTTATAAACACTGATTATAAGTACTTGATCAATGCTGATTTGTGAGTCTCACCTCTTTCTGAATTCTCTCTGGTGTCAAAAGGATCGGTCTGGTTTACTTCTGTATCCTCTGGGGCAGGAGTCGTGACGTCTTCAGGGAAGGTAGGTGGAATTGCTGCTGTTGTAGTTCTGGATACTGGTGGTTCAGTTGGACTCACTGTAGTTTCGTTCTGGGCACTTTCATCTTTTGTTGTGGTGGTCGGACTTTTAGTAGTGCTGTTGGCTACATCATCTGAGGGCAAATATCCAGAGCCCGATTCATTATGGCTGCTCTCTGTCGTGGTAGTCTCAGGTTGGGGAGTGGTATACGTGTCATTAAGAGCAGATTCATTTGTGTGTTCTGGCTCTGGTGTGGAGGTATTTGTGGCTGTGTCCTGTGTCAGTGTTTCATTGGATTCTGCTGATGTATCTGAGAACTCAGAACTTGAATTAAGTGCAATCATTGGAGGTAGTGTTGTAGCAACGGCACCGTCCGAACTAGCTTCCTCGGCAGACTGCTCAGAGCTCTGATCCAATTTTGTGTAATTCTGCTCTCCTGCTGGACTATAATAAATTGAGCCAAATGTTTGTCCTTCATTTTCTGAACTGTTCACTGGTTTGGCTTGTGCATCCTCGTTGCTTTGTGTGTCTTTACTTGGTTGAGCAGTTTTTTCCTCACTAAATGTTTGTTCTCCATTGTTGTCTGTAATCTTCATCACTTCTTTTCCAGTTGTCAGGTATCTGGGTGGTCACTTGTTGAAATGTCTGAAGTATGAAGAGGAGTGCAAGTGTGATGCCTAGTGGCAATTTCATATTTGGTTCCTCTACCTGCCAAAATAAGACATGTTACTGTGTGGAGTGAATGTGTATATCACAACAAAAAAACAAAAACATAAGCAATGCCGAAAATATTAATAAATGCAACATAAATGATATTGCATAATCATACTGGCCTCAATCAAAAGTTTTATCCTGACAAAATGAATCAACATTTGGGAGAAGTAAAACCTATGATGTCTCTATATACAAAATGAAAGTGTACTTTCTCAGAAACCTCTATTGAGCAGCCCTTTGTTCCACTCCCATGAGTCCTTTTCACTGAAGTGTATCGAAGCCCTCTTGATGCAAGTGTAATGTACACCTTTCAACCATGTCAGTACATTACAATAACAGGAGGTGAGCATACAATATCCTTGTTCTGTGTATGTTGTTCAATGTACAAGCCCAAATTATATTTGGATGCACATTTTGACAAAACAAAACACAAAGAACAAAGTGATGCTCATAAAAATATTTGTATAAATATTTAAATAATATGCTTTGAAGGGGCATGATAATGTCAGTAATTATATCTATATTATATTTTGATGTGCTGTTGAACAGACGCACCCACACTTAACGTGACTAACAGAGGAACTATTTCCATTACATCTTCACTTCAGTTATTCCTGTTTGTCCAGTTCATCTGCTATCATCTATTATTGCCAGCCACCAACAAAAGTAAAATTAAACAGTGATAATGTTACAGAAATGAAAGGGTTTGAAGGAATAAAGAGTACTTGGGCTCCACATTTGTGGCCTGTTTTTGTGTGTAGCCTAGAACATTTAATCTGTCATATCTGAACCACATGTTGTGTTATTATTTTTATTATTTACAACAAATATAAATTTATTGTATTGCTGTTCTTTATTTTACAGTCAGTTTCTGAATTATATATTTGTCAGTTGTTGTTGTTGTTGTTATTATTATTATAGTTTGTATTATATTATTGTGTTTTCTGGCATTATTCTGAGCAAACGTGAAGTCTATATGAAAATGTAAAATTCTAAATTTAAAGTACATGTCTATTAAATTAGAAATGTAAAATAGCACCATTTTAGACAGTTCTCTCTACCTCCTGTAGGAAAATATTCTATTAATAATCTTAGAATGTGCCAGAACAGGTTTCTCAGTAATGAGTTTGTGGTATCTCTTATGTGGAAGTCATATGATGTCAATAATACAATATTCTGGTTCGTTGTTTATTAGATAGTTCATCAGTGTCAAAAAACTCATACTAATATGTATAATTTATTAATATAATTAAAAGCCTTATTGGTATGTGGCACCATCCGTCAAACATCCCAAAGGTAATTAATTTTTTAAGTTATTTGTAATCACGATTCCTTCGACGAATCACAATTTCAATAGCCTTCATAGCACTGACATCTAATACCAACACTCCATTTTACACCAAACTAGGCCAGATTAAATTTAATGCAGAATAACATTCCTTAATAGGTTTCTATGTATTAAAAATGAAAACTGTGTACCTACCTGAGTGCTGCCGGTTGGACTCGGGTGAGATGATCGAGGCAGGTTGAAGTAAAATGGTTTGAGAGTTCAGAGAGTGTTCTTTCAGAGACAAGAGGCAAGGGGAGGGATCTGTCTCACTTGTGCTACCTGGGAACTGGCCTTTCCTGAATTTGCAACTGCAAACCACACCTCTGCATCAAACTTCCTAGATGCAAATGAAGCACTCATGTGCGTCTGTTGTAGATTTGAAACTCAACGTCAATCTCTATTCATACGTCAGTCATACACACGTCACCAGTGTACACCGGATCATCCTGGAGGTAGGTTTTGAAGTCTTTGAACAACTAAAATTCCCTGAAGGGAGGCGCACCTGACACACTGGGCCTCTGAGCATTCCTCCCATGCCCTGTGTCCATGGAAACACACAGGTTGCTCAGATCTGCTTTCCTCCACCCCATATCTTTTCAGGTTAGCCAGTGACAAAAGAAACATGTTATTTTTACATGACCGATGACCATGTGCATTATAAGGATGTTTTTTGTCATAGTGGGGTTATAGGTTGCATTTTAACAATGTCATAATGGGGAAGTGAAACTTTTGTAATTCTTTATGATGAATAGTGTATGTTTCTAATGTTAATCATGGGCCTGGATTTAAAATATCTGTGAACAACCTGTGAAATATAATTTACTGGTAGCAAAGGCGTCATGCGCATTCAAACTAAAAGGGGGCACGTGCCCCCTCAGACTTTTGACACAAGTGGATTTTGAATGCAGCTCCCAAAAGATAAAAAATAGCCGAATCATATTTTTATATTTGATACAATCACACAGGCTTGATTAGATCGTTCAGTGCTCAGCTGCAAAATCCTAATCTGAGTTCGCTGGCTGGCGCTGAGCCAGAGACAGACGCGTTTTAACAGCGCTGCATTATAACCAATCACACGCGATTCTGTTGACCTTTAAAAATGCAATGACCAATCAGAAGCGTTCAGATTAGTCACTGCTGAAACGCAGTGTTTTGTTCAGGGCGCACGATGCAAGAGATTAATTTTACAGTGCAAACAGCTTCAGTGATTATAATGGGAGTTTTTGAGACTGAAGTCTTGATAATGAAATGATAATGTTCTTTGATAATGTACGTTTCCTTTGCTGTGTTCTGTACAATGAAAGTGATATCATTAGTAACTTACAACGTTTAATTAAATTCGTGTCAAATACAAAGTCAGTCATAAAATATTTAAAGCATGACACCCATGTGTGGTCGGATTCTATGCGTAGTTAATGGGTCATTCCACAGAAATGTCCACTTTTGTTATGGCAAGATATCTTAAAATATATTTTATTTTTCTAACATTTAAACTTAGACCACATTATTAGATTACCTTTTTAATTTATGAATATACATAAATGACAGCTCTTTTTTATCTTTTGTGCATTTATTTACCCATAGGGAAGGTGACACCAGTGACAGTAACACACAATTTTCATGAAAAATGCATTTTACAAAATGGCTTTTGCAAGGTATCAAACCACATGTTGTCAATCATGCTATACTCACTACATTAAGTAGTTTATCCATTTGTATTCTAGTTTTTTACAATTCCCTAACAATGAAGCAACGTTCAACTAAAAGCAAAGTTCAACTAAAAGCTTCATATGAAATCATGAGATAAATATAAACATTTCTGATAACTGAAAAGAGACAGTGGACAAGCAGATGTGTGTTGCTTGGAATTCTATATAGTTAATTAAACAAACATTGCCACATTGATGGCTCAAGAATGTGTAATTGTTCAAATAACAGATTGTTTCATTTTAAAATCGTAACCCTAAAGTGTTTGACCCTAATAGAAGGCTAATTTGTCCATCGCCCGTTATAGATTAATGAACATGATAAATAAAGGTGCAAAATGCATTTACTCACAGTTTAATTTCTGTGAATATTTCGAATAGCCTAAACAAATAAAAAATTAAGTAAAATATAAACCTACTGCTGTGTCAACCCTCAAAAATCCCCACCCAGCCACCCACCAACCCACCAATCCACCTACCTACCTACCCACCCAACCACATACCCACCTACCCACCTGCCCACCTGCCTGCCCACCTGCTGCCCACCTGTGCCCCCTCAAAATAATTCGAGCATGACGCCCCTGACTGGTAGAGTGGACACACTGGCCAGATGACTTGCTCTTCCAATAATGGCCCAGCAGAGGGCAGAGTGTGTTATAATTTCTTTCTGTTCTGTAGGGAGCAGTTACACGATTGTTCTTACATTAAAATAACACATTTCAGTTGCTTTTGTGTTAAGTTAATGTTGCACTTATCAGACCAGCAAAATGGCAGGTACTATAAAGGTACTACCAAAGGAAGTTTTTTTTTTCTTTAACGATTACTTATTCTCATTCACTCCTACTGTAAGGATGGTACATTTAGCAGACGCTTTTATCCAAAGCAACTTACACTGCATTCAGGTTATACATTTTGTCAGTCATATGTGTGTTCCCTGGGAATTGAACCCACAACCTTTTGCGCTGCTAACGCAATGTTCTACCACTGAGCCACAGGAACATGTTAACAGTAATGTTATGCATAATATATGCCATTTACAGAAAAAAATTACTCATTGCATTTACTAATTTTTTTAAGGGTAAGTGGTTGCAATCAATTTATTTGAGCTACATTTAAATACATTTAGTTGACTTACTTTAAACTAAATGTGTTTATTTAAATGTAGCTTTTTTTAGTTACATTTTTTCTATTTGTGGTGATCACATCCTGAGCAAATGGTTTGATTGTAGAATGGGTGTGGGACACATTGAACCAACTCAGACAATGTGGTGTCTCAACTTTATTAGCATACAGACAACAGCTGTTATGACAGGAGAAACGTCATTTACATCACAGGTAGTAAACTGTAATTATAAAAGGTTTAAGTTTAGGATGTTCCAGGTTCATTCGGACTCCATTGAATCCAAGGTACTACTTTTTCACTGCTGTGCTGCAATAAACATCTTCATCAAGACCTTCAATGTCCTTATCATTTATTCTTACACCTTTGTTTAAAATAAGAAACAAATCAGTCGAAATATATTAAATGTTAAAAGAAGTAGTTTACAATCTAGGAAAAGTTGACCTTGAAAAGGTCATCCAAGATGTAGATTCATTATTTTTTTCATCGAAAATGTTAAAAGTTGTTGTTAAAGTAAAATATTTAACATAATTATCACACGATTAGAAATAATTATTAATAAATAAACTTCTACGGGTAATAGTCACGACAAGAGAAGAAAGCCTGGCAGTGTTTCTCAATGTGGGCTGTTTTCTGTTGGAAATATTTCTTTATAGGGAGCAACCAACATCACATTTACTTTATTTGCTTTCTTGACCCTTTAAATTAGGCAACTTCTGTCCAAGAGTTTTCAGTTCACAGTTTATATAGGCATTGGAAAATTATGTTTGCAGAAGGTTCCTATTCAAATGAATAAAATTAAATTGAGCCATAAACAGCCCCTGGAGAGCCCAAGCCTGCTGCCCACAGGCCAGACTATTAAACTACAGGCCTTCACATAATAAAGCTGCAGCACACAGTAGCTGTCAAGCTCCGACTTTACAGAAAACACACACTGCATTTATGGATAGCTGAATAAAACTGAATAAAATATGAAGTGATCATTGCGTGACAGCATACTAGAAGACAAGGTCAACTTCTTGGAATGTGTAATACCAACGAAAGTAGATGTTTGTTTTTTTAATAATTAATTTGGGGCCTCCTGCAATTTAAGACCTCGTGGGGATCTGTGAACTGCATTTGACTGGGGAACTGATGAATGCTGAAATAAAAGACTTATGTGTTTGTGTCAAATATGAATGATTACAATACTACATGAAATATGATTAGCAGCTGGACACGAAAAGAGCATGAACATCATGTCCTTGAGTGATGATTTATTATATAGGGAGAAGCAAGCCAAACTATTTTGATCAAACAAAGCCAGTTAATTCCCTTAAGGTTTATAATAATTCAGCAGGAGTTTTGCTCAAACATTTTAATGGTATTATAGAAGCCAAAGGAAAATGTTTTAAATGAGACCTTCAGATAAAGCAATATTTTTTAAGCATCAGAGGAATGTTTTGTTCGATTGGGATACTCTGAGTTAGAGGTTGACTGGTCTCTGGGATATCTTACAGTTTTCTGAATTTCCTGGCTTTAGATGAGTGTGTATGTTGATGTTCGTGTATCTGTGATACTGTCTTGGATTCAGACAGTGAAGGGAATGTTTAATGTTAGTATCATCTCTTACTCTACCTGTGAAATAATGTTGTTAATTACATGAACAGATCAATTATAGTAATAAACTTCTGCAGACAAGTTATGCAAGATTTATATCAATTAACATAAGCAATTTGTTATAGTTTTAGTTAACAATAATAACACTGGTTTGGAGGGGGGGGGGGGTTAAAGGAATAGATCACCCAAAAATAAAAATGATTGACTCACTTTCATGTGACCCTCATCCCCAAACCTTATTTGCATTGTTCTGCTATCCAACACAACAGGATATAAGTTCTGACCCTGGTCTGTTCCATACAATAAAAGCAGGTGAAAAAAAGACTTTGTTTAACAGCCGTGGTCACCAATCATGTCAATTGTACTGCAGCTTAATATTGCAAATATAAACATGATTACAAGAGTGATGTTGCTTTTATACAACTGTTCAATGAAAAAGATGGTAATATTGAGTAACTTATCTTTTAAACACAGCGTTGGCAGTTATTTTGCTTATTTTTGCCCCAACAATGAAAACAAAAAAGCCGCGTCTCCAAGCAACACACAGTTTCCTTCCGAAATACATCCATGTGAAACAAATTGTGAACCAATCTGTTTACTGAATTATTTCACTCACTCATGTCACTAAATCCTTTCTGAATGAACCCGTGTTGCAGTGAACGATTCGCTCTTCTTTTGTGGTTGTAATTTCATTTTTGAAAAACATTATGACACAAACAAATGATTAGGTGAATCTCTTTAAGATGTGAATGTAGGCCATTACTTACACGTATAGTAGGCTATAAATGTATTTTGTGCTATGCTCAAACCATGAGCATATCACAAAATTGAAAAGACTGGCAATTCTTCATCTATGTGAACCTGTTTGTGCACCTTATGTGTGAATCCATGAACTACACTAGACCTACTTATGTGGAAAGTTTGAAAAGCTACAAAATGGCTACTTTATAGTGTTGAGACATTTTCAATAACCTTTGTTAACCTGCAAAGTCTCAAAAGGAACAAAAGGCACTTTCTGCTGCCCAACATATTAAAGGTGAACAGACATACAATGATATGAAAGGTGTGTTAGAGCTGTACTCGTCCTGTCCAACCAAGCAGAACCCAAACTCCTTGACCACAGACTTTTCCTTTTCCTCTCCCCTCTCTCTTCTACAGGTTTTTTTCACCTCACTTTTTTCAACCTTTTCAGCAGCTGCTTTTCAGTTTATCACACTATTACATAAAGCCTGGAAAAATGTGGGAGTGGGGCTTAACTTCCCAGTCAAAGACCATCTTAGATGCAGGATTATAATGATTAATATCTTCAGTAACAGTATATGGTCATCAGTGAGAGGTTTTATCTTCCCATCGACGTTTTGTTCACCAAAGAACATCACAGAAGATTAGAGATCAGATCACTTTTGTGACATTAATGCTTCCACATTTGGTCTAATGGACAATTGAAGGCTATTTTCACAGTCAAACTGAACAGATAAAGTGCTGACGTACATAACATAATCACCAGGTACAAACAATTCAACAACAACTTTTGATTTGTAGTTCTGGCAACGATATTGACCTTAGACGGTGAACACATGGAGATGGTTTCAGAAACGACTTTGCTGGAAGAAAACAAATTGTGCAAACACTTAAGGGCATCTGGCGAGTGACTCAGAATAAGATCAGGGCTTAGAGCTACTCTTTTTCTAAGAATTGTTCACCTCCTAGGCACATGTGACTGCAGACAGCACAGAGATAGAATAGAAATAGATGAAGAAAAGAGAGAAAAAGAGAATAAAACACTTCCAGATTTGGAGGAAAAACAGAGAGAGATAATAAGAGAGAGACTTTCCTCAGACATGAGCTCAGCATCCTGCTTCACTAATGTTTCACTGCTGATTGATGGCCCGAGGAGGCCAGAAAGTGGCCTGCTTGAAGACTAGAGAATAAAAACTTGGAGTACCGCTCAAGGTTAAATTTAGGGAATCTAAGATAAAACACATTCCTTTGTGAGATTTGACTGATGATCTAACCCTTTATCCATAAAACACATCTAAAAAAACTAAGTCACTTGGACACATGTTTTGTTTTCAGCTGGATTCTATCAATTACAGAATCCATACAGGCTCCACACACACAAATAATGATACACGCAAACCATAGAGTAACATAAAACTTCATATTACACTAATCCATGACAATTATTTAAAATTATAGTGATTTATCAAAACGCTCATATACACATAAACGTGAACAGATGTATGTGAGAAAATGAAACAATGCCTCTGGAGACTTGGAATACTTGCGTATTTAGTAATTCACAATGGGCCGAAATTGTTTTGTGTCTTTTCAATCTTTATTTCATTCAACCCTTCATCCATCGTTCTGTCTCACTGCCTTAATGCACATATGTTAAATTGCAGACTTTTAGTGCAGAATGTGTATGATGACTATGCAAATGTCATTCTCTCATTGTAGATTCACATCTTGGACTTTTATTATCTTTAGATCTGTCACCTCATTTCTGTCCGTACTTTTGCATTGTTTGCAAATGGTTTGGTAATGCAATAAAAAAACAGTTGGCTTAGCACTGCAAACAAAAACACTTAAGGTCTGTTACATAAACCATGAATTGCTCCTATAAACAGAACAATTGTGGAAAAGTGTGATCCCTGAGATAATTGTATTTTTAGTTTATGGCATTAGGCACAAGACTCACAGCCATCTGTGGTCAGAGTTTATATCACACTTTTATCACTGTTCTCAATAAATACTAAATATTATTGACCCGAGAGCACAACAGTGGTGACTTTTTCTTGTTCTTTCTTTCTTTAAAAAATAAATAAATAATCCAATATAATTAATACAAAATGTGCTAGCTACATCATTCTTGGTAACATGTCATCATGTGCAATCTACTTTGAAGTGTTTTTTAAATAAAACAGTGGCAAAAATACAAGGCTACAAATGAAAAGAAAACAAACTCACTGTCAGCTGTATTTTATTAAATGTGACAGATATTTTTAAAAGCCCAGAATGACCTTGGCACTTTCCCTCTCAGTCCATTTGAGAGGAATGTGGAGTTTAATTAGGAAGAATCCAGCTTGGTTGAGTTCAGCATTATAATCCACAGAACAGATGTAATAACAGCTTACAGGGGGCCATTACTTTAATGCTGTGCATTTTTTGACTCACTATAATGAGTAAGCATTGAGTCATGAAACCAGTGACGAATATGTCTGAGAATAATGAATATGTCTGTAAGTAATGAGCTCTGTAGATAACATATAAGTACATACAGTATAACTAAGCTGTGTATATATGGTAAGTATAGGGACCAATTCTCAGTATTAACTAGTTGATTATTAGCATGCCTATTATTATCATATTGGCTGTGAATTAGTACTTATAAAGCACACATTCTGCATGACCATATTCTACATCCCTAATCCTACCCAATACCTAAACTTAACAACTACCTTACTAACCATTAATAATCAGCAAATTAGGCGTTAATTGAGGCAAAAATCATAGTCAGTGGTTTGAAGAATTGGACCAGTGTGTCCATACTGGTGTGTATATACAGTGCCCTCCACTAATATTGGCACACTTGATAAATATGAGCAAAGGCGGCTGTGAAAATAAATCAGCATTGTTTATCCTTTTTATCTTTCACTCAAAAATTCACAAAACTCTAACCTATCATTGAAGTAAACCAATTGAAAGTGGAGGGAGAAAATCATGATGAAATAAATGTTTTTCTCCAATGAATGTTGGCCACAATTATTGGCACACCTAGAAACTCTTATTAGTAAAATATCTCTGAAGTATATTCCCATTCCTATTTTAAAAAAAAAAATTTAGCACACCAGGGTGACTAGAAGCATGAAATTGTCCAGCCATGACTTCCTGTTCCACAGGATTATAAATATGAGGAACACAAAGGCCAAATTTCCTTAATCATCCATCACAAGGAGTAAAACATAAGAATATAGTTCTGATGTGCAGAACAAGATTGTTGAGCATCACAAAATAGAACGTGGCTTAAAAAAAGAGTTAAAGCATTGAAAATCTACATTTCCACCATCAGGGAATGTCTATATCGTCCTAATGCATGGTGAGGAGGAGGGTTTGAGTGGCCAAAGACTATCTACAGGATCACAGCTGGAGAATTGTAGAGATTAGTTGAGTCTTGGAGTCAAAAACCTAAAAAACTAATATATATAAAAGTGTACCCCATGTCCACGGTTAAATATACTGCTGGATCTTTAATGTTGTGGGCCTGTTTTTCTGCCAGAGGTCCTGGACATCTTGTTTATGGCATCATGGATTCTATCCATGTCTCTTCTATCTCACTGAGCACAAAATTAATCTTTTATCATGGCTGTCCCTTTCCTCTGACCTGAAACCTACAGAAAATGAGGGAGGTGAACTGAAGAGAAGAAGTACTAACATGGAGCTGTGAATCTGAAGGATCTGGAGAGATTGTGTATGAAGAAAATGGTCTCTGATCTCTTATCAGGTGTTCTCCAAACTCTTCAGGCATTATAGGAGAAAACTCGGAGCTGTTACCCTGGGAAAAGGACGTTGCAATAATTGGGTGCCAATAATTGTGCCAACATGAACAAGAGAAAGCATTTATTTCACAATGAGATTTTCCCCCCCCACTTTCAATATTTGTTACTTTAATGATAGGTTGAAATTTTGTGAATTTTGAAATGAAAGATAAAAAAATAAACATTGCCTATTTATTTTCACAGTCGCCTTTGCTCATATTTACAATGGGTGCCAATATTAGTGGAGGGCACTATAATTCATATATATACATTTATCTTTCCAAGTCTTTCTAAAAAAAATTTTTTTTCTGCAACAATCTTACGCTGACATCTCAAAATGATCATTGCACTAGACACTAGGCCTAATTTTCCTGAGAACTTAATTGACTGCCCAGGACTAACATTGTAAAAACATTTGCTGTTTTTCATCAGATTCTTATGCTGGGACTATGTCTATTTTCAGTCACAGTGTGGTAGGACATGGTGTGGCGTGATCCGCCTGACTCTGGCAGTGTCTCACAATGAAGGCATTTATGAAGCTCAGACGAAGTGAGACAGAACTGCTTCTGCGGCAGCGTTCCTGGCAGATAACACTACCGCAGCTATTCCCGTTGAGCACGCTCCAACCATTACTGCACCAGAGAACGCCCAGTGTAGGTCCACTGTTGGCCCAGCATGGGTCTCTTCCAACTGCTTCAGTGCTCCCAACACTTACTCCATATGGAAAGCATGTGTGATCCTCCTCCCTGCGTTAAATGAGGACCAAGATGCTCTAAACATTTCCACTGTTTGAATATTTTGCACACCTTAGGAGTTTGCAGCAACACTCAGTTATAATGAAAACTGAAGCGTGTTTATGTATGTGCTCTTTCACTCTCCTTCTCTAGCCCTCATCCTGCTTTAATGTATGATGGTGTTTAACAGGCCTTGGAAAGACCAACCGCTCTGAGTGCCCATTCCAGTTAAAATGGACTCGTCATTATTTGCCTCTTTTAAACACTTTGTAATGCTGACATCATTGTTCTGGTCAGCAGGAGATCCTTGAATGGATCCAGAGTGACTCAAACATATAATCCTTCTAACAGTGTGATACATTAAATGGCCTTTCACCAACATAAAACTGCTTCAAAGCGCTGAGCTGATATATTCTGGGTGAAGTGTAAATTATTGAGTGAATGGTGAGCTCATAGGGTCAGTTAGGGCATAGAACAAGCAGCCAAGATAGTATTTTCAAAGTGTCATGATATCAGAGTGATTTATGCTATCTGTTACAACACTTTTCAGAACTGGCCCCCGCATCTCACCGCAGACCATACTTCAAAGCTCCGGCTACATAATATTTACCCAATGTTTATCTGTTAGGAATCTTTTTTATATATATCACATCAGTTTCCCGACAAAACCAATGAGTCCTGATAAACATGGCCTCAACACCTTTTTTCCTTTTTCTTTTTAGTAAATTCAGTACAAAAATCCATTATCATTGAAAGAATGTGTTTTGGAATTCTGTCTAATTTATCTTACTCTGTGTTTTCATTCATTTTTTTCACTTCCCTATTCTTTCTCACACATTTGCCATTGGCGA
The DNA here is from genome assembly GCA_027422405.1 of Ptychobarbus kaznakovi. NCBI lineage: Eukaryota > Metazoa > Chordata > Actinopteri > Cypriniformes > Cyprinidae > Ptychobarbus > Ptychobarbus kaznakovi. The sequence continues at coordinate 13,271,196 of CM049798.1, forward strand.
AAAAGACCAAGAATTATGCATTCTCCCTTTTACACATTACAGACAGAGCCGATCCTAGACTTCTGGGGGCCCATGCAATATTTGCCGGGGGTGGGGGGGGGTAGTGTTCGAGTGGTTATAAACGAATGAATGAAACGCATTTTTCCGTGTTTCACTCCGTCCTGAATCGCGCTCGTGGAAAGCGCCTTGAGAAACGGTATCTCTTCCGCGACTCGCTATATATGCTTTCAAAACGAAACTAAAATTAAAACATCTTTAAGAGCAAGGGGGCCCCCTGTTGTTTCGGGGCCCTATGCAGCTTGTGTATTCTGCGTATAGGGAGGATCGGCTCTGTATACAGAATCACAAAAACATGATCATATTGGTCAAATGTGAAATATTTAAAATGCATTTACTTACAAGAGACCGACACGCAACATACAGTACATGGACAGAGAGCAAATCATTGCGGTCTCTAAATGCCATTTTAAACTTTTAGACACAGCATTTATGAATGGGGAAATGAAGTCGTAAAAGTTCTCATACATTTAAACTAATTTATTAATATGTTGAAATGATTTTGTTATTCTTATAATGTACCAATATAACAATTATCGATATTAATTGTCAATGGGACAAACTGTTACAACAAAACATTTGAAGCCATTTTTACAAAAGTGGCCAGGTTTGAATAAAATACAATTTCATATGTATGATCATTATCTGAAGAATGAGACAGAACTTCATGAAAATGTCTCTACTGGCACCGAATCTTTTGTTTATACCGTATAAGACTTAAATGGGTGCAAAATATTATGCTATAGAAACAGGGCAAAATCCATGTATAATGTATGTTGATGACATCAGTACTACTAGTTACTAAACATCACAATTTTAGTGAAATTTTGGGGGATAGATAAATAAACACTTCCAATTAGCAACATTATAGTAAATCAAGCACAAATTGTATTAAATAGGCTAAAAATGTATAATAATTCAGTAGATTAAAGAAGAGCATTTGCTGTGAATTGCTCCATTTTTTATTTTCCCCCTTTTTGACAGTCCAGGGTGATGAATTAAGCACAGAGCACAGAGAGCCCTCTTGTGTGCCAAAACACAGAAACGTCCTTCCTGCCAGACAGATCATCATTTACAGTCTTATCCATATTTCTGTTGGTAGCTGTTGCCCTGTCTCTCTCATTTTTTCTCCCTCTTCTTTCTGTCAGTTTCACCTTTATTGCATATTATTTTCTCATTTTTTGAGATGGCACATTTTAGACTGGTCGACAGGGAACAAGGCGAATCTCTCTGTCTCTTAGTCCTTGAGTACTCATTTTTTCCACTCATTTCGACAGAGCAGTATACATACTGAATCCTCCTGCAGAGTCGGTGTACAGATGACTGCACTCCTGCAGTGCTCCTCACTGACTAATAACTCAAAAACCTGCACAGCCACTTAGTTTAATCCTACACAAACACTGAAGTATATACAGGGAAGCTTTAAAGAGAAATTTAAACCAGAACAACCCATTTAATACTTAGATTGACTTAACATAAGGTGCAATACTGGTAAGTAATGCAATGGATTAACTGAGATGGAAATAACTCTTACATTGACCAAAAATATAAATAAATAAACTAAGGAAACACTGATACATGTATTTTAATGATCTATTTCCAGTGATCTATTTATAATACATTTAAGAAATATTTTGGAACCAACTGATATACTACTTTTTATTATTAATTAAATAACTATGTTACATACAAAAATGTTACTTATTAATAAGTAATAACCATAAATAAAACAAAAATGACATGATAAAATGAGTAGTGGCGGGCACATGTGCCCTCATTTAGAATAGGCTAAAGCGGATTCTCATGGAACGGAGGTCAAAACAGCGGTATGTGTCTACACGTCTGTTGTGAGCTTTGCAGAATTTTGTGTTAGAACTTAACACACACATAAATACACAGTACACAAATATAAGTGATTATAAATACACAATTAATAAAGGCATGTATGCTTGTATGCAGCATTGAATCTTTACTCAGAAGCAGGCACTGGAGCAGGCAAAGACTGAGCCACCTCTGAGCAGCTTTGAGCTTTGTATGTCAGGGTTTATTTTAGGCCTACTTGTGTCTCAGGTCTCAAATGCCCTGCACAGCATTTCAGACAGAGAGGAGCAAACAAAAGGAACATGTGTTTTGGAAGTTTCGATGACATCTTACAAGCAATCCAATAAATCATTGCGGATTAATGATTGGGGGAAAAAGAGCACCCGCACAGAGCCATTTGTCCAAATCCACATGTGTAGCTCATTAGAGCCGGTGGTTCTTTATAAACATCCTCTGATCTCACTAATATGCACTAGCAATTTGGGGATTTACCAAATTACACAACAGGGAAGGGGTGCATTTGATTATTTCTTTATTTTATTGTTTACTTGTTTCTTGTTTGGAAATCAGGCAATGTGAGCCATTATTGCTCACTGCAGAGGTTTTGTATCCATTTGTGCTCATTGGGGAATAATCATAGCATAATCATTTTGGCATTGCTTGAATGGAGGCTGATGCACTCAGACTCTTAGTAATGGAGAACAAAATGCCCCCCCACTGTGTAGGCTGTTTTGTGCTGTATGGATACCGTTAGTATACAACAGGAGAAGAGTCTCATGCTGAAGTTGTGCCAGGAAAGACTGACGAGTGGAAGATGAGGCAGCTCTACACATAAAGAAGCGCATATATTACAACTGCCACTGATTATTGGACTCATATAAATGTACATTTAAATTCTGATCTGACATTTCACATTCTTTTGCATACACTGAACATATTTATCATATGACCTAGAGATGATCATACCTGAGTAAGTATTGGGTCAAGTAGAGTTCAGATTCTCTCTTTCTTGTAAGATCTTCAGAAAAGAGGGTAACTGCAGGACTGCAATGTGCGTGTATGTACATTCGTCTCAGAACATTTCCATATGGAAAATGTATAAATGAATAAAGGGGTTGTGAGGGAAGCAGTTGACCACAAAACAGCTGGAAAAATCTCCTCAGCACGTCTTCAACAAACAACTCCAATTCCTCCGATTCTCCCCGAGGAGATTTATCCCGTATTCCATCCCTCCCTCTGCCTGATTGCTGCCTGATTGCATGACCTTTATCATTTGATAGATATACATAGACACTTAGGTACAGATCATCTGCTGAGTGCAGTGATTCAGAACACATGAACAACATGGCCTGTGAGCCAGTTAACATTCTCTAGGTTGAGCTCGCACACTCGGCAAACAGTTTTTTTTTGTAGTTGTCCTATGGTTGTTGTCTTAGTTACAGCATTTTATTTACAAATGGATCTAGTTTTTAGTCTTTTAAATTGATTATTTAGCTTGATTAACTGATTCATTTGAATGTGTGGCTGTTTAACTATGCTTTCTTCCAGGGATCAACATGGCTCCCAGAATTGCATCACAAAGCTTTTTTAACTTAATGGACTTGTAAATCCAGAGGTTTATAGAACTGGGCAGTAGAGCAGCTTTCAGAAAAAAGCTTGTGTTAGGTCACCATTGGACTGATTTCCTGGAACATGTGTGTGTGATAAAGGAAAAACTTTAAGGGACCAAAGTCTTCATTAACCTTCTGATGCATCAGGGAGCTCGTAACCAGAAGAGATTTGCAAGTTGTCATGCTTGTCTAACCTAATCATTTGTATTCCCTGCGTATGAGTGCACCTGTTGATTGTTACATTCAGCTTAGATTGGAACAGTGATAGCTTTGTCAACGTTTGGTGACCTCACATATTGTCATCTGGCCCTCATCATTGGCGTTTCCACACCAGTAACAATTAAGCTATTTTCCAAACTTCAAAAAGATAATATAAAAGTGGTTTATATGTGTTGTATTCATAGACTTCTGAAGCCACAAGAAAGGGTTGTGTGAGAAACAGACCAATATTCAAGCCGTGGATGTGAACAAAGCTTCCAGGAGAGGAAGATTATCAATGAATAACAACTCAAATTGCGGTCTGTTCTTCACACTAAGCATTGTGTGACTAAAGAAGAACATATGTTATATTAACTGCTTTTATGACATATTTGCTGTGCTTTTGTGGTCTTTTTGAAGCTTAAAAGTTTCAGTCATCTTCATAATTCTTCAGCTTTTTTCCATTTGAGAATGAAAGTCCGGTTTGGGAAGACATGAGGGTGAGTAGATGGCAGAATATACATTTTTTGGTGAACTATTATTTTAATATGATGCTTTTTTTAATGAAGGATGCCTGTTCTCTCAGTGGTCTTCTAATAGGCTCTGTAGAACATGATGTCGGTGTATTCTGTTTCATGGCTCCACTGGCCATGTTCCTCCAGCATCTGTATTTTTTATGAGCGTCTTGCTCAAAAGCTTCAGTAATTGAGTCTTATTACCTTGCAGAAAATTCCATGGATTAATGATGAAACAAATGTTCTCCCATAATTCTTCCCTCAAAAGATTAGAACTGGCCTGGAGTTCCAGTGCACGCAAGGTTCAGGGCATTTAAGTCAGTGCCCATTTTATCCTTGCCAAACTGATGGCATGAATTCGGTCTAACCACAAAGGAACTGTGTGCAGCTTTCATTTTCTTAAGAGGCCCATCCAAGGGCGACATGATGACTTCAGTAGTATTTATGATGCATCCTGTGAGTGAAAAGTTTGGCTGACATGTGCAACTCACAACATAAGTTTCAGTCATAGTTTGGGAAGTATGATCATTTCTTGCAAGCTTAAACTGATGTTAAAGTTAATATGTTCTATGAAAAATTCTAGACAGTTAACATTACTTATAGACCCCTGTTATTAAGATCATTAGCAGGGCAACAGTAGGGGAAGTTCTCCAGCAGCTGGCATCATTCCATCCACAGGGGTTTAAGAGACGGCTAAGTGTGGAGCGAGAGAGAGAGACGGCCCCCTTGTAGTGGATATCTGTAGGAGGAACATTGGGGGAACCAGGTTCAAAGGGGCACAGGGCATCTGAGAAGAGGTACTGAAGACCATAAAATTAAAGCACTCATAAAGAATAGATGCTAGTGGAACGAATTCCAGTGTAGTGGAAAACAAGACTTCTTTTCTTTCTCTCTCTCTGATTTTCTCCCTGTGTTTCTCCACTCTAGTGCATGTTCTGTTCTGCATCTGTACAGATTTTTTTTACGGTAGTTTGAAGGAAAGCTATTATTTGGAACTTCACTTCTGTATCAATGATATGGTAGGGCACGCATCTGCAGCATAATGAAGATACATCATTGCAGTATTCCTTATTACCTTATGCTCACAGAAAAATACCAGACTGAGGTACTATTTGCCAATATTTAATGTTGTAAAAAAGCACATGTGTCAGTGTCTTGAAAAGTTTGTGTTGTGTGGGGTGTGTCTGTTGGTGTGTGGGTATATGTGTTTGCTTAAGGGCCATATGGTGAAATGAAAGAATGCTGACAGTGTCTGTACAGTGTCTGTAAAAATGATGAAAGATGGTTGTAAATCCAACAAGGCCGAGCAAACGAGGCTTTTCATGGCCAACGTCTGATGTGATCCTCCGTGATCCAAGACTTGGAGTGTATTTGAGAATCCATCTTCATACATCATATATGACATCACCGTTTTTGTGACAGTTTCCACAAAATGTTTGTCTTTTGGTTTTCTTGGAATGTGTAGTGCATTAATGCCTTGGGCTTTATAAAAATGAACAGAGTATATAATAGTGAGCTCACTCACCCTCTGAGGCTCTCTACAGGGGCCCTCGCAGGAAAGTAGCACATCCTGATGCCGAAGCAGAACAGTTTCTGCTCAGTCTCACGCTCTGTCACGACCTTTCGTCATCACTCAGACATCCTCTTTAGGTAATCGATATATATGGAGCCGGGAGACCTGTCTCTGACAATGAAGACCTCCAGTTTAAAAGAGAGCACCCTCTTTTCAGAGTCCTGTCAGACACAGAGGGAAGCATGCAGGGTGGCCATGTAGAGTCTGCTATATTGTCTCAAATGAGAATGTTCACATTCTTGGCTTTCAGCTCTTGCATAAGTTCATGACACATTGCTGTTTATATTTGTAGTATTAAACTGAGACAAGCATGTGTCATTGCAAAAGAGAGAAAAATATAAAGATATAAGTATTTATAGAAACTGATGGGAAGTGAATGATAAATTCACAGTGTAAAATAATACAATAATGTGTGTATTTATATCCATATCCATTTTTCACAATAATAATTGTTATTCTAAATTTTATGGAGGCTTCAACTCAGCAAATAAAATAAAGTTTTTAATATGTAATTTGTCTCGATAATTTCACAGTTATTTATTCTCAGTTTTATTGGTTATGCAGGTTTCAACTCAGCAAATGCACTTTAAGTTTGTAATAATATATTTGCTTGATTTAATTTTCTGCATTTTTGTGGCAGTGTTACATTTTATTTTATCTCCTGTTTCGAACACACAAAACTGGACAGTGTTCTACCTTTACCCAATGAATAGTACTTCTAAAGCAGTTGTTTTTAATAAAAATAGAGCAGCCTATACCAAATGTAAATTCTCTGCAATATAAAAATATTTACTCATTGTTCCAACAACAAGTATAATTTATTTGTCTTTATTTAATATGGTATGACATTATACCACCCCACAATCATATTCTGTCATTTTTAAGATTTTCTTGAGTTAGGGTTAGATACATTTAATTTAATTATTAATTAAGTTTATAATTAAATTTAAAGTCTTCTAAATAAGTGCAATGATCTCATCACAGTAATTTAGTTTAGTCTAAGGTCCAGACAAATTCTAAAGTGTTTTTTAGCTTTCAGGAGCCCAGGTCTTTTGATGACAAGCCCTGTAATGTGTGCTTTTAAGTGAAGGAGTGACGGGCTTGTAATTTGAGAGTCTGACCGGGGTATTATTATCTAAACCTAGCCCAGAGTCTGAACGGAACAGATGTTCAAACAGACACAAGGAAGGACGCGGCGAGGGTCTGTTGATTTAGGCAGGAAAGCGGACAGGACAGTTGCAATATCAACCTAGAGACGGTTCCGTGTGATTTAGCTGTTTCTGTGTCGGGATTGCTCGGCATTTGACGCTCTGGACATGCGTGGAGCTGGAGCAGGAGGGCTTGTGTAAAGTTTGAACAGCAGAGCTGAAGGTACTGTTGACTGTGATAAGGTAGAGGTGGCTATGATGGCTTCCCCTCTGTTCCTACTGATTGTCTGTATGCTCTCATTGCGTGTCGGAGGGGCTTTCTTTTTGGGACCCCTGCAGCCAGAGATGTCCAACGGCACCTTTCATCATTATTTCGTGCCGGATGGCAACTACGAAGAAAACGACGATCCCGAGAAATGTCAGATGCTGTTCAAAATGACCGACAATCGCAAATGCACCCTGGAACGAGGACCAGGACTCGGTGATCCGGGACGATTTTATCATCATCAAGCGGCACATCGAGGACGCGGCGAGGGTGTTGGAGGGCATCGGCAAGAGCATCTCCTTCGACCTGGATGGAGAAGACAGCTATGGGAAATACTTGAGACGGGAGACGACCCAGATAACCGAGGCGTTTTCCAACTCCGAGAAGTCTCTTCTGGAGCTGGAGGTGAAATTCAAACAGAGCCAGGAAAACGAGCTGAAAGAGGAGCACAATATCAGCGACGACTTCCTCAACATGATCGTGCACACGCGCGACGTCCTGAAGGAGACCCTGGACATCTCGCTGGGCCTGAGGGACAAGCACGAGCTGCTGTCGCTCATCATCCGGAGTCACGGGACCCGGCTGAGCCGTCTGAAGAACGAGTACATGAAGGTGTAGAGGAGACTGCTGTCTGCCTTCTGGAGCCTATACCAGGCAAATCTTATCCGACTCCAAGGCATTTTAACATTTTTTCCTTCAAATTAAGTAGGCTAGTAATTTACTTCTTACTTGTTTTTAGTAAATAGCTAATTTTCCCAATAAAATTGTCCCAATTGTCCTTATTTAATAATACTGTAAACTGCACGTAATTATTCGGTTCAGATGAATTTCTATGAGGCATTAGGCTCGATCCTATCTGTTATTAGTAATATATACTATCTCGCTATAGTTACAGAACACACACTGGTCTAATAAATGTGTAGTTTGTATGTAGGCTATTCAGTTAGTACTACGAAGCTGAAATATAGCCTGCATTTGTGACCCTGGACCACAAAACCAGTCATAAGGGTACATTTTTGGAAATTGATATTTACATATCATCTGAAAGCTGAAAAATAGAAAAGAAAAATCGATCATTTTGACCCATACAATGTATTGTTTTCTATTGCTACAAATATACCCGTGCTACTTATGACTGGTTTTGTGGTCCAGGGTCACATTTGAATAGTTATAAGAACTAGAGTAAATAGTTCATAGTTACTATGAAAACTGGACTAGATACAGGTACCAGCAAAAACGTAAACACATACTAGTCAGAAGTGAATTGTTAATGTCTGAACCACAGATCCCTATAGAATTAACTGGAAAAATGTGGAAAATATTTGGAATTGTTTCTTGTCACTATCACCATAGTGAGTAGCAGAAAATACTTAATATTAGATGTAAAATGTATTAATCACTATTGGATTGCTTACTAAAATAAGTTCTCATAACATAACAATATACTATTTATTTTGAAGGAAAAATGCTATTTTCTCTGTAACTGCTTGGCAAAAGTGATGCAGCTATTCTGTGCAATAAATGAAAGCCAGTATTCACTTAATAGCGGCAATCATACATGATGGACAGCCGTTAAATGCTTTAAACTTGTCAATACTGCCCTTAAATTCTAGTCATTCATGACATTTGCAGCTTATAACTACACGACTGGAATCTCAGTCTAATATAAAGGTTTTACCTCTCAGAGGAGAAAAAGAAAACACTAGAGTCAGCATTGAGTTTCACACTATTTTCTCAGATAATGATGTAGGGTGTATTTGCATTTGCTCATTTGCATTGGCATTACTTGAATGTTTCAGAGAAAATTCATGTTGGTTAAACAGAAGGAATATAGTTTTCATTGTACAAATGTTAGCTGCCATATTAATATTTAGTTTATATAAGAGCATGTACTTGGAATAGATTTTAACATTCAGTCTGACAAGCCTCCCAAAGATAATGGCATGAACATATTAAAAACACATTTTATTATAATTTTTTTCTATGATAGACTTGGAGGAATAAAAATACATTTGCTCTTCTTTGTACGTGTAATTACGTTTTGTGTGCCCTAAGAAATCTATATATTTTATAATGAGCTTTTAAAATAGTAAACTGTGAGTGTTTATATTTATGAAAAAGCGTAACTGTATTCATTTTATGAAACTGTACGTGTAGCATTAAGTATTCTTGTAATCCTCTGAGAAGTAATGGGAAAAGGACAATCTGGGATGACATATTTCAGACAAACCAAGATAACTGCGGGCAGGATTATTGGACTTGAAGCATTCTATCATGTGTAGTTCCATTCCTGAGATACAGTATATGTTGTGTATATTCCTTTTTGTAATAAAAATCTTCAAGATAGTATCTGTGTGAGTGCAATAAATGCATTGTTCTAAAACGTTCCAGAAAAGATTTAAAGTAATACAGGTGCATCTCAATATATTAGAATGTTGTGGAAAAGTTCATTTATTTCAGTAATTCAACTCAAATTGTGAAACTTGTGTATTAAATAAATTCAATGCACACAGACTGGAGTAGTTTAAGTCTTTAGTTCTTTTAATGGTGATGATTTTGGCTCACATTTAACAAAAACCCACCAATTCACATCTCAACAAATTAGAATTCATAAGACCAATAAAAAAAAACATTTTTAGTGAATTGTTGGCCTTCTGGAAAGTATGTTAATTTACTGTATATGTTCTCAATACTTGGTCGGGGCTCCTTTTGCTTTAATTACTGCCTCAATTCGGCGTGGCATGGAGGTGATCAGTTTGTGGCACTGCTGAGGTGGTATGGAAGCCCAGGTTTCTTTGACAGTGGTCTTCAGCTCATCTGAATTTTTTGGTCTCTTGTTTCTCATTTTCCTCTTGACAATACCCCATAGATTCTCTCTGGGGTTCAGGTCTGGTGAGTTTGCTGGCCAGTCAAGCACACCAACACCATGGTCATTTAACCAACTTTTGGTGCTTTTGGCAGTGTGGGCAGGTGCCAAATCCTGCTGGAAAATGAAATCAGCATCTTTAAAAAGCTGGTCAGCAGAAGGAAGCATGAAGTGCTCCAAAATTTCTTGGTAAACGGGTGCAGTGACGTTAGTTTTCAAAAAACACAATGGACCAACACCAGCAGATGACATTGCACCCCAAATCATCACAGACTGTGGAAACTTAACACTGGACTTCAAGCAACTTGGGCTATGAGCTTCTCCACCCTTCCTCCAGACTCTAGGACCTTGGTTTCCAAATGAAATACAAAACTTGCTCTCATCTGAAAAGAGGACTTTGGACCACTGGGCAACAGTCCAGTTCTTCTTCTCCTTAGCCCAGGTAAGACGCCTCTGACGACAACTGTAGCCAAATTCATTGACACATGTCTGTGTGTGGTGGTCTTGATGCCTTGAGCCTCAGTCCATTCCTGTGAAGTGAGCATCTTTTTCTTGATGTTCATGCCAGTGTCAGCTTCCATTCCCTTCTTGCGTTATGCTTGCTCAAGGCTGCGGTTCTCTCGGGTTGTGCATCTTTTTCTTCCACACTTTTCCTTCCACTCAACTTTCTGTTAAATGCTTGGATACAGCACTCTGTGAACAGCCAGCTTCTTTGGCAATGAATGTTTGTGGCTTACCCTCCTTGTGAAGGGTGTCAATGATTGTCTTCTGGACAACTGTCAGATCAGCAGTCTTCCCCGTGATTGTGTAGCCTAGTGAACCAAACTGAGAGACCATTTTGAAGGCTCAGGAAACCTTTGCAGGTGTTTTGAGTTGATTAGCTGATTGGCATGTCACCATATTCTAATTTGTTGAGATACTGAATTTGTGGGTTTTTGTTAAATGTGAGCCAAAATCATCACAATTAAAAGAACCAAAGACTTAAACTACTTCAGTCTGTGTGCATTTAATTTATTTAATACACGAGTTTCCCAATTTGAGTTGAATTACTGAAATAAATTGAACTTTCCCACGACATTCTAATTTATTGAGATGCACCTGTAGTTGACCGAAAAATGAAAACTCATTCATCCTTAACTCAGACTTATGTTGTTTAATAGTTTATTTTAAAGCTTTCCAAATAGTTCCAACACTGATGTCAAAACTAACTTCAAAATTTTGAATTTCCATTTGTCTATTAAAAAAATTATATTGAGATGACATATTATGAATTAAAGTCATACAGGTTGATGCAGAGCTATTAAGGTATGTTATTAAAGCGTGATAGTACTCTAAGCATATGCAGGTGTCACGTTGTTTCATGTTAAAACACTGAAACAGCTGTTGCAGGACACCAGCCTCCATGACATGGTTGGAGTCCTCCTCATAAACATGCATTACAAGACAGCCAGAGTAACTGTTGCTGTCAAATCAAATCAAATCACTTTTATTGTCACATCACCACAGCACATGTGCCTTGGTGAGTGAAATTCTTGAGAGCGTGCTCCAGACAGTGCAGAAACAATTTACATATAGACAGTACATACTTACAGACTTATACAGAAGATAATGTGCAGAATACACATACATATACTCAGTACACACAGTGTACTATTTAAGACATACTTACAATTATCAATACACTTTATGCACCGTATGTACACATTTTACATTATGTACACATATATACACACAATAGTATGCGAAAAAAAGGTGCAACAGATTATACATAGGCCGGATACGCAATGTCATGGATGTGCATTGGATGGTATCCAGTGGTAGCAGATAGATTGTTGTATTAGTGCAGTGTGTGTGTGTGTGTAGTCCAGTTGAACTGTGTTAGAGTTCAAGTTAAAGTGCAGTGCATGACATATTGTAAAGTGGGAGTGTGTAGAGAGTGATCTCTCAGTTGGTGTGTGTGTGTGTGTGTGTGTGTGAGAGAGAGAGAGAGAGAGAGAGAGAGAGAGAGAGAGAGAGAGAGAGAGAGAGAGAGTTTTAAATTGATAAGGGGAAATGTATTTATATTTTATTTTAATTGTATTATAATTATATTTTTATTAAACAAAAAATAATACATTCTGAACATAAAAATACTGGTTATTTAAAAATACACTCCAGACTGTGTTTTATTTGGTACTTACTGTATTTGGCAATCAGTCATTAAAGATGTGCTAGCCTGATAATCATAATCATCATATGCATGTCTATCTGTGACCTAAATATTGTCATCATTATTATGTAATATATCTATTATATGTCTGTCTGTCTGTCATGGACACAGGCCTTCTTCATACTGTACGATATATAATTATTTAAATTTGTATGTAATTAATAAATAATATAGGATATATTTAAATAGGATGCAGTATAGTAGGCATTGGGAACAGTGTAGTAGCCTATGTCCACATGACAACTGCAATAAAATATAGTTACAAAAACAAGCAACGAACAGAAGTTGTTGAGCAAAGCTGCACGTAATTCAGATCCAGTGGCGCACACAGCACACATCACGATGATTACAGTGTGTGTGTGCGTGCGTGCGTGCGTGTAGCAGCAGCGCTACAGTGCATCTGACCCTTCACCCACTTCCAGCACTGTGAGTTCTCACGCTTCTCAGCGCTATATAAGGCTGAAATAACTGAGCCTACTTTACCCACCGCTTCACGGTAAGTGCCGTTTCTGTTTTCCTCATTTCTCGTCACATGTAAATAACTCAAATGAAATTCGGCGGCTGGGCTGCATTTAGTAAACGGGACGTTCGCGTGTATCAGCCTGATGAATGAAAGATAGCTTGGTCTTGTTGTGTTTGTTGTAAGAGTCATACTCGTGATTTCCTCATGTAATATTTTATGAATGGAAACTTCTAATCTAGACCTCCTTTAGTCAGTCAGCTGCTCCAGAGATCATTTACTAAAGCGCGCTACAAAGAGGGCGAGTGCTAAAAATACCCGGAAACAACATTTTCATATGCACATTTAGCTATCAAGTCTAAATAAAAACAATACATGTTGTAGTTGAATTAGTTACTATTTCATGGCAACTGCAGTGTTTGTGTGTGTGTACATGCTGTCGTAACGCTGGTGGCGGTAATGTGTTTGTTTGCAGGGGAAATTATGAAGTGGTGACCTTTCACCTACTTCCGTGTTCCCTGAGACACATGAGCTAAGGTGCTTGCACATTACATAACCAATGCTCAAAGGTCTGTTTAGGGTACACTGATTATATATACAATGATTGTTGGTTTGCTGCCCGAGAGAAGAAACCATATTTTCAGATATTAATCCCTATTTGTAATGTGTGTACAAAATAGTAAGCATTGTATTATAAAGAAACATGTTGGCAAAAATTATTAATTGGTATTAGTAAAGCCAAAAAGTCTATCTTTGTATGAAGGTGACATACCTTTTTCTAGACATTATTAGAATAATACATTGTTAGATAGAATCGTATATAAAGAAATTGTGGCTGCCAAGAGAATCAAAATAACTGGGATTAATGGATCAATAACACTGATAGTTGACATTCCAAATGTACTAAAACAATTTATGACTATCAATATTGTTATTATGATGACTATGAGACTTTGAGCAGTGGATACGGATTCATATATCAATTTGGGTTTTGTGGGTGTAGCCTATTTGAAATTGTAATAAATGAACTGTTCATGTTTTATTGTTTAGGTTAAAAGGCGCAACACAAAGGTTGCCTTAAGATTTTCTGTAAAACTGTACACATGAAATAGTAATTTTTTTCCTATAGAGCGAGTAGAATCGAAGTGCAGAGTTCAGCAAGTCATAGTTTTATTAGTATGGCATTGCTGAAGTCATAAGATCACCTTAGTCCCAGATTAGTTTTTATCTTGGTTGCTTTGATGTAATACTGTTTGTATTAGTGTTGTCAGTCATGCACCCTTACAGTCATTCAGATCATTCAGTTCTGGATGACGTCATTGCATTAATCATTTAACTAGAGCTATCTTATCTTTTGGGCTGTCAGGCAAACTTTGACAGTCAACAAATCAGTGACTTGCCTTCTGTAGAAGAGCAATATAAATACAATTTAATTAAATATTAATAAAAAAATTCCATAAAAATAAAAACTCTAAACTAGCTTCTGATTTTATTGGGAACAAGCCTAATGTGAAGAGAACACACACTTTTATTTAATAAAAAAATATTTTATAAAAAAAATTATTAATCAAAGAAATCTTATAAAATGTATCATGATTTCCACAAAAATATTAAGTAGCACAAATGATTACAACATTTATATAAAGAAGAAGTAACTTGAGCACCAAATCAGCATATTAGCAAGAATGGTTTCTCAAGGATCATGTGACACTGGAGTAATGGCTGCTGAAAATTCAGATTTGCCATCACAGGAATAAATTACATTTTTAAATATATTAAAATTAGTGATCGACCGATATTGATTTTTTATAACCGATACCGATACCAATTATTTGCATGTTTATGTAACCGATATGGAGAACCGATATTTATTTACTGTTATAAAGTAAATAAATAACTGAGTGAAGTAAGTCCATTCTTCACTTTGGTTTTTCCTCTTTTCAGTCATCTTAACAACAACAAAAAAACAGTTAAAAATGAACAGTCTTTCATGTTAAATTTAATCTTCAAATTACAACAATAAAAACATTTTATTTATAAAAAGCATCATAAGCAACACTGATATTAACAATAAGCAAAAGAATGTCTAATGTTTTCAAATGGAGAAATTGACTTGTAACCCGAGGTTTTTAACAGGTTATAATTGTGTATGTGACAAATAAAAAAAAAAAATAATATATTTTTTTTTACAAAACCGATATGCGATTATGGTAAAATGCTTAAATATCGGGGAAGATATCGGTAAACAGATATATCGGTCGATCTCTAATTAAAATACAAAACAGTTGTTTTTAATTGTGATAATATTTCACAATATTCCTGTTTTCACTATATTTTGATCAAATAAAGGCAGCCATGGTGAGCAGAAGGGAAGTCTTTCAAAAGCATAAGAAAATCTGACCAACCCCAAACTCTTGGAACTCTTTATTAGGTCAAAAGGTTACTTTTACAGGTATTCAGTGATTTATTGACTGAAAATATAACTCAGATCATTTTTATGGTAATCAATATTTATTTATAAAAAAAATTACTAAAGACTGAAAAATGTATCTGGAGTTGTATGATATCAGTTTGCTGTACTATGTTTACTTGACACCTGTGTGCTGCTCACATCAGTCATATTCACCGTTTACAGCAGCACATTTAGCTGCGGTGACTCGTCTCATTTTAGTGGCTGTTATATGAACCCAATAACCTCTTACTTTCTGTGTCCTCAGACTAGTAGCAGCTACTCCCAAATCAGCATGTTATCCTATCTTACTCGCTGGGTGTCCAGAGGTGCTTCCAGGCACTGAAGGGGGCAAGCAGTCGGCCTCAACTGGTCAAGACACCTCATATTGGGAATCAGACACTGGCGGCGGCTCCTCTGCCCTTCACTGGGGGGAGTCCAGGAGCAAGGCAGGCCCGGGCACTGGACCAGGAGAGACTACTGCAGATTGATTGGGATGATGGGAGTTGTAGTTTGTATCCATTCACCTGGTTAAGGGATAACTGCCAGTGTCCTCACTGCACGCTGCAGTCAGCACAAGCACGCAGCCTGCTGTTCTCAAATCTAGATGTGCACATCGGAATGGACCAAGTACAGCTGATGGACAATAAGGTTGGTCTTGGTAAGCTTAAAGGGATAGTTCATGCTAAATAGAAATTTGTCATCATTTACATATTCTCATGCCATTCCAAATGGATATGACTTTCTTTAGCGAAACACAAAAGAAGATGTTTTGCAGAATGTCCATGCTGCTCTTTTTGATACAATAAAAGTGGAAGGGTAATAGAGCTGTTGCATTCCATAAATATTGCATTGTGCTGTGTTCCAGGTTTATTCACTTTATTCCCATTCACTGTGGTGCTTTTTTGTCATTTTTAAAGCTTGATGGCCCCATTAATTTTTATTGTATGGCAAAGAACAGCCTAGGCCTGTTCACACCAAGAATGATGACTATAAACTATAACTATATTCTATTGTATTATCGTCCACACCAACACACAGTAACGTTCTGTTTATTGTAAGACCGTGCTGCTGTTTTGTCATCTGCCACTTTAAATGCAGGGTAGATTCAGATCGTTTACATTTTCATTTTTGGATGAACTATTCCTTTAAACCTGACTCTGTGTTAAAACATCATGAAACAGGCAACATTCAGTCATTTAAATAGGAATCTATATGAGCAGGGTTTTTTGTGAGGGTGAAAGATTTCTCCATACAGATTTCTCATCATGTAAATTCATTGCATTGACCAACAGAAAGCTGCTTGAAACTGATTGCTGTGTGAGCTTTGCTTCACACATTGCTAAAATAAGTGGACCTTTTTTGCTATTGTGAGTTTGTGACTGCACCGAAACACTGTATATCTGCTGTAGTACTGTAATATTGCTGGTTAAGACCGTTAGGAAGTTTGGTAGAGGCTCCAGCACGCAATATTATGCTAGTGAGCAGATATTTCCCAAAAGCAAACATGGTCGCAAGTTCTATCATTACCTATACAGTTGGAATTTAGCTAAATATGGTTTTGGAACGTACCCCTGGTCTTTTTACACCAAGTCATTGTCTAATAGTCCTCAACCCTGTTTTTCTGAAACTCATTGTAGGTGTCCATTACTTGGCCCGATAAGCACAGTAGTGAGTTTGATCCTGACTGGCTGAAGAAACGGTGTTTTTCCTCTGAGGCAAGACGGGCTCTGCAAGAGGAGCTCTTCCTTAATGGTGAGTTAATTGTGATCTATCAGTCCTCATTGCCATACTATATGTATTAGCCATGTCTCTTTTTTAGCTATACATCTCTAATCTTTCTATGATTTATATGGCTATTATAAAATATTATAATGTATTTTATATAGCAACCTGGAGATTTTATTTTCTGTACTGTGTAAAGCTGCAGTTCAGTTATGCAGCTAAAACACTCTCAGCCTGCTGTTGTCATTATTCTCTCGATGTGCCGCTTGAGTGTATGAGGAGAACCTGCCTTATATTTGTTGATATCCTTCTATAACATTGTCCCTATTAATGCACACTTTGAATTAAATAATACATTTGCCTGATTCTTACAGTTAATTTTTTTTAAATAAAATGAAGTTTTGTTTTTTGTTTGAGAATTTTTAGGATAGCTTCATATATAGTTGAAATGCACTCATGTAGACTAATATTTGTCCAATAGTTGAATTAATGTGTGGTCTGGACAGCAGTTATTTTTGTAGTGCAAGCACTTCTCCCCAGAATCTCCCCTGAATGGAAAGACTTTTTCCACTTCCTGCCACATGGAATAGAGATCTAAGGCCATTTGAGAAGAGTGAGCTGTTGTGCTTACACCACTCTTGAGGGATGCTGTGGTTGGAGCAGACTGAACAATGTGTCTACCAGAACAAGCATCCAGCACATATTTGTGTGTCCTGAGAGTTTAAGATTACATTTTCAAAATTAATGCACATCACTGGGGCTTTGTAAGATATTTTGTTAGCCACAAATGTTCTTTAGTTTACTTTTGTTTTTAACTTTGTTATTTTCTTTTTTGAAGTTGAGGAAATTATGCTGTTGTTTTGTTTAAAGGCACAAAAGGCATCCCCTTGTGCCCCTTAAATCAGTGAAGACAACCAATAAATGTCCACGGTTTAAAGCGTAGACTACACATTACAAGTGTCTGCTTCTAGCTGAGGTGTAAAACACACAAGGCTTGCATGTGTTTAACAAATCTCCTTAACTGGCACATAATATGACAGTTCTGCCCCTTGTTTTAAGACCTCCCATATAAACCGTCTTCAAACTGCTTGAACGAGGCCTGTAAAGCTCTCACCTTGCTATAATGCGTCTGTCTTGGGCAGTAATGTGACATTAGCCATTTCCTGGCAGGTTAGCACCATTTGTAGAAAACTGATGTGTCCTTCATGGATTTACTCATTTTCTCTACAAATGAGAAGGACCAATTTGTGTCCATTTTTAACTCCAAGTTTTATATTGATGCAGTGTAAGTGGCTTTTTTTGTGGTATTTCTTTTGAGGTGAGGCAAAATTGCTGTGTAAAAGTATTGCAATTTAAAAGTTTTTAAAAGATAAGGATGCATTGATCCTTGATCAAAAATTACAGCAAAGACAATTATAATCTTAGAGGACATTGTTTTTTTACACAAGTGCTTTTCTGTTGAACTTGTTTAATTTCCACAAAGCAACATAACTGTTTTAGTATTAATGATAAGAAATGTGATATTTCTAAAGGATCATGTGCCACTGGCTTGACCATTGGCTGCTGAATTAAGCTTTTTAATCACAAAAATAAAAAAGCATTTTAAAATATACAGTAACATTAAAATAGAAAGTTATTTTAAATTGAAATGATTGCCGTGTCTCTTATGCTTAACATATACAGTACATATTAAGACGTTTGAGCGAATGGGTAATTAATTAGGCTGAATTAGGTCACACTAGTATATCTCACACTAGGATTTTTATGACCCAGTGAACTGATTCACTTAAAGGAGTTTTTCTAGTGTGTCTGTAGTGTCTCATTTACAAGAGGGCACACGTGTGCTTTACTGCGGTCACAGCATGTCCTGGTTCAGCTGACATCATGCATGCAATGACATCATGATCCTTTCAGAGCACCAAGACCACATTGTTCCCGTCTAAGTTCAAAAACAGCAAAACAGTCACATTGCTGCATTAGATGAAAAACAGTTCACTCTTCCCACACAGAAAAAGACCACACTGGCACAGGCCAAAGATTAAGATTACTTAAATAACAGTTGAAGGAGTACTGTTAAAACCTTATTTTTCCAAACGGCTTATGGAAAACTAATGGCTTGACTCAAAAGAGGTGTCTTACTTCATTTTCTTGAGAAGCGCATGGGATGAGAACTGAATATGCTGTGCACATGCAAATTGAGTTACTATATATATAATCATATAAATCTATTTTCCATATCCCATTTGGAAATGATCTCTGTTAGTGGTTTGTACTCTGCTTGTGAGCTTCTGTCTGTCCTGTTCTTAGTGAACTGTGCTCTGTGCTGAGCTCTCAGTAGGGACTCTGTTGACAGAGTTTGCCTGGACGTAGCTGCCTGCCAGCTACAGCAGCCACGGCTTCACATTACCATAGCTGGAGAAATCACAGAGCAATGCTGAAGGAAACTGTTCAAGCACACATAAGCTGACACCTTTCTTTTCCGGCATGCCTTTGTGTGCATAAATGTGCGTGTTTCCATCTGTTTTAGAGACTGAAAGGGTCATTGAAACATGATGTCAATTTGTATTAAAGTGTCTCAGCTGGACAGAATGATAGCATGATATTAATCTCTGGCTCTGAAGTCAACATTAGCACTGCCAGTATGCCAGTGAGACAGAGAATATTACACATTACACGCTTATTAGAGCTGAACATTACTGACCTGGACTGACTGAACCACTTCACCCTGGGCCCAGTGCCCAGCTCACTCGCTTTCTCTCTCTTTTTGATCAAATTCATTCCAGAACCTCAGTATTGCTGTGAGATTGTGGGTGAATTTTCTGCCTTGTGTGTCAGTCAATTCTGGTTTTGTTTGCATTAACTTGATTGCACATTTATATGATTGCATATTCATACTTCAGTCAGTGTATATCATGACTCATTTAGCAACATGGTTTCCTCTCTCAAGGTTACATCTGTTTTCAATTAATTTTGTCACCTTGAAACTACACATTTTATTATAACTATGGTTGGCATCAACAAAATACAATTTTAGTAGTCTGCTGTGTGGCCTTAAGCTTCTGAAGCTGAAATAGCAGCATTTTTAGGTGAGTCCAGCAAATGTATTCAGTAGTAAACAAACGGCCATGTTTTATTCAGATGTTTCATTTCAGTGCCTCTCGTGATGCCAAACAGAAACGCTTTCTAATAGGTTTCTTAAACATTCTCCCATCTTTCATCGTTCAAATTTCAAGCCCTCCATTAATTCCACTGCTTTACCTTTATTTGTATTGTTATGAGAATGTTTGTTACGAGCCACAATGAGACGGCTCTTATATTTGTGCTCATCACCATGGATATCCTGCATGTGTGTCAGCTGTGGTTAAATAAATTGTAGATGCTCTTTCCCTTCCAAGTAAAGTTGGCATTGTGGCTTCTACCTAGAGGTCTGGAATATACAAACTTTATTTATCCTGTTGAGGTGTGACTACCTCTGAGATAATATACATCTGAGAAATATGACGCTTATTCATGCTCATCGTCATGACAAAGTATCTTGAGGGGAGGATCTGTGCCAGGTGGAAATATGCTACCATTTCATTTTTCTCTTTATGTTTTTCAAAGTCTCTTATACTCACCAAGGCTGCATTTATTAGATGAAATCAGTATTATAGTGGAATATTATTATACAGTAATTTAAAATACTTCTTCTGTTTAAATATAAATACATTTTAAAATGTAATTTATTTCTGTGATGGCAATTACTCCAGTCTTCAATGTCAACTGATCCTTCAGAAATAAATCTAATATGCTGATTTGGAGCTCAATGTTAAAAACAGTTGTGCTTTTTGTGTTTTTCAGGATAACAGTTTTAATTAATCACACTTTTATAGCATTATAAAAGTCTTTACTGTCACTAATACATCCTCACAGAATAAAAGTCTTCATTTCATTTTTTTCTTTCTGGACCCAGACTAATGAATGGTAGTGTGGCTCAGTGGTAGAGCATTGCGTTAGCAGCGCAAAAGGTCATGGGTTCAATTCCCAGGGAACACACATACTGATAAAAAATGTATAGCCTGAATGCACTGTAAGTCGCTTTGAATAAAAGCGTCTGCTAAATGCATAAATGTAAATGACTTCTTAAATCAGGAAATAATCGGTCAGGAGTTCTTTTCTTTCACTTGCTGGTCCTGAACTATATTTATCTCTGTATTGTAATCTGTGAAAAATTCTCCAGTGGAACAGTTTTCTAAATTGAGAGAAGCTGAGAAAGAGGTGCGGGGCTGAAAATACTTCTACAGCACAGAGGTCCAAGCAGTGAATTACAGACAGAAGTGCAGAACGCTTGCTCTCACATGCACACTTCTCTAGAGGATCCGTCTGTGAAAGTAGACATAAGAAGAAGAGTTTTCCAGCAGTACTCCTTCAAACATGCAGGCCCTCACACAGTGTTCTGACCAATGTGTTCTGGCCTTAACCCTGACACTGAGACACTGACAGACACAGACACACACACACACACACACACACACACACACACACACAGACAATCCTTCATTATTTTAATACACTTGGTGGTTATAGGTGCAAAGTTTCTATCATGTGTTTATTTGCATTGTAAATCAGGGTGCTTAGAAAATGAGTAACAGAGATAAGAAAGATAGAGAGAGAAACGTTTTAGCTACTTTTTGAAAAGGATTTTAGCTACTTTTTGAGTAATGCTGACATTATTCCCACATTATATTGACTTGACTTTGCTTTTTAATTTAACACTGGACCTTCTAACTTCAAGAGGTTTGTTAGTTAAAAAAAAATTATCAAATCATAAAATGAAAATTATGATTCTGTTTCTTTACTCTTCATGAAACTAGACACTAAGTGTTTTATAACACTAAGTGTTATTTCTCTGTGATGTTTTGTGTTGTGCATTGTAATGTTTATTTATATGCGCATCTGTTTCAGAGCGTGACTATTGGGATTCAAGTCTGCAGATCCCAACAGCTGACTTTCAGGAAGTTCTACATGATGACAAGGCTGCCCTGGCCTGGCTAGAGGCTCTGAGACGCATTGGCATTGTCTACCTGAGGGGGGCGCCGGCAGAGCAGGGCCAGGTGGCCAGACTGAGTCAGAGGATTGGCTATCTGCGCCTCACCTTTTACGGGTATGGACTATAGCTTTGGCAGCACTCTAGTTAAAGCAATGAAATTACTATTTTTAGATAATCATAATGATTTAACCATTTAGTATTACAGTCATTTTAATACTGCAGACTTGGAAACAGTGGAGTAATAGGACTCATTCTAATACTGACAACTAGTATTACTACTTACCCAGTGATCATGACGTTTATTTAACTAACTGCCTATTTGCGTAGTGCAAAATATATGCAAAAATATTTAGTCTGTCACTGGAAACTATATGAAAAATAATTATGTACATTTCAAACCTGGTCAAACTGCAATTACAAACTCAGTGGTAGTACTGTAAGTTTCTCAAATATATAATTTCAGAAATGTTTTAACTGATTTTGAACATCTGTGACACTGTTTATACCAAAAAATGTGCAAAACTACCATTTATGCCAGAACTGCCATTCTCACTCCAAGATCTACAAAGAAAGACAAATAACCTGCTGCAAAGGGCACAAACCCATCATTCATGGAAAACGAAATACGGTGTGATGAGTAATGTGGTCTGATCTTCCACCCTAATGCGTTACATCTGTACAGGTTTATAATTGAAGGAAATGAAAAGTCCCTCAACCCACAATGTCTGTTGAAAGCATGGTAGGAGATGTGTAGTAGTCAGGGCACCCGTCTCGTAAAGCTCTGGGGATTCTCTCCAACAGCCAACGAATACAAGGCCATTTTAAAGGACCAGGTGCATCTTATAACCATTTTTTCTTCATGGGATTTTTATTTTTTTGATGTTGGTAGTTTGGGGTCAATAAGAATGGTTAAATTATGTTTTTGAAAGTCTCCTATGCTCGCCAAGTCTGTATTAATAAAAAAATACAGCAAAAACAGTAATATTGTGAAGTAAAAAAGTTTTTGGTTAAAGTATGTTTTATTAATATTATGTATATTAATAATAGTACGTAATATTAATTGTCCATTTACTGTCCATTTTGGTGTACTTATGCTTCCTTGCTCAATAAAAGTATTAATTTCTTTAAAAAAAAAAAATCTTACTGGCCCCAAACTATATATAGCTAGTTTTCTAGAAATGCTAAAACTTGTTAGACAGCATTTAAGAAAGATTAAGATTAAGCAATGAAATTACCGTACCTGCCATAATACTTGCTATTTGTTTGCTAACAGGTATTTCAGTTATTTTGCCCATCCCTGAGAAGAATAATGGTTGCATTATCTCTAGTCTTCAAGTCATATTTCTGTTTCTGCCACACGCATCTTCTGTCTACACCAGTGATCCTCAAATCTGGCTCGCGAGATCCACTTTCCTGCAGAGTTTAGCTCCAACCCTGATCAAACTCACCTACCTGTGATTTTCTAATGATCCTGAAGACATTGATTAGCATGCTCAGGTGTGTTTGATCAGGGTTAGAGATAAACAGAGGGTTTTTCTCTGCTGGAAAGTGGATCTTGCGAGCCAGATTTGAGGATCACTGGTCTACACCACCCTTTGATGAAAGCATTTCATGCTGTAACTGTTGGCCAACAATCAGAAAAATGTTCTGTTTCAAAGAAAAAAAAAACAGCCTCTGACGGCATCTGAATGAATAGGAAATGATGTGAAAGAGCTTTGCTTTACACTCAGTTAAACTTGTTCCATTGCTCTAGACTTACTGAGCCCATTTTTATTAATCGAAGACCATTGAGATTTTGATTTATTTTCTTGCCAAACACCAAAGCCTCTCACAAGATCATGCAGAGAACATTTTTAATAAGTAAGGATGAGTGAATGGAAACCACAGCCTAGGACAGACAGATAGAGGAGCTGGAGAAAAGAGACAGAACCGAGACAGACACACCGTGAGCTTCTGGCTCTAATCACAAATCCACGCATGAACTCCCTCTCAGCTGACACCTGTTAACTGACAGGCTGAACGATTTAACACCGCACTAGCCCCAGGAGCTCGCTCAAACTGGCCAAAAAGCAGCTTCACCTGACCCAGACTGGAACAAAAAGCACTGCATCTGCCAAATCAAGACTTCACTGGCTAGGGATCCTCAGACTGAAGAGGAGTGTGGTGTGTCTGACATGGAGTACCTGGTGTCTAATATCTCATTGTCTTCTTGATACCACTAATCTGCCTCATTTCCTTTTTAAAAGCCACACATACTCCTCTTCTTTCCTTTGTTTTCAATTTGATAACAGGGGAAAATAGTTTTTTTAGAAATCTAAAATTAATAGGTTTGTGCTACCAAACTTGCTTTTTTGGGGCACAAAGTAAATCAAGTTTTTTTTAAGTGTCTGAAGAACTCGATTGAATCAAAAAGGCTGGTTCTGGATAAGCACGCAGTGATCTCTTTAACATTATATAATCCATATTTGCTTTTTTATTGTTTGTTAGTCTTCAAGAAACAATAAAAAAGCAAATATGGATTATATAATGTTACAGACATTTTTTTTATTTGTGTTTTCCAGTAAAATATCAAAGAAAAGAAACAAAATTGAGTAAGACTTGCATTCAGATTCAGTTCATTTTAAACTGAGGGTAAAACCTAGCAATTTTGACAATGGGGAAAATGGGAAAAATATTTAAGATATATAAAAATACAAGATCAATTTTGTGAAAACAAGCTTAATTTACACAGATAAATAAAAAAAGACCAAAATAGTAATTACAAGTAGTCATTTTTGCTTTGCAGTGAGTAGTTTCAAGAATTCACTACCAAAAAAATCGATGAATTTCTCGCAATGCGTTGCCATAACAAAAATGTCTGCTTTGTTCATTGAAGAGATTCCTTAGTCTTTACATTTACTCTCAAGACCATACTAAATCAAGTAAGCATTTTACTGCGGTGGTTTCCTACAATAAATAAATGGAGAAATGCAGTAAAACTTTACAAGCCCATAGTCACCTGTTCTGATCCATCTCTGTGATTTCAGACACACATGGCAAGTGCAGGACAAGCCCATGGCTAACAATGTTGCCTACACTTCTGGAGAGTTGAGCCTGCACACAGATTACCCCGCTCTGCACCATCCACCTGGAGTGAGTACACACACACACACACACACACACACACACACACACACACACACACACACACACACACACACACACACACACACACACACACACACACACACAATACCGACCATACTGTGCGGTCTTACTCATTAAGGTGAATATATGCATTCTTTAGATCATGAGGGGACTTCCCTTCCCTGTGTTTTTTAATAGATTAAGCTAATTAGAATTACTACACACTAATAAAACGATAGAATGAATTTCACGAGTGGCCTGCTGTTGTAATTCCTCTGGTTGTAGGTGCAGTTCCTGCATTGTGTCCGTCAGGCTGATCAGGGCGGAGAGAGTGAAGTGGTTGATGGGTTTCACATGGCGGAGCAGCTCCGTAGGGAGGATCCTGAGGCGTTTAACATCCTCTCCTCTCTCAGGGTGGACTTCACAGACAGCGGTGCTGACTACTGTGACTTCAGTGTGCAGTCCAAAAACCACATTATAGAGTAATACAGACTGTGGTTCCAGCAGACGCATACATACTCACATAATCACGCATGGCTAATGCAATGGATTAGCTTTGTCACATCTCATGGTCATCAACACTGACTATACGTAAATAATGTAAAACAGCACCATCTCATGGTCAGTTATGGAACTCAAATTCATAAGAGCCAAATTTCTACAAAATAATTTGTTTATTAGGTTTGAAAATTGTCAATTTGTTTTTGCCACTGACACGTGACTTGCTTTCTTCAGTGTAACACAACCCTGCTGAAAATAAACAAACAGCTAATACCAGTCTAAACTGGTTGGCTGGTCTTAGCTTGTTTAAGTTGGAAGCAGCGCTGGTCTCTAAGCTTGGCTTAGCTGGTCAAGTTGGTTTTAGCTGGTTGTTCCAGCTGGTCTCCCATCCTGACCAGCTAAAGAAGTGGCCAAAGCCCCTCTAAAACCAGCCTGCTGATCAGCTAAAACCAGCCAACCAGCTTTAGCTGTTTTTTTTGAGCAGGGAAAATTGTACTGTAGTTGCTCTTTCCCATGCAATTCTAAACAACAGCAATCTACTGTAGTAGTTCTCACAAATCCTGGTGACTTTCAATAAGAGCTTGTATGTAATGTGCAGTGTGGACTCAGATGGTCGGGTGATGAGGATCAACTATAACAACGCCACACGAGACTCGGTGCTGGATATGCCTGTGCATCAGGTTCAGCCCTTCTACTCGTCTCTAAAGGCCTTTGTGGAGCTGCTCAGCAGGCCTGAAAACGTGTTCACGTACCAAATGGAACCAGGTCAGTGTGGTCAGAAACTGCCACACAGTTCACCTCTTTACCTAATTAGATTACGGTTGTTATAGCTCACATTTGTATTATAGTTGACAGTCATAATTGCATTATAGTCAAAGATGAATGGTTTTAGGCTTATGAATTTGGGATTAGGCTCAGGCTTTGGAAACTTTTCTATTTTAAATCTAATGCCAGGATTTGAATTTTTTTCACTAGAATTATCCCATATTTAATGTATTTTGAATCCCCAAAGCTTTCCCTTTGCTGCTTGCCTTCTTGCTTAACCAAATATGACATGCATGTATAAATACGGGACTGATGCTGGTTGTTCATTTCATCTCTGCGCAGGCGACTTGGTGACCTTCGATAACTGGCGTCTGTTGCATGGCCGAAAGAGCTACCTGTCACGAGGTCAGAACTCAAGACATCTTGAAGGAGCATATCTGGACTGGGATGAGGTCATGTCCCGTCTCAGGATCCTCCGGAAAGCTGTCCGTGGAGATAGCTAGACACTTCTCTTCATCCTCCACACTACAGTGACAGTTATGATAGGAAGCAAAGTTGATGTCTAAGCCGTACTCTGGATTTGGGCTAGTGTTGCTTCATGGTAACTTTAAAACCATCTTTTCACTGTAGAATGCTTCAGGTCCTAGGGATATTTTCTGTTGGGCATTTCAGTTTTGGCAAGTGGATATTTGTTCTTCTGTAGGTAATATAATACTATAATTGCGGCCTTTTACTGAAGGGCTCTTGGAGTCTACGGCTCTTTCGTGCACTTAGACAGTAGTTATTTTCTGTCTTGACATATTGCTTGCTCTTTGGTATAAGGGACAGTTTGCCAGAGGTAATTCGGTTTTAGTCTTAATATGTTCATGACGATCACAAGCGATGGTGAAATTTAGTTTAAAACTAAAAGTTTAGCATATGTATGGACAACTGCCCAACATATGGTACTAGTTTGAATTAATGCAATGGGTTTATTCTGAAGCACTAATGTTTTCATCAATTAGTTAGTCCGTGTTGACGCAAAAAGTGACATTTCTGGCACAGTTCGAGATTTAGTTTGTGATATATATAATTTTCCCTGTTATGTATTTCACATATGTTGTCAACAAAACGTTTTTAGCCAGTCTTTGTTTGTCTTAAAGGGATTGTTTTAACGGTCCGTACTTTTCCCTCTCCTCCACAAAAACATTCTTGTAAGACCAGTCATGGTTAATGGTAGTTTCCCCTTTCATTCTCTAATGAATCATTCAATTGATATTTGCTTGTATTGTAAATAGTAGTTCGGACAATGATGAGACATTGACTCTCAAAGAGAAACATGTTTCTTGTGGTATCATTTTTTTATAAGCTGATGTCCAAAACAAAGTGTCTCTGATTTGATATACTGTATGGAGATTGGATAGTTCATCAGCACTTGTATACTGACGGTCATGTGCAGTACACATTACGCTCTTTGATACTTGAAAGGCCTCAAATATGGATTTTTTTTAAAGAAAGACAAACTGGCCAATTTGTTCTAATGCAGCAACAATGCAAATATAGCTCATGTGGCTAATGACTAATTAGTTGCTAACAGCTATAGCCTCATTTTTTTGTAAATACACAATGTCGATATTTAAAAAGCTCAGGATTTTGAGCACCTCCAGTCGTTTTTTTTGGATGGGCCTCCATGTAACAATGCAATGTTTATAAAAATATATATATGCTGGAGCTGAAGTATTACAATAATTTAGGAGGACTCTGACAGAGATTCTTTTTTCCCCTGAAATGCCAATAAAATACATTTATAATATAGAGATGCCACATTTCGTTTTCATTCATGCACTTACACAAAAACTCACATGCTGTGGTTATACATCTTCTGGGACAGTTTTGAATATGTTGCTAATATAGAACTCCTAAATTTATAGTGGTAATTATTGTTTTATGACAATGTTACATTTATATTTGATGATTTTATAGTTAGTTATCAAATTAAAGTATTTGACAAATGGCTTTTTAAAAGCTAAATAAAGTTTATATATAGTCAGATACAAATTCTAAGAGGCAAATATAATCCCTTAATAAAAAAAAAATACGACGTGACCGCTGAATAATAATTGTAATTCATACAGTAACAATACGCAGTCACAGAGTCGGGTTGGACAATTTTATTTTCATATTGCCAAAGCTGTACAGGTTCTATAAATATTTTTAAATGCTGAAATATTTACATCCATGTCTGTATTTTTTCCTTTCCCTCTTGTTCTAAACAATACAGACTAAAATGAAAGCTCAAATAATGTGCAACTGTATCTCTCACACTTTCAAACAACAGACCTGATCCACTGTCCAACTCAACATCTGTTTTGGGAGACTCTGGGAAATCAGTTTTGTGCTATTTACATCTCTAAACCAATATTGAGTGGGGCTCAAGTCCATTTACAGTCTGCATTCAACAACTGAATTTAATGGAGATGCAAAGCAACACTTCATACATTTAAATTATTAAAAATGTGAGCAAAACATAAAAGAACATTAAAATATGTAAATGTGACAGCTGTACTGCCAAATCTAGTAGTCAAAAAGAGATGACACGAGAACATCTGCACCTCTATAAACAGACACAATCTCTTGACATCCGTGTTTCTAACACAAACACACGCAATCCCCCCCCCACACACACACACACAACAGGAAGAGGACACCTCAAACAGGACATTTTGGACACAAGACTTTTCCATCACTATTTAAACAATCTCCAAATGCAGCTGTGTTATAGATTACTAATGCCCTTTTCATTGCGGTGTCAAAATAATGACAACAAATGAACAGAAAACATGATGCCTGATCTGCTCTCTGGTCTCCTCATTATGAACACAGGAGGACAGTGGATGAACTCTGAGGGCACGACTGGACTTGTTCTTGGTACCCACTAGTGATAGTATTGCACATCTAGAAAACAACTACAGTATTTCCTAACGATTTGAGTTGCTTTTTCAGCATTGCTTCAGAGATGTACAGATTCCTTTTTTAAATATTCATATTTTTTTTAAGTGACATGCAAATTTAACACAGCAGTTCACAGACAGGGAACTTTACAGCAGAACTAGTACAGTAGTTTGAGCCTTTTGAGCTAAAGAGATACACAGACCTTAAACCACTTACAGCAGGTGGAGGAGGGCGAATGGAACGTTTACGAATGGGACAGCTCCTCCGTCGTGGACGGTTAAGGCAAACCCCTCGTACGTGGCAGCGCTAGATTGCAAAGACTTGAACATTTCACCCACCACAGACAGAACAGACTGGAATTTACAGTACAACTTAGCACATAAATATTAAATACACAGCCTGTTGACTGATATCAGAGGGGTCGAAGAGGGGAAAGATGTCTGCATGCCAGTGCCAACTTGCAAGAGCTGCGCATGGGACCTGCATGCAACCAAATGCCTCTTATTGAAATAAATAAAAGTGTACAAATGTGAGGACATCAACCAATAGTAGTCAAAGTCTGTTCTTTTTCTGGTTGGTCCATATTATGAGAATGAAATGCCAGCATTTTAGTGTCCAAGGACTGGAATATTATATCAGATACATTATATGAACAGGTAGTTTCTTTTAGGACGAATGTGTTGAATATGTGAATGCATCTACATTTGAATCGGTACAGGAGCAGAGGTCTTTAAAAGGAGCTTGGCAGGAGTGACAGCTTGTATTGAACAGAAGCAGTATTGCAGGGAGTTCAGGAGCTGAAGGGTTGAAGTGAACATAGGAGAGAAGTGTGCTAGCTCGGTAGTGGACGAGGGGACAGCATCTTGGGCTTGCCCTCTGACTCTTTCCCCTTGACCGCCGCCATGTAGGAGAAGAGGCAGAGCACCGAGTAACAGATCTGGTGTGCCTGTCCGAGACAGAACAGTTAACAGCTGGTATGGCAAAAAACAACATCAACAAAAAAAACACACATCGCTCTATACTATATTGTAGGGCTGGGTAAAAAGATTGATTTCCTGGTTAACTGCAATCGTTATTTGAACAATCTTGATATTCATTTTTAAAATCCCAAGTATGTTTTTTCTTCTTCTATTCCTGTATTTTCTGTACTACTTTTCATTGGTGTCACACCTTAAAATTAGGGATGCACGATATACATTTTTGTTGATATGCTGATATTTTTTAAATCATTTTGGCTGATGGCCGATTTATATTTCCCTTTGTTTTGAAACGCCACCAAGCCTCTCCCATGCGGAAATTATAAACAAATTATTTTTAATTTTGGTTAGTTTAGAGCAAAAACTTATTTGTTAGAAGTAATAAACTTAATTAAACTTCTTTTTTAAAGAGAGTACATTGAAAGCCTTGAAAATAACTGTAATAAAATCAAAAATTACTTTAATGATATTTAAAAATATTTACTATTGGAATATACAAACCCGATTCCAAAAAAGTTGGGACACTGTACAAATTGTGAATAAAAAAGGAATGCAATAATTTACAAATCTCATAAACTTATATTTTATTCACAATAGAATATAGATAACATATCAAATGTTGAAAGTGAGACATTTTGAAATGTCATGCCAAATATCATTTTGGATTTCATGAGAGCTACACATTCCAAAAAAGTTGGGACAGGTAGCAATAAGAGGCCGGAAAAGTTAAATGTACATATAAGGAACAGCTGGAGGACCAATTTGCAACTTATTAGGTCAATTGGCAACATGATTGGGTATAAAAAGAGCCTCTCAGAGTGGCATCAGAAGTCAAGATGGGAAGAGCAATGCTGCGGCGAAAAATAGTGGAGCAATATCAGAAAGGAGTTTCTCAGAGAAAAATTGCAAAGAGTTTGAAGTTATCATCATCTACAGTGCATAATATCATCCAAAGATTCAGAGAATCTGGAACAATCTCTGTGCGTAAGGGTATACTGGATGCCCGTGATCTTCGGGCCCTTAGACGGCACTGCATCACATACAGGAATGCTACTGTAATGGAAATCACAACATAGGAATACTTAGAAAACATTGTCGGTGAACACAATCCACCGTGCATTCGCCGTTGCCGGCTAAAACTCTATAGGTCAAAAAAGAAGCCATATCTAAACATGATCCAGAAGCGCAGGCGTTTTCTCTGGGCCAAGGCTCATTTAAAATGGACTGTGGCAAAGTGGAAAACTGCTCTGTGGTCAGACGAATCAAAATTTGAAGTTCTTTTTGGAAAACTGGGACGCCATGTCATACTAAAGAGGACAAGAGTTGTTATCAGCTCAGTTCAGAAGCCTGCATCTCTGATGGTATGGGGTTGCATGAGTGCGTGTGGCATGGGCAGCTTATCTGGAAAGGCACCATCAATGCTGAAAGGTATATCCAAGTTCTAGAACAACATATGCTCCCATCCAGACGTCGAGGGAAGACCTTGCATTTTCCAACATGACAATGCCAGACCACATACTGCATCAATTACAACATCATGGCTGCGTAGAAGAAGGAGTACTGAAATGGCCAGCCTGCAGTCCAGATCTTTCACCATAGAAAACATTTTCATAAAGAGGAAGATGCGACAAAGAAGACCTAAGACAGTTGAGCAACTAGAAGCCTGTATTAGACAAGAATGGGACAACATTCCTATTCCTAAACTTGAGCAACTTGACTCCTCAGAGACGTTTGCAGACTGTTATAAAAAGAAGAGGGGATGCCACACAGTGGTAAACATGGCCTTGACTTTTTTGAGAGATGCCATGAGAGTTTAAACAGATATGTCATCTATGTTGTATTCTGAATAAAATAGAAATTTGATTGCATTCTGTTTTTATCACAATTTGTACAGTGACTTTTTTGGAATCGGGTTTGTATAAAAAAAAATGAAATCAGATACTGTAACAAGTTAAGAGCCTGTTAATTGAATCTGGAAATCTGCATTGATACCCAGCTCTACTGTTTAGTACTTTATGAATACTGAAATCTTACCATAGGAGTCTTGTACTTATGGATCACCACTTCTTTAGTTTCAGGAACTGCAAATCCCAGTGCAAGACACAAAATAAAAAAATAAACTGCAGTGGAATAACAAATATAAAATGTTCAAGGGCAGGGGAGAAACAGAAGAGAGAGAGAGAGAGAGAGAGAGAGAGAGAGAGAGAGAGAGAGAGAGAGAGAGAGAGAGAGAGAGAGAGAGAGAGAGAGGGAGAGGGGAGGCATTCATACGGCCCATGGCAATTGAATATTAATAACCTATATCTGACCCCTGCACAATTCAGACAGAGCTACAGAGCACTGAATCTTGCAGCAGAGGAGCAGCACCATAAAGATCATATGACTGAACAGGATTGATCATCAGTACACGTTTCCCACAGGACTGAGAAACTCTTATGCAATAGGAAACTGAATCAAGGCAAGCTCAAGGAGGAGAAAGACAGCCAGAGGAAAAAAGATACAGAGTGGTGGGGGATAGATGGAGAAATCAGAGAGAGAGAGAAAGCAAGAAAGGGAAGATCACTGAAAGTTAAAGTTGGAAGGAAATCTGGGGTCTGCTGGGTTTTTCCATCATTTATGGAATGACTTTTACTACAGGCACGAGTGTATAAACTCGAGAGTAGGAGAAGCGACATCTGACATCAAGGCAGTGCAGTGCAGATGAGCAGTCGACAGCCATTAGTGGTGAAAAAGGATGTATGAGAGATGATGACAGATGTAGAGATAAATGAGGAGGACAGGTTAAGAAAGAGAAGAAGATAAAGGTGACAGCACTTTACCTGCTGGAGAATGAAGGTTTTCATAGCAGCAAAGATGAGGGGCGGATTACAATAAGGAAGCACAAAGACACAGCACTAACCCAGTCTAGAGACGACTCTGACTACAGAAGAGACTTCATACACCGCACCTCTCAAATCTCTACATGGTTTATTATTATATAACTCTAAAGACTTCTATTCTGGAGACTGACAATTTTAGTTGAAGCATCATTTAAAGCAGCATTCTTGATGAAAACCTATGACTCCTCCTCCAAAATATGTATCAAAGGAAACAACTACAATCTAAAATGGAGCTGATCAGTTAATTTGTCACAAAAGAACTGTGCAGTATTTCCTCAAAGCTGCTGATAGCGTGCACGACCTTATCCACCGGAAGAATCCTTTTCCTCCATGCCAGAGTTATCTTGATATCTTGTTTTAGCTAAAAACAGAGCATTTCTTCACCAGTTAACACTACATAAAGCTGTTAGCTTGCTAACTGAAGATGCACTGAAAACACAAAAGTTTAATTTAAATGTTTTCTATAATACAGTATGATATGTGAATAATAAAAACAGTATTTTCACATTATAACCAATAAATAGATGACAATAAAATTAAGTATTATTTGATTTAATATATAACTAGAATTTTACGCTAAAAAAACAAATCAATAGTTTCAATTGATAGTGAATGTATGGATCACAATATTATTATGTAGAGTATGAAAAATGCTTATTTGTTTAAAGATCACATTTAATATTTTGTTAAATTTATGACATTATTTGTGTTTTTACAGATTAATGTTAAGCGAACATTTCTAGATAGCAAAGTACAAACAGAGGAAATGAGCATACATACTAGAGGTGTAACGATACGCGTATTCGTATTGAACCGTTCGCTACGAGGCTTTCGTTTCGGTACACATTACAAACCGAATGATTCCATTGGACTAATCCTATTATGATTGGAAAATAAAAGAGCTTAGTGTGAAATATCAGTGCCACTGCGCTCAACAACGCAGTACATACTGGAAAAAAAGAATAAAGTATTTCGTGTTAAACAGGTTGTTTTTGAAAGTCGGTGCTTGAAATAAAAGCTTTTTTTTTCATTGATTTTTATTTATGACTGCAGTGTTCATTTTTTATTATAGGACTATCATTCATTGTAGGTAGCCTATAGCCTAGTAGACGTGTTTTAAAAGACCTTTTTAAAAACATTTTAATTGAGGAGTAAATAGCCTAATCGTATCCTCAGTTATGTGGTAATTATTCAGAATCAGAATTATTGTGGGGCAAATTAATTGTATCTTTAATTTAATAATAAAACTAACTTCATAATAATAATAGGCCTAATAAAGATAAGAATGTAACAGACCTACATTAATTTGAAATGCCAAATCAGTGGAAATAAATGAAAACGGCTATAGGCTATACCGTTATCAGCATATGTTGAATTAGATTCATCTCTCTTTGTCTCTGAGAGAATATGCGGCGTTAGATGCCAAAAGCTCCGTCATTACGTTTTGACTTTTACTTTTTGCTTATAGTGAAATGACTGATTAAGATGTTCACCAGCATAAATCTTCCACTTAGTTTGCACTGTGCAAACCCTGGTGCAAACGCGTGCTTGTGCGATATCCATTGGCTCGCCTTCATGGTTATATTTCCATGAAATATTTCCAACATTGCGACATAACCAATTCCCCCCCGTATCAAAAACGTACCGAACCGTGACACCACGGTGTCGTATCGAACCAAACCGTGAATTTTGTGAACCGTTACACCCCTAATACATAATTAAACAAATATTATATAGTGTTAATACTCTAACTCTAACATTAATAATTAATCCACCACTGTCTCAGCATGTAATGGCTTTGGGTCCATGGGGAACAGGATTCCGCAGGCAGATAGGATCAGGTTCATTTTGGCCGTTATGTTTCATGTAACGTCATTCACAGACTGCATTACACAACAGCTAAAAACAACAGTCCTACTGTCTTACATATAACCTTTGCTTCTAAAGCTCATACAGTCGTTCAGATCATCACATCTAACAGTACTGAACATGATAACTTCTCTGCTCTTCATGTGACTGGGTTACTGCTGTGTCGCGTACAGGCCTAGTATCAAAATGGGGGTAATTACCAAACTCCTCCAGGACAAAGACTCCTTTCACTGTATTGCACTTTTTAATGTGACTCAGCTCTATGAAAACCTAAAAACAAACAAAAACAAACAAAAAAACAACAGGACACACTGTTACCAACTCAATCACGCACTTGTGGGAAAACAAAACAAGTATTTTCTGAAGAGATGACAATCTAGACAGTTAGTAACTGTAAACTAGGGAGAAACGAAGAAAGAACATGATAAGCAAGCTGTTGAAAAGCTATCAGAACTCAAATATGACTGCACAGAAAGAGAAGTTTCCATGTTGACAGGATTACATGGGCCAGTGACGCAAATGGAGAGCCGTGAAAGTTTCAACACCTGAACAAAATTATCGGTCTTCATATTCTTGAGCATAAAAATAACCCCAGGTCTATATTTTTAGTAATTTTAAAATTGTATTAAATTAATCGACAAGTCAACACCATAGCTCTTCGGAAAGTCTCGCTTTCAAAAGAATCACTGTATATTTACAATACTTGTCCAGCCAAGAGGAGAACTGCCTTCGTTCTACACTATTCGTTCATGACGTGTTCTTGAGGCACTTGGAGACTTGTATAACAGATGTATTTTTGAAGCACTTAAGACTAAAGAGCTAATATAAACCCTGCAGCTGCGACCATTTGCACCAAAAGTGGGAATGAAACCATGGCACTGATCCCCTACGTGCTGAAAAGGCCCATGCAAAGACATCCATGGAAAATTCCATTATCAGAAAAAAAGACAGACACACAGACCAAAAAGAAACCAAAAAAAGAGAGGAAATAATACAAAAGACATCAAAAAATAAGCACACAAAAAGTGGCATCTGCAAGAAAAGTTACAGTACAAGGAAAAGAAAGAAAAAGTAAATGAAAATGGTACACTAAAAAGCGAAGACGGCAGAGGATGTGTACCTTCGACTCCTTGCAGGGGGAGAGAGCATGGGAGAGAAACGGTTTGGATTATTATTGGACAAAAAGAGCACAAAACACCCTCTGGTGCTACGAGCCCACCCTTACGGTAATAAACTACAACCGCTGATTCCATCCAGAAGTAACAAAGTCTTTGTACATTAACTGTTAATAACTTCCATTATGTTTACGTTAGTTTTGAATCCCTGATGTGTTCCCACCCCATTACCCTCCATGCCTCCTCCACCAGCAATGAGGACAGCTCCCTCACACATGCCTACAGCCAAAACAGAACAGTGCCAAAACCATTACAGCACACACAACTACACTACATAAACGAGTTTTAAATTCAAAGTTTTACAGTTTCAATAGCACTCAACTCTTCTGCTGACATTTAGAACCCAGGCAAAAGACGTATGTTGGAAATAAAAATAATAATAAATCATTTATTTAAGGTTTGCATTGTTTCCTAATTGGTCCGTAACTACTGTTTCTCCTCCTTGAGGGAGTTCAATGGGATATGAGTTTTTTCAAATCAAAATGAAACAGGATTTAGGTTTCTATAGATGCGTTCAGTTCACATTAGAGCTTAATGAACAGAAAAATAACAAGAGACAAATTACCAGGTTAAATAATCCCAGAACAACAATATTAGGCAACCGAAGGCGGACATATGGTCTTAATCACTTCAAGTAGAATCATTAAAATCTGTTTTATTAAGAACTATTACCTGATTGTCTCCCATTAGAGCCAGTTTAAAGCATGTTTATATAGTTGGTTAATTAAATTGATTAGAATTAAAACTCACTAAAGTGGTTTTAAATAGAAAATGTATTATTTCAATCTCCCCAACAAAGTGTTTTGTACATTTTGAATATGCTTTGCACAAGGTTCTACATCTTACCTCTGGCACACCACAACAAACCGACATCACACCAACACTCACAAACCGTAAGGACCAGAACTGGGCGCCGTGACCATTAACACGTCATACTAACACACACAGCGGGTGGAATGTTCTGACATTTGAAAAAGTAAATCTCTGCTTGTGATTATGCAACCCAAAAACAAACATCCAGCAAATAAAGCCAAACAACAACGGCAACAAGAAAACAGCTATTCCTCTGAGATTCTTCAGGAACAACACTAACAGACTTTTTCCATCTTTTAACTGTTTTTAGAGACTAATATCAAAACAAATTATTCATACTTTGATCATTTAGCTTTTTAGCAAAGTAACTTATTACTTTGTCAGTTGTTCCAAAAAAACTCTCAAAGGAAGACAGGCACAAATAGAAAGAAAGAGTGAGAGGAAGGAAAAGAGACTTGGAGAGATGATGAGATGAATACAGACGACAAGTGGCAGAAAAGAGAATCAGGATTGGATGGAATGAGAATGAGAGGAAGGGTGGTGTTGAATCTGGCAAGCACTTTGTCATGGTTATGATAAAGGCAACACCTCCATACCTGGCTATGCATAAATTTGAGGTTGATGCCTTCCAGGGTGACCTGAAGGAGACCACCCTCGCCTGTCTTCATGTCCTGCACTGGAAACTCGCCTCCCAGCTCTGGCCCTACACACATGGAGAAAAAACGCATTGCGGTGAGAGTAAAAAAAAAACTTAGTTTATTCCAACAACAAGAAGTGGACTATCCAAAAATTCAAGGAGTAAATTGGGCCAATTTCATTGAGATGACTGCCAAAAGTGTTCCATTTTAACTGAATTTACCCTACAAACACATGCACTACAGTTCAACAGTTTGGGGTCAGTAAGAATTGATACTTTTTATTCAGAAAGCACACAAAATAAACGGTTTACAAGCAATTGTAAAGATTTCTAATTTGAACATCTTGAAAAATCAAAAAAAAAAGTCATGGTTTCCACAAAACTATTAAGCAGTACAACTGTCTTCAGCTGTGACAATAATAAGAAATATTTCTTGAGCACCAAATCAGCATATTAGAATGATTTCTGAAGGATCATGTGACATGTGAAGACTGGAGTATTGGCTGCTGAAAATTCAGCTTTGCCATCACAGGAAAAAAATTACATTTAAAATGGATTCAAATAGAAAACAGTTACTTTAGTTTACTGTATTTTTGATCAAATAAATGACCCAAAACTCTTGAATGGTTGTGTACAAAGATGCACAATGTACCTGGTTTGATGCTCTGTTGTCGTGCGGCAGCACGCTCCATGCTGTCTTTAACACAGTAGTACAGTTCCCGACACTAAACACAAAAACACATAGGAACTACAGTGACCGATTCCAATTCACACTGACTATACTGAAACAATATCAAATGTGTGAATTGAGAATGAGACTAAGTATGTACACATTTTGAAGTATGTGGTGTCTGTGTGTACTACTGTATGCCTTTACATTGATGCGTGTTCTACCTTCTTGGTGTAGAACTTGTTAAGCTGCGTTTCTTGACCGTTCCTTCTCCACAGACACAACACTTTGGTCTTGGGACAGTAGGTCATATTTATGAGCTTCTCATACCACCAGCGCTCATAGACTGTGCCGATGTTACTGCGCAAGACGATGCAGTCGTCACACACCTAAACACACACGAGGATGAGGAAAGAAGGAATGAATGCTCATTTACAATATGTTTTCATGCAGACACACAGGCACACAGACACACAAAACTCATACCTCCATGAAAAATATATCACCAGCTGTATCAGTCCCAGCATGCACGACGAATGTCTGCTTCTTAATGTGCCGGCTGCCACTTGGCCTGATAGGAAGCTCCCGGCCACTCTGCAACAAAACAAACGATCGGTCATTCACTCATCACCTGATTCTGATATCTTTGGCTACTGGTTTACATGCAATAGCTGTAACTCTTCATCTAACCGGCTCTTACCAAATGTGTGAGGCGGTCCAGGAGTTCATTGATCCCTTGACTGTGTGTGAGGCCAATGTGAGATTTCCCCATTAGACGCCGTACCTTCTTCCTGATGTCATTTTTATCGACCTAGAGAACAGTGAGAGTTAATATTAATGTTAATAGTTTTGTGGAAGCCATAGTACTTTTTTCGCCCAGTAGTCTTTAATGAACAAAGTTCAAAAGAACATAATTTATTTGAACCATAATTATTTTGTAACATTATAAATGTTTTTACTATCTCTCTTAATCTAGTTAATGCATCCTTGCCAAATAAAAGTATTTATTTCTTTAATAATATATTAATATATATATCACTGACCCCAAACTGTTGAATGCTAGCACATGTATACATATATAATAATTTGATAACACTGAAAGGCTGAATATATGTCACAACTGAACTGTTCACTTTAAAAATATCCATATTCACTTAAATATATATACGTGTATACCTTTATCATAAGCATGTAGGCAATCATGTTATGCAGCAGAGTGGCCAGTAGTCTGTCCTCATCGTCCTCCAGTCGCTTGCGGTCATGCTCTCCCAGAGACAGATACCTGAGAGACCACATCACAGTCTTATTTGGACAACATAATACAAACACAACAGCACAGTTTACATCTGAATCCTAGCATGACTAAATAGCTTCTAGCTTAAACCGTTCCAATATGTTGTCATTCTCCTGGAGTGGAACATGTGAAAGGCATTTCAGCTGTCAGATGGGTGTAATTTGTATAAAAGCATGTGAACAGCCAAGATGCATTCTGCTATCAGTAAAGTATGTGAACTTTTGAAATCAGAGGATTACGAATGAAAGGGATTCATACTGGACTAGTTATGCAGATGATTTCATTTTGAATTGCTTTAATTTGGTGTGAACACTTCTGTAGGCACTTAGAGGACATTCTAACCTGTCGATCATTTCTTGTGGTCCCTGATCCATCCCCATTCCTTCCCTTTCCAACATAACGGCATCCAGGTAGGCATCCTCCCAGAACTGCATCTGATCCCACAGAGTAGAACGCTCCTTACCTACACATACACACACATGTTCACTCTTAACTTGAGTAAAACAGTATCTCAACTAAACATGCCAGCATTAAACACTTATTATTGTAAATGTAAGATGTTCAAGACAGTCATAAAACTAGAATAAATGAGCATTGAGATAAAACATACAGTAACAGAAAAACACGTCAAGCACCCAAAGCAACTGCGCAGCATGCTGTAATAAATAAAACTTGCTATCAAACCTTATGAAATTAATTTTAACAAAGAGATAACACACGCCTCCATACATCTGCTTATTGTTTCAGCATTCACATTCTCTCAAGAAGCTTTTATCACCCCTCCATTTCACACAAACACATTCAATTACAAAATAAAGTTGGCTTATCTGATCCGTCTGGCTTGCGCATTTTAATTCTCTCTTCATGCAAACAGTACCATGCACACACCATCAATACATTCAAACTTATTTCATTTCTTGGGAAAAAAGCACCCTACATGCTCCATACAAGACTTAAACACAGTCATAGTATGGATGTGAGGGAAGGCATGTAGTGTCTAATACTACAACGTCACAATCCCCAAATACACACATCCCAAAGGTCAAAGGCAGAGTTCAGCCATACTCAGAGAAAAGGTTTCCATGGCAGCATCCTCCAGTTGGTCCCAAACTGAGCTTTTATCTCGCCCTTCGTGGCATTAAACGGAAGCAGACAAAGAGAAAGGAGAGAGAGGGAAAAGGAGGTGGCCGCAGAGCAAAAGGCAAAGAAAGTGTTAGAATGTTAGAAGCAAAGCTGTGTGCTGTCAGAGATATGCAAACCAATAATTCATCACACGCTGGTTAATATAAGGACATATTTGGAGCTAAACAGAAAAACAGCAAATTAACAGAACACTTTACAAAGCTCTAATGGTCAGAATATAAACAGAGATTACAGAATAAACTGTTGCAATCATTAGAATAAAATCAGTAATAAAGGATTGTTCTGAGCAGCATGTTATTACAATTTGGGTTATGGAAAACCAACAGAGACAACTTTTAGAAATACCTCATCATTTTAATGAACACAGACATTACAAAATATGCCAGAGTTTATTACTAAAGCAGTGAGAACGGTCATGAAAGAAGAGAAGAAAAAAGGAAACAAAATGAATACAAGGAAAGGAATATTGAATGGATTAAGGAAGAGGTTAAATTCTTACCCAGCAGCCCCTCACACAGATAGATCCTCATGCTAACATCCTCGAGGGGCGGAGCTGGTGCTCCCTTATTAACACCAACAGGTTCCTTCACTCCTGGCTTCAGCTTATGAGTCTTGCCCTATATGTGTGACATTGACAATTGTCCATATTCATTATTATATTATCTTTGATTTTGATCGAAGATGATGACTAAAACAGAGAAATACTCACAAACACCGAGCTGGTCGCAGGGTTGGTCTCAATCTCGCTGTCAGACAGTGTGCCACGGGACAGGTTGAGATGTTTAGCATGTTTTCCTGTCAGGCCGTCTCCAGCAGTGCTGCTCAGGTCACTGTCCGCACCCAGCGTCTCACCGGAGCTGTTACTCACCTACAGATCCAAGGTCAGACATCAGCAACAGCACAACAAACAAGAGGGATTATACAGCTTCTTAATGGGATAGTTCATTAACAAAACGTTGTTTAAAATCTGCATTTTAGATTTTTCTGCAAGATGAAATCAAGCTGATTTTTCTTACACTAATATTTATAATGCTAATATTTCTAATTAATGCTCTTGAGAAAAGACTGCTAATCAAAGCTGCAAATATTTGATCAAAATATAATAATAACAGCAATATTGTGAATTATTATTACAATTTAAAATAACAGATTTCTAATTTAATATATTTGAAAATGTAATGTATTGCTGTGAAGGGAAAGCAGTAGTCATTACTTCAGTCTTCGGTGTCACACCATCCTTCAGAAATCATTCTAATATGCTGATTAGGTGCTTAAGAAACATTTCTTACTATTATTAATTGATGAAAATAAAGTTCACAAGAACAGCACATATTTGAAACTGAAATCATGTTTCGCGTGATCCACTTTCCTGCAGAGTTTATCTCTAACCCTGATCAAACACACCTGAGCATGTTAATCAATGTCTTCAGGATCATTAGAAAATCACAGGTAGGTGAGTTTGATCAGGGTTGGAGCTAAACTCTGCAGGAAAATGGATCTCGTGAGCCAGATATGAGTATCATTGAATTAAATGAATCCTTTTTGAATAAAAGTATTAATTTATTTCACAAAAAACTAAACAAAACACAGAAATTATTGACTCCAAACATTTGATCTGTAGTATATAAATCAAAAGTGACTCAAATAATGACTAAAAGCTCCAAGCTTGAGCTGTATTCCAAGTCTTTTGAGGACAGACTAAACTAAATTCCTAAATAATTTATTGACAGGAAATATTAGATAATAGACTCAGACAATATTAGATTCAGAACTCTTGGAGTTGTATGGACTACTGTTATGGTCAGTGAGACCATTCTGCCTAAAATCTCATTTTGTGGTCTATAGAAGTAAGAAAATTATCAAAGTTTGAAATGAAAAGGGGGTAAAGTAAATCACGAAAGAATTTTCATGAATTTTGAGTGAACCATCCATAAACACAATCAGGAAATAACAAAATTGTCTATAATACAAGATATAAATAAATAAAGTCTGGCATAAAAACTGTGAAACAAAGCTGTACATAACTACATATGATCTAGATGGTATTTTAGGGAAAGGATGGCTGTGCCCTACCACTGTGCTAGCCTCGGAGTCCTGGCTGGTGCTTCTCGTCAGAGCCGGAGGCTCGGAGCTCGCCAGGGACTCTGTATCACTCTTCTGCAGAAGGAAAAAAAAATCAGCAACATGAACAATAATGTGTACAGGTATATTTACATACATTACATTTCAAAATAAAATAGTCAAAGTATTAAGATTTATATTGTGATATTAGGTTAAAACCCACCTGTGAGCCAGACGTCACACTGAGGCCACTGTCAGCACTGATCTGTGATTTCTTTTCCTCGGTGTCTCCACCTTCCAGACGCTGTTTTGCTCCATCAGCCCCTGTAGAAAACACATAATCAGCTCTTCCATCATTAATACTCTGCAAAGCATTCTGGGACGTCACACGACTAACAGCGAGCTGAAGCCATCTCTGTTCTGGAGAGTGACAGTTATCACCGAGGGGAATAATGCCATTCAGCTGGCTGCCACTCATTAGACTATGCAGGTCAGGCAGAGAGAAACAAATAATGCATTGCGGTCATATTGGGGAAACTCACAGAAGCAGATCAGCTGACAGAGGGCCAGATCAGTTCACAGTAGCGCTAGGTATCACAGACAGAAGCAGTCACACATGCAGGCAAACACAGTCAATCAATCTGACAGACAGGAGGAAGCTTCAGCTACAACTAGCCCACTCACTGCTTCTTAAATGAAGAAACTGATATTGCGATTGCAAACCCCAGCTCAGTTAAAATTGATTACGCTGTACTGTATGAGGCATCATGAACAAAAAAAAAAAAAAAAAAAATTCTAAAGCTGCATTCCAAATCTTCTGTAAAATCAAAGCGAAACTTTTTACAACAGCATCTTCTTCACAGATGCATGTGGTCTAACAAGATCCTTTGAAATTCTTTCAATACTCAACTGAAACAAGTAACTGAAATGTGGAATGATGTGGTTTATCTCATATCTCAAAAAGTAAGATAATTAAAAGGAGGTGGAAAACCAAAGACGACACATGCCTGTGTTCAGGCATTGAGAATTAACTGTAAATCGAACTGTGCTACAAATGTACTTTTATTTACCAGACCTGACAGCAATGAAAAAGTAAAAAAAAAAAAAAAAAAATGTAGGTGCATGTGAGATAAATGTATTTCATCACGGTCAAACAAATGTGACTGCTTTCATGAACAGTTGCCAAGTTAAAAACAGAGCAAACCAGTCAAGAGTAGGGATGGGCATTAGTACCTGAGTACTATGAAGAGACAGCATTGTTTAATAAATGATCCATTTTGTGATTGGTTACAACAGTACATCGGTACGGTACCTTGTTG
The DNA here is from genome assembly GCA_027422405.1 of Ptychobarbus kaznakovi. Classification (NCBI taxonomy): domain Eukaryota; kingdom Metazoa; phylum Chordata; class Actinopteri; order Cypriniformes; family Cyprinidae; genus Ptychobarbus; species Ptychobarbus kaznakovi. Next base: position 13,315,281 of record CM049798.1, read on the forward strand.
TCTTATTGGATGCCACCTACACATGGAGGCTGACTTTCAGTCCACACGAGAAACGGCACGCATCACACTTGATGAACACGTGTTTTTTTGCAATGTATTAAAAGAGCTAAACTAGACAAACATTTTTTTACAACAAGTCATAAAAAACACTCGGCTCATGGCGTGAGACGCTTAACAAACAATGATGTGATACAATGGCAAAAGAAGACCTTCTGACATTCTGCTCATTTCCCACCCAGAGTTCTCAAGTAGCCCAAGCTGATATGCGTCAAGTACTCAAGCTGTCAAAATGACCAAAATGCACATCCCTAGTCAAGAGTTAGATTTGCACACTTAGAAATACTGGCCCAAAAACGTATTTAATTTCAATATGATTTAAATCTGTATGTGTACAGGGCTTAATTTAAACCTCAAAATTGACTTTGGATGGATTGCATCTTCATACCTTGTAGCTCTTAAATAAATGCAATTTATTTACTGGCATAAAGTTTGGGCCACATGTCTAAATGGGCTTTTTGAAAAGTAGTTGTATATTTGGGGGCACCTTCTGCTTCTCCCCACAACAGAAAGTGGTTTAAGGGAAGAGGACTGGTGCAGATAGAAGGAGAGAGTCCCTGTTTTACAGTTCAGCAAAGGAAAGTCTAATTGGATGCTTAGGGAAGTGATCTTACGCTGTTCTTTTTCCAAAGCTTTTTGCTTTCTGTTATCCTGGTGCTTGCTCCACAATTCTACCCAAGATGCATTGCAAGCAAGGAGAGAAAGACAGAGAGAGAATCAGAGAGCCGGTTGAATTGTCAGATATGGAGGATGAGCTTTTTTTTTTTAAAGAGAGAGAAAAATAATAATAAATAAATCAATAAAATAAAACTGAACAAGTGCAAAGTATAATTTTCCAAAACAAGGATGTTTTGCAATGATCACACAGCCATATGCAAAATAAAGGAAGGATCTGACATTATATAAAACCATCCAATCATTTAAAGCTAATGGGGTCCCATTACAAAACATCCTAAGCTCTGCGACCCTGTTCCTGAAGAGCCACAATGATGGATTTCACAAAATCAGCCTCATGCCTGGGTTTTCTTTCTCCATTCTTGTCATCCATAATGGGCAATGGCTCTCCAAGGCGAGGGTGGATAGCCTGGGAGATGCAAAAGGCGTGAGATGAGGACGACAAATCAGCCTCACAGCTGGTGGGTGAAATGATGTGTCGCAAAAGCAGGGGGTACAGTCTCAAAGACATTCCGTAGAATTGCAGGTGCATTATTACCAAAGGACAGACAAGGCAAGGTTATGAGGGTTGGGCTTTGGAGAGGGTGAACGGTCCCCTGTACACAGACCCAGATATGACTGCCAATCAGAGGCCTGGGTCTAAAAATCCACAAGCCAGACGTCCGTGGTTAGATTTAGGGCTCATCATAGGACTGTTAACAGGGGAGGCAAGAGCTCAGGACCCTTTTAAAGAGAGTAGTGGTACAGTCCAAGACCTTCACCGTCCCACTATTTCACTCTTAGCTACATAGAGCTGCAGGTCTTTCACTAACATGCATCCAATGGATTTAAGGGGAGTTGGGACTGGCATTCAGGATTTGAAAAAACACACACTGAACATTCCAGAAGAAGTCTACGTAAATTGGGTTCTTATCCATCCCAATATTCCACTAATGTGTCTACACCAACCAATGCCACCTTAAAATATTTTACTGAGCTGGAGAATTTGACAACTGTTTTTGGAAGGATCACTCATACTACAATGTTTAAACCAACAGTTCACCCAAAAAAAGAAATTTCTGTCATTTTCTCAGCCTCATGCCACTCCAATCCTGTATGACATTTTTTCTCTGGAACACAAAAGATAATAAAAAAAAAAATTCTGTCCATGAATGAAGGAAATGTCTAGTGATGTTTTACACCCCAATGACTTTCACAACATATTTTTTGTGCTCCACAGAGGAAAGAAAGTCATACAGGTTTGAAACAACATGAGTGCGAGTAAATTATGGTAGAATTTTCAATTTCGGGTAAATTGATTCTTCAGCCAACTTAGTTCTTAACTTCTGGCACTAAGTTGGTGTAGACAGTCACTGAAATAGAGGATGCAGCCCCAAGGGACAAATTGCCCCCAGAGAGCTCAGGGAACATAACAAGCAGCGAGAAGGGGGGGGCATGCAATGGGGACTGTGGTTTACACACCAATGGAGGCAATAAAATTCTCCTCGTTCAGACTCCGGGTATCAAACTGCTGTGACGATTTTCCAGAGGAGGGTGGTTGCAATTGGATACGGGGTACCAGGAGCACACCAGCTGCCCTGGCGCTCTCTATTCGGCCCGATGGGCTCTCCTTACTGCCCGGGCTGCTAACCCCCTCCGTGGGGCTCCGTTTCCGCTTCTCTGGGTCTGTGAGCCACAAGTGGGCACCAAGGAAACAGAGCACAGGAAAAAGGAAGAAGAGGACATAGCAAAGACACAAGGGATAGAAGTTAAATTTGAAGGCAGGCTACAGGTGATTTTTCTCTTAAAAGGTACGGAAAGAAAGGCAGAAACCCAAGGATATGTAAAAGTGACTGACATCAAGATGGACACGGCTGTGAAGAGGAACAAGACTCTCTCGAAAGCAAAATCTCTTTGTGTTGGTACATATCTATTGCTCTGAATGCAGGCAGAAACCACGTTTGATGCTAAATATTCACATAAATTTTTATTGGGACATTTGAATGAAGGTTACCTTTGGTTTGGTAGTGGGTGCGTGCTATCTCTAGAAGACTGAAAACACTGGCCATGCCTCCCAGGCCAGCATTAGTGTACGAGTGCTCCAAACTGGACACTGTGCACTTCAATAGATCCAACATGCCTTTGTACACCTTCCTGTTTATCTCCTATATACACAGGCACACAAAACCATATGATGAATAAAGCATAAATCAAAGCATCAGAGTCTTGCTTTGGTTCAGTTATTTGACTCATCACTTCTAACTTACCACATCTCTTATAATTTCCTGCTGAGCATCCTCCTCTGATTGGACTGCACGGTTGAGTTTGCTGAGCACAAATACTCGGAGCTGTTCGTTCTCTAGCAGGCGGCGTACTTTCTTCATGTTGAGCCAGCCCACACCCTGCCCATCATGCACGCTCTGGACCACCTCCTTGAGAAACTGCTGGTTCTCACTGCACAGAAAAAAGACCAGGTTTAACCGAGGAAGAGCTACATGTTCACTTCATAGGCACTCAATAGAGCACAACAGAAGTAAAAAGAAGAGTAATAAAAAAAGAAGTAAAAAATCCCAACAATTTAGTTGTTCTGAGGTTATGAACTAATGGTTTATTTTTAACAAAAGGGATATTTTTAACATCAGTCAGGACAGTCAGTAAGATTTCTTTTTTTTTATTAGCAAGGATGGATTATATTACTAACGATTAACATTTCAAATAAATGCTGTTCTTTTAAACTTTCTATTCATCAAAGAGTCTTCTAAACATTAATGAGAAATGTTTCTTGAGCATAAAATCAGCATACAATCAGAATTTCTGAAGGATCATTCTAATATGACAGCTTTGCCATCACAAGAATAAATTACATTTTTAAATATAATTTCAAACAGAAAAAGTATAATTTATATATACATTGCTTATAGATGTGCAGCGTATTTCTAAATATCGTTATATATATATATATATATAATTTTATTTTAAGTGGATGGTCACTATTGTACTCTTGTGCATGACAGCTAGATCATGCACAAAATCATTAGTATTTTTCTAATTTGTAAGATCCTTCAGATAAAGGCACCTAAATAAATAAACATGAGGGTCATTGCAGTACCTGGAGTTGTTGGCTCTGCCCTGAGGAGATGGAGACTCTCTCTTGACGGTGGGACTGTGCTTAATAACAGAGGATTTCTGATCTACCAGCGCTCTGGGGGCTCGAGCACCTACAATAGACCATTCACTTCGTCAGACTGGATATAGACCTTATATGTACGTATGTGTGTCACATGAAACCTGCTTCCATGTGTCAACACCCACCCATCCACCAACCTACCCACCTCTACATACACAAACACACTCACAAATAAAGCATGACTTAATTTAAAATTCTTTAGTAAACAATCCACTAGAAAACACACATCTAACAAACACCACAGCAGAAACACAAAGACGACAGCATTAAAACACAGTGCAGTCGAAGGCCTCTACACAGATGTTTTAACCCTGTGTCTGTTAATAGTATAGAATCAATAGAAGTAAAAGGAAACACACATACAGCTTTAAACAGACTCATCACACACACACACACACACACACACACACACACACACACACACACACACACACACACACACACACACACACACACACACACACACACACACACACACACACACACACACACACACACACACACACACACACACACACACACACACACACACACACACACACACACACACACACACACACACACACACACACATTCAAGCAACTTGCAAATATTGCTTTGCACCTCAGTTTTTTGGACACTGCAGTTAGGGGGTATTACATGACCAATGACACTAACGCTGACAGTTAGAGGTGCGACTGAAGGACTGGAGCAGTAAGGAGAGCTACAGGAGCAATGACGCTGGTTGGAGCAAACACACACACATACACACAGGAAAAGAACAGAGTGAGAAAGATGAGTGGAAGAATGGATGAGTGAGAAACATACTGCATGGCAACAACAACCAACACAACAAAAGAATGAAAAATGGTTCAGATGATCAAACTACACACACTTAGCTGTGAGTGTACGGCAACAGCACATACACTAACACACAGTGTGTGTGTGTGTAGACAGCCTCTGTGCATTCATCTGAACATTTATGTGTGTAAAGCACAACCGGTGCATGGATGGTTTGTGCTGCATACAAGGGCATTAACAGATGGACATCTTCACACACGTCACACCAGGCTGCACGTTAGATTTGGCCAGGGAATATTTTCAGACAAGACTTACATGCCTCATAATAGCTACAGTATATGTCATTACAAACTTGCCAAAAGAGGTTATTTTGAATCATCTCACAAGAATAAAGAGCAAATACATAAATTACGAATTCAAGGCTTCTAGGAAGATGCCGACATTTAAATAACAATGGCATTCTCCATCTATAAAATCCAGCAGACAGCTGCTGATTAGAGCCCCATCAGTTATGTGACTCAGTGCACTCCTCTATAATTATCTGCATAGGGTAAAATATATATTTTTTTAATAAATTGTATTCCGCAAGGATGCAATAAATTGATCAAAGTAAAGACATTTATAATTTTACAAAAGACTTATTTTTACCTAACTTTTTATTCAACAAAAAAAAATCATAAAAAATTCACCACGGTTTCCAAATTAAAAAAAATATTTACCAGTGCAACGGGTTTCAACAGTGATAATAATATAAAATGTTTCTGAGCACCAAGTCAGCATATTAGAATAATTTCTGAAGACTCATGCCCTGAAAATTGGAGTAATGGCTGCTGAGAATTGATAATAAAATATACATTTTAAAATATATTAAATAGTTAATTTAAATTTTAACATTACCATATATTTACTATATTTAAATATAGTGTATTTATTATCAGATAAATACAGCCTTTAAATTCTGACCACTAAAAAAAAATCTTACTAACCTTAAACTATAATTTACAGTCAGAAGGTCAATATTTGAAGAACACGGATGGGATGATCAGGACCCAATCTTCAATAACCTTGAGCCGGTTTATTTTGTCATAACAACTGACTAATTGCCGGAAACATTCCAGAAAATGTCCAGGATTTTTTGGAATATTCAGAGGATTTTGGAAAGTTTCCGGAAATGTACAGGAAATTTTCCACCCCTTTGCAACCCTATCACAAAATCAACACATTTATTTCCAAATAAATAAGATACAGTCAAAGTAGCCACTTTCTGCATAGATCTGCTCTTATATTCATCCAATTTAATCAAATTTTAAGGATAATCCATAATCCAAATGCTGCCTAGAGCTTAATAAGCCTCAATGAGATCATCAATCTCTCTAACCTGCACTTTTCCCAAACTTTCTATATAACAGTCCTTTTCTTTTTACATTACAGGCCCAGTCAATCAACAGAACACATGACATGTGAAACAAGAGTCAAACAGTTTCGATCACAGTGACTGACATCTGACATTAGGAATGAGGAAGCAATGGTGGAACAGGATGCTGGGAGATGTAGCTGACTGGCTTTGGAGAAGCATGCAGCTCACGCAGCAAAGGAGCGGAACCCACCTTCTCCGCTCCCCGGGCCGATCTCTGTTACAATCTCCATTAGAGAATTTAGCCCAAATACTGGACACAGAAGCCAGAATTAGTGCAGGGGGTCAAAGAGGGGACAGAGAACAACACCGGCCCAGACAGAACCAGTCCAAACATCAACCCACAACCACAAGCACCGGACACATGTACATATACAACAGAGAAAACAAGCAGAGAGCATGGAATATGAAAGAGAGAGAGAGAGAGAGAGAGAGAGAAAGACTGAAATCAGAAAAATATAAGCATTTCAGACTTCCATTTGCTCAGAATAGCTTGTGATTTGGAAAATCTTGATTATATGTGATTAATGATAGAATGAAGCCATTCTACAAAACTCCATTCATAAAAAGAAGAAAAACTAAACAGATACCATGGCATATAAGCAGAAATATAATTAAAAAATGTTTAAACTCTTAAAAAAGTAAACTGTGCTTTTAAAGATAATTTATAAATTAACTATAAATGTTGCCATGAAATTAAAAATGTCACTATTTTTTAAATGCATGTTATACATCTTAACTTGAAAAATTAATTTGTGCATGTTTTAATTTCTACATTTAAATAAAAATAAAAAAAATCGGTGAAAACACCTTCTCTTAGGTGACGAAGCAAGACTTCTGTAATCATTTAGTCCAATTAAACATAACAAAATTTACTGTAAGTTGCATTATTCTTAAAATCCAACTAACAATCAATGAACAGAACCAAGTCACCATTCAATCCCCCCCCCCAATAATCCATTATATTTGGATGTACAATCCAGATGCTGTTATTTCTGTTTCATCACAACTTTAAAAGAATTATCACATTCAACATGACATGAAAACTAGATTCATTCCTCTCTGTGAGTTTTTAAAATCAGGATAGTTATAATTCTTTGCTTAACATCGTTATATCATATTTGTATTTCCTGTGCGTTTTGAGAAATATGAAGAGCAAAAAATTGCTTTTAGGAGATAGCAAAGGGGGCATATTTTTTAAAAGAATTATATTCAATTGATTTTTTTTATTGTTAAAGAAAACAAGGCTAAAAGCACCTTCTTCAAATGGACATAGTAAAACTGCTGGAAGGACTGTCTGGTCAATAAAGACAACACAAGTGTGTGAAAAAAAAAAAAAAAAAATCATTACCAGTCGACATGCTAGCTGGCATGCAGTGTGCTTTCGTGTCCTGGAGTGCTCTATTGGTTTTCTCCTGTTCCCAGCTTTAAAAGCAGCAATACCACTGCTCTGCTTAAAGCTGCACAATATCTGTGCATAGAAGCTACAATCCCTGACATATCATCGATTTATTTTAAAACACCTACACAACCACCAGACTGCAAAGTCTCCTTTATGGAGACTTTGGTGGAAACCCATCTAGCACGTTCAGTGGAAAACACATTTCAGTTCTGAAGCTGATCAGAGCTTGAAATGTACTGAGTGGCTGCACTTCTCCCAGCGTGGTTTTGTTATCTTCAATTCACCCAGAGAGTTCAGGTGGAATTGAAATGGAACAGACCTCAACTCTGTCTCCAACTGAGATGTCACACAAATAAAGGACAAAATCACTTCAAAAACACACCGCACACAACACGAAGAGCAGTCAAAAATCAAATCATTCCATTCCTACAGAAACATCCTTTCTTTAGAAAGAAAGGTTTTGAAATTCAACCACAGCTGGCTATTAAGGCGCCACCTTATTATGTTCATTACTAACAATCACAGAATAGGAACAAGGAGGAGGAAAGGTATAGTGGATATATGTGAGCACAGATATATCCTCTATCTTAGAGGTTCCAAACTGCTGTCCCACGAGATTTTACTTTCCAACCCTGAAATAGCACACATCATCCGTTCATGACAAGGCGCTATAGTTGAGATTCAGGAGTGTAAAAGGAAGCATCAGGGACAGGAGTTAGGAACCAATGCTAGTCTGTCAGTCAGGTTCAGAGGGAGAAAAGTGGGCAGAGTTTCTCATTCTCTCAGGACTCAAAGGGTCTATATTACTATAAACAGCAACTGGTTTAATCATTAGGGCAGGCTACAGATATGAAACATACCAGGACTCTCAGGACTGTCATCAGCATCGTCTGAGCAATACAATCATCCAAAATCATAAACAAACAGAAAATAAACGGTCAACAACAGCTATACAAACTGTGGTTGCTAGCTTAGAAAGTGACTATATGTCTATGCCAGCATTTCCCACTAAATCAGTTTCTTCACAGTGCAAAAAGGAGGCAAGATCTTCGTCACTTTCAGGGCAGCAACACTGGATAAAATACATGTGGGGCAAAGAATTCAGACAACATTCCACAAACCTTGATCTGTGTCCTCTGTTAAATCAAAATTAAAATATTCTTTAAAAGAAATACAACAAATCATAAAGGAAGAAGAGAAAAAGTAGAATGAAAACTAGTCAGCTAAGAAGAAGAAATAGGAGAAGGAGAAGAAGGAGAAGGAGGAGAAGATAACTGGACTAGACTGGAAAAATGAGACGGGGTGAAATGGGTGGATGAGCGGGAAGGTCGCATGGAGAGATCCGAGGGGATGTATGTACCTTTGAGGCTGGGGAACGGCGTGTTCTTCTCTCGAGCTTTATTAGGCAGAGCCAGACTGGACAGACTGAAACTGGTGCCGTGGTTTTTATACAGGTTACCTGCACACATACGATTAAGGTGAGATGTACAACAGGGAACACACATTTCTGTGTAATGCAGCACCGATACCAGAAATGTCAACAGTCAGTGTCAATACCAGTGGAATTTACAATGTTCAAACCCTTAGCAAAAGCTAAAATGCCACTGAAGATATTCTGATATTTATAAAGTCAATATTAATATACACTCAAAGCTTTTGTTTTGCACCAAATCTGCATGAATTTAATCAAAAATATAGTATATAGAGTGTATAATATATAATTGTGAAATATTATTGAAATATTAATAGAATAATATTACAATATAAAAGAATCTACTTAAACTTTTTAACTGAATTATGACAATATTATATTAATATTATGACAAAGCGGAATTTTCAACCAGTCTTCAGTGTCACGTGATCCTTCAGAAATCAGTCTATTATGCTGATTTGGTGCTCAAGAAACAATTATTTTGTTTACTGTTTTTTGATCAAATCCTTAATTTTTTTACAGATCCTAAACTTTTGAACGGTAGTGTATTAACAAATATTAAAGTTGAAAGAATGCCATGTAACCTTCTAGTATTTGTCAATTCTGTTAGTGTTATTGCTAGCTTTTGTCAAGATAAAAATCGCTTCAAAAATTCAAGCAAACATCTTCAAACATTAATTTGCGATGTCAGTATTTTTATGTCCAAATTTGCAACGTGAGCTTGAGCTACTAAGGAATGAATAGAGGTTATGTTAAGCTGGCCACTCACTGGCGAAGGACATGAGTCCCCCGAAGCCATCGCTGCTATTGTTGGAGATGGTGGAGTTCGGAGAGCTATTTCTGGAGTCTCCCTCTCCATCAGATTCACCCGGAAGCTTCAGGCTGCTGGGTCTCAATGGACGAGACGGTCTAACACACACACACAATTCAAGGAGAGGATGTTGAGAGCTGGTCTGTGCAGCAGATATATAGATTCTGAGTGTTTGTGTAGGATTATCTCCAAGTACATACTTGTTCCCATTGAGATTCTGGTTGAATCGCGGTGTGTAACTCTCCTCCTGCTCATCTGCTTCAGTATCCTCCTCTGAAGGGAAGCCATACTGGGGCTCAAAATAGGGATTATCATACTCTCGCTTTTTATTGGCTGGGTCAACAGGGACCGGATCAGGAGTGGGTCTTGTAAAAGGTGGAGCTCCCAATCCTGGGACAGAGTTAGGGAGGGTTACGCCTGCTGTCGCCTCCACCTCAACGGGTTCCTTCTGTTCCTACACAAACAAACACACACACTTTAGAGATCACAGCACATGATGCTTACCTCTAGATTCAGATAACATGTAGTTTGAGCACTGACATGGTTGACACCCTGTATGACTGTACTGGGGCTGGAACTGGCCGTCGTGCTGGAGCTGGGGCGCAGTGGCTGGTTGTCCGCTGCTTCTGGGGGGCCTTCTGGATCTGGGTCCCTGTTGTCCCCCTTGTACTCATGGAAGTCATGGATCTCTACCTCATTCGCATCTCCCAGCGCAGCATGGGTCAGGGTGTCAACATCTAGAAAGAGTGTAAACATAACAATTATAAATCCATAATTGGTAAGAAGAAGAATCTATTGTCAGGAAAGAGATTAAAATGGAGACACTAACTTGGTGTGTCCCCTTGTATGTCCCCTTTGATCATCTCATTCACAAAGTCTCCAAGAGACGAGTAGGAAGAGCTGGAGTCATCGTATGCTTCACTGTCACTGCCACTGAAATAAACAGCAACAAACAATATAGTTTAATAGACAAAAACAGTTTGAACATAAAAATGCATGCGTGTAAAGATTTTTGTACTATTTTCGAAAGAAGTGTCTTATGCTCACCAAGCCTGCATTTATTTGACCAAAAATAGTTAAAAACAGCATTGTTGTTAGAATTTAATATTTCAATTTAAAATAAATAATTTCCTATTTTTAATATATTTTAAAATGTAATTTTATGATGGCAAAACTGAATTTTCAGCAGCCATTTCCCCAGCGTTCAATGTCACATAATCCTTCAAAAATCATTCCAATATTCTGATTTGGTGCTTTTCTTATTATAAATCTTGAAAACAGTTGTGCTATATGTCAGGATTCTTTGACATATAGAAAGTTCACAATAACAGCATTTATTTGAAATAGAAAACTTTTGTAAAACTATAATAGTCTTTACTTTCATTTCTAAACAACTGAAAATATATGCTTGCTGAATAAAATTATTTCATCATCTAAATTCTTAAAAAAAAAAAAAAAAAATCCAGTCTTTGAATGTGTATGTACATGTAAAAAAAAGAATCAATAGCATTTGTGCATGAGTTTATGTGAATGTGTATAAAGGTCTATGTGTGCAAGGATGAGTGTGTATTGGGTGTTTTCAACCTGTCATCTGTTGGGTCTGAATCATTGGTCTCATCCTGCAGGGGTCCACTCAGCACCTCCGCCAGATGAGAGTTCCCATCATAAACACGGTAGAATACTGGCTGTAACTGGTGGGCATACCACTTAGGCTTATCGCCTATTAGAGAGGGGTCATACACATCTGAAACACACACACACACACACACACACACACACACACACACAAAACCACAGTGAAACTAATGGACAAACTACATGCAGGTAAGTGTAAACCTGCATTTAGAATGCAACAAACAACAGCATACAGACTGGAACACAGACTGAGGAAGTCACAACTAGAGCCCTCAGAGGAGACCCACAGATGTGAGAATTTTAGTTTTGCATACTATATCTACTATACATAAATATATATAATATTCTATATTATTATATGTAAATACTGTAACTTGTGCAAATATATGGTGTGTAACCTTCTGAATGGATTTGATTTATTTACACAAGGTGAGAATAAACAATAATTTCTCATTTTCATAAACAACTGTTAGTTCTCCAGAACGGGCATTTAGCGTAACCCATAATATGTTCCTTCTAAAAGTGTTGGAGATCATTTATAAGGGCAACTATTCATACATTATTCATTTATTCCACCATGGCCAATAAAAGTACTGTACTTACTTCTAAAAACTTAGAATTTAAATAAATGATCTTACTGTCAGTGTATTCACAAATTGAAATTGACAACTAATTGAGAGGTCATCACAACTGCCACTAGGGGGCAAACTGTGACAGTCAAATCTGGGGGTCAAAGAAATAGCAACTTAAGGACAAAGGATGAGGTATATCTATGTCTCTCACTGTTATGAATCCTTTGGAAAGCCAGGTTGGTGGGGTTGAGAGCCCACTCTCCATAGTACTCCACTGCCTGGGTGTGGGAGAGCTTTTCGGTGAATCCATTCCGCCGTGGCCTAGAGGCCAGGAAAGATGTGGACTGGAATGCCACCACAGGACGGGGGAAGAGACGCAGAGTGCGAGTGTGCATCTGGAACCCTTGCAGCACATTTGGAGAGTTGAAGAACCTCACCATCGCCACCCTAACGGCAAGATCGAAATAATAAAACATTTATATTATGTACTTTATATGCCCAAACAATTTAGGAAGTTCATTTTTTTCATAAACACATTTTTGTTAAAAAATTATTTTAGTATGATAGTTATTAATGAATCATGATTTGTTCGTGAAAGCTCCAATTGTTACTTCAAATTAAACCAAAATTCATGTTCTATTAATGTAGCAACTCTACCAGCCACTAATTCATGTCACATTTGATACAGCATACCTTGTGGCAACATCAACGGAATCCACATCATTGCCATAGATGAGTGGGTTGAACTCAGTGGAGGAAGGGGAGGCTTTGTCACGACCAGGGGGCAATAAAGACTCCTGTCCATCCTGAAACTTCTCCAGGTTTAGAATAGGCTGCGTGTTCACACTCATGCTAGCCAGAGCCTGTATAGAGGAGTCGACGACACCGAACGAGAGAGAGAAAGAGAGAGAGGTAGAGGAGGAAGATGGATACAGGAGAGATCAATTTAACAATGAATCCTGGCAGGGGAGACTGATGTAAGAGCACTATCACCTCAGGCAATCATGTCTCACATTGAGGGCCTACGGTTACCAACTTCTGTCTAAAAATCTACTGAATGACAAAGGTAAAATCATAATCACTATTTTTAATTTAAATAAGATTGTGCATGATTAATTAATTGAATAGTTCACCCAAAAAGTAAATTCTGTCATAATTTCCATGCCTTGATTTCTGTTTATGGTAAGCAGAAGCTCAAACGTGAACAAACACTAATTGGTTCACGCACATTAAACAAGTCCATTTGAGCTTCGGTTTACCATATTTGATGAGCTCTATGTCAGTGTTGATAGATGAATCATATAAATAAATCTAATATAAATCTGTTCATCATATAAAGCCATTATGTCTCTTCTGAAGATTCACATGGATTACTTTTACAATATCTTTATTGTCAATGTTTTGGTCAAATGTGACCCTGGAGCACAAAACCAGTCATACGTAGCACGGGTATATTTGTAGCAATAAGCCAACATCACATTGTATGGGTCAAAATTATCGATTTTTCTTTTATGCCAAAAATCATTAGGATATTAAGTAAAAATAATGTTCCATGAAGGTATTTTGTACATTTCCTACCGTATATATATCAAACCTTAATTCTTGATTATATATATTTTTTTTTTGCACACTCAGTTTCCAGATTTTCTAATAGTTGTATCTTGTCCAAACCATATATCAATGGAAAACTTATTTATTCAGCTCTCAGATTATGTATAAATATCAATTTAAATAAATTGACCCTTATGACTGGCTTTGTGGTCCAGGATCACAAATGGACTTTCAGTGGAGGCAAATAAATCTCTTCCATTACAAATACATGTGTTTTCGAAGATGAGTGAAAGTCTTATGGATTTGGAACAACATAAGGGTGAGTAACTATAAAACATAATTTTCATTTTTGGGTGAACTATACCTTTAAAATTCAGAAAAGGTTACATGGGGATGAGAGAGAAAGCTATTGCCTGAACCGATGGTGTTGCATCAAATATGTAGTAGTCAAAATGTTACAGGGAAGGGTGCGGTCATCACATAGAGCCATTAACAAAGCACTCTGGGAATTCTGCCATTGCTCACTCAATGCCTCTCAGCTGGCATTCCATCAGACCCTGCTCTCGCCACGCCATTTAACCGGCACGCTACCAAACCAATCGCATCATCTGCTCCTGATGCTTACGATGATTTTTTGCTTTGGGTTATGAGTATAATGTAAGTGAGATGTTGCATTGAAACATGCTCAAGCCAAACATAGTGCTATGAGATACAGGGGGCTTCTGTAGGACCTTCATCGCACAAAGAGAAGGGAGGGACGAGTGCAAAGAGTTAGAGGCTATGGAGGCAAACAGAGTCAGTAGTGTATACATTTGAGAATTTGTTTATTCAAAGGGTGTGGAATAAAGAAGTATCTGGATGGCTTCAGTATTTGTTAAGTTTACAGAGAGTGTAGGGCTACATGTGTTGATGAAGGGGGGAGAGATAGGTTATTTTTCCGTGCACAGTCAAAATGCAAAGATTTGTGAACCTTGGAATCAGAGGCGAAGATCTGCTTTTGGGTGATCACAGTCAATCTTATCAGACACTGAAGGACACAAGAAAACATGGAGGAAATGTCACATGACTACCCGTCACTGAGAAAGATTGGGAAATCATGTGACTAAACATGAGGGGAGACAATTCAAGGATGGGGAGAAACAAACCAGAGAGACAAATAGAGTGAGGACACAACACAACACACCATGAACTGGACAGTATGAGTGCACACAGGTCATAAAACACACCAATCTCAGGAAAACCAGTGGGTTATCAGGTGGAAAGGGAAGCAGATCTCACACAAACTTGTCATTGGAGAATGTGTACAAATCTCAAAACCTGACTGCAAACATTATTTGGTAGGTGTTAGTCAACAAAATGATATTCTCAACCTATTTTACCAATACTTCATTAATGTGATGCTTTTCAGAGTGAAACAGGATTTAAAAAAAAAACATTACCCAAAAAGAAAAGGCGTTCTAGTGAGATTTTGTGGAAATATTATGACTTTTTTTTCTCCATAAATGTGCATTAAGGAAGGAACAGAGTGAATTTTGATTTCATGTTGACATTAAGGATGTTACATAACATTTCCTTAAAATCTAAAGCTAAACTGAGTGAGAAACAGAACTGAAGGACAGTCACAAGAAAAGCATGATTTCCATATTGGCTCATGGAGCTCTTGAACTACTACGTGTGGTTCATGAATGATAGGGCAATATTGCACATCTATAGATCACTGAAAAACATGACCTTCAATCTAAATCAGCTTTTAGAACAATAATGATCTGAAGATGAGGACCTGACTCATGATGATTCATAATGGCGAATGAAGAGTCATGACTCATGGTCTGTGGGACACAACTGATGATTCAGTGTATTGACTATTTTGGCTTGAGTTATTACAATAACAGCATGATAATTATGTTTGATATAAGATGAAACAAAATGGTAAATCAATTTGGCTGAGAAATTCTGTTGCAGACCAGTGAAAACAAAAACAACAGATTGTGACCAAATTAAATGCATCTCTATTAAAAAGACAAAGGTTTTTGCACACAGAGTCCAAAATTCTTGTCCAAAATTTTTGCTAAATAAATACCTCAAGTTCTGTCAATCATGTTTACACACTGCATCTGAAGCTTCTGTCAGTCAAAAAAAAAAATCGGAACTGGTTCGATTTTCTGCCTTTTCGCATCCGTAACAAGCATTTTGATAGGAAAGGATGACGAATACAAAAAAACAAAAACAACAACAACGGAAAAACGCATACAAATATTTCGGACTCAGTGTGCAAGGACCTTAAGGAAAAACAGAGTTGGTCAGTATATGACAATGATTAATGACAACACAGTGAAATTTTAAAAAGTTGATATTAATGGGGTTTGATTAAGTTCAGAGGTGCCAGAATCAGGTCAGAAGCTCTAGGTAAGGGTCTATGTGGGATCGTAAAGGGTTAAGCGAGAGAACTAGAACCATTATTGAGTCTATAGATAGGGAAACTCAAAACGTATTACCTCCAAGAGCTGGAACAAAAAAAGGGGGAGAATATACAGTCATTACAATACATAAGTGATCGTATAAAATATGAATCCGTCAGAATAAACCCTATAAACATCAGAAAATGTCAAATTGTATGTCTGCATTTGGCTTCAAATGACAGGGTTTAAAAATATCTTTGCATTGTCAGTCTTCTCTTTGGTTTAAATGCAATTAGAATTGGCCATGTTTACAGCAGCTTTTAGAAGACAGTATAATTACTATGCATTTCTTCTAGAATCCAGTTAGTATCCAATTCCGCTTCAGAGCTAATAGTAGTGCTCCTTAGAGAAAAGAGAACATCTGGTTCGCTTACCTGCTTCAAGTGTTTCTTCAGCTCAGAGGCCTCGGGTTCAGGAAGGGGAGGGAGAAATTCTGCGTTGCTTGGAACAATGACCTACATTGATAAAGATATAGAAGCAACATGAGACCACTATAGTATATACATCATTATTTGTTAAAGGCTTTACAACATGAAAGAAAGCAACACAACCCTGTCTGGGTAGTTACAGATATATGTACCTTGTTGCAGTCCAGATCCACTAACCAAATGTCATCAGGCATCCTGAAATCAGCCTTGTACAGGAAGAAACTGGCAGGCACACCAATGACATATGGAGTGGGTGCTAGCAAGAGCTAGAAAAAGAAGATAGGTGTGTGACAAATAAAGAGAGCTTCATTGTTTATACACTAACTGTTCAAAAAAGATTGAGTTGTGTTACCTGTTCTGCGGAGGCCATGCAGGTGGGCAACAGTGGAATGACAGGAAACATGTACTCAAGGGGGTAAATCATTGCAACAAATGCCATGACGCTCATCGAGAGAGCGTTATAATCTCGGGACTGCAGTACCACCTACAGACAGCAGAGGGTGAGCGTAAGTCTCCCTGTCATTATCAGTGTGACCCGCATAGGCAAAATGATGAAGACTAGCTTCATTTAAAACAACAGATCTATGGACAACCATTAACTTCATCCATGACAGAATATATTTTAAAAACAGCCTAAAATTAGTGCTTCCTCTCATGTGTCAGCCTGTCCAATACTCTCGGTAAAGAGACATATATATATATATATATATATATATATTTTACACTGCATTTACCGAGAGTGTTAGACAGACTGACAGATAACTATTACAGATAACAGACTACAGATAACCCAGGATTCCATTTATCTGGGGTTTAGCATGACCCAGGGTTAATAATTTCAAGTGTGAAAAGCCATTATGGGTCTTTGCCATCTGATAGAGTTGTGGTTGTGTTCCTCTGACCATCCATACCTTGTGTTCCAGCAGAATGCAGGCCAGGACCTGCAGACAAGCATCGACTCCCAGCAGCTCCAGGGGCAGGTGGAGAGGGAAGTCTACAATGCTGAAGCGGGAAGGGTCTGGAAGGGCAAAGGTCAGAGCAGGCTGCAGTTCATGGGGGAGCACTTCCACGTCAACACGTCGCTGACCAGCAACAGGCACCGGGGAGCGCAGCAGTCGATACACCCATGACTCGATCTCCCTCAGGTCCTGAAGCACCTGACTGCCCTTTTCCTTTTCCTCGACGGAGAGAGCGCCTGTGAACACACGCCACATTGTGTCCCTGAGGGAGAGAAACACACACATACACATTTAAAGTGTTCGATTAGTATCAGGGTTCGGGTTCAAAATTACAACCACGAACAAGTAAGCTCTCTTTCCATTGTTTTGTCTTTGTTCATACTGCTGCTCAGTTCTATTTAAATTCCTTGATTTTTTTTAACATTTAATTATTCGTTAACCAGTTTTTAATGTACATTCAGGTATTGTCTTGATTTAATGATTTTTTCTAACGTCTATACAAAAAATAGAAATAGCACAAAAACAGTGGCAGCTGGCTTCTACTGTTCAGGATTAAACAACTAATCACTTTAAGTAAAACGGCACAGCAGTGACCAGGCACACAGTTCAAAAGCTCTACAAGCACTAGACTACACCATAACATACACAACAGTGGTCACTTACTGTTTGCATTTCCATATATTCTCATTCTTAATGCAAATATCTAATCGGCCATTCATGCAGTAAATCATTGCATAATTGCATCATGTTCAATTGGTTTAATTATGCAAACCAAACATTCAGAATCAGGAAGAAAATACGGCTGCACAGTTAATCAAAATAAAACTATCAAATCCAAAAACTATGCTTTCATTTAATAAATATATAAGCTGTGTGTTTTACAGTGAAGTGTGGCATTGTGTTTATACAAACAAGAACAGCAAACCTGGAACTTTTTTTTCTTTACACATTTTAAATTACAATCACAATGTTTATAAAAAAACAAACACAAATCATGATTAGATTTTTTTTCAAACTGTGGAACTCCATGAAGGAATGTTATCTACATGACTTTAATCTTTAACACGACTTTAATAAAAAAGAGAGGGGTCTGAGTATCTCAAGAACCTGCTAATCTTCTGGGAATTTCACATACAGCAATCTCTAATTTGTCTAGAAAATTGGACAGTACAAGATTGGTAAGGTCAGAAATAAACAACACAAATCCATGGATTCATCTAGCCTTTTCAATCATTCAAGGTGTTGGTGGCAGTTCTGTAATAGTCTGGGGAATATTTTCTCAATAATACTCAGTATAACTCAATACCAACAGAAAATCACTGGTATCAAGTATTATTTCTGACAATGTCCGAACCAGTTCTACAAAAATGAGTACAGTGCCCTCCAAAAGTTTAGAAGCACTCTAGGCAAAAAGGGTTTTTTGATAATATCAGCATAAATCCGTATGATTTCTTGCCATAAACAGTTCATATCAGTTTACTGCAGCTCAAAAACACTAGCACAGCGTCTAAGATCCAGACAGGCCAGACTATGGTTGTGTGGGCTGAGTAGAGGTGCTGCAGTAAGTCATAATTGGTTCATCTGAGAACTCCCACTTCTCACAGCTGCTCTCTGAGAACAGTCAGTGGCCTCAATCTGTCATACAGCCTGTCTCCTCCAGCTCCACACACTCGCTCCAGCTCTTAACATGTTTGTTCTCTCACACTATACCGGTCTTTTTCCTTCTACTGTCAATTTGTGTCGTCAAAACCACAGAGACGTCTTCATTAATTGTGTTAAATTGTTGCACATTAACACAGGCCTGTTTAGGGACACAAATGCTAATGAATGTCGACTCTCTAGCCAACCACAGTTCTGTACTGAAAAACGATGACGCTAATGTAATATCATTTATGTGCAAAATAGTTTAATCATTGTATTCAGGGTTCCTGCATCTGAAGTTCCATACTTTTTCATGATTTTCCTGTCATTCAAATTACTTCGATACACTGACCAAAATTATAAACGCAACACTTTTGTTTTTGCCCCCATTTTTTTATGAGCTGAACTCAAAGATCTAAGACTTTTTCTATGTACACAAAAGGCCTATTTCTCTCAAATATTGTTCACAAATCTGTCTAAATCTGTGTTAGTGAGCACTTCTCCTTTGCCGAGATAATCCATCCACCTCACAGGTGTGGAACATCAAGTATGATTATTGCACAGGTGTGCTTTAGGCTGGCAACAATAAAAGGCCACTCTAAAATGTGATAGTTTTACTGTATTGGGGGGGGGTCCGAAAACCAGTCAGTATCTAGTGTGACCACCATTTGCCTCACGCAGTGCAACACATCTCCTTCGCATAGAGTTGCAATGACTGGAGAATTTCACTTAATAGATTACATTTTCGATTTGTTTTTCGGCAAACCCTATCGTATGCCTTCAGAACAATAATTTTTATGACATTTTAATCCTTTTTGTAAAAAGATTGAAGAAGTTTACAATTCATTAAATGGACAAGTGCAAGCATTTTCATGTCTTTTGTGAAAAAAAATAATTAGCTTTATATAGCTTTAGAATAGCATCAAGTTGACTAATTATTTAGGCTACTTAAGTTGTGAAGGGGTAATAGTTATAATAAATAATATTTATAGCTATAATGAGAGAGAGCTAACGAGCAAAATAAGGGTTAGGCATATAGAAGATATAGTTATTAGTGTTGGGGCTCCGATAAATACATTACAAGTTCTTCGTCCCTGTCGTGAAATTTTTTTTTTTTTACTCTCATTCTGACGGCACCCATTCACTGCAGAGGATCCAATAGTGAGCAAGTAAAGTAATGCTACATTTCTTCAAATCTGTTTTAATGAAGAAACAAATGCATCTACATCTTGGATGACCTGAACATTTTCATTTAAGTTCTTTAAGTATAAAAAGAACAACATTAAAAAAACCATCCTGAATCTCATCACTGTAAATGCTATTCAAGCCTCCATCAAAGAAAGAAAGTCCATTTTTATTCATAGGATCACCTCCTCACCCCTACAAAAAGCTCTACACAGGCCTTAGTAATGTTCAATTAATTGATTATGGACTAACAACAATTACAGCTAACGGTGGACTAACACCTAGCAATGTACATATAGCATTCCAGTTTGAAATGGAGATGATAAAGATTCAACTGAATAGAAAAAAAGAGGAAAAATTGCATCTACATGGAATATATGAACTACTTCAGGTCTGAACACTCAACACAGGCTGCTATTCTGGTTAAATTATTCTCCACACTTGCGAGCAAATAAAAGGGGCTTGGCAGGGCAATTCAACTGCAAACAAATTGAGGCCTGCAAATGTGACTGTGGCTCATGGTGGATATGGTTGCTAGGTTACACAAGAATAGACTCAGCTGAGGAAATCACAGAGATAAAAAACCCTTCTACTCTATGCTTATTGATCTGCAGCAGAGTGTTATCGTGCAGATTGTTTACCAATATACACTCAAGGATGTAGTTATCATTACCACTGAGATATGTGAAGAAGATCTAGTTAAAACCTCTGTGGAGCACCACACTGCAAGACCTCTTGCACAACCCTTCTCTCCTTCACACAATCCCAGACCCTGTCACATGTACTCACTTCTTCACACTACTTCCTTTTCGCTCGTCCCTCTCTCTAAGTCACAAGCATCGTCACACATCCTTCCACTTGTGACTTCCTTTTAAAGAATCATCAGCACCTTGTTACTTGTCAATTTAATCACAGCCACGACACTACAGGATCTAACAATGTCAAACCCTTCTGACCTTCCCAGCGTAACATATTTAAAGACGCAATACACCCACAAAATTTAAATTCGCTCATTGTCCAGTGTCCACTCATATTCATGTTGCTAGATTATGAACATGTCAAGAGTTGTTTCAGTTTAATATCAACACAAGTAAGAGAAGAAACTGTGCAAAAATTTAATTGGTTTTCTCACATATATCAAGACATGCCAGGTTTGAAAGCGTGTATGATGAGTGAGATAAGATAATTTTTTTCCTCGGTGTATGACTTATTTCAGACTGTTTATGTTTCAGTGTAAACACCATATGATGTTATCGGAAATATGCAGATGATGGGTGATGAGATGCACAAACAACATTCCACATGGGCAGCAAATGCGACCATGCATCAATCTCACTGATGACTAGAGAAATAGACACATTAAACTCAAAATTTGAATGCGAATGGAAATAGTGTACAGTTGCATTGAATATACGATCAGTATTACATTGATTATCATTGACTACCCCATATCAGTGTATATTAACAATAACAATATTTTGAATCATTTTTGGACTCTTTTTAATATTGATAGTAATTTCAAACAAATGTTTTGGGATTTGATGCAGTGAGTGCAGAATGTTGGGTTTCGGTCAATATTTTTTTCATTGCATCTAGGGATGCTCATTTCGGTTAATTTTCCTGACCGACAACCGCTCCTCGTTAACCGAACATTAACCGTTAACTGATCAAATTAGAATAATAAATTAGGATTAAATAAAAATAGAATATGTGATGGCACATAAAATACAAACAAATATGTCATTTTAACGTGTAAACCAGGTATAACTGCAGACCGGGGATCTCCAAAATGGGGCGTGAACTCCAAAAGAGGGCAGAACCTCCAAATTGTGGCGGGGTCTCTTCGCGCAAAGACTCACTATTGGCTCTGGCTTCAGCCAATTGTTATTGACTTACATTTCAAAATAAAACTTTATAAATTAAAAATTGTTTCTAGTTGATCTAAAATAAAATATGCTATATAAATCATTATTCTCCGTGAGAACAGAGCCCAAAACTCGTGGCCAGTGGTGTTCGGACCGGAGTTTGAACCTCCGCTTCATGATATAAATGGTACGAGCTCTCCTGCGAGCCGTCCCAGCGCAGGGAAAGAATTTACTCTATCGCTTTGTTTTAAGCAACGTGGGCGTCCCGGGACTGGAAATTAGCAGGGTAGGAGGGGGGTAGTGAGACTGGGTAACTAAAAAAGGATTGTCGTCTAGGGATTGTTACAGAACGTGAGTCCCGCCCGGCGATCCTCATATCCAAATTTATTAATCTATATATTATCTACTCCTGAACTGCAACTTTCTTTTCGAAGCCAATCCCGCTGTGCAGCCAATTTCACTGGTTAAGGTTAGGGTCAGGTGTGGGGTAGGTTTAGGGGTTAGCATTTTTTGTAGCATAGTGTAGGAAATTAAATTAACACTGTGATTGACAGCAGAAAAAAATTAATTTTTTAACTGTTTAATTGATAGTATTAATCGGTTAAAATTCTTACTGTCGGTTAACGGTTAAACGCTCAATGTGAGCATCCCTAATTGCATCAATAGAATAATTTTTTTTGTGTGTGTGAATTAACTCAAAGGAATAAACACAAATGGAGATAGTAACAGCATTTGTAAACAGAGAGGCAGAATGTCTTCTGGCAGCACCGCAGTTTGACACTTACACATCTACTGTAAGATACTGCAAAACATTGCAGTCGTTACACATCACTTCTGTGCACAAGTATTATCTTGCTGAATCTCAGGTTAATGTTACATATCTGCATATTTCACAAAAAAAACAAAAAAGAAGGCTGTTCTCACCGCTGTGTGGACTTGGCAGCACCTGGTCTCTGGTTGAGCTGCTGGCTACAGCAGTCCACCATGCGCTTGAGGATGTACAGACACTCCCTGAATTTAGAAAAGAAGGGGTAGTGGCTCAGAATGCACAGAGAGGTTAACGTGCTGTTCCGGTTCTGTGGTGTCAGTCGACCAGTGCGTTTGGATCGTGGAGACTTTCTGCTGCTGCCCGGCTCGCCTGGTGGCAAAGTCCCATCTCCTGCAGGGGGCAGTGTAGATTCCCCTGGAAGAGTCAATGTGGAGGGGTCAGATTTCTCTGTTGCCTCCACTGCAGAGTCTGTATAAGAGGGCTTTTCTCCTGTATAAAAAATGTATTAAGGAGAAATTAAGTAATGCCCCTATGAAATCCGTTTTATTTTTTCACAAATTTGGTGTTTTTTGAATGACCTTTTCTGGATTCCGTTTTAACCCTAATCCATTTTAATAATTTTAATAATTCAAATGGATGTTTATTCAAGCTAATTAATATGAAATATATATCATATAAATAAATAAAATATTTTTTTTTTTTTTGGAGGGGATTCTGTATTTTCGGATTTAATACAAATTTATTTTCAAAAACAGTGGTAATCAATCGAACGCATCCAACTTTAACGATTTAATTACCCTTTTAAAATACAATTCATTGATTACATTAATTGATTACCTTAACAGACACATGCAGAACAAAAAGACTTCATACTTAAACAGTCTTTTTGCAGATTAATATTAGGGATGGCTCGATACCACTTTTTCAGAACCGATACCGATCCGATACCAAAAATTCTGAGTATCAGCCGATACCGATACCAGCACGTTTTTTTTAAATCAGAATTTCTATATATCCGTGTGTGTTGACCTGCTCATCACTCTTTTGTGTTTTACACACAATCTACTAAATATAGACAACTTTACTGTAAAGAAAAACAACAAATGAATGGATATGTCATTATAATCTATGAAAAAAACACTTTTATAAACTAGTTTAGTGGATAATTCAGTAGCAAAAGTTACTCTAGAAAAATCATGAGTGCACAATAATTTTATAAAATCTAAAATTTGTGAAAAAAATATTATTGGGAAACAAAGAAAAGTGAATAAATGTAGGACTAAATATGGTAAAAAAAATTATATATTGCTCTTTGTATTGTTGTAAGATACATTCATGGAAAACAAGTAATATATTTATATAGAAATATATATGCTGTTAAATTAAAATAAATTTATTTTAAACGTACTGCACAGTAATGAGGCAGCACCATATGTCAGATGAACAAGAAAGGCTATTAATAATCTTTCATTGCGCAAAAATATAATACGAAAGGCTCCAATACAGATACAGAGCGGCATAAAGCACTTATGCTCATCCCGTGCGCAGAATGATACGCTTGAAGCAACACTGAGTCACAGCGCGCAGGCACAGCGCTCCGGAGTCCGCATAGAGAAGTTCAAAGCACAAAGGAAAGAGATATTAATGCGTAGTGTATTAAATATTTGCGACAGTTTATTGACCCTTCATAGTGCTCTCTACAACAGTGTTGTGATCTAACAGACACCTGGTAGAAAGTAACACGATTTAGAAACAGCACGAGACTCTAGCTAGATAAAATCCTTTTATGCAAAACCATTGGACTTTATTTACAGATCAAGTATAATAGGAACAGTGGAGAGAGTTTAACTCTAGTAACGTTAACCGAACGCGGCACGCAGTTTGAAAGCTGATTGGAGGATGAAGGACAGCCGCAGCGGAGAGAAATGTTTACGTGAACTTGACTAAAATATTAATCTATACCTCACATTAAATTATGTAAAGGCTTCAGAACACTTGAAATATAGTGCACGAAAACTTTGTGTTTTATAATGTGTTTATGGCTTTTGTGGGGCTTAACAATAACACAATATTAGCTATGCAGAATATCGAATTTGGATCGGTCTCGTCAGACCGATACCCCGATCCAGCAGAAAAGGCCAATATCGAAGCGATACCGATCCTGAATATCGGATCGGCGCACCCCTAATTAATATTCACAGACATCACTATATATCACAATACTTTTGATGTATTCATCCACATTTTTGCAAATTCCGTGACATTCCATGTTATACAGCAAATACATTTTTATGATTGAATTCCATCCACATTTTCCACATCACAGAAATCACATCACTCTACATATGTGATGCTTCAGATGGGTTATGAATGTCAACACCAGGCCACTAAACAGTTGATAAAATGGTTCTGCCTCATAAAACTGTTCCAAAATGACCTCTTACCTTTTCCTTCAGTTCGTGGGCGGTGGTGGCCCTTCTGGAAAGAGCGGTAGAAGTTGAGGCAGATTCCATAGCGAGTGATACCGGAGTCTTTGTCGGTGAGAGCGAAGACGAAAGAGGTGTCGTCACGAAGGCTGACCCGGTGCTGACGGATGCTCATGCAGCCCTCAGGCTGGCAGAAGAAGACGACGTCAGGGGGCAGTGGGAAACCATTGTGGTCCTCCAGTGGATAGCGCCTCAGCAGCTGAGGTGTTTGTGCCACGCTGTCGCTGCTGGGTTGCCTATTTAAGGGAAAAAGACTGAAGTGAGAGACAGGAAGACAGATCTCTGGCTTTTCTCAGCCCCAGCGCTTGTTCTTTTATGTACTTTGTGTGAAGTGTTGCGCAATGGCTATGTATACACTACTGTTCACAACCTAATCAATATTCTATAATTAAATCGACTAATCGAATATTCGAAAATCATGACCCATCCCTAGCTGCTACACAAACATATTTACCAAGTTCCACCTTTTCTTGTTCATTATATTGTTATCCGCTGTCAACACTACACCAGACTTCATCATGATAACATACAATCCCATTTAACATTAACTGACAGAGTACACCTGAGGCTGGAATACACCTGCACAGGTCACATACAAACAAAACACAACATCAGTTCACCTGTGATTCAATTCTTCTGTCAACAATTTACTTAAGCACCTATAGAACATACGTCTGAGCCATATACTAGGGGTGGCTCGATACTACTTTTTCAATCCCGATCCGATACTAAAAAATATGAGTTTTGCTGATACGATATCAATCTTCGGTACTTGAACTTTATTGTAAAGAAAAACAACAAATCTAAAGGAATGCATATATAATTATAATCTATCAGATAAATACTATTATAAACTAGGTTAGTGGATAATTCAGTAGCAAAAGTTACTCTAGAAAAATAACGAGTGCACAATTTTATAAAATCGAAAATTAGTGGGGAAAAAAACATTTAGTGGGGAACAAATAAAAGTGAATAAGTGTAGGACTAAATCTAAAATTATATTGTAAATTTATATACATTGCTCTTTGTGTTGTTGTAAAATACATTCATGAAAAACAAGTAATATATTTATATATAGATATACATACTGTAAAATCAACAGACATTTCTTTTAAATGTATAGCGCAGTAATGAGGCAGAAACATATGATGGATAAGATGAACAAGAAAAGCTATTAATACTTTTTTTTTAAATGTATAATGTGTTTGTGGCTTTTGTGGGTCTAAACAATAACACAATAGTATATGCACAATATCGGATTTGGATTGGTCTCGTCTGACTGATACCCCGATCAAGCAGAAAATACCAGTATCGGAGCGATACCGATACGGAATATCGGATCGGCGCATCCCTACCATATACACACAAGCACGCCCACATACCATTCAACAATCTCCCTTACCTGGCTCCAACTACCACCAGGTAGTCCACGAGGCGGGGACACAGTTTCTTTTTCTCCATCTCTGTATCAGGAGTGTCTCTAAGTCATGGCAACTGTAGCAACCATTAGCTCTCAGGCAGGCAGTCGTCCAATCAGGTGCAGCAGAACTAGGAGTTGGCTGATCGAGGCAGGCAGCGGCCAATCATTGCGGTCTGTGGTGTGCAGGAATGGGGCCTGTGGAGGAGTAACAGCGAATATTATAGAAGTAATCCATCACAAAGCAAGTGCTCTGCAGTGAAATGAAGCCTTCTGCACTACTGAAAAGCTTGAAGGTGCTGCAAGTGATTTTTGTATGAAATGCCATTCAAAAGACTGAGTATCCCCATTTCCCGACAGTATCACTGAAATAGTTGTCCTGAAATATCACAGACAGCCCTAGGCTTTATAAATAGCAAAAAATAAATTAATAAAAAAGCTGACAGAGTAATGCTTCTTCAGAGCTGATTTCTGACTAATTAATCAATCACTTTGCATGTCACAGAGGAGCTCAATATGCAGTTTTCAGTTGTTATTTTTCTACTTGCAATATTACAATGGTATCCACAAAGGGCAAAGTTTTGTAAGGAGGGTGTCTAAAATTCAGCAGTTAAGTCTTTTTAAGTTAATTTTTTTGCAGAAACCAAACATTTTCATTTTGCTGAAACAAAGTTTTGGAAATTAAACTTGGGTAAGGTAATTTAACTCTTTATGCTGTTCAGGGTGTCATGTTCTCAGGTCATTTTTTGTTGTTGTTGTTGTTGCTGTTTTGGTCACATATTTGTCAAAAGGTGCAGCACTACTTCAAAATACTTGAAATACTACAAAAATATTTTGTTCCTGGCTACTTGTATGAGTATCGGTTTGATAGTCATTTTGCAGTGGCATGTTTATGTACCCAAGTGCAAATGTACTGTCCATGCTAAACCCCGAGGAGGAAGCATAACATTCAATTATAGCTACATACCACTGGAATATGATTGATATATTTCTGACAGCAATCTTTACAGTCAAACAGAGCACACTGTTCAAGCCAAGGTTGGGAAGTCTTCACGAACACATCTTGACAGGAGGCTCAACTTCATATGTAAACACATACACACACACACATCTGATAAGCTAAAGGGATTGGAGCCCAGCTGTGTCCTCACCGCATAGATTTGTCATTTGTGTTTCTCATGTGTTGATGCAGATGCCTCAATGTACAAGCATGCTAAAATTTCACACAGGAAAAACACACCTATATCCAGTTAGATTTTCGTGGATGCTATCAATTCAACTAACATTATTGTTCAGTAAACCAGTTAGATGTTTGTGATTAGAAGAATTTATATATTATCTATATCAAAATGCAAATTACTCAAGCAAGACATTTCTGGATGAATATATTCTGTTAACGAAGCAAATACGGTCTTGAAAGGCTGTAAACAGAAAAGCAATTATGAAGTGAGAGCCAGATGGCCTTTCACAAGCGGTTGCTTCTGTCTCACTGCAGTGTCTGTGTTTTTTTTTTGTACTGACCCAAAACTGGGTCAGAGCTTATCTGAACTTCTGGATACTCTGCACTGCAGAGAGTTTTCCGTCATGCTCGAACACACAGACAGACACCTGCACACTACATCTGACAAACAACTGCATTAACTTTGCTTCATAAGCTTAATAGTCTGAGGTAATTTCTTTAAATCACAGCCCAAATTAAAAAAATCATAATTTTTTTCTGGCGTCTGCTAGAATACATTTACATGATAAAAAAATATAAAATATATAATATTTGTGCACATTGTTGCAGCACCTCTAGTCACTCTGCCTAAAAATGCTCTGTTTTAGTTCTTGTCTCTTTAATACCCATCTTTGCGAAAAGTCCAACCTGCTCTGATTGGTCCCCAGACCCCAGTCTGTTGTGATTGGTCAACCTGGAAATAAAATGCACCTTATTTAACAGATTTCAGCTCCTGAGCTTTCATTAGCAGCTGTGAACAGTGTATATCTACGATAACCCAGGTGTTAAATAACGATAACCTAACCCTAACCAAACAAAAAAACTGTGTAAAAAAGCTCTGTATCCTCGACATCACTTTCCAAGCTGTTCTTTGAGAGTGGATCAACCAGTAGGCGCATTATTCAAATGTTTAACAGGGTGATGCAGCTAAGTTAGGTAAATAATGGCAGGACTACAAACAAAGTGTTTCAGGCAAGTGTTTCTGCTGGAGAGATGAACACTCATCTAAGAAAACACTTCCTAGTGTTTTGATTAGGGAGACATACAAAATGTGCAGGCCAGGGGTGCCTCCAGGACAGGTTTGGAACCACTGCACTAAAGGAAAGGTAAAATAAATTTTAAAAAGCACAATAGATGCCCTTTAAATAAAACTCATATGCCCTAAAAGCAGAACCCTTCAGAGCTGAGATGGTGTAATGCAATATTATGTAACTGCACATGGATCACAAAACAAGGACTTCTGCATTCAGCAGCATATCATCAGGGTCAACACTGAGCAGGTACTCAGTCTATAGTAGATCATTTGTCAAAATACATGCACCCCAGCTAAATATATATTTTCAGCTTATTAAAAGAAAGACAGAGAGAGAGAGAGAGTCAGAAGTGCTCTGCAATGCAGCTCTGAAATGTGCAAAAAACTAACATGACTTGTAAACTAACTAAATATTCTCTGTTGTGGCTGGCTACAGTTAACATTCTAGTCAACCTAATTCCTAAAAAATTAATTGAACATTCCTCCAAACATGAAGGAAAATGATGCTCCTCAAAGTCTATTACACTCAGCCAGATCCTCTGGAAGATTTTAATTCTGGAAAGAACAGAAACATATTCATCTTGAACCTTGACTCAAACTGCTTTTGAATGACTAGTCCAGTCAGCAAGTTTGGCCTTGTCCGAAAGGAAGTATTAATCTCTGGTGTGAGAGGAGCCGAAGCGTTCACACTGTGATTAGTAGCCTCCTCTTTCTGCTGGAATGGCACTTTCTGCTCACTTTCAACAGCTCAGAGAGGAAGAGGTGGTGTAAGGGAGGTGAGAAGATGGATGGTCTGTGACTAAGACATCAATAACGCCTCTCTTTCTTCCTCCAAGCATCACCCGGATCATTTGACACCAGGACCTCCATGCTGTTCTTTCTTAAATCACAGCCCTCACTACTGACCCAACATGAATCACTTGCACTTGGAGCAGATTATTTATTTCGGGACTTTTGTACTTTACCAGCAGAATACGAAAACTGAATACTCTTGCTCAATTAATTTACAATGGCAAAAATTATGTTTCACTTCTCAGAAATTAATTTAGACCTTCAAAGTAATTTTTTTGCAGCTCATCGTGAAATATTTTCACTAATCTAACAAGACAAATCAAATTTCACACCAATGACAACCACGTCACTGTAAATGGCATTGGGACATATCTTTCCTTGCCAAGAGATACAACTATGACGGATAACCGCATTACCGCGGTAATGAGATGCCGACTGCGGTGTTGAGGTCTTCACCGTACTTTTTTGCAAAATATTAGCAGGAGGAAGCTAGAGGTCTGCATTCCGTGGCACCCGACCAGATTTCTTGCAACGTGGGATTAAATTCCTGAATAAAACATGGTAGCGGTCGGTAACTGGTGTAATTTGAACGGGAGTGGGCGGTCTAACAATATCCCGTTCCCGACGTCCTTTCAGAACAACATATCTGCGCTTTACTCACTCTTATCGCTCACGCGTTGCACGCACGGACCAGTGCTTTCTGTGTCATGTATTTTATTGCGCAGCATGTGCATAACGGCCCTCAGACAGAACAGACAGGCTGTCGATGAGTGACAGAGCAGAATAAGGATGGAGCAAAGTGTGGATGCGCTGTCCTTGAAGGACGTTCAACGTGGACGGGAAAATGGTCAGTTTTTACTGCAAAGAAACCCACGTCAGGCAAGTCTGACTCGGGACATTCTTCTCAGGGATGTTACATTTTTCAGTTTCATGAAAAAGTGATTTCATTTCGCAATGTCTAAGTAAACGGTTTTGTTCATATTTTGCATATAAATTGAAATGATAGATGTCATTATTTTTCTCTGCGACACTTTTCCTACTGTGTTTGAAACAAGCAAAAGTCGGTCTTTAAAATACAAAGGATACATTCTTATTTTGCCAACACAGACACCCAATAAAAACCCAATAATAGCCTACATACAAACAAAATTAATTTTGTGCAGACAACATTTTTATTTGTTATCTCCTCTTCTCTTTCAGTAGTGGAAAATTTAAAATGTGAGATTCTGGAAACAAGATATATTTAACGGGAACGGTCGGGTCAGGAAGAAAACTATTCTAAGAGGACAGCGAGTGAACAAAGGGTGAATTTATAGCGGGAGCATGCTGGTGCGGATGCGGAATATAACCTTGCAGGAGCGGGACTAAAAAAAGTTTCACTTATGCGGCCCAGTAGTTGTACAACAGTACTTGAGTACTCGGCCGTGACAGCGATGATAGATCATGAAAATGATGATCGTGGATATAGACGTGAGAATAGAGAGAAGCTTGCCTTTGAAGTCACGTAGTGATGTCTGGGTTAGCTACACACTCTAAAATAGGATGCGTTGGGATATTAACATTTATTAACATGCTGAGTGCACTGCATATTACCAGTGTTATAGTTTCATGCTCAAATGCAATGCCCGATATTGACTGAGTTATTTGAAACGGTCATTTTACTTTTAGATAATGCGTCACGGTGGGAGATCTCTCGCTCTCTCTCTCTCTCTCACGCATGCTCGTAACTGAATATGTTCACTGGCATTTTGCATCCTTTTGTGCAGATACAAGTTGTAATGTTACATCTATGTTATGCATTTAAGTTATCTGTTTATTTAATAGGTATCATAGGTTGTGTCATTGAACCGGCTTCCATTTATTGGCCTAAAGTCATTCTTCAGCTCCACCTCAGGCTTTTATATGCTTTTTTTGAATAACATTGCAACATCATAATCATAATCAAACAGTTCATATTTTCAGCAGCAGCCCCGTGGCCCATTCTGCTGAGGGAGAACCTTCTCTCACAGGCGAAAGGCATGATTTGGCATCCCCGGCCAGAGCTGTGGAGCCTTCATGTATGGTGCCTCGACGGAAGGTTAATCAGCTCCTAGCGAGAGTAAGCAACAGTGCCGTCTACAAGATGACTTTACAGCCTAAAATTGTCAGTCTTCCTTAACTGATGTTCTGCATGGAATTTGGACCCAATATCATGTGACGTGTTCCACGAGCTAACCTTTTTGCAAGAGCTGCTGGATAAGGGGCATGACCCCTCCATGCTCAAAGTGTATGTGGCAGCTATCGCAGCAAACCATTCTCTCGAAGCTGGCCAATCGATCGGCAGAAACTACCTGATCGTTAAGTTCCTTGAAGGGTGCACGGAGGCGTAATATTCCTCGCCCTCAGACTGTGCCATTTTGGGACTTGTCTATAGTCCTGCTAAGAGGGCTCCCCTTCCAGCCACTCAGTTTGGCTGATTTGCGGCCCTTATCACTTAAAATGGCCCTCCTCCTAGCCTTGGCGTCGGTTAAGCGAGTGGGTGACTTGCAAGTGCTGTCAATCAGTACCTCATGTCTTGAGTTTGGGCCTAATGACTGTAAAGTCGTGCTAAAACCAAGACATGGTTATGTTTCTAAAGTGCTTCAACTCAATAAGCTCAGATCTCCCTTTTGGCGCAATCCTACATGGTGATCTCCCTTTTGGCGCAGGGTCTGTTACATATGCTCTGTCCAGTGAGGGCTCTGAGAATATACCTAGATTGATCTAGCCTGTTTAGGCAGTCAGAGCAGCTATTTGTTTGCTTTGGAGGCTGCCATAAAGGACTCCCAGCCACAAAGGAGCGACTTTCTCATTGGATCGTTGATGCGATAGCTTTGGCTTATGCCTCAGAATACTTCAGGTTCAAGGTTCTTTATTATTTGTCACATACACAATCATACGGGGTATAATCAGTAGTGAAATGTAGGTCAGGACAGGTCCGCTCAATGGAAAGTGCAAAAAAATAATAATAACAATAAAATAGAAAATAAAAAAAAATAACATAAGCAATAAAACAATGAAACATAACACAAGAGAATATATATATAATATAGGTGAGAATGAAAAGGGAAAAAATAATAAAATAAAATGAGTAAGATGTGCAATGAGATAAAATGTGCAATACAGTATACTGTGGACATGTGCTGCAAGAGAAGTTACCGGGTATGTTAGCAGCAGTGTATGATGCAATGGGTCTGCTCTCACCTCTGCGGAGGAGTTATTTCCAGAGGAACAGATGGTCTTCAGTCTCTGCCACATGCGTCGAGAGTCATTGAGCTGGAAATGTGACTCAATTATCTCCCTGTATCTGAGTTTAGCAGCTCTAACTGCCCGACGGAGAGCGTAACATGATGTTTTGACTCATGTTTCCCGACAAAAGACCAGCGTTGTATGCGGCAGTGCGATGGTTAACCGCATCATGGATTGATCTGACTTTCTCCTTATTGTTATAGCGTGTTGATAAATACTGCTACATCCGTGAATTCGCTGACGTCAGATGAACTCGCCGGAACATGTCCCAGTCGACGTCATAGTGACGCCTAGCATAGAGAGTGGGCGGACCAGCGCCTTACAATGCCCTATAGATGTGAGGGCCCATTCCAAAAGGGGGATGGCCTCCTCCTGGGCATGGTCCAATGGAATTTCTATTAGTGAGATTTGTGCGGCCACCAGCTGGTCGTCGCCATCTGCATTTGCCAGATTTGACAACTTGGACGTCCCTGCTTTATATGTGCGAGTTCTTTCAGTTTAGTGTACCATTCTTTCTCCTTGGGCGAAGCTGGTTATATTAGTGCTTCTCAGCTACTAGCTTGGGGCACAATGGGCTCATGTTCTTTGAGGTCCGTATTAGTGCTCCAAGACTGGGCTCGCAGAGCAGGATCTCCTGTATCTGCTCATAGCGCGGCTTTGGTGATTAATTTTTGGCTCAAGGTCTGCATTTAAAGTCTCACCAGAGGTGTTCAGCTGGGATTAGGACTTGGCTTTCTGCAGACCAGTCAAGTTTTTCAACACTGACTGAATCATAATTTCTCTTTGATCCTTGCCTTATACACAGAGGCACTGTCATGTTAGAATAGAAAAGGGTCCTGTCCAAACTGTTGCTATAAAATTAGAAGCACACAATTCCCTAGAATATCATTACATGCTTAAACATTAAGATTTGTAAACATGGAAATGACTAAAGTAGTCAAACCTTTCATTAAAAGGGGGTGACCCAATACTTTTGGCAATATAGTGTAGGTTATATTTTACATTTTTAGCCAAAAATACATTGTATGGGTCAAAATTAATGATTTTTATTTTATGCCAGAAATCATTAGGACATTAAGTAAAGATCATGTTCCATGAAGAAATTTTGTAAATTTCCTACTGTAAATATCAAAACTTTATTTTTCATTTGTAATATACATTGCTAAGAACTTAATTTGGACAAATTTAAAGGCAATTTTCTCAGTAATTAGATTTTTTTTGTACCCTCGGATTCCAGATTTCCAAATATGGTCTAATCCTAACAAACCATAAATCAATGGAAAGCTAATTTATTCAGCTTTCAGATAATGTATAAATCTTGAAGAAAAAAGGTGGATCAAATGTATATAGATTAGGTGAGATTAAGATGTTAAGATTTTAACATTACCAAAATGTGAATAAGGTAATGATTTGAAACATGTGAAATGAACGTATTAATCATACAGGATGTGCTATCCAGTGATCTGCAATAAGCTCATAATATTGCTTCTTGCAGTTACACACACAAAATAAACAGATTTCCATTAGCTTGTGTTATAACTTTCCTAATGCATCTAAGATAATGTATTTAATCCAATGCCAATAATACTCACATAAAAAACTTTATGTGCCCTCTATTTTTAGTAATTACCTGGTTAATTTGGTAGTGTGGAACAAATACCAGACCTCATCACCTCCAGGGAACATATGTGTTTATGAGTCTATGGGAAACGTGACATGATCCCATACCCTGTTAATCATAGTGAGTCTGCCTCATGGCTCTACAATCAGCATAAGGTAATGAGATTCAACACGGTCGCCGTGGAAACCAATACTGCCTCTTTCATGAGCACAGCTGTGATGGCTATTTTAAACAGACAATACACTGTCCCAATCACCATACACACAGAAAGACATTGAACAGCCTTTGGACAATAAAACAAGCATGAGCAAAACGAAAATGAGAAGGGCTAATTGCTTCTTTCCATCCACAGAATTGAACAAACAAATGCCTTAGCTAATCATAAATCAGCTATTGCAGAGAAAACCTTTCATTGCCTATAAAGGATCTGACTGAAGTTTAGGGTTTTTCATGCGTTGGAGCACAAAATTGTGTTAAAACTCAACTAAACTCTATGACTGTAAAAACACAGAGAAAGATGTTAAGATGCCACTGTACATTAGAGCTAACCATACCTAAACAACCAGGGAACTGAAAAAATAATCTAATTTAATCGATGCGAGAAGAATGAAAGAGGACTTCAAACACGGAGCATGTTTGTCCTCTTGGATAAGTCAGTGAGGACATTATTTTTGAAGGGACGTGTCTTTCCCTAAGGCTTGAGGCTAAATGCTGCTTCTAACTATTTTTTAAGATTCTTGCCAAACACACAAAACAAATCTACACATTAACACGAGATTTAAGATGTAATCGGCTATAAACAACTAACCTAATGAACACAAACTAAAACACACTCTTGCTATGCTGACAAGCAATACAATTATGTATTATTTTATTTGTTGTCTCAACATGTCGTTATGCACGTATCTGCCACTGTAACTAGGGGTGAGTGATGGTGGGCCAATACTCACATAAATATGTCAAAATGACATGGTATGACTTGGTCTTAGTAAGTAATAACTTAAAGGTGCCATAGAATGAAAAACTGTCTTTACCTTGGCATAGTTCAATAATAACAGTTCTGTACATGGAAATGACATACAGTGAGCCTCAGACACCATAGTTTTCCTCCTTCTTATGTAAATCTCGTGATTAAAAAAGACCACTGAAAAACAGGTGAATCAGAACATAACACCGACTGTGACGCAACAGTCGGGATCACTACGCCCCATCATTCCATAAACCCGCCCTTGTTCTAGGCAAGCGCCAGCTGAACCATCAGAAGTTCTGCAGGTGTTGTAAACAAACAAGCGCGGACAACAGCGAAAACGGCAGATCATGGAAATAAATGTCATGTCCCAGGCTGTGCAGGGGATGTGAAGAGCAGGGATGGGTTGGTGTCTTTATTCAGAAAGGCACGGAAAGCAAATAACGCGTTCTAATAAAATAACGCGAGCCACTAAAGGGACATGGTTAGCTCCTTGTTAGCTGTAGCCTGTTACAGTACATAAGATTTCACTTACCACATAAACAGAGTAAGGAGAGATGAGGATGATGGCGAATGATTTACAGATCCTGAGCACCACTGACAAGCGTCTGATCTTGTGAAATGTGTGGTAAGCACTGTTGCTCCATAATATAAACCGAGTTTGAGCATCGCGTCTCTTGAAAGTGAAACTATAACGCGATCGTCTGATCGTTCAAAAGCAGTTTCAATGCCTCGCGTATTAATAACGGCTCCCTGATGCCAGCGTTTTATATACAGTAGAATTACCCGACGATATAACTGCATGAGAAAGTATTTAAATATATATTTGTGTTTCCTTGTTGCTGATGAGTGGCAATCAGAGCAGAGCTCAACATTAAGCAGCACTGTGAAACAGCCAATCAGAGCAGAGCTCAACATTAAGCAGCACTGTGAAACAGCCAATCAGAGCAGAGCTCATTATTATTCATGACCCTGCCAAATAAGCCAATAACAGACCGTTTCATTCTGGGGAGAAATCCTAGGGTTGTAAATGGACATGTAAAATCGTTTCTGGAGATTTTTTGCCCGTACCTAAGCCTAATCTATGGCACCTTTAAGTCTTAAGTGAGTGTAAAAAGCTGGGAGACAATTGGATGTGTGGCAATATACTGGATCCATGCATGAGGTCCTAAAGTGACAGAAACCTAATATACCTGCTGTTGTTTGTGTCCTGTGTTAATCAAACAATTACAAAAAAACAAAGTGAAAGTCTCTCCCTGCTCTTGATATAATCACCCTACAATGATAAAAATCCACCCACTCCTCATTTTTATTACCCTTTAAATCAAGTCAGTCTCACTAGGCCTGCCATTTTGATTCTCACGCAGTGTGACGTCACATTGCGTAGGGCCAGGCCACGGGGGTTGACTGACAGCCCTGCATTGCCATAGCTTCTGCCCTTAGTGCCGGTTACACTGTCCTTCATTTTCTCCACGCTCTAGCAGCTGTACAAAAAACAGCTGTTTGTTTTTGGGCAGGTTATGGGAGGCAGTCACAGTATATTTCGGCGATGAGTAAAACGCAGGGCGGCGGTCTTATCCGTGAGCAGTTCCCGCCGAACAGATATTCTAAAGAATCCGTTTCTGTAGTATTTCTTATTTCTGATAGACTTACCTGAAAACTATATTTTATTTATTTGTGCAAGTGCAATTTGTTCTTATTTTATTATTGACTGTTTTTGTGTCTTCAGTGAGCTTGACATTTTTACTTACATTAGTTAGGCTAGTATTTTCTTTCTGTACATCTGTAATTTACCGCTAACGTTTTGATATTAATTTCCATTTAATTCATATTAAATTAGCATTAAACATTTTATACAAATTGTGACACTCAAATCTAGTTAAAATCGATACATAAATCTAAAATGAAATACACATTTAATGATAAATCAAAATTTAGTATATGAAAATCTTTCATATTTCAACTATAATGAAGAAAAAATAAATAAAAAGCTGAGTTACAGTTTCAAGTACAGGTCTTATCTTTACAACATGTGCTTCAAGACAATAAAGCAAATAAAAGACTTCCTCCACCTAGAAGACAAATACTTTTCCATTTAAACACACATACATCAGCATAATGAAAAGTATCCTGTAACCAAACATGAAGAGCACTAGACATCTCGGGATGAAGTGATCTGGAGAGGAATTCTGGAAACTCTAAACATGCCATTTTACTTCGATCTTTGAGGATGCTCTTTTCTAAGAAACTTAACACGTTTCAACAATCCTCATATAGACCACAGGTTATATCAGAAGATTCAGAAGGGTTAACATCACCCTGAAGCTTTTTGAAATTCTCAAGACTCTTAATGTTTTGCACCC
Source organism: Ptychobarbus kaznakovi (assembly GCA_027422405.1). Classification (NCBI taxonomy): domain Eukaryota; kingdom Metazoa; phylum Chordata; class Actinopteri; order Cypriniformes; family Cyprinidae; genus Ptychobarbus; species Ptychobarbus kaznakovi. The sequence goes on from CM049798.1 coordinate 13,353,247, forward strand.
CTGGTTTTCTCAGCTGGTTTGCTTTGCAGCAGGCTTTTTTTGTTGAGTTAAGAGTGGTTTGATCTTAACTGTCCAGTAAAGGAGCCACTTCAAACAGATTAGCACTGACAACAAGCTTGATCTGATGGTTAACAGTCATCTTACTAACTACAAGGTAACAAAAGGTACACAAAGGCTAACACAGTCCAAAATCTAAATACACACATACATTTTAAAAAGGGCAAACAATATATAAGACCTGTTTGTTTCACACATCCATCTGTGATGCATAAGCAGCCATGTACTTATTTTCGCACATTTATTCACACTACCTGTGTGACCATCATCATTGAGAGTACAGTTTCTCACCCACAACAAAATAAGAGTGAAAATGCACAATAAACCTATTTATTAACACTAAATTTTGCAATTTAAGCTAAAATGAAGCAACATGCCATAATAGTAGGGCTGCAAAACGATTAGTCATGATTAATCGATTCAAAATAAAAAAGTTTATGTTTACATACTATTTGTGTGTACGGTGTATATTTATTATGTATATATAAACATATGTATATATTAAAAATATATTTGTATGTAAACACTTGTATATGATTTCTATTATATATAAATATCAATATAAATATTTTACATATAAATAACATACGTTTCCTTAATATATACATGTATGTGTGTGTATTTATATATACATAATAAATAGACACAGTACAGACACACATAGTATGTAAACAAACTTTTATTTTGAATCGATTAATCATGACTAACTGTTTTGCAGCCCTACATAATAGTGACCTATTTACTCACTGTTCAAAATAAATATGTCTGTCAGGCTTTTATTTTTTTTTTTTTTTACACATGCTGTGACAGGCATACAAATTTGAACAAAGTTAAACTAATACTAGTAGTAAAACTAATACAAATAATTTTGTTAGTTGAAATAAATATGCAATAAAATACAGTATAAATATTAGATGAAAAACCCAAAAAAAAAAAAAGTAAATCAATGATATAATTTAAATAAAATAAGTTGAAGTCATGAAATTACGAAAACATAAAATAATGCTAAACAGAAATAAAAAAATAAAAATGGCCATCAAAATGACTAAAATATAATACAAAAATAAAACAAAAATTAAACACTACGGAACATAAATAATATTGAAATGCACTGTAATGGCCAGAACCATTAAAACCATTTTATAATGTACTGCTGTTGAGGAAATTGTGTAAATCACTTTCAGTTGTTTTCTGTCACACATGTGTGAAAAAGGTCTTTGATGAAAAAGGTCTTTGAAAAAAATTGAGAAAGCACACTTGTATTGTTTTTTTTTTAAAGCTTACATTATGTGGGAAGAAAAAAAGACAGAGGCCAGGGTTTTCATAAAACACAAGCAGCCTAAATGTACACTATTTTTTTCTTATGCGTTTATTCTGACAAGAAGCTGCATTACACAAAACCATGGTCATGCTTTGTAATAAGTTTGCAAAATTTGCAATGACATGTAGTATCTGACTGTAATTTCAGGTCCAGTTGTGGTGAAATACAGTGTAAACTGTGAAAGCCAGTGGCGATGCATTACTCAGACTTGTTCATGTGGTAGGAGAGAGGCTGATTACCAAAAGCCATCCCACCCGTTGGCAGCACACATGCTCACAGCACACCCCTCAAGCTACTGCTGTGCTTGAGATAAAATAAGCCTTTTCTGGCAGTGCTATCAGACCAGCCAATCAATATTAGAGAGACAAGTTATACAGCAATCCCATCGGTTTCCTCTTAAATCTATAACTAAAACCACCCGCAAAGAGTCTCAGAGCTGGACTTCTCACAGGCAGTTGCTACTGAATATTTATGGCAATAGTGAAATCCCATGTATACAAAAACTTGCTGATAAAGATCTCCATCATTTCTCTCTGAGGATATGGAGCAGAACCACACCCAGGGAGGAGAAATGGCTGTGCAATTGCTTTCCAATCTCCAATGAGCTTCACTGTATAGTGTGTGTAATTGTGCATTTAAACTAACTCAGGTCAGGGAGGAAAACCTAACACAGTGACAGATGAAATCTTTCAGACAGGACATAAACATCAATCAAGATTAAGTGTGGAGAGGAGAGGCCATTTCAATCAATTCAGGACCCAGCATTCCCCAGTGGCCAAATCAGATCAAATCGACAGACACTTCAGTCTGCCCACTCCACGCTTACGCACACACAAAGTCACAGCACCATTCACGCGACACTGCTGGGAGCACGTAGCTGAAGGATGCCCTGGCAGGATTTATTTCATATTGCCCTAACAAGCACATAAATATAGAGATGTTAGTTAGAACCATCATCTAGTTACTTCCGGTGCTCAGAATAAGAGAGAGTGACATAAAAAAAAAATCTGATATAATAATATCTTGTGATTTCCCCGCCCAAATTCACCAGTTTAAATATCGGTTTTATTTATTTTTAATTCCATTCTATTAATTATTCTGATTATTTAAATGGAGACTTTATTATTTATTTTTTATTGACAAAATGTAACTAGGGTTGGGTATCGTTTGAATTTTATCAATGCCATTTCCGATTCGATTCTGCTTCCCGATACTGATTCTTATCGATTCCAGTTTCGATTCCAATGTGATAAAAAAAATGAAGTCAGACATTTAGATATCAAACATATTTATTCTGTATGTCTTTTTTGCAAAACATTTAATTGCTGCTGAATACTATAAACAAAAATCAGCTGATTACATAAAAACTGGACTTGATTAAGAGCTGTTTGTGTGCAAAATAGAGCTGCATGATTCTGTATAAACTGAGACTTTTTTATAAAAAAAAATTTAAATGGAGGTTTTAGTTCTCTCACAATTACGAAGAAAAAATATTAAACAACTAAACAAAATCTGATGGAATTTATGAATGGATTGAGTCAATGACTCAAGATTTACTTGTTTCGTTACTGGATGAATCAGTGTTTTTGAATGAATCTCTTGAATAAATGATTCAAAGACAAATACATTTTTGACAGCCCTAACCCTTTTCGCCACCTACAAAAAAAAAAAAAAAATGTGCACACATTAATAGGTGGAACTGAAATTTGTATTTTAAAACAAGTATCTGATTCCTGAGCTTAAGTATCTGATTCTGGAATTGAAATTGATTTTCAACCCTAAATGTAACACACACATCTGTGGCCTCATTTATAACTGTTGCATGTGCACAAAACCTGCCTTGAAAGAGGCGTACGCCAGTTCCTACGCAAAAAGGTGGGAAAATTGACGGGAAAATGTGCGCACCTGCACGCAAACTCTGACCCATGCATACGGACATTTTTCCTGGAGAGAGGATTTTATTCGAGGATTCGATTTTAAACTGTTTTTATTTTGGATATGCACTACACATTTACATGAAATATTCCACTCTCATTAATGGAGATAAGCACTGAAATTACATAAAGTCATTATGCAGAACCATAATTTAGACATAGCCTATTTGTAGTGGATGCGCTTGATTACTTTTCCTGTGGTATGTTATGTTTTAATGACAGCAAGGCATGCTATAGGTGCACGATAACTCATCTTTAAACTAAACTGCACATCTCATGTTATGAGAAAATATTTTAACGAGAACAATGATCAATGATGCACACTTACTTCGATATTATGGCGGACACTGCTGGATTCGGTGGTCCATTGTCCTGTTTTAATAGGTCCAATGATGATAGCTTACTGTACAACCACAGCTGCACGGAGGTGTTAATGTGTGTGAAGGCATCTCCACAACATTATGAAAAATGCCACTGTATTTGAAGGATACAACTTGAAGGAAATAGTAAGATTTGCACGTTTCCTTTTTAAAATACTTTGTCAGTGATGCCCAGATCAGAGTCAGATCGATATATTTACACTGCAATAAATACAGGCCTATATTTTTCCACTAAAAATAGCTCAAATACGTTCACCTTATCAGCAAAACTGCATTCATTTAATTTAATTAGATTTTTTTAAACAATTGAAATTTTATTTGGCCAGTGGAAATGAATGAGATCAACTCTATTCTAAATTATTTTTCTGAGAACTTATTTAAACAGTTTTTTAATGGATATTTTGATATATTTATTCTAAAACATAAGGATACGGGATGATTTTTAGCAATATAAATGTATGTGTATGGCACAAATATTTCCTTAACATCTTGTACGTTTGACAGTGTTAAACATGGTGTCACGTGGATGGGTATGCATGGAAATGATATGCAGATGAGGTTATGCATAGTAAAAAGAGGCGTTGTAAGCTCCATATATGGTTATTTCGGAGAGGAGTCGGGGTGGAGATGCACGTACGCACAATCTTCCCCTGACTGGGATTTATGTGCAGGTTCTCGCAAAATCTAGCTTTTGTGCTTACATACACTTTTAGGATGAAATCTACAGAGAGTTTTATAAATGAGACCCCTGGTGTAAATAAATAAAATACTGCCTCAAATGCCCCTGAAAATCAACTCCAGGTGAAAAATATTGAGAATATAATGCATTCATTTAATGTGTATATATATAATATAATAATATATATATAAAAAAAATAAGTTAATTTCTGACACTCATTCATAATGCAGTCTGAACTCTCCACTAACAGCAGGAACTGAGAATCACTCATTCACACAGATTCCTGTGTCTGTCATTATCAATACATGTTTTCAAAGCATCAAAGCGCGGGAGACAAATTCCAAGATTAATTTATACAGACACTTTTACTACTTACCCCCATCTGACCCTTTAATTTAAGAGAGATGAAAGCATATTGCTGTGAATATAATTATGCCCCTAGTCAAAATCTAATCCTGCACGGAGTTTCGAACATATTTTTTTACATTTAACAGACACTTGCATGGTGATGAACTATATCAAAGACACATACTATCAACCAGTAAACTTCTACACCCAAATTAGCATTCATAATATATTTCTGATTTTATACGTTCAATTGAATGGATTCTTCCATGGACCTGTCTTGGGCAGCAGGGTGATCGGAGGATACCTCGCAAACAGGAAACAGGCTAAACTGACAAAGGCAAAGAGAGTCTCATATTTCACCCAAGAGAGAAACAACACCACCCAAGTCATCTAACGTACGGCCTGATGTCGCAGCTATTTCAAGTGTCCCCCAAAAGCAAAAAGGTTTACTGCTCATGTTTAACTAATTCAGAGAGATGAAGCTGCATGATACAGCCAAGCTTTCCCTGTGTCACATCATTATCATCATCATCATCTTGACAACATGATGAGATGACTACAGCCCTACATCCTAACCCCCTCTGTGTCCTTATGACCTCTGGAGAATAAACAGATGGCACTTACAACAATCAAATTAAGAGGCTCATCTGATCATTTTTTGGAAAAGGGTGTGTTGTTATATAGCTGTTTATATTATTCATCCCTATCAGCTGCACTGAGTCTAAGGACATCAAATAATGATGAGAGCTCTGCCTATCGACAGCCTTCTTATTAGGCACTCGTGACATTTAAAGTCTTTGATCATATATTATAAACAGAGATCCAGCGCAACACACATTTATACAGTGAAAAATAACGATAAGCAGCTAGCAGCAGCTAACGTTAACAGGGTCGAATGGCAGCACTGAGCTAGCTGTCAAAGCTGCTTATACAACCAGCTGCGTCCATTTCCACACCGTTATAACGTAAACACCTTCATCCATCCGATCACTGCACAACCGCTTCAGAGCAAACCATCACATAAGAGCACCATATAACAGTTCTGAGGTATAATGTTAGACGCGAGAAAGGGAGTAAGAGAGATACTGACCTCCAGGAGCTAACGCCACTGCTACTCGCTCTAGCCGTCTATCTGTGGCCCTGCCGCGGCGAAACAGCGTCTCAGATCGCGTTCGTCGTTACAGACGATGGTGAACACATGATGTGACAGTGGCACGACGCGACGATCGCACATCCGTGTTCTGTGGCGGCGGGTCGGTCAGTGATGCAGCGATGATTGTGCCTTTAGATAAGCGCTGCTCGTCCTCCTCCTCTCTCCCTCTCTCTGCTTGCAAACTGACTGTACGACAGCGACGTCCGAATCGTTCGTTTGAACCGGTTCTTTTCAGTGAATCAGTTGAACCGGTTCTCAGATTGGTGCGTCCCATAGAGCACGCGCACTCAAGTGGCCAAGACCGCAAAGTGTGGGTATTTGGACAAGGCATGAAAATTCCAAAAAGAAAAAGTTAACTTTAAATACCCAGTTGATGCACTTAAATAACCGAAAAAAGAAGTGTGGAATTTTGGACACTTCATGCACTCAACTGTCGCAGCAGCTTTAATTACATCGTGAAGGGGGAGGGGCTTTCAGACTCTAGCCATATCACCCTGCAGTCCAAGACTGATTACCCACTGAAGCTAAGCAGGGCTGAGCCTGGTCAGTACCTAGATGGGAGACCTCCTGGGGAAACTAGGTTGCTGCTGGAAGATGTGTTGGTGAGACCAGTTAGTGAGACCAGTGCTCATCCTGCAGTCTGTGTGGGTCCTCCTAACACCCCAGTATAGTGACGGGGACACAATACAGTAAAAAGCACCGTCCTTCGGATGAGATGTTAAGCCGAGGTCCTGACTCTCTGTGGTCATTAAAAATCCCTGGATGTCTTTCAAAAAGAGTAGGGGTGTAACCTCGGCATCCTGGCCAAATTCACCCATTGGCCTCTGACCATCATGGCCTCCTAACAATCCCCATATCTACAGATTGGCTGCATCACTCAGTCTCCTCTCCACCAGTAAGCTCAGCTGGTGTGTGGTGGGTGTTCTGGCGCGCTATGGCTGCCGTCACATCCTCCAGGTGGATGCTGCACATTGGTGGTGGATGAGGAAGATACCCCATGACAATGTAGAGCGCTTTGAGTACTTAGAAAAAGCAGAAAAGCGCTATATAAATGAATGATTATTATTATAAATGATAACCTTTCAAGATTCAAGATTTTTATTTGTCACATACACAATTATACAGAATATAACCAGCAGTGAAATGTAAGTCAGGTCCGCTCCATGGACAGTGTAATTATACGGAATACAAACACAAGAGAATATACATAAATATAGTATGGGGGAAAAAAAAGTAAAAAGAAGAATAAAAATAAAAAAAATTTGCCATCATGCTACGGAAGCGCTTACCAGATAGCAGCAAAATGAAGAGATGGTTACAAGGGTGGTTTGAGTCCTTGATGATTTTGGCAGCTCTGCTTTTGCAGCGTTTGAGGTAGATGTCCTGCAGAGAGGGGACCTTATATAACTCATACACTACATGGTTGAGTACATAGTGCATAAGTACATAGTGTATAGTCTAAGTACATAGTGTACAGTGCGTCATTTGGGATGCAGTTACTGATTTATAACTCACCGACTTGCACTAAATTGTTATCTAGGAATAGTATTCGGAGTAAACAGATGGTTTAATTGATAGGGTAAAAGGTTAAAAAAAAAAAAACTAAATAATCAATGGTTTGTTTATGACTTTACGCTGAATTATGGCTGAGACTAATTAAATGAGATTACAATAAGTACGATGATTAGTAATAACAAATACACCCAACTGACAGATTGCATTTGGTCGGAAATATAATAAATGACGGACGATAAACAAAAATAACCGGTTTAATGAAACGAAGTGTTCAAAAGAACCGATTCGGAGAAAAGAATCGGACTTCCCATCACTACTGTACGAGCCGAGCGTGGGTTCCGCATACAGCCGGAGGATGGACTATACCATTCAGCCATATAGAGGGGACACGCTTTCACGGTCAGACATGTGAACTTAACATGTTTATTTAACAATAAGTTGAACCGAGGTTAAAAGTGAAAACATTCATTATGTGCTAGAGAGTGGTTCAGATGGTAAGATTGCACAGGCCCAAACTGACGTGCAATGACGTGTTTTTTTTTTTTGCATATTGTTCAGAGGGTTTGAGTAAACAAACACTATATGCTTCCGTTGGAAGCTCATGTTTCCTTAAATTAGGATGCTGAGAGATGCTTACATAACACAAATGCTAATAGACAGATCATCACTGACACCGGTGTTGTAAGCTCAGATTCAGTATTTATTTACAGGATCAACCCTGATCTATAAAAAACAGAGTAATAAAAAGACAGAAACAATACAGGGGTTCCCCGTTTCAATTAAATGTATTTCTGTATAAAGAATAGGCTTTGAGTCATCTAGGTTTTCAGCATTTTTATCAGATAAATATATACTCTCACAGAACAATAAATTCATTCTACTTTTAATTTATACATATAAAGCAGTATACATCCAAGGACTTAAGGCGTTAAACATAAGGTTGCATTTCTATGATGTCAACCTTCCATGACTCTCTATTGAAGACTAATATTAATCAGAGCAATGAGGTCCACTGAGCTGAGAGGGTACAAATAATTAGAACTACAATCAACTTTGCATTACACTCTGCCTCGTGTAATAAAATTCTGTTAGAAAATCATTTTATCACTTCAGTTTGGAGAAAACCGATTAGAGCAACGGGAGTAAACACTCATTTCGACGATGACTAGAATTTGTCTGTCCTCATCACACTTCATATGTGCACAAACGGATGATAAGCAATGACAACTCATCAGGAAGATCAATGAGGTTTAACAACGTATGTCTTTCAGTGAGTCTTAGACCAAACTTCAGTTGTGTGAACGGTCTTGAGTTTGGCTGCTGAACAGATGAAGGTAAATGAACTGCATTGACACACTTGTATTGTCAAGCTCTTTTGAAAGATGGGAAATGACTTAGAATAAAATGAGCCTGGACAAGTCTAATCAGAAATCAAAAAGATCTTGAGGAAAACGAATGTGCATTCAGCAATTTCACTAGCTGACAGAAAGGTGGTATAAAAACGTACACATCAGCATCTATGATTTAGCAAACACAGTCTCAATATGCAGCCAGGGCAAAGAATGCCACAGCAAACCAACTGTATTAGTCAACCATGCAAATTATGCTTATTTCTGCAATGCTAAATTTATAATTGATTCACAACAATCATAAGTGGTTTTTAAGATCAGTAAAACCTGAATTGTACATGGTCACACCGGATTTTTGCATTGTTATGGTGCATAATAAGACATTACAAAGTGCTCTCATTTGCCTAGTCCCTTTTTCAGAGCTACTGCTGAGATCCAGTTGAGTTTAATACTAAAACACGGTTGATTCGCATACATTGCCGATCTCTCTTGATGTGGATGGGACAGGTTTTATTCTGTGTGCATTCAGACTATCTGAATATCATCATAATGTATAAGTGAGGTACAACAAAACTGTGTTAAAACAGACTGCTAGATAATTGCAAAATCACACAAAAAGGAATATTAAAGATTTAAGTTAAATTATTTAGTATGTGTAAATAGAAGTTGACAAAACTATCCTCATTGAAGAATGGGTATAGAACTAAATATAACAATATTAGAAAAAAAAATCAAGTAATGAAGTACAACAATAACGGCCCAAGTTATTTTCTATGACAATTTCAACCACTGATTTTGGAAGATATATATTATGTAATGTTCGTTTGTGATTTGTATTCAGGAACAAAAATGACATTGGCATGATCAAAACATTTCTACCAGACGTCGGTAATGTAATCCATACATTCAAATAAAACAAAACAAATAATTTCAGAAATTAATTTATGCGTAATGAAATGGAATGACCCAGGGAAAAAGTATTGAACACTCTTACTGAAATTTATTTAACATTTCATACAAAAGCCTTTATTGGTCATGACAGCTTCAGGACGCCTCCTGTAGGAGAAACTAGTCGCATGCATTGCTCAGGTGTGATTTTGGCCCATTCTTCTAGAGTCTTCAAATCTTGAAGTTTCCATGGGCTTCTTCTATGAACTCTGATCTTTAGTTCTTACTTTCTATTGGATTCAAGTCAGGTGATTGGCTGAGCCATTCTAGCAGCTTTATTTTCTTTCTCTGAAACCAATCGAGAGTTTCCTTGGCTGTGTGTTTGGGATCATTGTCTTGCTGAAATGTCCAGCCTTGTTTTATCCTCATCATCCTGGTACTGTAGGGGTTGGGACTGAACTGGCTAATATTAATTTCCACTGACAAGGGGCAGGATTGCTTTCTAATTACTGATTGGCTTTCTATGCCTTTTTGCACCTCCCTTTTTTCATGTGTTCAATACTTTTCTTCCCTGTGTCAATCCATTTTATTACACAACTTAATTTCTGTACTTATTGTTTTTTGTATGCATGTATGTGTTTGTATGTTACCGACATCTGGTGGAAATTTCATGTCAACAGACCTTTAGAAATATATTTACTGAGAAAAATGGTGATCTGTTTAATACTTATTTTACCCGCTGTATGTTATGCTTTTGAGAATGAAATGTCAAATAACATCAGCCCTCCAAGTAGAACTGATGAGTCAAATTTTTTTTTAAAGAAACTACAGCATGTTAAGTTGGAGATTGCAGTAACAACACATGATAATGTAATGGAAAAGGAATAATCATGGTCTGCATTAAGTTTTCAGAAGCTTCACACTTGAAGGTTATCAATGTATCTCAGTAGTCGCTGTGAGTTGAGCAGCACACTGATTCAGGTTAACAGCTCCAGTGACTCTTACCGATCCCAGCCAACCATATGCTACACTGATAAGCACTTTTAACCACTCCAAAACATTGGGTTGGTGTGCAGAATACATCTGCAGTACGTTCGACCTAAAAAAAATCAGGTCATTTGGTTTGTCAGTTCTTCTGAATATTCCAACCAGCAGAAAACAGAATTCCTTGTGAACGTTGTGAAGTGCTGGTTCTGTGTAACATGGGCTCTGAATGGCTTGCACTGGTAAAGCTCGGATTGATTTTGTACATAAAAACCTTTGGGTGTTAACAGAAGATTGCATTTTAACATAATTAGATACTAAATGCATGTCAAACATATGACTGTGTTACTCATTGCTATGCATGATCTATGCATGTAAAAAAAAAAAGAAATCAAATGGCCATCAGCCATTTCCAACCAATCATCCAGAGCGGAATCACAAAAAACACTGTAAATAAACTACATTTCTGTAATGAAGAACCTTGAAGACAACCTCTTCTGTTAATTAGAAAGTAGAAACCATTGCCAAAACCTGCTCATATCTTTTGGTACTGGAAAAATTAGGTATAGACAACAACAATGACTAAAAAAATCATGACCACACTGTTTGTGGCTGCTCACTCTAGCAAGTCAGTCTCTGAATCCAAACCCATCCCGATGCCCAAGCTCTATGACCATGGTCAAATAACCATTATCTGTCCTGAACGGTCCCTGAGCTACTTCTGGCCATACAGTCTATCAATAGCACACTCAAAGGAAGCAGCTCACTGACCACTGGGTCCAAAATATAGAAGTCAAGGAAGAGAATGATAAAAGCAGGCTTCTCGTGACAGTGATTTCAGCCCTTAAGGACATCATGACCCTGTGTTCTGTCTGTAGAGGACTCCTGCCCACCCATGTTTCCCTGACACTGGCTCATTCTGTCCTGGAGGCAGAGCGCCGGCTCACTCGTGGACATCCCAAATTTCAGAAAGCAGAGGTGGGAGTTTCTTGTCTTGGAGGCGCAGAGCGAAGACTTGCTCTGAGTGGACGCTGCTCAGTGTGCGTAGGCTGACCAGCTTCATCAGCATCCGGGGAAACATCAGATGATCCTTTGGTGGGGATTAATGAGCAGTAGATGATTAGGAATACATAAGAACAGCTACATTTCTTCAGTTATACAGTTGTTGTTATTGTTAAATAAAACTAATAAATTGTGTTTGTTAACTGAAATAAAATATAAATATTAGATGAAAAACAGATAAAAAATAAATGAAAAAATAAAGACAAGCACATGACAATATCACTAAAATTAAACTGAAAATATAAAAATACAAGCTAATTTAAAATATTAATAAATGCTAAAATAGTATATAAATAATAGTGGTTATAGTCAATTGTTACGTTATTGGTGCAAAGGTTGATTCATCAGTGCCACCAACTGGATGCAAAATGACAGGCAAAATATATACTGTCTTTGTTTTATTACAAAATACTAATATATTTACTATGATCTTACATAGATACACTACCGTTCAAAAATGTGTATTTGTATATTATAATACAAAACAGTTATTTTAAATGGCAATACTATTTCACAATATTATTGTTTTACTGTATTTTAATCAAATAAATGCAGTCTTGGGGAGCATAAGAAACTTCTTTCAAAACATTTGAATGGTAGTGTATGACTTTAAAATGAAGAAACACTTTAACAAAACATCCTTTTAGCACTAATCTTTCTTCTTTAAGTGTTATGTTTGGCCTCTAAGGTAAATCATACTCACGTTGGGTCGTTTTATTCGGATGTAAGAGCGGAGAGCGTCCACATATGGCAGCTGTAGTCTTTCCACTAACTCGTGATCCCGCACGTTCGGTCGGTCTGACACACACACACACACACACACACACACACACACACACACACACACCAGAGACAAGAATAGCAAGAGTGATTGACAAATGAATTTGTTTTGTGAGAAAGTGCCTTGGGAACTACTGTAGGATGGATCATTAAAAAGCTCTCAAAATAAACCAGCAGCACACCAGATGCCAATCTCAAATTAGAATCTACTAAATCTAATGGGTTATTAAAAATGACTTCCCCTTTCAAAACATAAACTTTTATTAAACCCTTTATGACACTCAAACAAAGCTTCATTATTAGAAATCCATAATAGCGAGCTGAATACAAATACTCTTCTATAGAAGGAGGTTTTGTGCGGTTATAAAGCTCATTGTATTCATAATTATTTTTGCTGCTTTTTTATTTATTCTCCCCTGAAAATGGGGCGCACTGATATTTCTAAATAGGGATAGGGACAAATAAATGCCTGATAAGACTCGCAAGAAGACAAACAATATAATATTGGTGCTTGTGTCAAACTGACCTGCTGAGAAAATGTTGATAGCGATGAGCAAAGCGTACTCTGCCTCATCCAGGTGGAGGTCGTTCATGCCTTTTGAAAAATCAAAGATGGGGTTGATGAACTCCAACTGCAGCCCTGCAGACGAGCCAGAGACGACAGAGATCATTTTAGGGCATGAACAACAAAAACAGGTCTCAAATAAAACCACACAAAATATCCATAAGGCTTGAACTGGGGGGGTTATATTACCAAAGTAAAATAATTAATTGTTTTATTTTTTATTAACAGTAAGAATGCATTTCACAATATAGCTATTTTCATGATTTTATTTTACCTTTATTAGAAATAACAATGCAAATTAGACATGCCTGTAAGCCATAGCTATGACGAATCATATTCTTCTTCATTGTAAACATCAGGGATGTTTAAAACAAGAACCCATATAATAATTTCATCCAGTACCTGCTTTGGCAAAATCTTCCTTATTATAACTGAAGTCTTTGAGAAAGGTGATGCTCTCTATTGCTGGGTTATAACGTCTGGAAGTCTCTAGCAGCATGATCTACAGGAGAAAAGACAGTTTAGCAGGTATGTTAAACAGGCAGTACAGGCTGTGCTTAGTTTTTGTGAGAAACGACATTTGTCACCAGGTGGCATTTTTTCTAAAGTACTTTGTGTTACAAAATAACAGCAGAAACAAATCTGCCAAACAACAGTGCTCCATCTGTGCACACAAAAACAGCACCAGAACATGGCCGAAAACAATGTGTGTTAAGGGTCAGTCAAGTCTAACCTCTATAGTCGAGGTCTTCAGCAGGGCGATCTGGTCCTCTCGGGTGAGCTCCAGGAAGCCAGGCAGCTGTTTAGCAAAGTCTACAATCTCCTGCACAGACATGATGGCCAGCTCAGTGAAATGAGCAAACCGCTGCTGTCGAACCTCTCGGTTAAGTGGGTCCTGATTCTGTGGCCAAGGCTGAAAAACAACAGATCCTGATGTAAACTTTTAGAATCAATGCATCACAGATTCAGAAAGATTTAATCAACATGGCACAATGCATAACTGGATATTTGAAGGATTGAATACACATCTTTCTGAGCAAATGCACAACGCAAAGGGCAATTGTAGTTGAATAAACTGCTTTACAAAGCTGAGTTACAATAGTAACAGGCCTTTTAGTCTGACTTCACAAAAAACAGACTAGTATGATTTCAGTCAGACTATTCCAACAAATTACTGTTTTAGTCTGCTTTACATCACACTTTTAAAGCTCACTTAAATGCACTTACAGTGACTTTGGGCCGGTCGAGGAAAGAGCGTTTGTTGCACTGTTTCTGCATGGACACCAGTTTTTCAATCATCTCCTGCTGTTCAGGAGCCAGAGGGAGCATCTCAGGAGCAGGGCTGGGTGTTGCCACTGCAGAGGTACGTGCCGTCTCATCTTCCTGTTTTTTCATCTTTTTTACTCGGATCTGCTCTTCTGACAGCACACCTATAAGAGACAGAGATAAAGCTGCTAATAGTTTGATAAGCTAAACAAGCACTACATGATCACAATGTCATATGAACATATCATAACAGATAAAAGATTGGATGGCAGCTGTATGGACTGCTTGTGACATTCATGTTTAATGAAAAATGCCAGACATAGGTGAAAAAGAAAATGACACTGTTGCTCCAAAGTTTCATAAAATTTATATTTTGATTCAGTAAGGATGCATAAAGTCACAAAATGTTCTATTTCAAACAAATGCTGTTGTTTTGAACTTTCCATTCATGAAAGAATCCTGAGAAGTATAAAGGTTTCTACAAAATATATTTAGCAGCACAGCTGTTTTCAACATTGACAATAATTAGAAATGTTTTCTGAGTAGCAAATCAGCATATCAGAATGATTTCTGAGAGATCATGCGACACTCAAGACTGCTGCTGAAAATTCAGCTTAGCCATCACAGGAGCAAACTACATTTTCAAATGTTTTACATAGAAAACTGTTATTTTATTATGGAATATTTTATAACATTACTGTTCATTGTATTACTGATCAAATAAAAGCAGCCTGGGTGAGCATAAGAACCTTCTTTCAAAAACAGGCTAGTGTTGATGGTCAGAGAGTCACTCACATTGCTCCAGCATGCCGGCCTCCCTGCACTTGCGCAGACGGCACTGCTGACACTTGCGCCGCATGTACATGTCCATCTCGCAGCGGCCTGCATTTTTGCAAGTGTACTGTGCTCCTTTGATGACGCTGCGTCTGAAGAAACCTTTACAGCCCTCACAGCTCAGCACATTATAATGAAAGCCAGATGCTTTGTCTCCACATACGCTACACACCTCATTCCCCAACATCTTGGGAGCAGGGCCTTTCTTTCTCTTGACTGGCTGACCCTCTGCACAAACACACAGAAAAGAAACTCTTCCAAATCCAAAGCTTCATATACAAATAAATCATGATTTAATACCCTACAACCTTATGAATGAGTGCATTTGTGTTCACTTAACCAGTTAGGCCAGTTCATCCACACATATTCACAGTCAAACTGACAGCATGTTCATACATGAGAAAAAGTCACATGTTATGTAATAGGTAAAGTTCAATTCTGCATTATCTGAATCCTTTTACACTAGCAATGTGAAGTGTATAATCTATGAAATGAGTTCAGAAGTCTCCTCCAGCTATTCAGTCTCACCTGATGCAGGTGTGTCCTCTGTGGGGTACATCTTGATCTCGCTGGGCTCCATGTTCAGCTCATTGTGTGAGGTGCTGTATGAGGCCGTATGACTGAGAATCTCCTGTTTCACTTCTGCTGTCGCTGCTGAAGGGCCCTCTTCACTGGCACAGCACAGAGAGTCCCCTGGACACACATACCAACAACACACAGTTCTATTACAGCTGGGTCTGATCATTAACAAGACCTTCAAAACAACCAACTAGTCAATTAGAAAGAACCACTAGATCTTTTTGTAGATACTTTTAAATATGGCGTTACATACACATGCAGAGACATGTCTTTTTGCATGTTTTAGCCCTTAGGACTAGTCATCGACACAAGGTACCAAATAGTTGAAAATATCTTGAAAACCTTTAGCTACATCTCTGGTTCTAATGGAGGAGTACACAAACGGATGATTAAATCACACAACCAACAACACATAAATATAACATGACCCATATTTTTATGTATTGATTGGATAATTGTTTTTTTCCAAACATCAAAACACCCTAAAAATGATTTATATGGTTTTTAGCCACATCTTTATATAAAACATACCTTTTCACAAATGGTAGCTTTATTAATCATGCATGCTAAACATATGCTTTAATTTAAGTATATAAATCCAACTGTGAACTCCCAGTTTGGACACCAAAATTAAAATTGTCATCATTTACTGTTGTCATTTTAAATCTGTGTCTTTTCTGAAGAATACTGATAACCAAATTGTTTTGGTTACCATTGGGTTCCTTTGTATTCAAAATAATAAATAAATAAAATCACTGAGACATTTCTTAAAATATCTTATTTTAGTTTCACAGAATAAACAAAGTCATACAGGAACAACATGATGGTAGAACTGACAGAACGGTCACTTTAAGAAACACCAATACAATTTCTATCAGGTTTGATATTTTGTTATTTCTGCAATAAATTCAAACATTATCTCTCAATAACTAATAACACTTTTCTGACTGAATATTGCCATGACTTTTATATAACTGGTGTCAAGGCGATTCAAGTTAGTATATGAAATCAGTTACTCAAGTTCACAAAACCTTTCATGAAATATGTTGTTTAGTAACGCTTGTGTTATTTTTCTTAGAAATAAAAGCCACTTGGTTTGATATTTTATTATCAAATGCAATGACATTCATATATTTATGTGTGACTAAAGTGGTCAAATCTGTTCTGGCAACTTCTGATTTTGATCCAGCATGTGAATCTTTCACACTCTAGTACAAGAAAAGATAGAGTCTTACCATGACCAACATCAGTGATATCAGTCGAATAAAGGGTGGACATCTTCCACACAGCCACTTGTCATAACGAACCAAGACTGCACCTGCAGAAAACAATAAAAGCCAAAGATGAAGTATTGTAAAAACTGCCTGATTCTGTTTATAATATTAAGTCACAAATACTGCCTCAAACTGATACCATCTTTGAACATAAAATTTGATATAGAATCAAAACCACCTACAAAGTAGGACAGCAAGCAGCACAGCGTGTTCAAAATGCAATGACACACCTGACACATACAAAGTCAGCTCACGTAATATGGGCAGCAGTGGTCTGCCACTCTCACTGCTAGAACACATGTAATGCTGATCTTCACCGATGACTGCTAGTACGGTTCCTTAAGTAGTCACACTTCTGTATGCAAAGCTAACAAAAACTACACCGTCACCCTTTCACATCATGGGAATTTTTCTTAAGCTAAACTGTGCACAGCAAAAAAAAATACAATTGAGAAATATTCGTCAAAGTGAATGCATGTTTTTGCCAACTAAGCATGCTGTACGAACTACCTACATGAGAATAGGAATTGAAAGTGCAAAAAAAATTGGTCAAAACTGGTTGGTGTTGCTTTGAGAGTTTTAAGAACGTTTTAAAAAACAGAGAGGGATATCTGATTTGGGGACGGTATTTTGGATAAAGGTTCAAATCAATCACACTAACCCTGGTGTGACAAAAGTCAATGGGCAAAATAATGTTAATGTAATGTCATTTTCCTAATAGACTTCCAATGGTTGTTAAATTTCACTGAGTGAATTTCACATTAGTTTAAGTTTTTTGCCAAATCACAGCTCTGACCAAACAGCAAGTTACTTGGTCTGCCAGTGACCTCTGTATGGGCAGTCCACAAGGTCCGGTCTTCTTTTCTGGGAAATTTTGCCATGCGAGGGTAAATGTGACCACGCCTTATAAATGCAGCAAAATATGCTGATTCAATTCTACAATTTGACCTCATCAGCTTTCAGCAACAACAAAAAAACACGACTCACGAAAATAAAATACTGCTTAAGAAAACCAAAAGAACAAAAACAACAACAAAAAGACTTTTAAGGGTAACTTCTTTTAATATCAATGTCCTTAACTGATAAGCCAAATGTATTCCAGCACCTCCTAAAAAAATTACATTGATGAAGATATGAAGAAATTCACTAGTATTCACAACTTACTTTAAAATGCACAGTAAACTTTTTCAGATCAAACAAACTAATTATCATTAAATACCCAACTATTCATTAAAATAACTATACTTAATTTCCAATTCAAACAGAATACCTGACTTCAGTTGAAGCGTAACTATTTAGTATGTTTTCATTTTCTAATTCTTTTCTTTCTTTTAACAGTAGTAAAAGTAATAAAGATTTATATTATTGGTCATAACATAAAAAAATTATCAGCTTAATTGTTGCATGCCAGAATTTCAATATATACACATCTTAATGCTGATAAATCCAAAAGATCAGTTAAAAAAAATATGAATTAGGCTGTTACACAGCAGGTTTACACACCCTAACATCTGAAAGATAAGCCTCTAACTATGAACATAAAACGTGGATTTAAGCATTACGGTAAACTAAAAGTTAAATATTTTCAGCATACAATAAAAACACCCAAAACGCATTTCTATTTACAGAACAGATCACTGCCCAAATCCTCTCTGTTCCTGGAGGGACATCCACTTCTGACAGCAAAAACAAAGAGAGAAAAACAAAGTTCAACTCTAGCTGCATTTGTTAGGTTTAACTAAAAACAAGAAAGCAAGTCATGTTTACTAGCCTAGTCTGGATTAAACTATAATAGACAGTTCCTGAACCAGTTGTTTATCCTCTCCTAAACAATAAAAAAAGGTCTTGAGAAAACAAGCAACAGACTATTCTCCACTAGTAGTTACTAAACTTGGATATTGTTTCTGCATTTACTGAATTAAAATAAGCAGTAATGCGAGTACCATCCTAGACATCATAAAATGTTTGCGCTTTAACAGTCAGAATAATGTCAAGCAGGAGACAAAATGCCTCTCCACGTTACAGCATGCCAGAAACGTCAAAGTGTTGTCACCCAGTACAACCAGGAAATAAAACAAATACAATTGAAACAGCAACTATAAAACCATGGACACTTTGCAAGATTCTAAAGAAATAGTTTGTGATATCACCAGCAGTACAACAGAAATGACAAAGGATTCTTTCTCCTTTTTTACAACTGAACCAGTCATCGTCTCAATTCCCCTTTGTTCAAGGGTTCAATGAATTGTATAGGTCCTCTTTGAATTAACCACTCATTAAAATTGAACGTGACCTGAAGTAAACAAATGGAAGGCTTCTTTCAGTGTCCAATGTTCTGCACTTATCAGTGGGCTGTTACCTTTGTCCTGTAAACCAGTATCTGCCAGATCAAGAGTCATCTCATCTGCTGGCAGATATGATAGCTGGAAAGTGACAATGAACAGTTGAAAAACTAATATTTCAGACTCCTTAATTTCAGAAGAAATCATGGTTAACTCGCTTGTGTTATTTTGCTATGTGTTTATCGTAAAGTGCTGCCTGAACGATTCAAACCCAGAAATAGGTTAAAGTTAAGATCCAGCTTGTTTTAGGAAGTGGTGTTTTCCAATTCTGTACAAGCTTCCTCTATATTTGTCATGAGAATTAAGAGGAAGCAATCCTTACTATACATAGGATGCAGATTCATAATGCAAGGCGGCAACATACGATTTAGTCTAAAATTACTGTTAGCTAACGCCCTCAACGTGGAACTACTTTTGCTGTTGATAGGTACAAAAAAGCACAGCGACACATAGAGAGGATGCGTGGGCTGGTTTCCACCCTGAAACAGACCAGGTCTATCACAAAACTAAAAAGAGGTCTTTTACAGAAAATGGACACAAAATTCACCCACCATTTCACATACAGTATAAAATGGTGGGTGAGAGGTAAATTATGTATGAACTATACATGAACAGGGTGTAACACTTGGTCTGTAAGGCATAACTTTCTCCACGACTGTAAACAAACAACGGTTACACTTTACAATAAGGTGTCATATGTTATTATTGGTTAATGTATTAACTAACATGAACGAACAATGATCAACACATTTATTACAGTATTTATTAATCTTTGTTAATGTTAGTTAATAAAAATACAGTCGTTCATTGTTAGTTCATGTTAGTTCGTTCACAGTGCATTAATGTTAACAAGCACAACTTGTGATTTTAATAATGCATTAGTAAATGCTGAAATTAACATCAACTAAGATTAATAAATGCTGTAGAATTATTGTTCATTCTTAGTTAATGTTGTTAACTAATGAACCTTATTAGAAAGCTTTACCCAAAAAACTTGTCAGACACAAATAACAGAGCTAAAAACTGCTCTTTCACAAACATACAGATGGCAATGACTGCATTCAAATTATTGTATTCCTCACAAACAGGTCTTGAATAAATAGTCTCAACATAGTTGAAAATGGCTCAAATTTAAGCACTTACTGCTGCTAAATGTGCTTTTTTACAGCGTGACATGTTAAAGGTAGGGTACAGTATATTAAGATATGTGTGTGTATAGATGTGCTGATATTAAAGTTGGATGAAATTGAGATAATTGCACATCTTTTCCTCTGCAGTGTGATGTACATCTAAATGTAAAGGATTATCAAAAAAATGAAGGACAGAGAATTGGCTCTATCCAAAGGTTGCTGACTGGATTTTGTGATGCAAACATTGCACTAATAAAAATAAAAGTATTGAGGTGTCTGCAGAACAGAAATGGGCCTTTCTAAATGTGTGGGTGTTTTCAAACTGGTGGGTGTTAATGAATCAACACAACCGTCACCGTGATGTGAGCAAACTGAGAAGCTGCTTACTACAGAGCCGATGGGTTAAGTTTGACACCCAGCTAACCCTCAGCCAAACCACATCCAAACCCACCCTAATCCTAACCCTAACCTACTACATCAAGCTCAACTCAATAGGTATGTTCGACTTGAAGCGGCGCCGAGCAGAATGATCAGTGTATGACATCAAAGTACCGCGAGAGCTATTCCGAAAGCATAAGGATCCATCTGCTCTCTTATCGTTCTCGCGGTACTTTGATGTCATGCACTGATCACTCTGCCAGTAGCCCCTCACTGCAGAACAAAGATCCAGGGGGCAGGGTTGGATCCACATCTAGGGGTGGAGATTGGTAGGTTTAGGGGTGGAGATGTGTAGATTTAGGGGGGGAGATGGGTGGGTTTAGGGATCAGGGGGTGGAGACAGGTAGGTTTACGTATATGTAAGGTGGGAGGAGTTGGATCTAGATCCAACCTCGCCCCCTGGATCTTGTGTTCTGCAGTGAGGACCATCTCGAACACACCTATTACGTCCAGAGAGGAAGTGCTGGATGATATTTGGCTCAGCAGTGAGTAAATCAGGTAACACCATTAAAAAACGCCCCTCCCCCTCCATTATGGCCCCACCCATTGCTCTGGTAACTCCCATTACTGTCCTGCAGAGCCCTGTGTCTCTCTTCCTCTAGTTGCTGTAGATCACAGTGTATACAGATTACCTGCTCTTGCTCTGAGTCCATGTGTGTCTACGTCTTCCTCTCTCTGTTTCTAAATCATGGTTATTTAATCTGTATTTGGAGAGGATTTGTCTTTCTTTAAATGGTTTAATCACTATTTTTAATTGTATTATTGATTTCATTGCTGCTGGAAACACCGACGCTCTTCTGCTCGTCGCTGGAGGCAGGAGTCACGCAACTACGTTTCGATTCTGGAGTCAAAACAGATCTATTAAAAACAGTGACACTGCTGTCATCCTAATAACTATCAGCAGATTTGTCAGGTCACTCGTCACTGTCAAACTAGAGGACCAGTTGTATAAACAGCTCACTGTAACTCTGTAACTACTCCATCACACGCATTTCTGTGAAGGATTCCGAGTAAATTAGCCCTAGCCTCACACCAAATACTGTAACTCTAGGATTAGCCTCTAATAAACTCAGGACATGATCAACAAGGCAGATTACGACTCATAAAACTGCACTGAAATGTAGTGTTAGTGGTGATCAGTTAGCCAAAACTCCCTGTTAGCCTGGGTTCCTTAAAACAACACTGATGTAACAAAATAAACAAAAACAACCCCTGCATACATTTAAACACTGAGAGATTAAATCGGACAACTTTACGTTAAGTGAATTAGACAACTGTAGTTTGATCCAGGGTGTTTACAAGCGTTATATTAAGAAGCACCTAGCACTGACAGACATGTCTCCCATCATGACAGCTACATGAGCTGAAATATCCACCTTGTTACACAGACCCCGGTACTGCGTGAACAATGCTCTCGTCGCATCACGTGACCAAATGAAAATAACGCTAATTTTCTCGCCATACCTCGCTTTGCTGAAGATGACAAGATCTTTAATCCAGCACGGTGAACTTTACACTGGCGATGTGAAGAGAGAAACGCCTAGGTAGGCCGAGAAGAGAGAGAGAGAGCTCTAAGATGGCTACATATGATCACAGGACTGTTATTGTCTTCTGCCTTCAAAATAAAAGTTCCTTAGCGATGCATTTGAATGATATATTTGACGGAATACTCACTATAAATGTGTCTAATAACTAACTTTCTATAAATAATGGTGGAAAATTTAGGATTATTTTAAATAATTAGAAATAATCAGTCAAAAAACAACATTGTAAACAAGATGTATCTGACCTGTCTAAACCGGTAGCCGGTAGTTGGCGATATATACTCGTCTGATTTATTAGTACTGAGGGAACAGCAGTCTAGTTCAAATAAATTACTGGAAAGTACACAAACAACACGGGAAACTAACTTGGACTTGGAGTTTGTTTTCTATATTTTGAAAGTGAAATTGTATAGTTTAGACGCTGTAACTTGACAATCTATTCAATAGCATATACACACAATATTTTATATGTATGATTAGTGGTGGTAGTGACATCATTAATAGAAGTATGTATAAAGGTAAAGAAGCAAATATTTAAAGACGAGTAAAATGTGTACTGTCATTACCGAGGGATGCTTTTCACTACACTGGTCTGACTTCTGCCTTATAAATATAGAAGTGTATTGCAGAAATAGTAAATAGCACGCCTTTCCGAATTTACACAAATAATATTTTACGGCCTTAATGGTCAGTTTTATTAAAGTCCGGCAGATGGCGGTAAGAGTCCTATATGGTTTGCTGCAGCCATGACTGAAGAAAAACCGGTCCGACCGTCACATGACTCAAATAAACAAAAATACCGTGTTAAGTAATTTGACTGTGTATAGTCAACTGAAACTGAGTTGGATATAAATCGTAAAAATACGTTGAAGATAAATACGAAACGCATAATGCATTCAAACTTTTAACGTTACAGCTTCGGTGTAGGACATGTGACTGACTGAATGAATGCTTAGATACAAAGTAGTCTTGAAATTACTATAAATAAAACTTCTATTAGCCATGCGGAGAAGACCACAGTCTGCGGCTTTGACATCGGCGTTATTGAGGTCTGGGCATTTTCGGAGCTCTGCGAGAATTGTTGTGTGTTGTTTTACAGCCTAATGCTACAATATATTGTTTCATATTCTAATGCTGTAATGTTATTTAATATCACCATTTGATAGCGCAATGTTACCTGAACAAATCAGTGTTGTCGGGGGATTTACTGTACTGTCCAAATTTAGATTCGTCTGGCAGTAAAAAGCGTGGCATGCGATTAAAATAGCTTCTTTTTGAAATAATGCAAATTTATTTTAACACTAGAATTTATAATAAACATGCTGTACTTTGTTTTAAAGCAGGGCTGGGAGTGAGAAATCAGTTTCTGCAGCACAGTTGCAGTTTCACACAGACCTCTGGCTCTGTTTCACTGTGCAGAACTGGATATTGGACTTTGGGAGACCAATTGCTATGGTACAAGTTAAACCTGGAGGGTCGGTGTCCTGCAGTCTTTAGCACCAACTTGCCTCAACACACTTGCTGGGAAGTTTCAAGTATACCTAGTAAGAGCTTGATTAGCTGGTTCAGGTGTGTTTAATTGGGGTTGGAGCTAAACTCTGCAGGACACCAGGAGTTTGGGCGCCCCCTGAGTTAAACCAAGCTGTGATATATATGCAATAATGTATTTTTCTTCTTTAATACTTTGATAACAATTTTTTTTATTTAGATCATAATGCCCCTGGAATGGTTTCCTCTAAATAAACCCAGTGTTGGAGATTATTTTCACATGGCATATAATGTCATCACACCATTCCTATTACTGAAGGTACAATTTCTTCTACACTAAAAATACTATCAAAGGATGTATTCACACACACAGTGGACCTTAATGTAAAGTTCTTATAGGACGTTCCTTTCCTCTAACCCTTACATATATGTGCTGTTGCTTGAGATATATCAGTAAAAGTAGACATTTACATGTATTTATTTAGCAGCTTATATCCGAAGCACTTATAATGTAACTAGTGCTGGGAGATAGAGAGGTATATGACTTGACCCTTTTGGAGTTGTTGAAGACCGGTCTAGCTTCTGTGTTCTGAATCATTTGTAAGAGGTTTCATTGCACACGATGGAAGTCCAGCTTAGAAATGACAAGGGCCTGGTCAAGAAGTTGTGCTGCATGCTCCATTAGGAAAGTGTTGTTTTAAACTAAACATGGCTGTTTTTAACATTTTGTAGCTGATTGAGCGGAGTCCCACAGCCCTTCCTCGCTCAGCAGTTTACCTCTGCATCATCACCTTTGTCATGGGAGCTAGCATACACCTGGTAGGAGACTCCATTAACCATCGTCTCATCCTCAGTGGATACCAGCTTCACCTTTCTGTCAGAGAAAACCCAATAATCAAAGATCTGAAGCCTGCCTCACTGGTACAGTAGATTAATGTACAGATCAACCACATGATTTGCTCTTTTGGAATACATAGTTTTTATGAAAATGGTAACAAATCCTTTATGTGGTTTCCAGATTGATTCCTTTGAGCTTCTGTATTACTATGATGAGCACTTAGGGCATTCCATGTGGTAAGTATGCTTTCCATACTCGTATTTAATCTGTAATTGTGCTATAATTTACAAGTGTACATTACAATTTATGTGTGTAAAACACCCCACTCTGTTATCATTATAGGTATGTCCCTTTCTTTCTCATCCTGTTCTTATATTTCACTGGCTGCTTTACACAAGTTAAAGATGAGAAGATGCCTTACTCCGGCTGGCTGCTACTTGGTCCCAGTGCAGTGTACTATTGGTAAGTGAATTGTTCACTTAAATTTATTGCAAGTGTTTTTTAGGTGTATAATTTATGTGAAACAACCATTTTACTTCTCTTAAGTATTTTCAAGTGAAACTTGTTTATTTCTGCAGGTACCTGATTACTGAGGGGCAGATCTTTGTCCTGTATGTCTTCACCTTCTTTGCCATGGTTGCCACTGTGATGCGCCAGAGGAGGATGGGCTTTGTGTTAGACAGCAATGGCCGTTTCCTTTTCTATAACTTCATCATCACTCTGGGATTAGTTCTGGTTTGGGTCGCATATCTCTGGAATGATAAAGTTTTACGCAAAAAGTATCCCGGTATCATCTATGTTCCAGAGCCTTGGTCCTTCTATACCTTACATATCAAAGGCAGTTAAATACTAACAGCAAATCTGAACTAAATTTATTGACATTTCTCCAGTATAATGCTTTGACCAAGTTTAATGCCACTTTTAATGAAGCGGAGGAGGTTTACTTTAAGTTCCAGTATTACTTAAAGGGATTGTTCATCCAAAAATTAAAATTCTGTCATCATTTACTCACCCTCAGGTTGTCCCAAAACCCTCAAGGTGTTCCAAACCTGTATGAGTTTCTTGTTGACCACAAAAGAAGATATTTTGAAGAATGTTAGTAACCAAACAGTTGATAGTAGCCATTTACTTCCACAGTATGGAGAGTAAAAAAACTGGTTACCCGATTCTCAAAATGCCTTCTTTTGTGTTCAACAGAAGAAAAAAAATCTGGTTTGGAGTAACTTGAGTGTGAGTAAATGATGACAGTTTTCATTTTTGGGTGAAATATCCCTTTAAATGTATGGTTCACCCAAAAATGAAAATTTGATATTTATCTGCTTACCCCCAGGGCATCCAAGATGTAGGTGACTTTGTTTCTTCAGTAGAACACAAACGAAGATTTTTAACTCAAACCGTTGCAGTCTGTCAGTCATATGATGCCAGTCAATGGGTTCCAAACGTTCCAAAGCTTTGAGAGTAAAAAAAAACACACACTTACACAGACAAAACCAAATTAAACCCTGCGGCTCGTGGACGATACATTGAGGTCTTTAGACACGAAACGATCGGTCTGTGCAAGAAACTGAACAGTATTTATATAATTTTTTACCTTTGATACACGTAATGTCCAACTGTCCTGAGCTCATTCAGAACATACGGCACGTGACGCGTAACATGCTCTGGCACATAGATATATATAACAGGATATATAATGTATGGCTTTTTTTACTCTCAAAGCTTTGGAACGTTTGGAACCCATTGACTGTCATTATATGACTGACAGACTGCAACGGTTTGAGTTAAAAATCTTCGTTTGTGTTCTACTGAAGAAACAAAGTCACCTACATCTTGGATGCCCTGGGGGTAAGCAGATAAACATCAAATTTTCATTTTTGGGTGAACTATCCCTTTAAGGAGTTGGATCTAGTCTATATTTGAGTCTTCACAAGGCAAACTATTCAATGACCTGTTTGTAATTTTGGTGTACTGAATAATAAAGTCATTTATTTATTGTGGCTTACAGTAAAAATGTTGCTTTTATGTCCTTGTTTTATCTGAATAAAGTTTGTACTCCCTATATATGTTATGAGTCATTGAGTGTGGTCATGAGCTGCACCTGGAGCAGACAGTATAATGTGACGGTTGGAATTCTATATCAATGTTTCTATGACAACGAGGCTATCAATTACATCAACACTGCAGTGGACTTTAGTTCCTACAGGTGATCCAGAGAGTGACTCTTTCCCGGAACAGCTGAAACGTGTGTAGACATGGTGAGATTGATATTCTTTTTTCTATTCTAAATTTATTTTTAATTAATTCACAGTACATATTTTCAACTAAGCTGTTTTTAAAACTCTTTTCAGGCTAAATTCTTATCACAAACTCAGATTGATGGTAAGCTGTACACCGAAGTAATGTGTTTGTGCTTTACGATCCATGAATATAGTAAAATAAACTAAATTGTTCCTTTACCAAAATAAAAATGACAGTACATTAGCATTAAGAAAATGTGTGGTATTGGTTTATACTGTACTTCCTTGTTCTAATGCAGAGTTCAAAGAATGTTTCTCGCTTTATGACAAGAAGCGAAAGGGGAAGGTTGAAGCCAAAGACCTTATTACAGTCATGCGCTGTCTGGGAGCAAGTCCCACGTATAGTGAAGTGGACAGACATCTGCAAATCCACAAAATAGGTAACAATCTCATGATTAACATTACATTGAATTGTGAGTGTGTCTTCCTTGTCTGCTCTTCCATAGCTTCCTTGTGTCACCTGTGGCTAACAGCAATATACGATTGGACTAGTGGTCTCATTATGCTGATGAAAAAAAACCTTAATGAATCAATATAGTTATGGCATTTGATTTTAATGGACAGTGTAAGAGCGTATTGAGGCACTGGTATCAGTCATAATCTGAAGAAAAATGCTCAGTTGTTAATCTTGAATTCTTTGCTTTCTTTAATGTTAGGAGTCATATATCTTTTACTGTATCCTCACCATAGATAAGACAGGGGAGTTGGATTTTTCTACATTTCTTACCATGATGCACAGACAGATGCAGCAGGAAGATCCTAAGACTGAAATTCTGGAGGCTATGCGCATGACGGATAAGCACAAGAAGGGCTACATTCTGGCTTCTGAGCTACGGGCCAAACTCACAGGCTTGGGAGAAAAGCTCACTGATAAAGAAGGTATAAATCATTTATCTTCTTGGTTTGTGTCGTTTTCATCAAAGCTAATCAAATTAAAAAAAGTAGTTTAACTGTGAATTATTTTTCAGTGGATGGGCTTTTTAAAGAGGCTAATGTTGGACGTGATGGACTTGTTTATTACGAGGAGTTCACTAAAATGGTCACACTTCCTACAGTTGACTACCAGTAAAGAAGAGTGGGTTGGCCCCTTATCCTGAATATTGCAATTCATTAATATCAAGAATGAGATATTTTTGTTCTATGTATACGTTGTATATAAAATAAAAGTTGATTAAATTACAACTCATTTTGATAGACAGCTTGATTCAAGTGTTCACCACTAGATGGCAATCATGAAGTAATCTGAATAAATGTGGCAGTGTTGATAGTGATATTCAGAATGTAATTTAATGAAGTTTGAAGATTGTTAAACAATGAATGAAATGTAAGCTGTTTGTTGTCTGTTTTTACTCTATTTACAAAATACAAAACAGAAACCTATGAGACTCCATCCTTTCCCCAATCCAGAGCTTTCATGAACTCCTCTTCAGTGAAGGACAACAGCTTGGCCTGCTTCAAAATGCATCTTTTAAAATAAAGCCATAAACATAAAATGCTTTTAAAAAAGTGCAGTTGGTGAGGTATCATATTGCTGTAATTGGAAATGACAGATTCAAGTAATTGTGAAAAATCTGATTTCTTACCTTCTGTCGCTTTAAAATATCTATTAGCTTAAGTTGCTTTTTAAAACCCACAATGAGCTCAGCCTTTTGTCGTTCCAGTTTTCTGTTCTCAGCTTGTAATGTTTCAATCTTGTGTTGCTCCTGACTGGTTAAATCCTTAAGTTCGGATAAAAAAACAGAAGAGAAATGTAAAATTAACAACCAAAAAAAAATTTCTGGAGTGTTGCACAAAAAATGTCACTTGGTTTATTTGAGATGACTTTACCTTACTGCTCTGTTTGAGTTTGTTGAGTTGTGTTTTAGTCCTCTCAACCTCCTCCAGAGCTCTATTCAACCGCACCTCTGTTGCACTGTGGGTACTGGCTGCCTGCTTGTGGGTCTTCTTCACGCTTTCCAACTCCTTGAGTGTATAGACACAGGAAAAAAACATATTATGCAGATTGTGTTTTCAGATGTAGACGTTCCAATTCAATATTTTGCTGTTTGTTTAAAAAGTCGAATCTTTAAAGCAGAAATAAATGCTTTTAACCTAAAACAACCCAAACATGAGATACTTTTATTAAGTCGAAAGTGAGATGACAGTGAATTTTTTCCCCCACAATATATCCCATTCTGATATGATTTATCAGACTCTACTGTTGTTCGCTATCTTTATTCAGTTTCCATGTCCCTATCGTAAGGGGAAGGGAGAGTTCCAAAGATATCTGTCCCAGTTTGCAGTGTGCTCTGGTCTCTGAGCAGCTGTGGTGTAGTCTCACTTTACACACAGAGGACTAATCAGGTTAAAGGGCCCATGCCAAGAATTCCACGGCTCTGGATCCTGGCACAACTCTAATTAACGGGAATTATGGTGTATATATATATATATATATATACTATACATTTCCTATAGGAAATGAGTAGAGGTTTATGATCAAAGGAACATTTTTGTTCAGTAACACTTATCCTGTCACAAGGTCACTTTCTTCAGTAGTTTGTGAGACAAACAGAATAATATTTTGCCAACAGTTCAAGTACCTTTTGCAGTGCTGCCACTTGCTGTTGCAGACCTTCACATTTCCGACTTGATTCTTCAGCTAAAGCTTTTTGCTTCTCAACTTGAGTCTGTTGGACATTTGCAGTCCTCTGCAATCTTGCCTTTTCCTCCTCCAAGTCCTTCAGTTTACTGCTTAAAGTGCTGTTTTCATCATCCTTCAAGACATGCAAAAGAGATTTGAGCATGAGTGACTTGAACTGACTGAATAGATGAACTAACCTTGAACACATCTCAAACTTCTTACCTTCTTGTTGTATTCATATGCGAGTCTGTTCAATTCTTCCTGCATTACTCGAAGTTTAGCCTTCAAAAATCTGATTTGAGCTTCTGTAATTATACAAAATAAATGCATAAGCAATACTGCAAATAGTATAACAGCGCAGCAGATTCAATATTTGAATGTATTTGTCTTTTTAACCCACCTGCACCCATCTCATCTCCAGCACTGGGCATGATGTCATCCTGAAAGTGTTCCTCCGTGAGATCATCACTAACTTTGCCCTCAATTATGCTGATTGTTTTAGCAAGTGAGAAATCCCCAAAGTCTTCAGGAATAGCAACATCATCAACCTCAGTCTGTGGTGCTTTTCTATAATTGGAAGAAACTGTTGATGCTACCCAAATATCTTCATCGCAAATATATAAACCTAACCAAATAAAGGCCCAAATTCATCCAGATCTCATTAGATTTGATCACATCTTACATAAATGTGTTTATTATTATTATTTTATGTACACATTTCTTTGAAGAAAAGTTTTGAGAATACACTTACTGGGTTTTTGTTCTATTTCCCGATCCTGGCTTGTTTGGCTTTGAAGATTTTGCAGAGTAGGTCTTGTTTCTCATGATCTACATAACACAACAAAAATGTTTCTGTACGTTAACTAATGGTGTCTTGCATTTAATACACATTTCCACTGATTCATGTGATATTTGTTTGAGTTGTACCGTTGTAGGGGGCTGCTTAGACGTGGATTGTCTTTTTGTATCTGCCTTCCTGATAGGACACACAAAATGTTATTTTGGCAGACAGCAAAGGATGTTGCTAATGCTTATGTCAAACAGTGTGAAGACCATTACCTAGAAACTTCAAAATCCCAGTCAGTATCAATGGAGAGGTGGGAGGAGAGCGGTTTGGAGAGCACCTCATTTTGATCCCTCTGAACAAATATTATCAAAAACATATAGTGTTAGTATCTGGGTTTGTTGCAACATCACACATATCACATTCTATAAACAATACATTAAATAGTATATACAGATAACCCCTCCCCCCCCCTCATTCTCTCAAATCTTTCTTATCTGAATCTATTATTATTTTTCACGTTTTTCTTGTCTTACCATCACTTTCTCTGCTTCCCGAACAAGTTCTGCTGTTTTTGCTTCTAGCTCTGCATTGAGACGTCTGAGGAGAATTGAAACAATTTAATTAAAATACAATTAATTGAATTGCAAGCAGTTAGATATTCAACATACTTCCATGTGATCTTCAATCCTAAATTCTTTATAGCACCTGTTAAGCAGTCAACGGATATAAGCTAAATACAAAGCAGTGTAGATAAACTAATGTGCATTTAAGTAATACATCCATAAATACTTGTATTCTTCTTCTTTGGCTAAGAGGTCCATGTGTGGTGGTTTCTTTGAAGGAACGGAGGAAGACCTGCTCTGAGGTCTGGGTCTTGGAGGCCTTTCCGAGTAAGACGGTTGAGGCTTTTTTAACTGATTGGAAAGAAAGTAAAAGTATTATAGCAGTTATTAATCCTTATCTGTCCTCAAAATTAATTTATTTCCCGGTTCTTACGCATTAGGATAATTTAAGACAGCTAACGTATTGCTCTGTTAGGGATATTCAATTTCATGTCTGATTCCGAACGAGCAACGAAATAACTGCCTTTATTGAGATTTAACGAAAAAAGATTTGATTTAACACACAACAGAGTACTTTAGGCGAAATAGTAATTAATACGGTATAACTTGAAAATAATTGTATTTCGTTAGACTTACAGCAGGTAGCGCGGGTCTGGGTGTGCTGGCTGCCATGTTTGTTTGTTAGTAGAGAGACGCCGTTGCTAAGCAACAAGGACACTTTCATGTCAGATGCAGTTCAGCGAGGCGATTGATTCTTTTAATTCCCGTTTATATATATATATATATTTATATATATATATAAATGCGAGCGTTTTATGCCTCATTTTATGCCATTTAGCAGACGCCTTTATCCAAAGCGACTGACAAATGAGGACAACAGAAGCCATCGAAATCAACAAAAGAGCCATAATATGTAAGTGCTTTGACAACAAGTCTCAGGTTTATATATATATATATATATATATATATATATACGTTATATGGGTAGTTGATGTATCAATGTGTCCTATGGTGTGACGGACAAATGTAATAATAATAAAAAAACTCCAACAATGAAGATAAACCTCTCTCGTGCTATTTGTAACTATAAGAATGAAGATACATTTTTCTCATGTTATTTGTGTTAAGTTTTGTTTCTACATTTTTGCGATGTCAGACCACAGGACACAGTCCAAGTTTTATTTGTCAACTACCCATTTATATATATATATATATATATATATATATAATATTCACAAATAGTATACAACATGAAAAACCAAGCAGCAGACATAGATGCAATAATGCTATAATATGCAATATACAGATAAGTTACAAAACAAACATAAAGCATAAAATTAAGGCAAGCAATCAATTAAGAAAACATTTTGCAAATAAGTGAGTTTTGAGGGCAGTTTTAAAGGCCTGGAGTGAGGAGATAACACGGAGACCTTGTGGTAGTTTATTCCAGAACTTGGCAGCAGAAACACAGAAAGCCCTTCCACCCACACTAGGTAACCTGAATCTGGGTACTGCAAGCAAATTATCAGAGCTAGATCTCAAAGTACAGGCAGGGACATAGGGAAGAATTAAATAAGATAGGAAGGTGCTAAACCATGACGGGCCTTGAAAACTAAAACAAGAATCTTAAACTGAATGCGATTGGTGACAGGCAGCCAATGTATTTGCTGTAAAACCGGAGTGATCTGATTCTTTTGGTAGATGTAAGAACACGAGCAGCTGAATTTTGGATTAGCTGCAAGCGATTCAGGACTTTGTTGGGCAGGCGATAATACAAGGAGTTACAATAATCCAAACGAAGGTGAAAAAAAGGATTCGACAAGCTGATTGATATGGGATTCAAAACGTAGACTAGAATCAAACAGTATACCAAGATTATATACATATATAAATAAAACAAGTCAAAAGAACAGAAAAAATTGAGAATGCTAGTGTTATAGGATCCTTTTTTATAATAAAATGGAATCAGGGTCAAGTGTTTTTTTATAAATAAAAAGAAAACAAATAGATCAATTAGAATTAGAATAGAGTGCTAGAGTTAGAGGGCCAAATTATTTAATTAATTTACTAATCTTACTTTTTTATTATTTTTTACTATTTTTATAGTTGATTTAATTCATCACGGTAAAGTAAATCAAAGGGCAAATCAGCATGTTGTGTATTTCAGACCATTCATTATTATTTGTATTAACTCTAAAATATCTCAAGGGCATTCCAGCACAACCTCCAAGATGAACACTAAACGTGAATGATAAAAAAGACAAACAACTGAATATGGTGGGAATCTTGTAAAACAATGAGAAGGATTGTATCAATCCGCACTGACAGCCAGCTACGCTTCAGACACGAGTGACTGATCATATTCTGAACTACGTGAACTCGCTGCAGCTCCCTCGTGTGGGTTTCCGCTGGTGCGCAGTGCGCATGCGCGGTCCAAGCAGCATCAGTTCCCCAGCAGTCGCCAGTGAGCGAGAGGAGGTAGTGTCTGACTCTGAACCTGCTGCAGCTCCAAGTGTTACCCTGCTGTTGATGCACGCGCGGGGCTAGTGACCTCAACTGCAACCGCAAGCCATGACTTACCAGCGTGATCTATTAGAGTCGAGTCCGATTTGTCCGTGAAGTCAACAGGCGGAGATCGTGATGTACTATTTACGGAGGAAAGCTGCATTCTCCAGTTCAGGTTAAGGCCTACTTGTTAGATCCCCATCCTCGTCTCAACAGAGTCGCATCGTGATGGCTGATGACCAGCAGCAGTCTGGAGCTGGAGTAGGACCTTTACCTTCCGCGGTTCAAGGATTGCAAGGGGCTGAGGCGAATGCGTTGCAGCTAAAAATAAAGACCTCGATCTGGTAAGCGCTGTGCGAAATATTGCCCTGTTATTGAGTGCTGCTGGATATGTGTGGGTTAATGGAATTGAAGGCTCTCCATTATAATTAGCTGTATTATAGATGGTCCTTCGTTTCCACTTGAGTATTCAACTAATCTCACAGTTTCTTTCATTATTATAATAACGATACGTTAATTTATCAAAGTTGTTTGCTTTGGACACCGACATTTTAGGCTGACCAGATTATGCATGTTCAAGTCTGAGGTGGGTAACTCGCCCTGACTGTCATGAACAGTGTAGTCGTTATTTACAGAGCCACTTTTGTCTTCTTTTGAAAGTGTACAGAAAGTGAAATGTCTTGTGTCTTGGATTACGTGAAAGATTTCCCGCGACCACGCGTTCGCAACAGATTTAGTGGGCGCGCGCTTGCGGTGGTAAACAACTCGCGTGCACAGCGTTTAAACGGCCAGTGTGCAAAGGCATGCTTTCCTCGGACACCGCTGCATGCCATATAGTTATACTGCTCTTCTTCATCTTTTAGTTTGCTTTGCGGTTATGCAAATCGTGTTTTAATTCACCGTGTAAGCGCTTAGTTACTGCTATTACAGATGAAGACGTCGTGAGACATGCAGCCATGGTTCGTGATGTTTATAGCGTAGCGCATGTGTTAAACATGCATTTGTATTACTAAGTAAATATTGTGAGGACAATGTATAGCTTCTGTGTGCATGGTCACTCAACCTAGTCTTGTCTTGGGTCAGTAGTTTTACCTGGAATTGATCATTATTGGTGCACATTGCTTGTGGCAGCGAAAATAAAAAACGCTGACACGATTATTTTGAAGCCTCCACCCCCCTCACCACCACCACCACCCTTGTTTTTGCATGTTGAGACATGCTCTCAACGACATGCATCTGCAGGAGTTACTCTACTGTACTTCCAGTATGGGACAATAGATTTGTTTAGCCTCACGTGCATTTACTGTGTGTGTGTGTGTGTGTGTGTACCCACATATACATAGATACATACATACATGCAGAGTTACATACATATATGGCAGCATTATTTGTGGGTCTTTCTGCTTAGCATTTGTAATTATGAAGGCCCTGTTGTTTTCAGCATACATATGCAATGTGTATTCAAAACGTCAGTTTCACAGGGCTTCCAAGGTCATGGGAAAAAATGGAAATATATTTGAAAATTAAAACGTTGAAATATTTCTTCAGCTACAAAGTACAGTATGTGTCCTTATCCAGTTCTTATAAGGAACTAGAAAAAGATTATTCAACCTAATTTGTAAAAAGGAGTGGGAACCTTGTATGTAGCATATTCCTCATTACTCTGGTGTTTATTGAATTATGCATAAATCAGTACAGCTAATAATCAGTGGAGTGATGAAACCATGTTGACATTTTGACCTTAAATGTAACTTTCTGGGAAGCTTTAAGTAAACTGGTGTAGGAGGACAAATAAATAACAATTAATCCACTCATTTAGTAACAGTTTTTACTTTTTGAACACAGTTTTGTCTCAATATAGCTGCTCTTTATGGGCTATACTGTTCAGTGGTTACTATTGGAATAGATTTGTATACAAATGTCTAGTTATTTAACCAGTTAATTTCAGTTAACCAAGACACAAAAAATTACAATATCAGTTTAATTTCCAGGACCTGGCTTTTACAGATTAGAACAAAACAATTCATTTTTTGATAATTCATTTCATTCTCTAGAGGTTGGATTTTTTGCAGTAAAATACTTATTTTACTTTGATCTGCATAACAGTGGATTTGATAATTACTGGTTTACTTTTCCAATCACAACATTGGCATACCAATACTATTTTATAACAATTTGTTACACGTTGTAATTGTTATTATTGATTTACGTTGCTGACTGTATTTCTCTGTGAATTTGACTGATGTCTGGAAAAATAACTTGAAGTTGTGCATCATTCACACTCGAATTCTGCTGTTCATAATAGCTCTAAGTACTATTTGGATGGATTGACCATTTGAGCAGACATGCATATGATGAGCGGACTGTCTCAGCCTGTCTCCTTGCCCTTCACTCTGAGCAGAGCTCTAAAGGTTAAAGGTGATAGCTGATACCCCCATTTTCATTTGGTATGCTGCTTGGCACACGGGACAGTCTCTGTGGAAAAGAACCGGGTATTTGGAACTGGTGCTGGCAAACCACGTGGAAAGAGATTGTGATTTGCCTATAGTAAAGTGTGTCACTAATGGGAATATCTTGTAATTTATACATTGATGTTGGAGATGATTCATGCATAATACTGCCTACTGAAATGAAGGTAGACGATAAATCACTAGAATCTCACCTGTTACTGTAAGGGGAAAATAATTTACCTTTAGCAACAGACCAGCAGAGGGGGTTGTTTTAGAATGAGCTGTAATTATGGTTCAATATTGTGATTGATTATAGCTCTTTGAGCTTATTTCAGAGTTCATTTGTGTGAAATCTGTTGGTTAATTTTAGATTAACAACAGACCTTAAATTCACTAAGATGAGTGTGGACGGGGGTGAATTTGGTCCCCTATTTTTACATGGATGTTCATGTGTATGCACATGTACATCAGTGCGGATATTTGTTCATCTACATATGAAGGGAAATTGGATGAAATTGGGAGGAGGGGAAGAGATCCAAACACAATGGTGGTAATCACCTTCAAAGAGAAATGAAAATGAGCCAGCACCGCTGGCAAAAAGCCCAGCTGTTTTTACCAAACTGCAGTCTCTGAGAACGGATTACAACTGCTGCTTTGGCGCTGTTAGACGATTCTGTTTTGGTTTAGCCTACATATAGGCCAATGTTAAAACAATGGAAGGATCTATGTCTATGGTTTTGATGCATAAACATTCTATTAGGTCTGCAAAATACCCAATAAAGTTTACAGTTTTCCTGTTTGAGAAGACATTCAGCAAACTTATTGTAGCAAATGTATCGTAGCATTTCCTCACTGTATTTCTTCAATTTACGAATGTGTTAGGTTTTGCAAGTAGACTGTTTTTATATTTGCACACAGGTAAAAGACCAGAAGAGTTGTAAGAGAAAAGGCCGTCAGTAAGATTTTTTAATGCATTTATTTAATAATTTATTCTTGTAAGAAAACTAAAATTTTATTCAGCAAGGATGCATTAAATTGTTCAAAATTGGCAGTAAAGTAATTTATAATATTACAAAATATTTATATTTCAAATAAATGCTGTTCTTTTGAACTTTCTTTTCATCAAATAATCTATATCTTAAATAAAAAAAATTGGAAATATGTTTTTCTACAAATATATTATATTAATTTGACGTAATATGCAGGTCCTTCAAGGTAGCCACCCTTGAAACTTGACAAAACGACCCCAAACCTTAACTAAATGACAGAAATCCTGTCTGGCACCCCAGCATTTACAACAACTAACTAAAGAGTGGGGAAACATTACAGTATGCATGCTCTTACTTCTATCCTTTTCCTCTGAGATATTGAGATATCAGTAATTTAGCAGCTATGTGTTTGAGACCTGAGATCAGCTCTCTGCTCACAGCAGTCTGGGAAGCCAGACAGTTCCTGTTAGAGGAGCAGCTGGAAGGAAGCCTGCCATGCTCCGTTTTCTGCTATTAGCAGCACTCTAAGTGCTAATAGCTTTAGCATGCTGCCAATGAAACTCATTTGTGCTTCAAATATTTGGATGTGTAAAATAAAATAAAGGAGAAGTCTATGTAAATATCACTTTGCCAGTTAAGTATCTTTAATTTCGTTATATTGTGCCTGTATTATACACCTAAATTACTCCCATTTAAGTGTAGCATGATTGTTTGCTCAGTGCTGATGGCTTGATTAAGTTGAGGTTATGAGACGCAGCACATTAGTAGCTGGGTTCAGCAGGTTCAGTGGAGTTTTCTGTCTGTCGGTGAGAGAGAGAGAGCTTTCTCATCATCATCAATCTCTCTTACACACACACTGACACACAAATATCACACATGTAGGTCATGCTGACTAGCAGTATTGTTAGTCTCTGTTGTGATGTCTGGCTGTTCTCAAGTCAGCACTCTGCTCATGTGGAATTAGCCATGAAGCTCACAGGCCTCTGCCCTCTTCCCAGGACAATCTTATTGAGAGCAAAAGAAAGAGACATCCACAACTATCCCTTCCAACCAGTGACACAGTGACCTCTCACCTTCCACCCCCTCCTCTCTGTGTCTCTCCCTCTCAGGCGGTTGTTTACGTTTCTGTTCTGATCGGAGCACATGCGGCCAGCTGGAGGAGGGGATCTTAGGGGGAGGGGCAGTGACCAACAGGATAAAAGTCTGTGGCTTAAATCAGGCCACTGTTTACTAGGCCTGAACGATTTTGGAAAATAATCTAATTGCGATTTTTTTTTTTTTTACCAATATTGCGAATGCGATTTAATATGCAATTTTTTTTTAAACTCTTTATATTCTTTATTATTCAACAAAGACAAGCAATATATCATTGTTATAGTATGCAGTGTTGGGCACGTTACTTTAAAAAAGTAATTAGTTATATTACTAGTTACTTCTCACAAATACTAACCGAGTAACATCGTTATAAAATAAACTAATTACCAGGTAAAGTAACTATTGTTACTTATTTTTTTTAAATATGTCAAATAACTTGTCCCAATATTAAATATGTTAAATGAATAAAATGGTCAGTAAATAGAATAAATTATTATTATAAAACATTGTACACTAATCTACACTATTTTAATGTTTCTGTGGGACAAAGTGAGAGACACCTATCAAATTCAATTGATTATTGCAAATATTATCAACCCTCTATGGACACCGTGGCAATATAATTTCCATTGGCTTGTAATTTATTTTAATTTACTCACCAGATTAATATTAATTATCTGATATACTAATATATATATATATAGCTTAAGCTTATGTTTGTAAAATATAATTTTTTCTAAATATCTCACTTAGCATCAGTCAGTCAAACATTATAATATGATATTATTATAATTTAGCATTCAATTTTAGCATTATATGATGATAGAACTTTAGTAATTAGAATAACCAAGTATGAATGCATATTTGTCATGTTGTCTGAACTTAGGACTGGTGGTGGTGCTTAAGATATTGTTTGCCATTTAGTGTTTCTGTAAAAAAAGAAAAAAAAAAACCTATAAATAATACTGCTAAGATAACAAAACTACCACGAATTCTACTACTAATAACCATATAAATCGCACTAAGGATTATTGAGCTGCTGGGTTCATGAATATTAATCAGAAGTAGTCTGCGTTCGCTCGAATTGATTCGCTGAAATCAAAACAGGGACAATAATAGGTGAGCGCCGGCCAATGAGATTGTCGTTTGCGCATTAGTTCCGCCCACTACCAGAGAAACCGGCAGTTCTTAAAAGCTGAAGAATTCCAAAGGAACTCTGTTATTTTGACAGGAAAATACAACAAGGGGTGTCGTTTACATGTAGTGCGTCAATTTCGCATGTTATTAAAGACCTGCTGACACGAAAACAACCCGCGGAAAACTGCGGACTTGGCAACACAGCGTGCCAAATTGATGCTTCCTCTAAAGACTGCTTAGATGTGTTCGTCTTGAAGCAGCACTGCTAGACCGATCGGTGTGTGTCATCAAAGTACCGCGAGAGCTATAAGAGAGCAGACGTCTCCTAATGCTTTCTCTCTCCATACTTAGATGTCATACAATCGTCATACATTACTCTGGCGTGTCACGAGTGGCGAGTATAATCGCAGTCTCTGCGGTTGAAAAATCTATTTTTTTCATATTGCGATATTATCGCAAATGCAATTAATCGTTCAGCCCTACTGTTTACAGGAAAAAACAAACCTTAAATGACTTGATTTTAAGTTGTGTTTTGTTATAAATTAATGTATATGTATATCATATTTATTTATGTGGCTGTATGTAAAATTATTGTTAGTTGCAATACATATTAATGATTGCATGGGATGAAAGGGGTGGTAGTTAATCCATGTTGCCATTAAGAGGCTGTTGACCCCTCACAACTCCCTCTCTGGTCCCAAATTCAAGTGCAAGGGATGTGCACACATACTGAAAAATCACACCAATGATTGATCATGAAAAAAAGATCAGACATTATCATGCAGTATAGGGCTGGGCGATATGACGATATTATCGCGTATCGACGATGTCTAATACAGTGGGGCAAATAAGTATTTGATACACTGCCGATTTTTCAAGTTTTCCCACTTACAAAAAATGGAGAGATCTGTAATTTTCATCGTAGGTACACCTCAACTGTGAGAGACAGAATCTAAATAAAAAAAATCCAGAAAATCACATTGAATGATTTTTAAATAATTAACTTCCATTTTATTGCATGAAATAAGTATTTGATCACCTACCAACCAGCAAGAATTCTGGCTCTCACAGATCTGTTAGTTTGTCTTTAAGAAGCCCTCCTATCCTCCACTCATTACCTGTATTAATTTGTACCTGTTTGAAACTCGTTACCTGTATAAAAGACACCTGTTCACACACAATCAATCAAATCAATCAGACTCCAACCTCTCCACTATCTAAGGGACACCTGCACAAGGCTACAGACAATAGGCCACTTGGTATGGTGGTGCAATTATAGAAATGATAGAAATTCAAGATGACTGTCAATCTCCTCGGACTGGGGCCATGCAAGATCTCGCCTCGTGGAGTATCAATGATCCTGAGAAAGGTGAGGATCAGCCTAGAACTACACGGGATGACCTGGTCAATGACCTGAAGAGAGCTGGACCACAGCCTCAACGGTTTCCATTAGTAACCACACTACACCGTCATTGATCCTAAGCAAGGGTCCTGCTCAGCCGCATGTCCTGGCCCATCTGAATTTGCCAAGACCATCTGGATGATCCAGAGGAGGCATGGGAGAAGGTCATGTGGTCAGATGAGACCAAAATAATAACTTTTGGTATAAACTCCACTCGCCGTGTTGGAGGAAGAAGAAGGATGAGACAATCCAAGAACACCATCCAAACGTGAAGCATGGGGGTGGAAACATCATGCTTTGGGGTGCTTTTCTCCAAAGGGGACAGGAGGACTGCACCGTATTGAGGAGGATGGATAGGGGCTAGTGATTGACCGATATTGATTTTTTTATAACTGATAGCGATACCAATTATTTGCATGTTTATGTACCCAATAACCGAATATGCCAGAACCGATATTTATTTACTGTTATAAAGTACATAAATAACAGAGTGAAGTAAGTCCATTCTTGGTTTTGGTTTTTCCTCCTTTCCAGTCATCTTAACAACAACAAAAAACTGTTGAAAATTAACATTCTTTCATGTAAAATTGAATCTTCAAATTACAACAATAAATACATTTTATTCATAAAAAGCATCATAAGCAACACTGATATTAACAATAAGCAAAAGAATGTCTAATGTTTTCAAATGGAGAAAATAAAGGACATAAGTCATATCAACTTCATTTTAAACTACAGTTTTAGTAGGTTTATAAGCTGTTTAATAGGCTAAAATTCACTGAATAATATTCTCTGGAATATTGAAATAAGCTATAACAAACAAAACATCGTATTTTATTGCATTTCTTAACTGCCATGTTTTATATCAGAATTATAAAAATATTTTTGTCATTCTAAATTATGATTAAACACCAGCTGACAGTGTGGTTTATCTATGCATTTACACAGAACTATACTCAAACAGTGTGAGTGAACAGTGCCCACTGCTCCAGGTGTGTGTGTACTTGGATGGGTCAAATGCAGAGAACACATTTCACTGCTGGTTATACTCTGTATAATTGTGCATGTGACAAAAAAAATAAAAATAATACTTTTTTTTTTACAAAACCGATATCCGATTATGGTAAAATGCTCAAATATCGGGAAAAATATCGGTAAACCGATATATCGGTCGATCTCTAGATGGGGCCATGTATCACGAGATTTTGGCCAACAACCTCCTTCCCTCAGTAAGAGCATTGAAGATGGGTTGCGGCTGGGTCTTCCAGCATGACAATGACCCCAAACACACAGCAAGGGCAACTAAAGCCTGGAATACACTATGTGATTTTTGCCCTGATTTCCCCCCGATTTTACAGTCTGAACAAGTTGACAAGTTTGCTAGTTGAGAAAGTCCAAGCCAGTCTTCAAACAGCTGACAGATTCCACAGAAAATCTCATAGTGTATTATGGTCACAGACTCCCTTACTTTGATTCTTCCAGTCAGAGGATATCAAACTTCAGCCAGACTTTGGGATGTGTTCTGCAACAATGCCAGTCGTAAGATTAGCGATACCTTCAAAGCATGTTTCATGAAATACCATTTCAATCGAAGGTTAGATCCGATTATTAGAACACACCGCTCCATTTAAAACAGTTTGTCAGCCTTTCCGGAAGATTGTAATGCGTCTCGCCCAGTCCCTCCAGTTTTAACCCAACTTAAGGGGCTGCACATGTTTCTGCGTGAGTTTGTTGTGATCAGAAACAACTTTAAAGTCTGGTAGTGTATGATCTTCAGACAACGATGGTATTGAATGCCCAGTTTTTTTGTCACCATTATATAAAGTCAGTAAGTGTATGATGACTAGTGTTTAAAAATCTGTTCAGATTAAAAAGTTGTGTAGTGTTTTCCCAGCCTAAGGGGCTCCGTAAGAAGCATTTCAAGTCCTGGAGTGGCCTAGCCAGTCTCCAGACCTGAACCCAATGAACATTTATGAGGAGCTGAAAATTCCGTGTTACAGTGACAGTCCCATACCTGAAAGATCTGGTGAAGACCTGTATGGAGGAGTGGGTCAAATCCTGCTGACAGTGTGTGTAAACCTGGTCAAAAACTACAGATCGTCTGACCTTCTGTGAGTGGGAAACAAAGTCCTCTGTATCAAATATTAAATTGCCCCTATTTTTCTATTGTATCAAATACTTATTTCATGCAAATAAAATGGAAATTAATATGATATTTAAAAATCCATACAATGTGATTTTCTGATTTTTTTATGTAGATTCTGTCTCTCACAGTTGAGTTCTACCTATGATGTAATTACAGATCTCTCCATTCTTTGTAAGTGGGAAACATGAAAAATCGCAGTGTATCAATACTTATTTGCCCACTGTGTATTGGGAATCGAAAAGCTATTCAGTTTTGGAAATCAGATCAAGCGTTGTCAGGAATCAAATTAACAATTTACATTTATCATTTAGCAGACACTTTTATCCAAAGCAATTTTTATTGTCAGTATGTGTGTTCCCTGGGAATTCAACCCACAACCTTTGCGCTGCTAACACAATGCTCTACCACTGAGCCACAGGAACACTTGTTATAAAATACAATGTATATTCTGCTTCTCGATTCCTGTATGTGCATGTGATTTCAAAAGATTCAACTGCAAGAAGATGAAATAGAACTCACTTATGCCCTCTCACACTGTTTTCTGTGCTGCGCACTAGGGCTGGTCCGAATACCATTTTTTGAGCTTCGTAGGGAGGGGGCTGAACATATTCTTCTCTCTAATAAAGGCATGAATCTCTGTGCGTCTGTCTGTCTGTCTGTATTCTTATTATGTCGAGAACCGTTCATCCAATCAACTTCACGTGTGGCGGGTGTGTTGCTGCGGACCCAAGGGAGTGCAGTGTCGCATTTTGGTGCAATATGGACACGCGACACATTCAGAATTAATACACTTTTAATAAACTACAGAACAGAGCGAGCCGAAAGCGGCACGCCTCACACGGGCAGGGTTTATATGCTCCGAGAACGGACACTGCACTAGAGATACAAAACACACAGGTCTGTTTAAAGCAATACTTTAATAAGTAGCCCAGTGCTTAATTTGTAAATTAAGAGGTCCCGGAAAAAAGCGGGGTAACGGATTCCGGCATGTGTGATTAGAGAGGCAGGAGACCAATCTTTAAGTGATTGAAAGGCATGCTTCTGTTTTCTTTATATAGGGATTCGTACGGTCATGACAAACCTAGAAAAGCTATTCCATTTTTAAACCGCAATTTCCAGGCCTGGAAAAGTTTTGGTAAAAGTCATGAATTTAATTTCACAAATCTCTGTATAATAGTTATATTTAATCAGGTCCTGAATTTGTGTGTATATCACATAGTTTTTACTCATTTCCCCAGCTTTCAAGTTTATAATGAGGGAAATTCCTGCAAACATTTATTGAATATAGCATGTAGGTAGATGAGTAAATAAATCCACACAAAATATCAGATTAGATCAGTCATTTGAAAACAGTGCGAGTGATTCAGCTGTAACACGTCTTCTCTTTTTCACTCTCTCAAAGCGGCTGCATGTAAAATGCCAATACAAGAGCTACTGCACGCTGATCCAAGACTTTTGCTCGCAAACATGACAGAAAGAAAACGCATGCATCGCTTTCGGTTTTGTGATAGCAGA
Organism: Ptychobarbus kaznakovi; assembly: GCA_027422405.1. Lineage (NCBI taxonomy): Eukaryota > Metazoa > Chordata > Actinopteri > Cypriniformes > Cyprinidae > Ptychobarbus > Ptychobarbus kaznakovi. The sequence goes on from CM049798.1 coordinate 13,397,501, forward strand.
GGGTCCGTTCACATGTTGCGTCTTTTGCCCGCTTATGTTCATTATTTCAAATGTAGATGTGCGGCAAGCGTGCTCATAATAGAGGATTTTTCATGAATAGGTAAGCACGAACGTCTTTCATTGGCGAATGGTCTGTTGCTGGTGCAGATGTTCAGCCAGGCGGACAAGTTGAGAACCGTTTCGGGGGGATGCCAGTTGTAAAAAAAATAATAAATAAATGATATTCGTATCTTAAAATTGAAAATCGAATGCCAACCCACCGAACCAATATTCGAATAATCGAATATTCTGGTCCAGGCCTACTGCGCACACACACACAAAGCGCACGCACAAAAGCCTCTTATATAGCCTATAGGGCTGTCAAATTGGCTGAAAAACTACATTCAAATTTTTACCAAAAATATTATCAAAATTCGAATTATATTTGAATTTAAAAGGCATAAATTCAGTTAGGAAAAAAATAGCTTTTTGCTTTCTCTCCTGAGGCCACAAGAGGGCAAATCGGAGCAAAAATATATACCAAATGCACGTCTTCAAAGTTCAAAGTTAGGACTGGCAATATAGAGCAAAAATTCATATCTCTGGTATTTTTGTCCTGATTTGTGGTATACATATCTCGGCATTTTGTATTTTGGATTAAACAAATAAATAAAGGGAATGTAACCATGTAGGCATATATAATGTGCAAAAAGGGTAACAACAATCACATTACATTCTAACATTGTAACATTGCGATCTAAAAACAAAATATAATGCTTTTAAAGCAGAGTAAAATTATACTAAAACTAAAAAAAAACAAAAACAGACTAGGCTAATTGAGTAAAAAGGCTATTTTGATTACCCCATTACAGTCACTTTACAGTTAGTGCTATCATACAAATACACTTACTTATAGGTTTAAAATGTCCAACTACAAACATTTCAAAATGTATATTTTAGTCAGTTATTGCGCTCCTATTTCATTGCGCTCTGTCTGTTTGGCGCGCATACGTGCGGCGGCACGCGTTCAAAATCAAGTTTGTAGTTAAGCGAAAAATCGCAAGATGGAAATATTTCCATGGCTTTTTAACATTTACAGATGGAGAATATACCTGTGAAATGTAAGTTATGCATTTAGGAAAAGAGCACATAGCTCAAAACAGCACGTCTCTGTCAGGGCACACACAGCCTTTCTGTCAGAACTTTAAACTCAAAGATTCGTCATTGCTGATACACCTAATTTATTAACATTTAATCATATGATCGCAAGGTTCATGTATACGCTTTTAATATGCACGTTCGCTAGCAAGCTTGTTTCTTAATCTAGTAATTACATGTTTTTTTAAAGTTGAACTTACATTAATTTGACATGGCTTTGGGCTCTCTTGTGTGAGACGCGAGTGCAACGATGATAGATGTCCCTCTAGAAAATGCAATAAATATGCGTTCTGTGTGAATGGCTTGGTTTCAGTTTTGAGGTAAACAACATCTTCTCCACATTGATGTTCTCTTTTTCTGCTATATTTTGAATGTGCAGCACCGCATCGAGTGAGTTCAACTGGACAGGCTAAAAAAAAGCATTAAAATGCAATGACACCTCGTCATCGCATCTCGTGTGCCAAGCTGCCTAACGGGCACCTAAAATTCGAATGCAGCGTTTGCATTCGAATGTGAATTTTTATTCTAAATTCGACGAATATTCTAACAGCCCTAATAGCCTACATGAACAATGGACTGAGCTCTCTTTCTCGGATTCTTACACATTCGAATGGACAAATACACACAGAATTATATCAAAATATCACATAAATACAATTAGTTATGTCTTAATTGTCGCCTGCCATTAATGTTAATCAAAGAACAAAAGAAAAGAAAATCCCTCACTGGTCTTGACTGAATCACTTTTGTAACCTCAGTTTATATTTGATTTGCCTGTTGTTCAGCGCTGACTACTGTAATGGCAATGTGCATCTGTGGATGCGATTAATTTGGAGATATGTTCCAATATAATTTATCCTTATTTAGGGTATAGCCGTATTCTATTTTGATCTGCAGTTTAATAAAAGTTAAACAGAAAAAAGCCAAATATTAGCACTGCATGTGTTTCTGAATATTTATTTAAACAGACTGTATAATGATGACACCAACATAGCAGCAAAGCGTATGTTTTCTGTTAGTTTAAGCATAAACTAAGAAAAGTAAAACCAAACTTTAATGTGCCAATAATTAAGACCAAACTGAACATGGTGTGTTTATATAGTGCATGTCGGCAATGTTGTCTTGGCGGGGGCTGGCGTGGTGGAGGTGGGGCTTGTAGAGATTTCGTAAGGCGGCCATAATTTTTATACAGTCCTAATGTAATAATAGTGCAGTGCACTTATGGCATACTGCTGTCTAGGGCCGTTTCAGGTGTATCAGGTGAACACCAGATTTAAGAGTTAAACTTTGCTGTTGATGATTGCATGTTTAGCTTATTAAGCCAGTCAGAATCAGGGGTCAGCTTGTTGTTGCTACAGGAAGTGACTTTAACGGGAAATCCTGTTTTTACTGCCTGCCTTGACAACAGTGGTGTGATCCTTTATCTGCTTCACGACTACCTAGATACAGTTTAATGAGTTACCTGGCCTGAAGCCACGTGGGAGCAAACGACAAGTCACCTAGGAACAGTTCATTAGTGACCTCTTACTTGCATAGGCACAGTCATATGACTGACTCTCTAAGAACACACATGATGCTTGGCTTTGGCCTCTGGCATAAGCCTGAAAGGTTTTATATGGGATTAAGAAGTCAGAATGTAGGAACAACACGCTGCCTGATTGGATAGCCTATAATTAAAAGCCATTGTATGTGGTATAGCTCTAGTGATTGGCAAATCAAGACTTGACAGTAAGTATGGTCTGATTGCTCGAGCCTCGGGGCCAAGAGAGATTTGGGCCCATGTTGCCACTGTTTCTTGCATTCATAGGTTGTGTATGTGTACATATGTTTTATGTCTTGCCAAACTGTGATTTATCCTGTGATGTGTAATTAAATAACAAAATTGTCAATGGTTGCCTGTCCATAATTTGTCATTACCTTAATTCATGTTACAAATGTTGCCGTTTAAATCTTAATTTGTATCTACCTTTTTAAGCCTCATTTGCAGATTATTTGGTTCTGAAAAAATAAAATTTATACCAACAAGAGGCCAGAACTGGTGGGTTTGAATTAAGGTGGTCACGTGAACAGCTAGTCTGTAATTACACTGATTTGTTGTTTAAAGTGGCCTGCTCTCTGTTGTCCTTGTGCCAATTAGGCCTAAACTTTAGCTTTGGCTCTCAGTCTTGTTGTACAGCCACTGTGTGGCCTGATGGGACATTTCTTGTGGTGTTGAAGGAAATTAAGGAGATACATTTCAGCATTTTGAGTAGTCTTTTGTTACATCTCATCCTTAATTCAGATTATCTTGTGAGTGTACCCAGGATGTGCCGATTGTTCTTTAAGGTTCAAATGATTCTACAGCCATCACATGGAAAGTGTATTTTCATTACACTGAGTGCAAATTTGACCCTTTCTACTGTTCTGTACCTGTATATAGATTCCATACTGGTTCATTCCGGTCTCTCAAACATCCTGATGGTCAACACATTCTGATTGACAGGAATATTTATAGACCCCCGTGTGATGGAACATTATTGCTAGATACTTTTTTTTGTGCATGAGCACATGTGTTCCTGAGGATATATTAGTCTGAGGGCCGTCGGTTAGAGGATGGAAAGATGTTTTGAATGCCTCTGATTTATTTATAAAGCCAGCTTTATGAATGATTCTCAAATTACTCTTGTGTCATGCTGACTCTTTCTCTTCTCTTTTTTTGCAGCAAAACCGTACAATCAAAGGTGGATTGCATTTTGGTGAGTAATTGGTATGAAAAAATATGATGAAACATGTTGATTCACTGAAAATACAACACCAACAAAAATAATCATACAATTAATCAACAAAAAATAACCTGAGCTTTATCTAATAATCTAATATTATGGTTACAAATCGTATAAAACATTACAGTAGACATATACAAATGTGCTTTAAACCATAGTAAATTGTATTAATTGGTTAATATAAAGTGCCCTATTATGGATTATTGAAAATGACCTTTCATGCAGTGTGTAACACAGCTCCGAGTGAATGAAAACATCCAGCAAAGTTTTAAATCTGAAAGTGCACCGTGTATAAAGTTATTGTCTCTCAAAAGAAAGAATCGACTCTGAATCATTGAAATGAGTCGGTTTTAAAATCAATCCCAAGCCGTTTCATGTTGACGTCACATTAGCATATTGCCACCCACTTGTTGGTCTTTTCGCGTTGGTCTGAATGAAAATGCAAATTCATTCTTTGCAACTAGGTGCAGCTTTTCAAGCGGTAAAATAGTGGTTTCCCCGGTAGCGCTGTACACAAAGCAGCACTGCGCTCACAAACGTTACTTTATCCGGCATTACAGGTGTGAAAAAAATGAATAGTTGAGCGAATCGTCTGAGAGTCGTTGAGCTAGTAAGGTATAAATAAATGCATATTATAAGACAATGAAAGTTTTTTTTTGAGCTTGCATGCATGTCAACCTGTTGTTGGGGACTCTCAAAACCAAAACATGAACCTTTCATTACCCATAATAGGTGCACTTTAAATATATTTGATTAGAGTCATGGTGAATCGCATAATAACATTGGACAGTAACAAGTAAACAATACTTTACTTTGTTTGTTAATAAGGTAGACTGTTGCATAAATTACATAAGCTGTGTTAAACACAAACCAAAAGTGAAGGCAGTCCCTCCCTCCTCTGTAAAAAATAGGTTCTCTTTGGTTCTTGGGTTAGTTCTAGAAATGGTGTTGTTGAAAGTTACAACAGGGCTGGTTGTCGAGTGATAGAAGGTTGTGTTTGTGAGTCAGATCTGTTAAATGTTGACATTATAATGAAAAATACTGCATCTTCTATCAAATATCACAATAATAAAACGCTATCAAATAAAAAATATGTCCCCTTATGTATGTATGTTCTATTAAAGGTCAGTGACTTTTGTGCCTTTTCTTATAATGCTAGAGTTTTTATTTGTATTTTTTACAATTTAGGTTATTTAATGTTTGAAATGACATTAGAGACGATCCTAATAAGGTGTATGGCATCTTGTGGAATGCCCAGACAGAGGTCATTCATCTGTATTGGCTGACTTTACTTTGACTTTTCTATAGTGGTGTTTTCATTCAGAAAGGGTTTGGCTGGTTCAGCACTGACATTGGTAGAGTTCAGTCTTTAAGTGCAGTTTTTCTGTTGTGGTCAAAACAGTGACCAATATGATGATATTAGCATAACAGAGCTACCGCCTATTATGGGGAAGCAAATCCAAAGTATAAAGTAAACTCTGAGACAGAGACACACACTTAAAGATCGCAAGGCCGAGTCCAGAACGGAAGCAGTGTTCTTGTGCGCCAGTCTTTCTGGCCACGTCCCAGCTCACATACATCCTTACACCTTCGGGACTTTTGTAACAGTGGGCTTTGGAAAGTAAATGTCATTGTTCGATTAAAATAGAATACAGTTATTTATTTTGTAATAATATTTCAAAATGTTTTACTGGATTAATAAATAAATCCAGCCTTGGGGAGCATAAGATAATTCTTTTTGCAATTTATTGTAATATAATAGTCAGCAAAGTAAGATAACTAGTGTGAAGTAGACTTTGGTTAGCATATATATGAGTGAGGGCTGCATAAAGCATTGGGTTTGTCAGTGCTGATGTTTGTAATTTGTGGACAATTTGTGCATAGTTGAGGAGGTTCCCATCAGGTGATGTAGGGCTGCAGTCAATAAGGTTTTGAGTTATGTGAGGGGATGTGTGAGGGGAAAAGGTGACAGCGGTTTGTTAATGGCCCCTCAAGGTAAAGAGAAACACAAAATCCTCTCCAGATATTAGGCGGTGCGTCCTGTGTCCGATGCTCACCTCGTCTGTCCTCTCCCGCCCCTCCTCCTCTAGCTGCCCCTGTTGACCTCAGCAGGATGTTGCCAGCTCTCGCCGAGTCTTGCATCAGCCTCCTCGCATGAAACTTTCATTCCATAGTAGTATCCCATAAAGCCTTGCTTTTTAACACTTATTACCTCACATTTACATCTTGCTAACCATGTCACTCAAAAAAAAATATTGCTTCAAAATGTTTTGGCAACCTTGTAAAAGAGAAATTCAGAGCAAACAATGCCTGCTTTGATTAAATAAACACTTAACTCTAGCAGGGTTATGTCTATAATTAGATTTTTTGTGTGTTTAAGCTTTGTTTGTAACAAACAAAGCTACAGGTCTGAATTATTTCACTGGTTGATATTTAAACGGGATAGTTCACCCAAGATTGAAAGTTTCAAACTGTTTATTCCCAACTTGTATGACTTTCTTTCTTTCATGGAACACAAAGGAAACTACTTTGAGACATTTTTTTAAATATCTTCTTTTCTGTTCCACATTAGGGTCGTAACGGTATGAGATTTTCACGGTATGATAATTTTCTCAGAAAATATCATTGTATTAAACAATCAAAACAGGGTTTTTTGGTTGAACAAATGTTTGGAAGTAGGGCTGAAACGATTCCTCGAGTTACTCGAGTAACTCAAATACAAAAAATCATCGAGGCAAATTATGTGCCTCGAAGAATCGTTTTGTCCATTTACTAGGGATGCAAGCCGAAAATATATGCCGCGCCGCACCACCCAGCAGTGTCCAGGTTTCCCCTCTCCCTCAGCCGTCATCACTGCGCCGTGTGACGCTCCGCTCTATCATTCTGCTCAGTTACCGCTCAGACTCACCGGAAAAGCAGAGTCCGCTCAAATAACGCGCCGACAAGAAAGGTCTATGTAACGTTAGTATACTTGTTGCTGTTTGCAGTAGAGCTGCTGTGCTATGACATGCAGTACAGCTGCACTGGGCAACGCTATGCTCTGCTCACATTCGCTGATAATACATGTTTACTTGATGTTTCTTTACACAGAATCATCATTTCTATTAATTTGCCACTGATTTACGCGATCTGATGACCATTAACTCACATTACGCCGTCATATCTCTGTATGAATGGATGACAGAGACGCGCGTTTTCCTTTAGCACACACACACACACACACACACACTGAAGCGCGTGTGACGTCTCAATGAGGACATAAACACACAAACAACATTTCCAGAACTGCTCTGAGAGTCACTTCATGACCGTTTCATTTGAGTAAAACTATCCTCATATCATATACACACAGAAATGTAAAGGTATTCACAGCAACCCGTCAAAATAAAAGTCAGGTTTTTTGAAGACAGTGCAGCAGAAATATTTGTTCAGCAGAATGTACATTTACATTTATGCATTTAGCAGACGATTTTATCCAAAGCGACTTACAGTGCATTCAGGCTATACATTTTTTTTGTCAGTATGTGTGTTCCCTGGGAATTGAACTCACAACCTTTTGCGCTGCTAACGCAATGCTCTACCACTGAGCCACAATACTACTACTAAAATTATGAACACTTAATTTTTTTTAAGGAATGATCACACAACATTTCCAACATGTTTTACTGTTAATATTAAATACCCTTTGTTTGCCTAAAAAGTGTATTTACCAATAAATCTGGTAAAATGTCACACGTTGCTCTTTGTATCGTAAAATACATAAAAAAAATAAGCAAATACATTTATATATAAATATTTACTATAAAATTAAAATAAATGTATTTTAAATGTATAGCACAGTAATAAGGCAGCAACATATGATAGATAGGACAGAACAAGAAAGACTATTATTATATTTCATTGCGCAAAAGTATTATAAAACGAAAGGCTCAATACAGCGTGGTGCAATGCACATCCAGTGCGCAGAATGATGCGCTTGAAACAACACGTAGTCACAGCACACAGGCTGCACAGCCCTCTGAGTCCGCATAGAAAAGAAAAGTACAGGGGAATAGATATCAATAGGTAGTGTATTAAATCTGTGCATTAGTTTATTGAGCCTTTTCTTTTAACAGTTTTAAACCTCAGTTACTGTGCACTCTTGAAGAGAGTTTGACTGTAGTAACCGAACGCAACGCACAGTTTGAATGCTGAATGGAGGATGACAGACAGCCACAGCGGAGAGAAGAGTTTACCTGAACTTGAATTTAATGACTTAAATATTCATCTGTACCTCCGATTAAACTATGGAACAGCCTCAGAACACTTGAAGTATAGTGCACAAAAACTTTATGGTCCTTTATGATGTTTTTGTGGCTTTCGTGGGGTTTTGTGGCTTTCGTAGTAAACGCACAACATCGGATTTGGATCGGTCTCGTCTGAACGATACCCGATCCGCAGAAAATGACTGGATCGGAGCCGATATCGTTACAACCCTATTCCACATTAGACAAAATGATACAGGTTTGGAACAACAGGGAGAGTAAATGATGCTGAATCATTTTTGGGTGAACTATGCCTTTAAGATACAATACAATAATTCAGTTTATTATATTCACTCACTGTTTATTCAGGGTTTATCCTGACTGTTACTGAATCATCACTTTGTGCCAGTATTGAATTGTTCCAGCATTCAGGCCTGGACGAATTTGCTTGTGAAAATTCTGTAGGCTTGTCAGTAAGAACTGGGTTCAGTCCATCTGAATAATGCAAGAGTTATTCAAGCATGTCTAGTAGGCTCTTTAGTGCTGAGTAAGGGGTCTGCACACTACCCAGGGGACATTACACCTTCATGAATGAGCTGAGCGATGATGAGTTACAGGTTCTTCATAACTTTGTTATGACCTGATTGCCAGTGTCTTCTTCATCTCAGTGTTGAGACTAATGAATAAATTGCAGGTTGAAAACATATTTTAAAAAGCTTTTACATAAATATGTATTGTCCAAATGTCCAGTTTGGCTTGAATACTGCTGTTCAAAAGTTTGGGGTCAGTAAAATACATTTTATAAAAGGAAATTAATACTTTTATTCAGCATTAAATGGATCAGAGGTGTTCAGAAAAGGCATTTATAATGTACAAAAGATTTACATCTAAAAAAAATATATGTTTCGATTTTTTTTTTATTCATTAAAGAATCCTTAACAAAAAAAATATATCAGTTTTCACAGAAATATCAAGTATTTATCATACTGTACCAGAACTGTTTTCAACATTGAAAATAATATATATTTTTTTATGTTTACCAACCCCAATCTTTTGAACAGTAGCGTATGTGTTAATGTTTGTTTTCCACATGCTTATTTTTGTTCTCCCTTAAAAGTCACCCAAGTCCTCTCTTAAATAGGGTTGCTCACTTGGCTCCGAGATGTCTGCATTCTTGTGCCATTTTTACTTTCCTTTCTTACCCTTCTCCAATGTTAATACTAACGGCGCTCAGTGGTTGATAACTTTAGCTATTTGCTAGCCATCTTTCCCTCAGCAACGAAGAGACGAATAGAAAAGACAGAAAGAGACACAACTATTCTTAGCATTCGACGGAAAGGGGAGGGCGGGAGAATCAGCGAGTGATGATGCCATCACTGATGAAGAGATGTTTATGTAACAGGTGCATTTCCCCAAATTTCATAAGCTCTGTGTGTGTTGGACTGTTTATTTTGACATGGCCCTCGCCCCAAGGAGATCATTTGGACTGATTGTTGGTGTAGTTGTGTTGTGGGACTTTTGAAGATCCCCTCTTCCATTACTCCCCCAGGCAGACACCATGAAAACAAAGGCTTGTTTATGCTGGCTTAACCGACTGCTCTGATCGTGGAGGGATTAGGTATTCTTCAGGATTATTTTTACCTTGGATGACTTCCTGTTTAGGGTTATGCCATACAATCCTATTGAAGTCTGTTTATTTTAATTTGCTACTCACAGCTCTGCAGGTCTCAGCCCTGCTTGCTCAGTAAAGGCCTCTGAGTGTTAATATTGCATGTAGTTTCATGATGGTTGCCAGGTGCAGAAAACCTGTCAAAATCACTTTAGTGAAGTCAAGTGACATACGGCCAAGTATGGTGACACATACTCGGAATTTGTGCTCTGCAATTAACCCATCCAAAGTACACACACACACAGCAGTGAACACACAAACACACACCGTAGTGCGGGGCGGTATACCGGTTCATACCGAGTACCGGTGTTTATTTTTCTTATGATATAAATTTTTTAAATACCCCAATACCGGTGTCATTTAAATAACGTTCGGAATGCGACACTGTTAGAGAGGGGTCTCTTTTCACTATTGCATTTTGTGAGGATACAGCTGTATTCGCTTAGCACACTAAGCGTGAAAGTTCTGAAACTGAAGCTGTAGCACTAGTAGAATGTGATGAGAGAGAAGTCATCCACAATATCCACATCGACCGCCACAAATATCCACCGTCCGCTGCCATCAGCTCCCGCGTCTCTCACACACGAGCGTGACTTTAGCACTATATTTAACAACTTTCAGACCCTATTAGCAGCTTTTTTCCCATAGAATATACAAACCTGACAAACCTAGCAACTTTTTTGGATAAACCTTATGGTTCAGTTAGAAGATGTCGCCAGTCGCGAGTGTGAGGTCTGACTCTCCCGGCACAGTGTTGTCTCTCTCTGCATCTGTTCTGTGCAGTGAGCTGAGCGGCAGAGAAGAAGCAGTGCATTCATCTGGCCATACTGCAGCAGAGCCGTCAGTAAAGGAGTACAAAACAGCGTTTCCAAGCACCTGTCACTTACTGACAGTTTGGAGTTATAAATATGTGCATAGATCGTCTGTGAATATTATGCCATTTTTTTTTTTAGTTTGTTACTACGCAGACAGTGCGCTGCCAAAACCACTGCATAGCCGCTCTTTAGAGTAACGTTAGATGCATGTTGATTTTATCAGACAATGTCGTGATTTTAAATGAGAGTGACTCCTGGTTAACATGTATTAATGGGTCGTGTTTGGTCACTATTTAGTGTGGACTTTTTCTACAATATTCGCTCATCATGACACTAAAATATGGCATTGTAAGTCAATCTACTGCAGTTTTCCCTCTCTCAGTCAGTATAAAATGTGGTTAACACCCGGTTGGTTATGCATGAAAAAAATAAATACAGTCATATACCGTGAAACCGGTATAATTAAAAAAAATACCGTGATATACATTTTTGGTCATACCGCCCAGCACTAACACACCGTGAACACACACCCAGAATAGTGGGCAGCCATTTATGTTGCGGCACCCTGGAGAGCAGTTTGGGTTCGGTGCTTTGCTCAAGGGCACCTCAGTCGTGGTATTTGAAGATGGAGAGAGCGCTGTACATTCACTCCCCCCCACCTACAATTCCTGTCGACCTGAGACTCGAACTCGCAACCTTTGGATTACGAGTCCAACTCTCTAACCATTAGGCCACGGCTTCCCCCTTTAATATTTATCCAATTTATGTTTGCAGTGCTTTAGAAAAGGGTTTAAGTGTATGTTTGCGAGTGAGAAAGAGCGGTTAAGTGAAGATGGGGAGCAGTGCCTGGAGGGAGAGACTCGTGTCTGCTGTTCTCTACTCGGGCAGAATTTAAATCAGCTCTGCCCCACCCAAACATCTTCCACATTCTCTTTGAAGAGCTGTTCGGTGCTCTCGCACACTTAACAAGAGCTGTAAGAGGAAAAAGATACATGAATATCAGAATAAGGTCTTTATTGTAGAAAGTAAAAGGGAATTAATTTGTATTATTTGTTTATTGCTTTATTGTTGGGTAGCTGTTGAATCATTTTGACATGGTAGGTCATATAACACTGACTCTGATGCCTTTCAAACATCTATAATTTTGACCTTCGTTCTGCACTACCCCTCTGTGCTAGACAGTAGTGACATCACTTGGTTTCATGCCGTTGACACATTGACCACTTGCATATTCTCCTGTTATTTTTTTATTTTTTATCAAAAGTGGCATTAAATGTGTGACATTATGTTTTAAATAAATGCTGTTCTTGTGAGCGTTCTATTCATCAAAGAATCCTAAAAGATGTATCACAGTTTCCAAAAAAAATATTAAGTACCACAACTGTTTCTAAGAATTTATAATCTTTGAGCACCTAATCAGCATATTAGAATGATTTCTGAAGGGTCATGTGCCACTGAAGACTAGATTAATGACTGCTGAAAATTAAGCTTTGCCATCACAGAAATACATTACAATTTAAAATGAATTAAAATAGAAAACATTCATTTTAAATTCTACAAATATTTCACAATATTACAGTTTTTGCTATATTTTTGACTGAACATAGTGGACTTTCAAAAACAAGGAAATATTGCCAACACTTGTACAGACCCTCAATGTTTGAACAGTAGTGCATATTAAGATTATGATTTGTTTTATTATTATTATTTAGTCTGATCAAACTTGTACACTGTTAAACCTTTAAATTTAAAAAAAAAAATGTTGTTTAGGAGTAAATACATAAAATTGTGAATTTGTTCATTTTGCTTACTGCTGTAGCCGAAAGCTTGTTTTCATCGTGACCACTGACCAGGAAGTATGATGATTTATCTTAGTTTCTTACACTTTTGTACTTGACAGAGATGACAGCAGATGCTTGACATTTCATATTCTTGAAATATGCATGACATTATAGATTCTTAATACTGAGCACACATCTCTGTTTCTGTTGCTTTGCAGCAAGATGTGGAGAAGCTTACAGACATTGAAAAACTCTACCTCTATCTCAAGTTGCCTTCTGGACCCAGCAGTGGCAATGAGAAAAAGTAAGTGATCTTTACTGTGTTCTACTAAATTACATTCTGGCAAAATCAAGTGCAAATTCAGGGCATTGCAACCCTTCAGTAATGCTTTGATCATATTGCATTTTGCTAAAGGTAGGGGAAACACAGCAGCAAAATAGTATCTGAGCTACCAACTGTACATTCATTCAAATTGTATTGTTAAATGCTTTCCTCTCAGTGAGCAGAGCTCCATGTCATCAAGTCGTACCCAGCAGTTGCACGCATTTAACTGGATTCGCAACCAGCTTGAGGAGTATCCTGAAACATCGCTGCCTAAACAAGACGTCTACGACGAGTACAAGTAAGCTAGGAATCATGTGCCATCTTGCTTTCTCCATTCACTTAAAACTCAATAATCTTGAAGAGATGGAATATGTATATATTAGAGCTGGGCAAGTTAATGCGTTATTAACGCATTAATTGATTAATGCCGACAATTATTTTATCACGCGTTAATGCAGTTTTTTTATTATTATTAAAATCTGTTGCTCACTGGCTCTGAATACACATACAGACAAACCATGTGTCACAGGAGGGGTGGGATGTTGATCAGTACTGGCTCGGAATGGGTGTTATCACGCGTCTCAACCAATGAGAGCATTTGGGATGGGCCTAAGACTGCAGCAGCGCTCACATTAAGAGCACACGACTTCATAAGTGGGAAATAGGAAGTTTCCGATAGCACTTGTAGACAGCAGAGAAGTGCTCTCGCTCAGCACAGTGGAGTGCATCGTTTTGTTAACTTTGTGGTTTATTGTTTTGAGTCTTTTGGGACGCGTTAACACACGGCCCTCTCACAATATATTGATTTACAGATCTATAACTTTTACCGCTCAGAAATGTTAAAAGAGTCATATAATGCTGCATTCACTTTTAGAAGTTGGTTGAACTGAAATGTGTGTTTGCAGTGTGTGTACACAACCACCCTATAATGATACAAATCCACACAGTGTCTCTTTTTATCTACTAAAATCTTTACCCCTTTCTCTTCTGTCCATGTGACGTCACACGGACGGAGGCTCCTCCCACGATTGTTGATTGACAGTAGCGTTTCAGCACAGACTGCACATCTTAGACAGCTCAGCGCGTCCACACAGTGGGCAGCGTACTTATTAATGGGTATTAAATAAATCAATGAGAGCATGGGAGCGTGCAGCAGGCTTGGTCAGAGCATCAAATTTGACATGTTTTGTTCTTTTGTGCTCAGAGGAAGTGCTTTATCAGAGGGTGGCATCATTTTGTTAATACTGGTAGGACAAAAAGGGGACGAATTACAACACACATGTGTTTAAAAATACTGAATTGTCTATAACGCGGCTTCTGAAATCAGATAAAGTTTAAAAGCCTGCAGTTCCTGTGTTTGAACCAGGTTGCGAACTTGTGTTGTTGCCATTAAGAGCATGTGTGCAACAGTTTTTTTTGTACTAGACAGCTTTCTCAAATCCATGTTTGGGGGTTGTAATGACCACGGGGCGCCACCCACGCCATTGTGATTGAGTAGCGACTACAGACTCACCTGTGTCACTAGAGTTCATTCAGCTGGTTGTCTTACTTCAGACTAGAGCAGCGGTTCTCAAACCGCAGGCCGCATGTGGCCCGTCACGAATCCGAATGCGGCCCACCATGCTGAATGCTGAATTGTCTTAAGTGTTGAACATAATTAAAAAATAACTTTCAGTTTTACAATTAGTTTTAGTTTTGAACTTCATTTAAAAATGTACTAAACAAATATAAGCTAATGTTTTTGTTATGTAAAATAATTTTGTTTTTCATATATTATTTTCAGACATGAGCAGACCTATGTACTAACGTAATTAATGTTACGCATTTAACGAACACTTACAAGTGCGCACTTTGGCATAATTCAATTCAAATAGTCATCAGCAGAATGCTGAATGCATCAATGCAAATAATTAAAGTCTACTGCGTTTCAGAGTCATCACATGTGGCTTTTTGGCTAGGTTTAAAGGAAAAGAGCACTTTTAGATAAACAAGGCAATAATAGATGACACTCATGAGGTATGGAAAGCAAAGTTCTTTATATACCGCAGGATTGCTTGTAATAAAGATTTAAATGCAAAAGAAAATTCAGTAGAGCTGACTGTTTAATGACTGTTAGTCATAAGTTTATTTAGAATGTTTGTGATAACATAAGAAAAATAATTAAAATGTTTTGCCACTTGCTTGAGCAACTTAATATATAAATCTAAGTAGCCTAAATGCTAAATTAAAAAGCATTGAATAATGTGTTTCTTATATTTATTGCATTTAAACACGTCTATGAATATTATATTACTGTAAAAGAAAAAAGTTTGGATTAACAACAAGTTAAAAATTTTTGGATTTGAAATCAAAATAATGGATACATGTTGTGTTTGTGGTAAACAGATGGATCAGTAGTGGAATCAAGCTTGTGCTGTGTGTCAGCTTTTCTGCAACAAAAATGCCCCCCTCCCCTCCACCCCTCAAATTAAAAAATCCTCTCACAAGAGTCACCTAAGAGGGGAATTCCCCCCCCATTTTCAAAAATGAAATTCAGGCACTGAGTAAATGTCTAATAATACTGATACCACTATAAATAATTTAAAAAGATCGGTATCTGTGATCGGATCGGCTGATACTGCTTTCTGTAATTCGGCAAACGTTGACCGGCCTCAAAATCCTGATCGGAGCACCCCTAATTAATGCTATAAGTTGACATTTACAATAAATATTTTAACAGCTACTATGTAAAAGGAATACTGCTGTAAAAAAGCACCTTATTTGTTTAAAGTGTTTGCAAACCAAATGTTATTGCACTTTTGTTCATATAGCAGTACTTTTAAAATTCAATTTTTTAAATTATAAAATTTTGTACATAACAATGCAATTAATCGCGATTTATTTTTAAAATTGTAATCGTTGCCCAGCACTAGTATATATGTATAATGTACTTTAACAAGTTGTTTTACACAGAGCTTGAGATTCTTTGTTTGTGCAAATTGTAATTGATTTTTTTATACATGTGTGTGTTTTACAGGAGTTACTGTGATAGCCTGGTGTATCACGCTCTCAGTGCTGCCGACTTTGGAAAGATCATAAAGAACGTCTTTCCCAACATGAAGGCACGTCGACTTGGCATGCGAGGCAAATCCAAATATCCTTCAGTGGAACTTTTTGTAACAATCCCATCCCCCCTCTTTCCAGCCCCCCAAAGCAGACACACACATATACACGTTCCTCTCCCTTAACTCTGTGTACTAAAACATCTGTTGCTGTAATTCATGTAGGCGCTATATATAGATCAGAAATCGAATCAAATAAAACTTCCTTGAGTCCTTGAACAGAGTTTTGCTGTAAAGCAAACCCCTTTACGTTTGGCTGCCAAATGGTTGATCTTGAAAAGACATTCAGCAAAGTGCCCATTAATTTCTGTACAGCCTTGCAGTGGAGATCATTTCTCCTTTGCGCTGCATTAGGTTGTACAGGCTAGCTTTTAGCTTAGGTAACATCATTTGAAATAGAAAATAAATCCTATTTATAGGAAAAAAATAATTTTACATTATTCTACATTTTACCGTGATGCTTTTAAAAGGTGAAATGTAAATAAATTAATCTTCGTATTTTATAGTTTTGTTAGAAAATGTCATAAGAGTAAGCAACATAACAACAACATATATTTAGCTGTTGCGACAAATCTGAGAAATGATGTTGTGTAACTGTGGTCATGGTTATTTTGGTGCTAAGTAAGGCAGGGTTAAAAGTGCATTTGTGATTGTGAATTATATTTTTAATTTCAAAGTGCGTCACTGAAATAAACCATGCTTGTTGTTGACGTTTGCCACTGCAACGGAAACCCAATCCTCACCAACTCTAATGCCTAAGAAAGCAATGCCATTATTTCAGCAGAGGACCTCTTGTATTTTCTTATGCTAGAGAAGTGAATAAGAGCTTTTTAGAGATTCATTTTTCCATTCAGCACTGCAGTAGTCATGCCTTTTTTTGTGAACATCATGTTTGATGTAATGCCATATGCAGTGTACGTCTAAGAACAAAACTGGTAATTTTTCAGCTTCCATTCTGAGCTGTATGAGATGCTCAGTAAAGGAATGAGGTTAAAGGTATGGTAGAAGTTCATGAGCTGGAAACCTACTATAGACCTGCATGCTGTCTCTTCTCATACCCAAACTTTTCATACCCAGGAGTATATGGGTTAACAGTAAATTAGTGTGATGTTGTATTTTGGTTTGGTGTTTCATAGTCTTTACTTGTTACCCACACCTCTGCCCTGCATGGCTTATGGCACTGGCTCGGCCTCACTTGTGCTTTTTACATATTGACATTGATTAAACAAAATTTTTTTTAATTCCATAGCATTAAAGAGGTCATATGATGCGATTTCAAGTTTTTCTTTCTCTTTGGAGTGCTACAAGCTGTTTGTGCATTGATAAGATCCCTGAAGTTGCAAAGACTAAAGTCTCAAAACCAAAGAGATATTCTTTCTAAAAGTTAAGACTCGACCCCACCCTCCTAAAACGCCTCGTTTAAACACACCCCCACATGTCTACGTCACTGTGTGGGAAGATTTGCAAAACACCGCCCAAATTTTTAAGCAAAGAATGGAACTATTATTCTCTCTGTTTTAGTGTTGGGCGATAGGGTCATTTTTCATATCATCATATCGCCAGCCTGTGAGATCGCAGATACACAATATTATCTGTACTTGTCATATAGGCTATTATTTGGCTATAACTATTTGGTGATTTTAAACCACGCATGCGTGATGGAGAGAGAGCCTGGAAGTAGCCTACCAATAACTGAAATAATATACTTTCAAACATACTGAAAAACTAACATGTTAAATATAAAAATATTTAAAACTGCTGGTTCATATTCGGATACAGCAGTCATACATCGCTATTAGGACCGCACGTCCTACTGTGACAAGTTTGCCGCATCGGCGCGGAAGTTATCAGTCTAAAAATCAGTCAAGGTGAACATCAAAAGTAGATTTATTTTAAAGAGCAACCGTTTAACACTAAATATTGGACACCGACACGTTAAAGAATTACTAATCATTAAAAGTATTTTCAGGTAAGTTCATATTTTTGGAATAAAGTTAATTTAAACGAATACATCAGTCATACAGCGCTCCGGACCGCGCCCCATGAAGAGCCCTGTTTTAGACTGATAACTTATTAACTGCATATTTTTTATAATAACAATGATGAAGGATAAGCATCAATGTTTTTTGTTAATGTGCTGTAAAGAAAACGAAATGCTGCCGGTGCAGTTTCGTCATGTTCATTCATAGCTCGAAGCTGTTCAAGATGATGTCTCTTTTTGCACTCTTGACATAGCCTAATTTGTAAATAAAGATTATCACCCTGCAGTTCAATTTTGATATGGGCTCAGTTTTAGAGACCGTTTTTGAAACATTTCCAATGAGGAGGAGAAGCCTAATCCTTATTTGTGCATGTGTGTGAAGTGCGGCGCTGAGAATAGCCCAATAATAATAATAGTTTTATACATTAATAGGAGAATGAGCCTAATATCGCCTTGACTATCACAAAGACATTTGCTATCGTCGATATATCAGACTATAGTCGATACACGATACTATCGTCTATCGGCACAACCCTACTCTGTAGTGTTTTTGCTGCCGCCGGCGCCATGTTGTGGAGATTCTGTTTCATTGCGAAAGTGAAACTACTTTGTTTGGGCTTCCAAAAGAGGACACAACTAGAAATCTGTGGTTAAGGTGTGTTTACAACACTGTTCCAGAACAGTTCAACCCAAATTTTAGAGTGTGTGCAGTGCATTTTACGGAGGACTGTTTCCTGAACCAGTAGCCTGCCAGCTACACACTAAGGCTGTTTCTATAAAGTGGGGCAATTCCAACTTTGCAAAGGCAGTCTGGCGCTTCTGACTCACAGCATGCAAGTACGTTTTCTTATTTAAAGAATTTGCCACTGATGATTCAAACGTGAGTTTTGAGCAGTGTAGAGGAGGGCTTGTTGTTTGTTGTATCTCCGATCACAATGCAGACATGGTAAGACCGTATAAGTCAATATAATCAGTAATTATGTCCCCACTGGATGCAACAAATGCCTCGTTTGTAATGAGTTTTATTGTTTTTGTGTCATTGCGCCGGGACACGGCATCACAATACGGTAAGGGGCGTAACATTTCCGTCTCACGCTTGAGGTATTCGGCCAATCACAACGCATTGGATATATGGGCAATCAGCGTACACCTCGCTTTTTAGAATGATGAGCTTTGTAAAAATCTTTGCATTTCAGAAAGGCGGGGCATAGAGGAGCAACAATAATGTACAGTATGTGGAATTTTTTTTTATCTTAAACCGCATAAACACATTGCATTACACCAAATGTACACTTAATGTTTTTTTAGCAACGCCATATGACCCCTTTAACAAACATTGTTATTTGCTTCATGCAAGGGATCCAACAATTATTTTTTTATATGTGGACATCCACATACCTTTTATTTGTTTGATGGACATGTATTTCCTTGACTTCTGTGAATGTATTGCTATAGTGGACTTAGGAAGAAGGCTTTTGTACACATGCCATCTCTTCCCAACCTAGATCTTCACAAATCAGGTGATGGGGTAAGTTACTACTCTTCTTTTTTTTTAGTTATTACTTATCTTTCTTTCTTTTGTTTCTTTATTTATGTTCTAGTCTTACCTCTGTTTAGCTGCAATTATATCACTCTTATTTAGGGATGGGTATCGTTTACATTTTATCAATACCGATACCGATACTACTTATCGATAACGGTATTTATTGATACTGTTATTGATACTATTTGGTGCAAAAAAGATATGTGAAAAGCTGTTGAAAATGTCAAGTTATTTTATAACTGCTGAACTTTAGCAACTGTATTATAGTTCTTCAGTCAGGAGCAGTGAGTTGTTTTTCTCTTTGTGTTTTATTTTATTAACATTAAAGGAATAGTTCACCCATAAATTAAAATTGTGTCATCATTTACTCTCAAGTTGTTTTAAACCTGAATGAGTTTATTTCTTCTGTTAAACATAAAGGTTATTTTGAAGAATGTGGGAAACCAAACAGTTGCTGGTCCCCAGTGACTTCCATATATATATATATATATATATAAAAAAAAATCTACTTTTAAAGTCAGTGGGGACCAGCAACTGTTTGGTTTCCCACATTCTTCAAAATATCTTCTTTTGTGTTCAGCACAAGAATAAAAATGAATGCAGGTTTGGTACAACATGACAGTGAGTAAATAATGACAGAATTATAAACCGTTACTGTCACTTAAGACATAACTACCTGTGTTTATATGTAAACATTGTGTGTTTTTGGCGGTATTAGCGCAATCAGACGATAACTAAGTAATCATGTGCTGTTTGACCGGCCTTTTAGTGTACACACGCTTCAAGTCAGGTGTATGCGCTCTGAATAAGCGCACGTCAGAACAGTACACGAATGAAACGTTTAACCGGCAAGACTTTAAAGCACATGCAAATAACATACTTTTCTGATTTGCAAATAAGTGCCTCATGAGTGTAAATCTGCCACTGAATAACATTTTGATGTGAATGTGTCTCGCGAGTTGCAGTTGGAGCTGGAGCCTGGAGACATAAGCCGCTTTTCTACCATCGCGCTGAACGGTTCTCTTTTCATAACCGTTCCATTCCACGCCGATCCGAGCCGGCCGGTACAGTTATGGTTTAATTTTCCACTGCGGGGCTGATAACGGATCTCTTTGGAATGCAATTCAAATGCGTCAGTCGTTGCCGTGGTAACACAAATGCACTAGTAAATACAGCACATTGCTTGAGGTAGATTGTGTTTTGTTAGTAAATGTTTCATTATATTACTGGTGTTGCCTCCTATGTTCACTATTACACTACTGCATATATTTCATCTGACACTGGTGTCGCTTAGTTTTGTAACGTGAGCCCACACTTTTGAACATTTCACTCTTGCCGCCACTGATTGCACGCAAACACACACACACACACCGCATATGCGCATGAATAATCACACGCACGTCGAGCAAACGACAGCCACATCATTCAGTGAAGGAAAATGTCAAGCAGCAGCTTCTAATTCATCATTAACACTGAAGTATACTGAGATAAAACAACGCAAGTATCAATAACAGTATCATTTGTTCTGAAGCATATCGGTGGTCCGGTATTGACCCAATTACGTACCGGTCCAAAAAAATACTGGTTCTCGGTACCCATCTCAGTACCAACCTACTCATATTTTAGATATCACTCAAACAATGGCATGTGTCAAAGTCTGGAATATTGTCTGTTCTATCGGAAACTGTTCACTTCATTCACTTTTCATTGTCAGTGTGAAGTGTTTGAACCTACTGGTCAACTGTCCAGTGCAGAAGATGAGGTGCGCATGGCTGCATGTGGGTTGGTGTGCGAGTGGGCACAGAAAGTGCTGAGTCGGCAGTTTGACAGCGTTGAGGATCTGGCTCGATTTCTTTTGAACAGCCACTATATTGGAACTAAGTCTGTGGCTGCTCTTACTGTGATGACCGGTTCCCCCTCAGGTACAGTAAACTTGTAATAGCCCAGCAGTTGACTCCATGTACCTAAACATGCAAATGTCTCCACCTTGTGGCTAACAAGTACAAGACAAAGCAAAAAATAATGGCATGTTTTGTAAAAATGCATTTTTTTTTTAACGTCATCATTATTCTACAATCAGTTCTCTTTTTTTCCCACAGGAGCAAAATTGTCTATTCAGTCATCTGCATTTGCTCCCACAACCAATGCACACTCATTCCAACCTCAGATTAACCTGGCCTCACCCTCCGTAGATGCCAAACAGCAGCTACAAAGGAAGATCCAGAGGAAGCAGCAAGAACAGAAACTGCATTCTCCACTGCCTGGTGAAGCTCAGGCCAGGAGGGCAGATGGGGGCATAACTCCTGGGGCAGGGACAGGCATACCCTGTGGAAGTCCTGCTCTTCTCTCGCCACAACCTATTGGGATTGTAGTTGCAGCTGTTTCCAGCCCTATCACAGTAAACTATGATTTTTACACAAAATAAAAAATTACAAATTACATTTTAAAGGGATAATTCACCCAAAAATGTAAATTCTGTCATGAATTACACACCCTCGTGTTGTTACAAAACCGCAAGACCTTCGTTCATCTTCAAAAACAAATTAAAATATTTTGCTGAAATTCTGACCCTGCATAGACAGCAACGCAACTGACATGTTCAAGACCCAGAATTGTTGTAAGGACATCGTTAATATAGTCCATGTGACATCAGTGGTTCAACCTGAATTTTATGAAACTACGAGAATGCGCAAAGAAAACTAAAATAATGACTTCATATTAACAATTTTTCTTCTCCCTGTCAGTCTTTGACATGCGTTCACAAGAGTACCACACTTGCAAATAAGGCACAGTGCATCCGGCTTCTATGTTAGAACACCGGCTTCTGCGTTAGAAGCATCACATGCATGCGTGGTACTGTCGTGAATGCATGTCAAAGACAGACAGGGAAGAAAATACATTCTTGAATAAAGTCATTATTTTAGTTTTCTTTGCACACAAAAAGTGTCTTGTTAAAAAATGTACAGTTGAACCACTGATGTCACATGGTTTTTACAATGTCAGTACGTTCTGGGGCTTGAAACGTGTCAGTTGCATTGTAGTTTATGGAGGATCAGAAAGCTCTCGGATTTCATCAAAAATATTTTAATTTGTGTTCTGAAGATGAATGACTGTGTTGGGGGTTTGGAAAAATGTGAGGGCGAGTAATTAATGACAGAATTTTATTTTTTTGGGTGATCTATCCCTTTAATTTAATGTTTAATTTATATTAGCAACTATTATTTGACTAATATTTCTCATTCCTCCTTTTTTGTATTCCTGCAGGTTCAGAGGAGCAGGCAGTTGTTGTCTCCTAGCCCTCTTCCCATGGGAGCTGCAGACAGCAAAGTTCTTCCTGTAAACTTTCAAGTGGTTACCCAGTCAGTGCAGCCTGTGAAGCAGTGCCCCAAGACACCTCATAATATCTCGGCTAGTCCGATAAGCGACCGGTCAGCCCGTTATCGGTATGCCCAAATCCTGCCCAAGCCATCTGCCTCAAGTGGCATAACCCTGCGCTCACCAACATTGCTTATCACCAACAGCCCCATCAAAACGGTAATGTCAACTCCTCACGTCAGTTCGGTCAATGTAGTCAAGATGACGACCATATCTCTGGGCTCTAATGGCAGTGGGACCAGCTCACCAGCTGATACCCCTGCCAGCAACAAAGTCAGACCCGCATCTGCTGGAGTTGCCAGCCTCAACGACGATCCACAGCCAATTAAACGTGTTCGCAGTGGGTCTATAGCTGCAATGCCATCTGTTTTGTCAAGGTCAGGGCGCTCAACATCCACGACCCCTTTCATCGACACTAAAACAAATACTGAAGCTATAATTGAAAGTGGTCAACAGCACGGTGGTACGAGTAGACTGGCAACCACTCTGGGCACTTTTGGTGGTGTACAGTGGTCAGGGATATTCAAACCCAGAGTGGCAAGCATACCCGGTCCTCTTGACAAGGGCTCTCTGGGATTGGACATTCTAACAGGGACCAAATGCAAAGAGAGGACACTCCTTAGTGTCAAAACTCTGGCTGCTGGCAGCAATAAAACGTCCAACACTAATGAAAGCACTTTGTACCAGAACACAAGTAACACTCAGTCAAACAGTGGTAATACAGTTGTGACACCACCCAAAGATGCAGTGTTGGCATCCAAGAGCCCTCACAAAAGACCTGGCTTATGCACCGATTTGAGCCCAATAGCTGTTAAAAAAGCCCACATTTCTGTGCTACCAGCAGGTGGATCCGATGGACTGAAGTCGAATGTAATGGCGAAGCAAATTCCAAGATCAAGCACTCCTATAAGGCCAGATAGTGCACCTCTCACAGCCACAGGCAAAGCTACTGCAGGTCCGATCAGGAATACTGGCTTCCAGACAGTTCGCAGGCCACAAAGCATCTCCCAGGGAAGATGGGAAGGAGCTTCATCAGTAATGAATTGCAGAGTTTCTGTCACCTCTACAGCAAGTCAGGATACTTCAGTTGGGAATACCATGTTTCAGACTGTTTGCAGGCCTCGAAGCATCTCCCAAGGGAGATGGGATGGATCTTCAACAGGTATCGAAGGTAGAGCTGTGGTTACCCGTACTGTTAGCGCTCCAGGTCAAGCTTTGCTACAACAAGTAACCAAAAACTCTTTGCTTCTAGACCAGTCCGACTCTTCTGCAGCATGTGAACTGAAAAGTGTATTTTGGAATAGTGAGCTGCAAGATGGTACTCCACAACATCAGGAAGTTTATGGTCCGCAAATGGTGTCTGAGCCAAAGCAAATGTCCACCCTGGTGATGCAGCCCATTTCTGTAATTGCTCAAGCCTCTCCTTCAAACCAGCAGGCTCAATTAAGTGACTATGGCACCCATGCCAACCTTAGCTACTTTCCCTTTGATGATGACATGACCCAGGATAGCATTGTTGAGGAACTTGTACAAATGGAAGAGCAGATGAAAATTAACAATAGCATACAAAGTTTCAGCAGCTGTGTGGATAATTCACTGCAAGGCCAGCAACAAACCATGCAGACTACCATGATGTCTACCCTCCAGACCAACACCCTGTATTACAGCTCTGCTCATAGCAGCAGCACCCCAATCCAAACACCCACTCCTACACCTACGCCCACTTCTGAGATGATAGGAAGTGGTCAGGGTATGATGCACGAAAGCCCCTGTTCACGCTTAGCCCCTACCACTCCAGTTGACAGCGCTCTTGGAAGCAGTCGACAAACACCTATTGGCACGCCACACTCCAACTGCAGCAGTAGTATCCCACCTAGCCCTGTGGAATGCAGGAACCCTTTTGCCTTTACTCCTATTAACTCCAGCATCACTGGATACCACGATGGAAGTACCGTCTCCTCAAGCCCTATCAAGCCCATGCAAAGACCAATGGCCACACATCCAGATAAGACTAAACTGGAATGGATGAACAGTGGGTACAATAACAGTGGTGGGAACTCCAACAATGGCATTAGCATTCTGCCCAGCTACCAAGACCTAGTAGAGGACCACTTTCAAAAGCCTCACGCCTTCGCCATCCCGGGCCAGACCTGTCAGTCACAAACCAGATATCATGACACTCATATCAGCCGTTTAACACCCATTTCGCCTGTCCAACAGCAAGTGGCGAGCATGGCTAGCCTCAACAAGAAAGAGGGTTTTGCTGTTCCAGCACCCCTTGACAACAAGGCCAGCTCAGGGTCTGGAACATTTAGATGCCGCAGCGTTAGCCCGGCAGTCAGGCAGCGCAACTTGAGCGGGACCCAAAATCCCAATGTTCCCCACTCTGTGGTCTCTCCTTTCAACTCACCTGTAACACCTGAAGTGCTAAACATCTTTTCTAACAGTGACCCTCATGCAAGCATCAGCAGCATGGCACAGAGGAGTCGGTCTGTTCCAGTCACTGTGATGATGCAGTCTGAGACTCTACCCATGCAAGCAGGCCAGCAGATGAATACCAAAAACATCACCAATGTCCTCATCAACAAAATGGATGGCGGTGGAGATGACTCTATACGTGGCATCGGAATCAACAACATGCCTTCCAACTACACTGCCCGCATGAATCTCACCCAGATTCTGGAGACCACCACAGTGCCCAGCTTTCCTGGTAGTGCCAGTCACCAAGCTCTGATCTCGCCTTGTTCATCAGCCTTTGAGTCCCAGAAGCCTAGTTACCTCATGAAAAATGCCAGAGAGGAGCCGATGAGCTTCTCTGTAGACGAAAGCCAAGCACAATCAGCCTCAGGGGAGCACCAGCCGCCACAACAGCAGCAGCAGCACTTAGGCAGACGGCAGCTCCTTGGGCAGGAACAGCTGAGTCAGGCTATGCTGTTGCCTCTACAGCAAAACCTACAACAATATCAGCACCAGCAACCCTTGGATTTAGACAGAACTGTCAAAGATCTTTTACACGAGGAAAGCTTAAATGCTGGCTCACAGCATGTGGGTCAAGGATCAGAGCTCAGTGCTGGGAGTTCAGAGTTTCCCAGCGATATGCGACTGACCTCTGAGCTTACCGGTAGCATAAATGACTTAAATGCATTGGACACCAACCTTCTTTTTGACCCCAGTCAACAGCAAGGACAATATGAAGACTCGACACTGGAAGAACTGAAGAACGACCCACTTTTTCAACAGATATGCAGCGAGACTGTGAATTCTGCTGGCTTTGACTGGTTGGAGAGCAAAGACCAGGCAACAGTGGAAATGTTGGGTTAATTTGTGCTTTTGTGTTGTTTTGCTATTTGAATAGGTTTATATGTATGTATTTTCTAAATCTCATCAACGTATGTATCCATCTCGTCATGCAGCACTTACTGCTATAAGCCCCTGGACGTCACAACACAGGTCCATATTGAAGTGCCAGGCTTAACAGAAATGATTGCCCAAGATCGCTGGTTCTATGTCTCAATGGTTAGTGAGAAACAGCCTAACCTAGAAGTAATGTCACATTTTTCCTGCTTTTTCTCACCAGTTTTGCAAGAAAACACGTAAGAGCTTACATAAGAAGACATAAGAAGTCATCGGAGACATTTTTATGCCTCTACACTGTTTTGTGCATTCAGTTGAAACAGCTTTTATATAATCCTTTGAACATTTTGGAGTGAAAGGGCATTGTATGGAAGATTGGAAAATAACTTATTTTTAACCCTTTATCTTAAAGAATAATATTTGTATTTTGAGGTTACACCAGCTATATGAGGTACTGTACCTCATCTAATTAGCTTTTTCACTCTGTAAACATAATCGGTGCTTCCATTTGCAGAAAATCAGCTTTGAACATGTTGAACATCTGTATTGTCTTTCAGTAAACAAAGAATAAGGCAAGATCCCATTAGCAATGTTAAGCTTTCAGGTGATGCTTAATATTGAAATACAGCAGCTTATACCTGCAGCAGCTGTTTACAAAGTAATAACTTATTGCACACAAATGTGCCACCTTGTTGGGATTCGTAACGTGAGCCAGTAAGCAATTTACATTTGCAGCTTTATTCTTATTGTCAAACACTGTCAATTGGGAAGTGTACACTTTTGGAATTTAAATTTACTTATGCTAATATTTAACTAAATTGAAAGGTAAAAATATTGGCCCATGTAAACCCCCCCCACCCCCACTCCACCCCCTAAACTGCATCTCAGGTTTCCCCAACCTCTAGATTGGAATATATCAAGAATCAGATTTTATCCAACAGAACAGGCTGGGTTTAATTTAAACCCAATCAATGAATAATCATGGCATTGGTTATTGCACTGGCTGGCACGTTGCATTTGCAATTTGAATATGGTTTTAAAATGGAAGAATCTGAAGGAAAAATTGGTTGGGTAATCGTAACTGGTGAAACCAAAATGCCAAAGTGGATTATAGTTGTGGAAAAAAAAATGTTATAGGACAGTTGTCAAACTATACCAAGTGTTTGTTTTATTGTTAACTATGCATTTATGTGGCCAAGAAATAGATGAGTAGCCACTTTTCTGACTCTGTGTTAATTTTCCCCAATTGATACTTGTCATTTGGCAGTTTGCATAAATGAGATTCATTGAAGTATATATTATCTTGTGCACATGCCTTGTTTTGGCATTTTCAATGATGTTTTGGCATTTTTGGCGTTTTCTACTTGAGCACTTCATTCAGGAACTTCTTTATAACATGCACTAATAAAGAGCCTTTACCCCTTAATCAAAGCATTGCACCAGCTGTAAAAACCCAAATCACATTACTAATAAATGAGCTCCGTGCTAACATCATCAGAGAGCCCCCTGCCCCCACATTTAATTCAAAAGGCCATTACAGTACCATGTTGTACTTAAGTAATTGATTAGTAGTCTGCTTTCAGAATAGCAGAGCATAAGATACACTTTGTTGCTGAGTGTGGTAGTTATTGAATTCCATCTTAGCCTTACTTCCATACCAAGACAAGTTTTGTAATTACTGAGAAAAATGTAGAAGGAATTCTACCGTTTTAGTATCACCATTTCAAATGTAATTCTTACCCCAGTTTTTAAGATGCATATTTTAAAATGCATTTATGAAAATGTCACCCAGGTTTAAATGGGGCCATGATTGTGGGGTTGAAAGGGAATTTGTTTTATGCATAATTGTGTCATTTGCATATGACCACTGTAGCACTTGAATTTTATTTACATGACATGACATGTCATACTTCATGCTTCTGGTATTTATTGCAGGACAGTTCTTATGGGGTGAAGAAAGTCCACTATGGAATTTCTGTTTGTTGACGCTCTGTAAATAATCTCTATTTATAAAAGGAAAAAATGACACTGTATTACAAGTTTGACTAACATTCATATTGACTATATGACCATGATGATAGTGATCCAGTGGTTTTTGACAAAGTTTTTGTTTTGTTTTTGCTACAATTAATAGTTCACATAACTAGACATTTCTTGTATAGATATAGCTTGGTGTTAGTTGTTCATTTTCAAGCTTTTTTTCTCATTTATTTATTATTTGGCTTCCAGTTCTTTTTTTAAATCCGCAGAAGAGTGTAATTTTGTGTGAGAATATAGCATGGATTTTAAAAAGTGTTGTGGTTTTGGCATATCTTTTGTTCTTCTTTTTTTTGCACAGGGATCTAGCAGTTAACTGGAAATGTAAGAACTGAAAATTCACAAAGTTCTTCTGGTTCTTTTTATTGCACTAATTTAATTGAGGAACTTTGTTTGGCTTTGAGAATTTCAGTGCAATACATGAAGCCCCAGTATACTGTGTTTTTTTTTGGGGGGGGGGGGGGGGGGTTGTGCTCTTATGTTCAGGAGCCCTGCTTTGAGGATCGTTGAGAAGTGCTTACATGTAAATGAGTGAAAGCAATTGAAATGTTCGATCAAAAACATTTAAATAATACACTGTTTATTTACAAAACTTGCATTTTAAATTTGCATTTGATCACTGTACATATGTCATGACTTTATTTACAGTAACATGAGTATTTCTGTCCAACAGAAGAAAGTTAACTTGTGACGTGATTTTTTTTCCCTTTTCTTTTAAAAAAATGTCTTCAACATTACTATTTCCTTCCTCTTAAAAGTATGTATGTAAACGTTTGTTTTTTGAACAAGCACTACTATTTCTACTTTAATGAAGAGGCAGGCCAGAAACATGACTGTATTATTCTCTGACTTTGGTAGAATTGTCCGCACCCTTTGTCTTTATTTCCTACCTTTGCTCTTCCCTCATTTTATTCTTGTTTATGTACAGACTCTTTATGGTAGTTTGATGAAATTTGTTATGACATTTCAGCAAGATTTTCTTCATTCTTTTGTATTGAAAGTGCTTACTGATGTTGAGATTTTTTTAAGTGGTTTTAAAAACCAATAAACATTTTGTAAAGTATTGCAAATAATTTATGTCTGTTTCAGACAATTTGTGAAGCACGGATTGGCTTGTGTAAAAAGACAACACCAAATCTCTTTTAAAATATTAATTTAAATGATTCTGTGTAAAGAATGCAAGGCTTAGCTCTAGATGCAAGTCCTGCCAGCCTTATTTTAGAATAAAACAGTCAACCAGTTCGAGCTGTACTTGGAGCATGAAGAAACGGCTCAACCAGATCCCCATCGGCTTAACAAAGGTGACCTTAACCAGGTTGACCTTTGCTATGTAAAACTAACCTATTGAAACTGACAGGGATTTATTAGAAATATTTAAAATAAGTGAAAGTGCCGTGACATGTGGCCAAGTATGGTGACCCATACTCGGAATTTGTGCTCTTCGTTTAACCCATCCTAAGTGCACACACACACAGTGAACACACTCCCAGGGCAGTGTGCATTCAATGCTGCGGTGCCCGGGGAGCAGTTGGGGGTTCGATGCCTTGCTCAAGGGCACCTCAGATTTATGGTATTGAAGGTGGAAGAGAGCGCTGTACATTCACTCCCCCCACCTACAATTCCTGCCGGACTTGAGAAATAAATGAGGTTACGAGTCTGACTCTAACCATTAGGGCACGACTTCCCCAACAGGAAGTCGAAGTTTAACAGATATTTACCTATTAAATATATAGGATATAGTGTTTACAGAAGCACTGTATGTTTCATGGAAACTAAAAGGGAGATTCTGCTTTGGCTGATGATGAGTCACTTGCTTTACATGAAATTTGAACTCAACATACAAACAGACCCATCACAAATGAATGAAGCTTCACTTGACCAGCAGATGGCGCCATAACGCATTACTTTACTCTCTATACAGCGTCCTCACAAACAACCCTTTTTCCATAACCTAACATGCGAGGTCGTCAAGACAACAAACATACATAGCCTATCAAACGTGCTATTGAATGATTTATTGCTTCTGTAATTGTCTTGAGTGCCATCGTGAATGCGAGCGGCTGAGCTCATATCAATCTGTATTTCCAGCGTGTGACTCACTGATGACGTCTCTGCCTCGCTCTTTAATTTGACTACAGCCTCAGTTTCATCTCAGTGTTGACAGTGGCGCGTGGCGGGCTACTCGCTTTTTTATTTTAGATGACTTTTTAGTAACAAACGGACAACTGCGGTGGGAAGCGAGTTTAACGTTTAGACTTTGTGACCACGGACGAACCATGGCTACAATAACGTGTCGATTGCAATACCTGGAGGACTCGGACCCATTCGTGAGCTCAAATTTCCCCGAGCCCCGCAGACCTCTGCAGTATGACCTCAACGAGCATTTGCTGTTGAACGAACAGATCGCCGGTATTCACAAACTGCTAGAAGCGCCTTTGAAGGTTAGTCATTTACTTCATGAAGGTGTGTGTTTACCTGCGCCGAATGCCTGCTAATCAGTGTCAGCGTGTGGAGTTGATTATCTTAGCCATTAAAGCTGCGTGTAACCTCAGACGTTGTGCCTAAAGTTTATATTGTTTAACAAAAGGCTTGGCTCAAAGTTTGTATTGTTTAACAAAAGGCTTGGTTCATTTAGTCCCTGAGAGGAAACTTCTGGTACTGAGTGAAAGTCTATCGTTAATGGAATGAGATGTTGAAATGGTACATACTTTTTTATTAATGGGGAAAAATCAAACCGCTAGAAGGTATGTCCTCGGTATTTGAAATGAGTAAATGTTATGTTAGTTTGTTAAACATATCTAATAATTCAAACCAACAAAACAGAAAACATGGTATTTGTGCATCTAATACTTAAAAGTACAGTGTATTGTATTATTTTATTATATAGCCTGTGTGTAGTACAATGTTTGAAGGAAGTAAAAACGGTCAAATTCAAGACCACATGCCCTAATTGAAGGACATGTGGATGTATATAGGCTTTGGTAACTCCTCGTTCATTTTCCTAACTGAAGATGCTGGAGCTTCAACTTTTTAATAATTGCTAGCAATCAGGGCATTATGTAAACTGTGTCAAAATACTGTAAAAAAGTTTCATAGGTGCATATATGCTGCACACATTAAAACACTAGAAATGTGTTTCCAAGTGTCTTTATTTGTACACAGAAAAAGTACAAAAAGCGGTCACTTTTTGACAGTATCCTTTGAAAAGCCTTAGTAATTGCACCTTTAAGTTCTAAAACTTAGGCCTACCATTTTTGTACTAATGTGCACTCTTTGGGGATAAAGTACAATACCTTTTGAAAAGGTACCACACCATTGACTGCTTTAGTAACTTTTTTCTGTTGGTGTAATTCTGTTTGGCTGTATGATAACATAAGCATGCATGTAATTTTGCACGGGTTTGTGTGTGAATCCTTGAGTGCATGATCTGAGGGAATGTAAGTAAGTTTGAGAGTGTCGCCAGAATGGCCTGCAGCTGGAGAGTGAGTTGATGCCTGCGGAAAGGGTGGGATCTGTAAACAGACGATAAGCTCAGCTCAATCAACTCATTATTACAGCACAGCTTCAGACGTGACTGTATCAAATACTGCCATTCAAAAACATGACCTCTCTTTGTTGTGCACTAGTTGACCGCTAATGATGTCTGTTTCATTTTGTATGAGTGTATGTTCATATGCTATAATGTGAATGTGTCTCAAGGGTTACACGTTTGAGATTGGATTTTTACTATAGTTGTCTTGCCAGATCAAAATGTGAAAAGAGAAGACGACTCGTCTTCCAGTTTCACATTCAAAAAGCATGAAGAGTCTAATATGAAACTGTAATCTGTTTATGTGCTGTCAAGTTACAATGCTAGGCAGTGATGTTACTCTCTCTCTCTCTCTCAGTTAGAGGAGTGTGCACTGCAACTGTCTTGTAATGGCAACTACCTGGATCTGGATTCATCCCTTTCTGAACAGAGAGATGATCTGGAGCAGCTCTATGATGACGTGGAGTAAGAATGACTTCATATTTTGCCATCCAATCTTCTCTCTCTTCCCTCCCTTTCACCGTCTTTCAGTTTAAGTTTTTCTAGAGATGGAAACTTGCATCTGAGATGCAAAAAAAAAAGACTTAGACCTGTACGCAACTGACTTGCCTTCAACTCCAAAATAGAGACTCATGAAGAACAAGTCTTTCAGTCTACCAGATTGTGAGATTGTTTAGATAAAAGGGAGTCTTGTCATGCACTCTCGGTCATGAAAACCAAAATAAATGTAATTCAATTTAACAGAATGGCAATATTATATATATATATATATATAAGTTCATTAAATTGTATTAAATTATTGTTTTATTTTTATTTAATGAACTTCCTCCATTGCTGACTTGAATTAATAAACTGTTAAGTAAAAGTAGTATTAAAGATTAAATGATTATTAATTCATGAAAAACCTTGTCTACTTTGTTTTAGGGTGGAATTAATTAATAATCAGGGAAATCCTTCAAAATAATAACTAATAAAAAAAAATATGTATTGTTATTTATGTAAGTCAGGTGTCAAATCATAGTCTTGATTTGGCCTTGAAAGACTTTGACTTGGTTTAGTCTAACATTAGAGACTTATCAACATGTCTGCCTCCATCTAACCCTTCTTTGAGTTTTTATAACAAATAGGAAAAACAGCATAAATTGCATAAAAGTGAAGAAATATTTCCATTCTTGGGTCAGTATGAGTTCTTAGTCATATTCAAGAACCAAATTTGGGTGAATCGTTCATACGGTGAATGTTACTTACACACACAGATATTCTTAGTGAGGTCAGAGAGAAGGAGTGGACAACATTAGTCACAGACGCTGGGAACGTGGCTTCATAATGATAGAGCGTTTAGAAGAGAGCGTGGATAAGAAAAGCTTGCAACATTCCACAGAATCTGTTTTTTGGGATATGCAACAATGTAAAATTTTGACCAGTTTTAACCTCTTGGGATATTGTTTTGGATGCATTTAACTGCACTCAGCATTAGGTTTTTAAATACAAAGGGTGTTTCAGCACTGCCCTCTCTAATGCTATATTTAGTTGTTTTTTTATTACATGGTGGTGTCATCAGACTATAATCATGACTCAAGTGTCTTAATGCTCCTCCTGTTGAACATTTGTATGTTGGCTTTGTAGATCTGATACAAAAGCTTCTTTGAGATTATAAATTCTTAAATTACTATTTGTTTTCATTGCTATAACATGGCCCACAGAATAAAGAACTTGACTTGTTTGTGATGATAAAGCTGCTACATTGCTGGTCCTGTGGGATGCTTGTCTAATCAAGCACAGGTTTCAGCCAACACACTCTTGTGACATTCGTATCCGTTTTACACTTTTGTAAATTGATGGCCAATTTGTACAAATTCATATAATCTAATTTGTACATTACCACATGGTCTGCTTACGCCCAACTGATGGTTAAGTTTAGGGATGGGGTTAGAGGTGTCCTTTTTCCCCCCAAAAAAATTGTTTCCGCATGAAAATCCCCACCATACAAAATTACCACTTCACTAAAGTTACGTTATCTTATGAGATCGGTTTGGTTTTAGGATAAAAGTGTGTTTAGTCCAGATTTAAAATATTAGTCTGCATTAGTAAGGGGCATTTGTTTGTTTTTGTTTAATTTCAATTAGACTATACTTTAGCTCCCAAGATTAACTTGCCTTTTTTTTTTTTTAAGTAATTCAGCAGATATATTTAAATTAATTTTCATTTATTTGAATGCATCTTTAATGAATTTTTTTTTTTAAAAACCGTGTACTGTACATCTGTTAGGTGTGAGAAACAGTTACACGGATTCATTTTCTTCTAATTTCTCTTGTCCAACTCATGTCTTCTTTTGTAAGTGAAGATCTCATATTTTCTCAGCAAAAAATGACATTGTTCAGCTTTTTTGTTTTGTATACTTTTAATCCAACCTCATTTCAGACATACACATTATTTTAGCCTACATTGTCAAGAAGGTCTGTCCGACAGAAAAAAATCTAATCAAAGAAAGAACATTTCCTGTTTGTGTGTAGATCTCCGTCCCAGCACATCCATCCATTTGTTCCTCTGTCGGATGGAGAGAATTGAAACAATGCTGCAGAAACTGTTATTGTCAGGAATTGCACTGATAACTCTATTCTCTCTGTGTTTGTGTTTAGTCTTTGATGCTATACTTGAGGAATTCCCCAATTTTAGTTTTTTTTTGTGAACTAATCTCAACAATGACTAATTTCAACAACTTTTTCTTTGAGAGACCGTGAACATCTGTTCAGTCTCTTTAGATCACAACCGTTGAATACGTATTTGACTTTTATTAAGAAAACACTTTATGAAATCAAGGTAAAGACTCTGTCATGCTCAAAAAGCTGAAATGAGAAGCTGTTTTCAAATCAAATCACTTTTATTGTCACATCACCACAGCACATGTGCCTTGGTGAGTGAAATTCTTGAGAGCGTGCTCCAGACAGTGCAGAAACAATTTACATATAGACAGTACATACTTACAGACTTATACAGATGACAATGTGCAATATACACATACATATAGTCAGTACACACAGTGTACTATTAGACATACTTACAGTTATCAATACACATTATACACCGTATGTACACATTCTACATTATGTACACATATACACACAATAATATGCGAAGGTGCAACTGATTATACATAAGCCGGATATGCAATGTCATGGATGTGCATTGGATGGTATCCAGTGGTAGCAGATAGATTGTTGTATTAGTGCAGTGTGTGTTGTAGTCCAGTTTGAACTGTGTTAAAGTGCAGTGCATGGCGTACCGTAAAATGGGAGTATGCTGTAGGGTGTATTAGTTCTGATTGTTCATTAGCCTGATAGCCTGAGGGAAAAAGTTATCCCTCAGTCAGCCATATATCCATGACTTTGGATATATTGTTCGTTCTTCTGTAATACAAAATTTAACACTTTCTTCAGTATGTCTATTATATGACCGATAAATAAACTTTTGCACTGGCTAAACTGCAAACAATACTAAATGCACTTATTTTTCAGATGAATGGTTATTTATTATTAATTTATACTGTTGAACACTTGCCAAACTTTTATATAGAAGGTCTGTGACCCCTGAATGTTCAGCATTACCCAATAATGACAGGTATCAGTTTCACTAAATAATTTATTAGTGTTGCTTAGTAACGCACAGTCATTGGACCCACCAAAAGACATGAGTGATTTCACACAGGCAGAGTCAGCTGACCACAGCTTCGACTGAATAAAACACTGAACCGCAGATCTAGAATTCTGAGTCAGCTCAAACTGAATGATTGCATAACTTTGGCTCTGTAATAA
This sequence comes from Ptychobarbus kaznakovi, assembly GCA_027422405.1. NCBI lineage: Eukaryota > Metazoa > Chordata > Actinopteri > Cypriniformes > Cyprinidae > Ptychobarbus > Ptychobarbus kaznakovi. Next base: position 13,432,966 of record CM049798.1, read on the forward strand.
TACTTCTATACTTGGGCTGTTTTTTTCCAGATTTGTTCAGCCGTGCTCTGGAGAACCACTTTAAAACCCAGCAGAGTGCTGTATTTGTATAGAGCTAAATTGTTAATACAAGTATGGGAAAATATAAAAAAATTGATTAAAAAAAAAATCCAAAATGTTTATTTTTTTTAACCCGTTGTAATATTATATAATGGTTTAAAAACTGTTCTATTGGAATATTTTATGCTTTTACTGTATTTTGGGTCATACAAATGCAGACTTGGTAAGCATAAGAGACTTGATTGTGACCTGATTGTTGAAGGAGAACTAGCAGCTCCATGCCAGTGGAAATGCCATCATTTCTCATTATGAAGTATTTTAATTGGGTGGTCTCATTTTTCTAAGGACTCAGTGTTTCTGTGTGTTGTGGTGGTGTGTGTGTTTAAAGCATATATGGTGTGTATTTGTAAGCTGGCAAAAATGTAGCCACAGCTGGAGCTCCTTCAGGTTCGCTGAAATTGGCAAGAGGAAACGCGTCATTTGAAACAGCAGCACTTGGAAAATAGTAGACAAAATTGGGGTGTGTGTAAGAATATCGGTGTCTTTGTGACTGGGTGTATGAACCACACAGAACATCGTGAAGAAAACATAAGCCATGGATTGGTTCATTTTTAGCCACGGACACTCTTGATGCATAGTTTCCATGCTTGTTTACTTTCTCTTTCCATACCTTAATCCCTACCGACCCATATTCTCTCTTTCTTTCTGTCTCCAGTCTGACTTCAGTGTAGTGTGTGTCTGTAATAATGACAAATTCACAGTATTCTTTAAATGTATTTTACTTCATCTGTCTTATCATTAAAGTAGGGAAAGAATTCAAGTGAACAGAATTCACCTAGAATAATGAGAAGCACAACTGTTTGTGTTTCTGAATGAAATTACTGGGTTTGGTGTGTAATATCTTAATTCTCAAATGTTCTTCTTTCTACAGAAAAGGCAAAAAGCCCATCTTGATTCTACGCACGCAGCTCTCAGTACGGGTTCACTCCATCCTAGGTAAGAGTGTACGCACTGTTATACTCTATGATGAGCATATGACTGATTTGCATGCACATTTCATAGGCAGTTGTATCTGTGTTGCTGAGGTGGCAAGTACGTCATCCTTGGCTTTCCATTCTGGCTGTTGGTTTAGTTTGTCTTGGAGAAGGCAAAAATGGACCACGTTCTCCAAAAATGCTGAAATGGTATTATCCCTGTACAGTTTTTCCCCTCAGTTGGGAAATTTCCAACTATATCCTCATAATCCTCAGTGACAACTTCAGGTTCAGCTGGCCTCTCATTGTGACATGGATCTGTTAAAGTAATGAACATAAGAGTTCCCCACTTAATAGTTCAACTACAATTGGTTTCAGTGATTTAAGTGAAAATTCATCCATATTTGTCATTTATGGTCATCATAAACCGTTTTAAACTGGCTTATAAGCAAGCATATTGCCTATATTTTTTTTATTCATCCACTTTTTCCTAACCTTGAGATCAGAAGGAAGGCAATGCAAAGACTGTTTTTCCATAACAAAGGGGGTTTACTATTAAAATTAAAACATGGAAGTAATGTTGTGTGATCTTTACTTAAAAAAATATTTTTTAATAATTGAATAGTAGCCTAGTAGTTGCAGTATGTACATTCTGCTGAACAATATTAATATATTTCTGCCGCAGTGTCTCCCAAGTTTAACCAAACTTCTATTTTGACGGGTTGCCGTGAATAAATGTACAGTTCTGTGTGTATATATGTTATGTTGAGGATAGTTTTACTCAAATCAAATGGTAAAATACTCATTAAGTGACTCTGTTCATGTATGTCCTCATTTAGTGAGACGGCAGACGCTGAAGTCACTGCGAGCGTCAAGCGCTTCAGTCTGTGTGTAGTAAACAAAAGCTGTGATATAGAGAGCAGACTGCTCCGTACACTTTCGAATAACTCTCGTGGATGTCAAACACTAAACAATCTGCGCCGCATCGCTCCTAGTCGAACACACCTAGTGCTGCAGGCTTATTGCCTCACTGACGTTAATGAGATTAACCCCTTAGGTATCGAAATTTGGTACCGAACGACAAGACGTTTTTCGATACTCGATGGTATTGAGGCAATTCGGTCTGTGCCTAAAAAGTATCGAACTCGATACCCAGCCCTACCTCTTATATATCAATGGAATTTCGATTTTTCAGTTCATGACCCCTTTAAACAACTCTTGCGCAACTACTCTGACCATTAAAGATGGCGACGAGTATGCTTACAGACAGGAGGTTGAGCAGCTGACTGTCTGGTGCAGTCTTAAGTACCTGGAGCTGATCACGCTCAAAACAGTGAGGAGGATCATGGACTTCAGGAGAACCCCCCCCCCCCCCCCCGCACTCTCCCCACTCCCTGTCATAGACAGCACTGTGACTGCAGTGAAGACATTCAAGTTCCTGGGATCCATCATCTCTCAGGACCTGGAGTGGGACACAGACAGTTATTGAAGAATTGTCGATGTGACATTGTAAAAACGGCCCAATAAAGGCTGTCCTTCCTTCGCCAGCTGAGGAAGTTTAACCTGCGACAGGAGCTGCTGAAACAGTTCTACTCAGCCGTCACCGAGTCTGTACTGTGCACTTCAATAACTGTCTGGTTTGGTTCAGCAACAAAATCAGACATCAGAAGACTACATAGAACGGTTCGGACTGCTGAAAGGATTATTGGTGGTCCCCTGCCCACCCTCCAAGAAATGTATACACCCAGAGTGAGGAAAAAGGCTCAGAAAATCCCCTTTTTGATAACTCAGAAAGTTATCCCTTTTTAAACTTTTGCCATCTGGCTGGCGCTATAGAGCCCATAATACCAGGACAGCCAGGCACAAGAACAGTTTATTCCCCCAGGCAATCTAACTTATGAACAGTTAAAATGTTCCCCACATTATGATAAAAATGTGCTATAACAAGGGGTTAATTTGTGCCGGAACAAGCCGGATCCGGCACCTCCGAAATCCGATCCGGCACCTCATTTTGTTGTATCCCCCTCCTCATGCGCCAATGAAAGACATTTTTGCTGACCTTTAGTGTGCATATATAAAAAATCCTGTATAATGACTACGCTTGCAGCACATCCACATTTGAAATAAAGAACCTGAACACGCAAAAGACGCGACATGTGAACTGCTCTGCTCTCACAAGACATAATGCAGGGCCGGCGCCTGCATAGGACAGCAAGAGTTCGTGTTTGCGTTGAGTGCACGCAGATATTTTGCATTCTCTTTGGGTGAGAGCAGTTCCCAGTACCACTGACTTATTTTTTTTTGGTCAAATATAGGTTTGTTTCATTTAATCTATAAAACAGTAAACCATTTTATTTAATGCAAAGCAAACCAAGTCACCTAAACGAGCCGCATCAGTCTTTTTCCGAATAGAAATTTTTATTTTTTAAAATAAAATTGTATTTACTTGGCAATAAAGTTCTTTCTGATTAAGCTGTTGAGTGAATTATGATGTGCATGATAAAAATACCAGCCGAGATATTCGTCACTCTCCTTCATTTAGTCTTTGGTTCAGCTAGTCTTGATAAATATTAAGGTTAAGCTTAAGGACAAAACATGATGACATCTTTACTCTTTAATGACCAAGCCACAGTAGCATGACTAGATTCTGCTAACACAAAAGACTGAGTCCATGGTCCAGTTTTGGCACCAGATGTTTCCAAAACTTCTTTCCAGTCCTGTTAAATGCATAATCCCCTTGAAAAATGTATAAACTTAGAACATTTGTTATACTCGTAGCATATCTAAATGGCAAAAACAATCTAATTTTTGATGTCCAGGGTGTAGTTACAAAGTTACCTCTGTGAGGGTTTCCTCTTCACATATTTAGAAAGTGCAGAATGAATGGCACCCGATCAATGTGACCAAACCAGAACACTCCATTTGTAATCAACATGCCCATCTGCACTGCATGTTTCAGGTATACACCATTTCATGTGATGCATAAACATTTAATTGTTCACTTTAAATTTGTGATGTTTAAAATTATTGTGTTTTTTGCTGATTATTTATGGCTATTAAAAAGTTGCCAGGGCCTAGTCACGCCCCTTTTATTAACTGTCATTTTCATTCGTGTTGTGTGACGTATAGTGAACAGATGAGTAGGTTGAAACAAGGGCTATGGAAACCTAGTGATACCCTCTGAGTATACACTATGAATGATCACCTGTTTCACCTCCATTCTGTCTGTGAATGCATGCCTTGTCTTGCATTATATTATGCAGATTTATTTTTCTACTCATGAGACATGTTTGAATGGTTGTTGGTTTTTGAGTGTGATACCGAGTGTGTGTTTTGTTGTGTGTGTTCGAGTGACACAAAGAGAATAACCCGCCTCAAGACTGGACAGACCGGTCCAGTCCTGGGGTTTCTGGGGCATTGTGCTGCACAACACTCCCTAACTGGCTCTGATGGTGTGCTGAAACTTTGGTGCTGCTTTTGTGGTCATGCACAATAGATAATGATTTTTATTTCTAAACTACTGTAATTGAGGTAATGCTGACGGAGTCCTTGTAATAGTGTTGTCAGGAATGTCATGTGGAATGTTCAGGAATTTAGTCGCGTTGCCTGTTATTTTCTGTGTCTCTGCGTGAAGTGTTGCTCTTTTCAGAGATGTTTTCCTTTCTCTATTGACCACTTGAAATGGATGAAAAAAATGAAATTCTTGGCAGTTACTATTATTTTTTTAAGCTTTAAATGTAATCACATTTGGATCAGTTTGAATCAAAGAGCACAGCAACCAACCCCCACAGAGCTATTGCAGTGTCTGGCATACTTTCATTTTTGTTAATTAAGTCAAACTATGCTCGCATTTTCAGTCATTTGTTAAAAACAAGTGGCCAGGCTCCGTTCCAGTGCTCGCTGTGACTGCATGGTCGCATGACTTTCGGCTCTTGAACATGAGCCACAGAGCTCTATTTATGCTGTCAGTGCCAGCTGGCCAAGCCAATCTGATACAAGTAAAAAATAGTGGCTGATTTTAAAGAAGCCATTGTTATTAGTCATGGCTGTTATTTTTTTTCTTTTGGAACTGGAACAGGCTTGTCACTTGGCTAATAACCATGTCTAGTGAAATGGGCAATTTTATATAGTTGCTTTGTCTTCAAAATAATGCGTTCTTTTATCATAACTATGCATATGAATACGTCTTTAGGGTTCACGTGCTTCTCCTCCAGTGACATTTTTAAATTGCTCTTAGCTGAATCACAGATTGCTTTTCCCAGTTTGCACAATTCACATTTTAAGTGTGAATTAAACTTTCTGGGCTTTATAACGCTTTTTTCTTCCTGATATCAGACAAGTTCACTCATTTTCTGTATGAGAACACTGTACCTTTCCATTCAGTATCAAGTGTGTCCTCTGTTGCTCTCTGCTGCAAACATCATTTATGGAAATGAAAGAATCTGCTGAGCTACTTCCCGAGTATCTGAAGGAGTGTGTAAAATGTATATATCCATTCAGCATAAAAATCACTGGGCTGGCTTTGCAACTTATACTGTAACTCCACAGAGACTTATCAATATCGAATGTACACATTGCGGCTCAAATAAGTGCTTCTGTAAAATTTAAAGTTAAAAAATCAGTTAATTAAAAAACCTTTCCTTTTGATAACAACCACAGCCTCTATCCCTGTTTTAGATGACCTTTTTCTCCTTCTGTTTTCCTGTTGTTTTATAAGCTGATGCTGCATCCTTTGTCTTATTGTCATATGAATCATAAAAAAACTTCCTCCTAAAGAAGAATTTTAACGGTAAACCAAGGTTTAATGTCTGTTTTAGGACATTTGCTAATGTTTTTATTTTTCTACTGAATGAATAGATTGAAATGGCACTTTGCACAGGTTCCCACAAAACATTATAGTTCATCATATCCTGTACTCAATCAAGGGTTTTTTCCACTCTGCCAGTAAAAGTTCAAAGCTTTCCTCAAGAGACCTCAGCTTGCAGGTCCTTACAACATTCATTCTTGCTGAAACTAGAAAAATTAAGCAATATCCTATTATTGTCTCCTGCTCATCCAGTTTTGTCTTGTAACTTGTGAACATGGAATTGATTCAGTTTGATTCAGTTTTGAACTGAATAATACCCCCCCCCCCCACTACTTTTATTTATTATATTTTCGTTCAAAAAAATCTGGATTATCTGGAAACCCTGGATGTTTGTGTGATTTCTAGACTCTAAAAAGTAATGTAAATGAATGATATCGGTTCATTTGTGCTGACAAACAATACAAATAACAATTAAAATAAAATATTTATTAAGTGTGGCCTTAGCATCACAATCTGCATTAAAATAGTCAAATTTAAAAAATCGTGCGTCGGATGCAAGTTGTATCGCGATGCATCGTTTATAACATATTTGAATCAGCAAAAATGTATTGTATTTATTTCTAAATAATTATTAGTAGATGCGCTATACTTTTATTATTTAAAAAATGACAAATAATTTGTGAACAACATTTCAAATGTTTATTTGATTTCTCCTCTCTAAACCGTTTCTCAAGCACATTCTTATCACCACTGCTGAATGACGTATCACAACACTATAGAGACCAAGGCGTGTCCAGAGAGTCACATAGAATATAGATTAACAATTTTCCATTCCATCGTATTGCATTGAATCACATTTTGTTGATTAAATCGAATTCTGATTGCACTGTATATAATAGGCGTAAATTGTGTGGCATAGCATTAGGGCTGCAACTAACGATTATTTTGATAATCGATTAGTTGGCTGGTTATTCTTTCGATTAATCGGATTTAAAAAAACTTTTTTTTTTTTTATTGACAAAAAACACACTACTCCACATTCTGTCCAATGTCCTTTTAAACAAATGTGCCAACTGAATGATACACATACAGTACTTAACAATTTATTAGACCACCTATCATAATAAAGAGAAAACACAAATATTTTTGGAATCTGTCGAAAAATTGTTTAAATCTAAAAATTGTATTCTCATTTATTGGGCAAATAACAAACTGAAACAACCAAATAGTATTAATTCCCAATATAACAAAAAAGGCCTCCTATGCCTTGCAACAGCTTGCATTCTTTATGTACTGTAATTGGGTATCTGAAAAAAAACACCATGAAGTGCTCTGCCTTTCTTTCATAGATAACAGCAATAATTATATTATAGCATTAGAAATAGCCTACTATTGTTACTAAAGAGCTTATGCATATTGGATGACTAACCAATACAGAAAGCTAAAAACATGATTTTGGTAATCACCAATGCTGTTAGTTTAGAGAAGCAGTGGCACAAACCTTACATAATTAGTTAAAAACCTTAACATAAATGTGTTTTAATACATTTGTTAAGCACTGTAATAGTGAATATAGTTTAAATCTCTATTAAACATTTAAATAATAATAAAGCAGAATAAAACCACAAACTCCATGTTAACCAACAGGTAAGAGTAATGTTCTGCAGGAACACGCGTTGACTTTGATCACAGTCACGTGTCATTTATTTATCCTGTAATAAGCGGCTATGAAGCGTCTGATATTTATATTCAGAATTACACGCTGTTATCCTTTAACAGTTCCTACTCTCATAAAATACTCGCACGGCATGTTGACTTTTAAACCCATAATTTAACTTTCAACCACAGATATTTCTGCACAATGGATATTTTTGCGCTGAATATCCTTTTAATTGTCTCCCTCTGTGTTCCGAAGTTGGACGTGCAATGTGGGTTAGTGAGTGACCCTGGACCACAAAACCAGTCATAAGTAGCACGGGTATATTTGTAGCAATAGCCAAAAATACATTGGGGTCATGGGTCAAAAATGGGTCAAAATGATCGATTTTTCTTTTATGACAAAAATCATTACGATATTAAGTAAAGATCATGCTCCATGAAGATATGTTGTAAATTTCCTACCATTAATATATTAAGACTTCATTTTTGATTTAGTAATATGCATTGCTAAGAACTTCATTTTGACAACTTTAAAGGCTATTTTTCTCAATATTTAGATTTTTTTTTTGCACCCTCAGATTCCAGATTTTCATATAGTCGTATATTGGCCAAATATTGGTCTATCCTAACAAATCATACATCAATGGAAAGCTTATTTATTCAGCTTTAATATGATATGTAAGTCTCAGTTTCGAAAAATTGACCCTTATGACTGGTTTTGTCACACAGGGTCACATATAGTATGTGTAGTATTGAACCAACAAAACATTGGTAATTGAATGGATTTTGATGTTTATGCAAATTAAAAGCAAAGATTAGCTGTCAAATCTCACATGCTTTACTTTCAATTTAAATAAAATCAGTCAAAACAATCACTTTTGAGAAAGTGCATTTAAAATAGTCAGTAAGCTCAACAACAAAAAACTGCTGTGGCAATTTTCAAGTGTTTCCAAGTAATTCTGTGTAGGAGGAACAGTGTCATTTAAATTGGCCAACAGGAAATGCCTTGCTGAAGATAGGTCATCCCTAAGGCCTCTGGCTTCTATTTTCTATTGTTTATGTGAGGCTGGGCAGCAGCACATACAGTTCAAATTTTAGCAAAGCCACTCATACATCTGTCATTAGCATTGATTCTCTTTCACCTCTACAGGCCCCTCTCCCTCACACAGACACGTGAACGTGAACCACAGGTCATAGTTTTCATAGTTACTCAAACATTTGATGTAAGTGGTATTTCAAACCTTGAAGTGTACAACATTGTTCCAAAACAGGACAACTGAGTTAATTTTTATATTTGATGCCACCCTGCACACTGTTAACCCTCTTAAATGCCTCTATAATCTCTTCTTCCATCTACACCTTAAAGGGATCGTTCACCCAAAAATGAAAATTCTGTCATCATTTACGCACCCTCATGTAGTTCCAACCCTGTCTTTGTTCTGCCGAACACAAAGGAAGATATTTTGAAGAAAGTTTGTAACCAGGCTGTTTTGGGGCACCATTGGCTTCCATAGGGGAAAAAATACTATGGAATTCAATGGTGCCCCAGAACTGCTCTGTTTCCCACATTCTTCAGAATATCTTCCTTTTGTGTTCAGCAGAACAAAGACATTCAAACAGGGTTGGAACTACTTGAGGGTGAGTAAATGATGACAGAATTTTCATTTTTGGGTGAACTATCCCTTTAAATGTATAACCCTCTCCAGCTCACAGAAGAAGCATAGTGACTTCTGGATCGAACTAAACTTTTGTTGGCTGATCTGCTTCAAATCCCTCCATACTGCAGGGTTCCCACGGTCATGGCAAACCTGGGGAATTTCCAGGGCTGAAAATCTTTAAACTTACCTTTTGAATATATGAATATACCTTTTTTATTGTCCTAAAAAGGGATAGTAAACCCCAAAATTACTTGCTTTCCTCTGTGGACCTCAAAATATGTATTTTTTCCCCCCCCCATGCAATGAAAAGTCAATGGGTTCAAATATTGTGTTTTGACCCATATGAAAAAAACAAGTTACAACATATTTTATGTTCAGCTGAAGAAAACAAGTTATACAGGTTTGGAACTGCTTGAGGGCAAGTAAATGATTTTCAATGTTTGGGTGAACAACTACTTTTCTAGGGAAAGTAATGTGTCAAAAGGTGTGGGAATCCTGATATCAAAGGCAACCTCTAAAAGCCTCTCTCTGATTCCTTTGTCAGCTACTCGTGTTCAGACTTGTTGGCTTTCTGTGCATAGTGTGTGATGAAATGCTCTGGAAGATGAGGTTGTAATCTGGGGCTATAATCTACTTTACCAGTACCATTTACATCTATTCAAAATGTCCTTTCTATTGAATTCACTTCACTGTAGCAGCTCATAAATGTGTTAATTCAATGCTAATGTAGGTATAGTCACAATAGGATGTCCTTTTTTTGGTTTGAATTGAAATGGTTGTTATTCATACCTCAGACTCTTTGAATTTTCCTCCATCCATTGCTCGAAGATGGTTTTCTGAGTATGGCTGCCAATGTTTGGTCCACAGGGACGAGGACCCAGACGTCCTATTGGAGTCTATTTATAAAGAGGGTTTGTGTAGTGACAAAATGCTATATGCCAGTAAGTACTCTATGTTCCACATTCAGTTTTTATTATTTTATTTTATTTCCCCCCCTTCAGGCTAATCAAGAGCTAATGTGCCAATACATGTACTGTGGGTTACCCAAGTCTGCAAAACCGTAAAACATTTTTCCATGATGCTGCAAATCCAATTTTAGCTCCATATCTCTTTTTCTTTCCCTCTGTGCCCAAGTCGTTTATGAGCTTTACAGCCTGATCTCTCTGTGACATCTTTTCATGCCTTGTGTTCCTCATCCACCGGACAGAGTCTATCTAAAGCATCACGCTCACCACAGAAGCATTTCACATCGTGGTGGCATCTCCCTGGGGAGTGGGGACTCCTCATACCTTTTGGTGATTCATTTAGATCACAAGTTTTCATGCCTAAAGGAAATCTCCCATAATACTCAGTCGCTGGTGTCATACTCTGTTGCAAATATGTGCTGAGGTCAAGTCTGAATCGGGCTTTGGCAGGAATGAGTCATTACCCCAGGAAATCCTGCATCGGTGTCCATCAAAGTTTACATGCATTTGTTCAACCACACATGTAGCACTAATAATAGTGTTACTAATAATAACAATGGTGAGCGTTGAACTCTCTTCATCAGGAAGTTTAATGTCTTAATATTTTGAATGAGACCTTTTATTTTTTTTCTTCAGTCGAACCCCTCTGAACTAAAATATTTACTTGAAGTCCCTCCTGAGATTTTAATTTATAATTTAAGAACGTTTTTGCATTTTCACAATTCTCTGGTTTTGGTTAATGTTCACATGACATGCAGGTGAACACATACAATATTTAAATATTTTTTTAATCAATTGTTTAATTTGTTTTTTATTATCTATTCAATTTTACAGGACACCTAAATTATGTGTCATGGACCAGCAATTTACCATAACATCTCATCTTCTGTTCTTACACAGTCATAATACAAATAATATTTCAGATAAATTTAGTAATCTGAAATATTATTTGTATTATGACTGTGAGGTAAGATGTCTACACCTCTCCTTATACCGGAACAATTTGGGTCTGCAGAAAGGGGGTAAAGGCAGTGGATAAGTATCATACACAAGCCTAATGACCTGCTAGCCTGGTAATTCCAAACTCTGCTACTTCGCTTTGCTTCGTAGACAGAGTCTGGAAGGGCATATTTGACAAGCGTTTACTTTCTCGTCGGGGGCGCTTGTCTGAAGTTTAAAATCATTGGTGTACCTGTAAGCCAATCACATAACGTTTGGTTATGACGTATGTTATGCATCGGCTCAGCCGCCTCGAACTGAGCTGATGTTGAAATAAATTAACTTGTTGTAGTTAATAACAAAACCTGTGTATGCATACTCACCATTTGTATGTGACGTGTGCCTCGTCACCGACAATGGCGACGAGGTTATCTTGGTATAGGGTTGATGACAACATAGCTCGCCATTTTGGATTGAGAATCCAGGATTCAGGGGCTACCAAAAATAAGGCTGAAATTCTCCATGATTTCTCAATCATTGTACACGCCAAGTCTGCAGAGTTTTGCTGCCTCCTTAATCTGATTGTCCATGAGGGCAACCAAGGGGGACATAGTCACAATTATCGCCTTGCCGGACTTTGGTCTCCCCAGTTTCTCGCTGACGATCGGTAACAGTTGATAAATTAAACTTTTCCCAAAACCTGTCGGGAGTTAGGGCCACAACATCACCTCCATTCAAAATGTGAACCAAACACTCTTCTTGTTCAGGCTTCAGTTGGCAAATGCCGGGAATATTCTCCACAACAGAGTGAATAGCATCCCATGTCTCCATGTCCGCTGTCGTTTTAGATTTCCCTAACCTAAACTACAATCTTAAATTCGGCGCTTGGCGTCTACGTCACGGCTCTCAGCCCGCCCTCTGTTTGTTGGTTGGACGGCTGGTGTGGAGCCGGAGATAATCTGGGAGCTGGTTTGCTATATCAGACTGAGTACAGAAGCGAACTGAAATTGAGCGGAAGTACAAAGTCTGACGTAGTCAGGCTAATGACCTGCCGGTAAAGCCTAAATAAAAAAAACAAATGCTAATTAGGCTTAGTCCATGCTTAACCCAATTTCCATGCTAGCAAAACATTAAAGTAATGGGTTAGATACCCAGGGAAAAGTCCAAAAGTCGCTTTGGATGGAATGTCTGCCAAATGCAAAAATGAATGTGCATGTAAAATATTTTGTTTGCATTTTAGAAGAAAAGCCTACAAACATGGAGCCTTTAAGCAAATTACATAAAACTGAAAACCAATCGTTTTTGTTTAAGCTCATCTTCAATCAATATAAAGATATTTGTACTTCTCTTTCCCCCCTTGCTTTGTGTAAGATGCCAGGCACACTTGGCTGATGTTACTATTAAAGAAATGGGGTCAGTCCTTATTACCAAATTATTGTTATGGCAACAGTGACAGAATTATTTCAAGCTGTGGTACTCTTGGCTCAACATTAGCAGCTGCCCTTTGACCAAATAAGTTCTGTAAATGTTTTTTTTTTATTACCAGAACATAAGCCACGTGTGGTGTTTTTTTTTTTTTTTTTTGTAAGGACGAGAATATTATGGACACACAGAAATGTTTAGTCCCCAGACTAAGTTAGTAGTTATTTTTATGATGTGACCTTAGGTGATGAGTGTAACTTTCTTGTGTGTTTTTAGGTCTACTCACACCTGGCATCAGTTTGAAGTCATTAGGTGTTAGCGTCTCATTCATTGGTTTTAGGGCATGTCATTATTTTACAGAACAGAGGCCAAGACCCCTACTGCAATAAGTGAGGCTTGAAGTTAAAGAAGGCTGTGAGTGATAAAAATAAGTTTATGTGATCTTAAGTGGACGCAGAGACCCAACAACAGCACAAATATCTAGCTGGTAGGCAAAGATATCAGTGCACAAATGACTTCTTAGAGCACTCACTTAGCTTAAGCTTAACACATGATGTTGATAATGTGACGAAGGAATCAGCAAGAGGCGATCATTTTACATGCTGTTCACATTTAATCGTAGTAAACCTTTCCAATGTGCAGTTTAAGTTAAATCCTATGAATTTAGGTTGTCCTGTAACAAATGTCTCTCATTGGGCTAAGCATAATTTCCTTTGGGGTGGTGTTTTTTTTTTTTTTTTTGTGATCATGGCCTCATTTACTGTTGATGATGTCTTGAACATGGTCTTCTGGATTCTGGGAATAATTCAGATTACTCTTTTTGGCAACTTGCTCTGTGCGTGCTTTCTATTGATGCAGATCAGAAAAGAGTGTTTTTCTAGTTTGCCCTTATAAGGCTGTGCAGGATCTGTCTTTAGATGTACTGCAATCAGGTAACCGAAAGCATAATCTAAACTGTTTTAAATGTCTAACCTCTAACCTTTTGTTGTTGCACTGCTGAAAAGGACACTTATCCAGTCTTCACAGGCATTAAACTGTCCTCAGGGACTGTCCCCTGTCCACATGGGCATGGAGCAGGAGTTTTTGTTAACTGCAGTCAGGATGGCATGTGTGAACATGACAAACAGAGCATTTCTGTATAGCCATTGTTTTGACCTGCAGTGCTAACCATTTCCCTGCTCTAGGGTGGAAGATTTTTCAGATGTTAAGCATTAGTTACAATCCCATTCATGTTAAAACATAACATTTAATAATACAAAGAGTCTGTAGCAGTGTTGCGTCTTTCTTGCTTTAAAGCAATGTGCTGTTTGGTTGCCTACATCACTATCTATTCTTACTTTCTTATGGAATAGAGCGGTATAAGGAACTCACAGCATATCAGCGTTCAGAGGAACAGGCCCTGAGAAATAGGGGTTAACTGAGGTAGAAGTTTATTTCCATAGTCTTGCCAGGCTGCCACTGAGAATAACACTGTGTTTGGCAAGAAATGCTGTGGTTGGCTTCATTCAAATGTCAAACCAGCAGTAACCTGTAGAGAACATTTGTTATGCTATATTCAAATTTTGAGTTTCGTCTGTGTTCATGTTCTAACAAATGTTCTCAGCCTGATTTAAAGAGAAGAACCTGTGATTGTTAATCAGTTTATGTCATTGTATTTGTAAATGTCTGGTCCAGCTGATCTAAATTAGTAGTACTCTGTGTTTTCAGACGGTTGTGTGATGTCTGTTATTCATCCCTTGTGTCTCTCTTCCCACATTTCCGTTTCCTGTCCATTATGGCTTCCTGTGCTGGAGTCCTCTTACAATGGGCTTGACTTGACTTGAAGCGCCCTTTGTCACTACTGTAGGACTGCAGCCTGACTAATAAAACATATCTTCCCATGGTGCTGATCTCATAGCTTTTACACATGCTCTTTCGACAGGCTGAAAATTGCTTAAATCAGATGTTATCACTAACACAGTTAGTACTCTGATATGTTGTGCATTATGCGTATCACTGTTTATCCTAACGCTTCAATTTACACCGTTCTTGAACTGATTCTGTGGTGTGAAGATCAGTTACACCTAATCACTTATTTTTGTCAAACCTTAGATGCATAGCAAGTATCTTGTCTTGAGTTGGAGCAGTGAATGCAGAAACGGAGGCAGAGGCCATGTGTGAATAATCTCATTCAGTGTGATATGAAGAATGTGCCAAGTCACAGTTTCTCTCAAGGATTCTGTGTCCTCTGTCATATTTGGTTTTGTCACTCGCTTACCCTCAGATGAACCTAGAGCAAATCCTTTCCTTCAAAGAAGGTTTGAACCAATACTGTATAAATTATTTAACCATGCCATAACCATGTTTTCTTTCTGTGGACAGTAATTTAATAATGACAAGGTAATAAACATTTTAATTGTTAAATTATTAAATATTTTTAATAATGACTTTGTTTTTCTTGAGTAAGAATCAATGTGCAGTCAGTTGTCTAAAATGCAAGAAGTCCCTAAAAAAAACTCCATGTGTTTTGGGTCTTCTGCTCTTCTCATAGTTCTGCTTTATGACGTGATTTAACAGTAGCTATTATTGTATGACTGGGCTTGACAGGTTACAATATATTAGGTTAGGAAAAGCAGCAATAGCAAAACTGTCTAACCTAACGTATGTCAATCATTTTTGTGCTTTGCATTACTAATTATGTAGGATATGAAGTGTACATGACTGCTTGTGTAACAAGTGAGTTTGGATAAAGCTCTCAGTTCACTTTAATGTGTTAGTTAGTTTGTTTGCTCTAGTCTCTGTAGGTTTACCCTTCACATAAGGGCATCAGAGGAACTCACAGATCCTTTGGTGGTTACATGTTTGTGTCTGATATCCTACTTTTCGAATATACCTGTTTTGTTTTCTATTTCGTGTTCATAATCTTTGGCCCACATGCCTTCGCTTCTTTTCTTTGCTTCATTCTTCTCTAATGAACACAACTGTGGGTATATAGGAGAACGTTCAGCCACGGTGATGCACAGTTTAGACTGAAAAAAATTGTTTATGGTACCACATTTGCTGACTGTAACATTTTTGGCAGATCTATTAGCCTGTTTAATAAGAGGTTGAATATAATTTATTGAAAGGCTATATGCTTGCATGCAAAGAATGTGCTAAAGGGATACTCCACCCAAAATGTTTTTTTTTTTTTTTTCACTTACCCCCACCATGTTAGGTAAAATGCGTACACTCTTCTGTATCAGCCGGACCACAAGGGTGTGCTGTAGGCTTGCTGCGATAGACGGTGTTGGCGGTTATACTGGTGTTAAGCCGCTACACCAATACACCACTTGTCCACCGCGAGCACCGCCCCCCACCGTCGTTTAGATTTTTTTTTAATAGTAATAAAAATAATTTTGTTCAGCTAGAGGATGCTACAATTAAAACTGAACACTGCTGCTCAATGCAGTGCACTGAATGAACGACAGCCGTGCATCACAGCAGTCTAGGTCTGCATTGCCGCGGCTGTCCCGACCAGATTTCTTGCGCCGGGGGATTCATTTCCCGAATACAACGCGGTAACGGTCGGTAACTCTGGTGCAATTTGAACGAGAGCGGGCGGTCTAACAATATCCCGTTCCCGACATCCTTTCAGAACAGCGTATCTGTGCTTTATTCTTATCGAGCTCCGGTACAGCCTGCACTCGAACCGTTGTGTGCTGCATACATGAACCAGTGCTTCGTTTTATTGTCTGTGCACAGCATGTGCAACGATGCTCAGAGCAGGCTAGCAGATATAATATACGACTCTCAAACAGAACAGGCAGGTTTTGATGAGTGACAGAGCAGAATAGGGATGGAGCAAAGTGTGGATGCGATGTCCTTGAAAGACGTTCAACTCGTCTTTTTTTGTATTATGCATCTATCATTTTAAATGACAGACTGTCCAATTTATTTATTTTTCTCTGCTGCACTTTTCACTGTGTTAACAGCAAGATGTTAAATTAATTTAGTATTTTGACAAGACTAATGAAATAGCTATTAGGCTAAACCTACATTGTTTTCCCTCGCAACATTTTTTTCCTATGTGTTGTAGGCTGAATGTTAGCCTAAACGAATTGTATCCCGACAAGACGAATAAAAATAACATTACAATTTTTGTAGAACTTTTTTTTCTCTGTGACACTTTATTCCGTATTGGCAGAAAAATGTTATTGACATTTTTCTGTCAATAAATTCAAGACTCTTGACAAGACGAATAAAATAAATACAATTTTGTGCAGACTAAACTTTTATTTGTTAGCCTAACTATCTGTCTTTCAGCAGAAATGTGAACAAACAGTGAATATATCGCGGGAGCGGGTGGGTGCGGAATAAAACCTAAAAAAAACAGTCCCGCGCAGACCTCTACATCACAGATCAGATTTAATTTATCACATAAAGAGAGATGACTGACAAGAAGAGTGAGGTGACACAGACAAGACGATGCGGAAGAGTTTCAAAACGAAATGTAAAAGCGCCCGTTTTAAGCCTGTTGACTTCTGAGTCTGACATTAATCTAAGTCAAGGAGAAAACTCACCGAGATCTACCAAGTGAAAAGTAAATAAATGATAAAATACATATTAAATAAATAATTAAAAAGGCATGTTGGATGTATCTTTATTGCATTAATTTAATAAAAAATAAAATATTTTTTTATTATTATTCACTATTCACGACGCCATCATTAGTTCCTCTGTAAGAACAAGCTGTTTGGAGCGTCTGATGCCCGTATGCACATAAATACCACTGATCCTCACAAACTTCTCCAACACACGTGAGCATCTGTTATACAACACTCGCTGTGTTCAACTACGTGAATATACTGAGCTGTATTCAAGCAGAAATATGATGTTATAGAGATGAGTGAGCCGAGAGCGCACATACACGGTTCGTTTGCGCATCATTTATAATGGACATAACGCACGCCTAATGCACAATCCTGTATGTCACTGTAATCCGCTTTACCTTGATTACAATAGTCGTCCATCAAAACTTTAGGCTACTAGTGTGACACTGGCTTCTTTTATCCAGCCGAGAGATGTAGTTTGCTCATACAGAGTTTTTGAGCCACCGTTCAGTCTGTATTCACACAGCGCGATGAGAAACGTATTGCTGCTCCGAAAGACCGAATACGTAGAGAGGTGGTACTGTTATTTATGTATATATATATTTTTTTTACATTACTTAACATGCGAGTCATAATATTAGTGAATATATTATATTGTAGTTTTATCTCTCGCCCCCCTGGTTGAGAACTGACCTAAAGCGCGATCTCCCAGCATTGCCTTCGTTATCGATCTATTAGGCACCCCTGATCGAAGTGATAATGTAAAAAAAAAAAAAAAAAACATTTGTTTCTCATTTATTTGGTTCCACAGTATTTGCTGATTTTGATTTTATTTAAACACTGCTTGACGCGGAATTGCTGCTGATATGAAACGGCGCTTACAGGGTATTTAAAACCTAAGGAAAAGAGGGAAAACTCAAACGACCCCCCACCACGGTGATACCGGTACAACAGGTCGATTTAACCGGTGGGAAAATTTCCTCACCGTCACAATCCTAGTGTGCTGTTTGTTTTCAAATCAGCGTAAATCGACGAAGACTCATCCCTGTGTCGAGGCTGATACAGAATACTACGCATTTTGTGTCCAGAGAATAATCTACAAAATGGCGCTAAGCTGACGCAGAGGAGACGTTATGGTGCCTAGTTGTTGAATAAAGTCGTTATTTTTGTTTTATTTCTGTACAAAAAGTATTCTCGTCACTTCATAAGTCCGATTGCACCACTGATGGCAGACGGAGTATTCTGGCGATGCTTTGCATATTTTTCTGGACCTTGACCGTGTAATTTACTTGGCAGTCAATGGTACAGTCACAAGCCTCCCGGTTTTTATCCAAAATATCTTAAATTGTGTTCCGAAGACTAACTAAGCTTTTACGGGTTCGGAACGACATGGGGATAAGTGATTAATGACACAATTTTCATTTTGGGGTGGAGTATCCCTTAAGTATATATTTTTCTAAGGGAGATGTTGAGGGAATTGTTTTAAATGTGTGTGACACACTCTTTTCATGAAAGCACTTCCTTCTCTCTCTCTCTCTCTCTGTCTCTGTCTCTCTTTGTGTCTGTGTGTTTGGGGCATATGACATCCTGGCTGCTTGTTGTGACATCCTTCCTAGCAGCAGCAAAACAACATTTCCACGTGTCCGTCATTAATGCTATTTGTGAATTTACAGTTTGTGTGAGCAAATGTGTGTTTGGCCATCGTCTGTAATGTCTGTGTTCCTTTGACATAGGGCTGGGCGATAAATCGATTTCATCGATTAACTCGAATCGTAGGGTTCCGATTCCGATACTAGTATCGGAAGTTCCTCGGATACCACAAAAAATTCTGGCATCGGCGAGTACCTGAACCCACGTTCCGATACCATGTGCTTGTTATGCCCACTAGCTTTGCTACATGCTGCAAATCGGAAATCAACTCTTCTTCGCTGCTCAGAATGCAAACACAGAAAGTTGTGCTGTGTTGCCACAAGAAACCACTATTTAGAGTAACGAAGAAGAAATACAAACGCGCTGGCACATTGCCAGTAAATCACTCGCATATGCAACTAAATCTTCACCGAAGAAATAAAGTCTATCGTTTCATATTATGTTCTATCGTTTATTTCGTGGTGTCGCAAAATACATTGTTTATGGTAATACCTTTTCATCATTTGAGTGACTGTGATCTTTATACACCGCCCACCACGGGGTGTGAAGGGGAGACAGAACGAGCAGCCAGGACACAACCAGGAGCTCGTTCCTAAACGAGGGACTACATCTGTAGCATGGTCACGCGTTTTTAAGCACTGCAGTTTAAAAACAACTGATTTTAAGCCGTTGAAACACAAACAACAGACCTATATGCGTGCGCCGCCTCTTTCTATGTGAGAGGAGCGCGCCTTTTTCTTTTTTGCCGACTTTGAACAATTACATAAACACACTTATATGCGTCAGAATCCCCGTCTTTGCAAGTATCCTCATAAACGCAGCGATTTATGTCTTTAGAGAGAGTAAACGGCAGAAAGCGAAAATGCATCTGTAACAGTAACTTAGCTATATTGGATCCGGACTTCGGTCTTAAAGGGGAAGCGTTCCAATATTCAATCTGTCTGCCATTCATGTTAATCATAGCACACTGCTAGAAAATCTCTCACTGCTCTTGACTAAATCATTTTTGTAACTTTTTTTTTGGAGAATAAATAAAAAATAATAATGAAATATTTATAATATGTAAAGAAACTATACATAAAACATGTGTAAATGTTTTATATCTATCATAGATCGATATAATTAACACAGTGAAGACTAAATAATTTACACAATGTATGTAGCGTTTCTTTTTTATTGTAGTTTTTTGTCCTATTGCTTGCAATTATTTTTTTTATCCTTATTTCATCACTGACTGTTTATTTATCAGTGAGGTTGAGTTTTTTTCTCTCTCTTTAGGTTTGTATTAGTTTGATATTGACATTGGTGACAAGGATTATGAAAATGATATGGTATCAAATATTTTAATATAATAATAATAATAACCTTTTTAAAAGAAAAAAAATCACTATATTGTGATATATATTATTACCGTGATATAATTTTTTCATATCGTGATATAAAATTTTGGTCATATAGCCCACCCCTACCGTAAGCTCTAGTTTGAGGCACATGACTTAGTATTCTAATTTGTTGAGATAGTGAATTGGTGGGTTTTTGTTAAATGTGAGCCAAAATCATCACAATTTAAAAAAACAAAGACTTAAACTACTTCAGTCTGTGTGCATTGAATTTATTTAATACACGAGTTTCACCATTTGAGTAGAATTACTGAAATAAATAACTTTTCCATGACATTCTAATTTATGTGTGTGTGTGTGTGGATATAGAGATAGATAGTGAAGCACACCATAAAATAATTGTATCAATTCATACGGGCTAGTTGTACATAAAGCTGTATAACCAGATACATACCCAGGTATCGGATCAGTACTCTGTGTCGGCCGATACCCTGAGCCTAGGTATCGGAACATCTCTATTCGAATGTGTAGTTTACGTCGACTTGTTTGAATGAAAATAGGTTTTCTTTTTAACATCCGCCCACGCCCTCTCTGGGCTCCTGTAGTTCTGAATGGGCTCAGCCCTCCCAACCATGCGCGTTTGCTATATTAGCAGACCTAAGCTTGGCCACCCCACTCACAAGAGCAGTTTTTGTCCCCTTCTTTTCTTGACAAGAAATGCATTGTCAAACGAGCGTGGAAAGGAACATGTGCCAAATGAGCTTCAGTAGAACAGCAGTGAACTGCTGTCTGATGAGATGTTGTATGGCTATATGTCAGTAAAACAAACTTTCCTAGACTGACAGCTGTTTTACCGTGCTCACGGGGCACACTCTTCAACTTTACGCGAATATAAATAATGCGCACAAATAACTGAGCATACAATGTAGTTCTGTCGTCAATAAAATGACCAAAAAGGTGATTAGTGCATTCATGTATGTATAGCATCACATTAAAGAACGTCTCTCAAATGCATCATGTACTAAAATATTGAGCAATTCAAGATCACAATATATAACTTCTTGGTTTAGTTTTTTTGTAATTTAATGCACAAGTAAATATGAACGCAGTGCACTTATAATAGAAAACATACGCTTTTACATTATGGCATTTAAGTGCTGTTGACTTCGGTCCTTTTTAAAAGATATATTTTTGGATTAACCATTTCTTATCACTATCTGCATGTCTCATCAATAAGTATGCAATGACGGAGAACATGCTTTTGGGGGTTTTGAGAACCAGAAACAAGCTGACTGAGCAATAAAGCTATAGTGAGCCCCTTTATTAAAATACCTGGAGGTGGGGAATAATACACAAGTTGTCATATTATCTCAGAATTGCTTGATCTAATTCACAAATATCTCAGTTACAATTAAGTAAAAAATTATTTTATTCAGTTGTGTTTTAGGCACAGGGTGTCCACGGGTCCTTAAAATGAAAATGTCTTAATGTTTTCCTAATAAAAGGCCTTGAGTCTTAAAATGTCTTAAATTCATATTCAATGGGTCTTAAATATTTTTGGTCACATTACCGATAAAATATCATTTTCAGTCTAATGGACCCAGTGACTATTTAAAACTTTAAAATCATTGAACAGACCTAAGATTTTTTTCGTAGTTACTGCCTCAACTACCTTCTTTTTTATATAATGTTCTCAATAATACAATATAGTTCGAGTTACAGCCAGCTGACCAGCCTTTTTAGCTAGTTTTAAATGCTTTATTATTTTACTTGCCCGACCAGACAAATAGCCTGATTAAAAGTGACAAAAAATGACCAGCGACGCATCAAAACGCGAGAATGATTCTTCTGATTTTATTACATTCAGCGTAAACAACGATTGATATTGGATATAGTCTATTTCTGTTATCAAGGTCGTGCTGTTGAGACTGTCTCTTTGTGAAAGAAGTCTAATTTACCCAAATGAGATACAGCAAACATAAAGAAACTCAGAAGAAACACACGGTGGTATAATTTATAAATTCAAAATGCTTAGTTTATTCATAAAATCATGTAGTTAAGTGACATACCATGACAAGGGGGCTATTTTGCTGATTATTTCACGATTGCAAATGTCACATTGAATTTAGTTCAATAAACAAGTTAAGTAGTTATTACGTTACTTACATTTTTAGACAAAATATTTACTGTTTTGTTCTATTTCACCAACGAAAATAGTTCCAAACAAAGATCAGCACATTCTCCAAGCAACGGTATTTTGTTTACTGAATGATTCAGCGATTGGAACAAATCGGTTGACTCACTCATTAAGTGGCTTACCGCCACTTTTTTGCTAAAAGCCAGAAGTTTCTCATTTGATGTGCTTCGTGACATAACATCAAGGAGTCCAGTGGCCAGTGATATTCTATTCTCGTGGGACATTAACTTGGTTCAGTACGTTTAAAAATATGCACCCCCAACATTTCTTATTTGTATATCCAAAAAATGTATTTAAAATATTCATCTCAATAATTGTAATCTCTTAATAATTTATTGCAGTTGTAATTTTGCAGGGTAGATTTTTTTAATCTGACTGGTAACAGCCATATAGTGTATATTTAATTTATTGATTAATCGTAATAATTTGACATGAAAGATGCGTGCATTTAAAAAGGTTGAAAAGGGCCTTTGTAAAGATAAATAAAATATGCAGATTTAAGTATGTGAAAGCTGATAGAACACTGATGAAAATAATGCTTCAGAATGTTTACACCACCAAAAATCTTGGTGATGCAATACATTTGTGGGAATATTTTGCATGGAATAGTGTCTGCTCATATGAAAAGTTAACAGTATATCATTTTAATAAATATAATTTATGACCGCAATGATATTTTGTTTTCTTTTTACATTAAACACATCAACTATTATATGTATGTAATGTCTATTTCCATTATGGGTTTAGGTCGATGTAAATTGGATTGTTTGTGAAAAAAAGCGCGTAGTTTTTTTTTGACCATATTGCCCAGCCCTACTTTGACACTGAACTTTGTGTGTGTCTGTGTATGTAACATTATCAGTAGCAAGCAGCTGTCTGTGGTGGACCACATCATTCTCCATGCTGTCATGGACTTTACCACTGAGCTCAGATGCCTAGCTGAACACACACACACACACTCACTCCCTCTTGTCTGTATGTACCCCTTTATTTGGCAATCTCTATATTTCACTTTCTCTTTTGCGTATGTGAATGCACACACACACACACACACACACACACGGATAGTAACTACAACAGAACACATCATAGTGACAGACTTTTGGTCATTTCGTTGTCAAAACAGATCACCAAAACAAAACATTATTAGAAACCTGTGTATTTGCTAGAAGCCAGAAGCTTCTCATTTGACGTGCTTCGAGACATAACATCAAGGGGTCCAGTGGCCAGTGATATTCTATTCTCGTGGGACATTAACTTGGGCACATAATGTACAAATATTCACTGTTCATGACCAGTCTGGTTTTGTGAACCAAGATGATCTGTGTTCTTTTGGAATCACTATTCATGCCAGATATTTTGGGATATACATCTGTCCAGTTGAGAGCTTTAAAAATGTATTAATTCATATTAATATTAACATATGAATTTAACACAAATTAGAGCTTTGATACCTTTATGTGTGCAAGACACTCTTTGCTGAGTCTTGGACCTTTTGAACCAGCAGGTTCAAAGTTGAGCTGCATTGCAAACACTTGTTTGTAAATAATGCTATTCCCAGGCATTGAAGAATAACGGTTTATTAAGCATCAAAATACAAGAGAGGCTGTTTGTAGCACATATTGTGTAAGTGCATCAGCTTGTATTAGCTATTTGAGGAAGATTGTGTCTGCCGTGCCAGTTTCTGTCAGTTCTCACAGTAGGCCCAGGTTAACCAGCTGGACTGGCGTGTGTGTGTGTGTGTGTGTGTGTGTGAGAGAGAGCTTTAATGTCGTCATTTACACCACCGTAGTGATGGATGTACTTCTTCCTTTCTTTCTCTGTTATTTATAATGTATAGAACCAGTCAGAATTTAGATACAAACATGTTTCTCATGATGTTAAATGCCTTATATAAATGGTTCTTTATTATTAACTGCTTGAATTGGCATTTGTAGACATAAATTGTGCCTGTGAATGTCTTTACAAAAAGTTTTTTTTTTTAAATGGATTAGTTGGGCCACATATAGTGAAGGAAATGAAGGATTTCTCTTGAAGCCGGTTGAGAGAATGTGTAGGCACAGCTTCTTTTTTTAAATAAAACGATATAAATAAATAAAATCTGAAATGTATTATATCTAAGAATTTTGATTTTCTTAGTATTCCCATGCTTCCATTTGTGCTTTTTCACATGTTTGATAAATATGTAGTTGCTCTAAGATGTGGAAAATGGTAAAGAATTAGTTGTTGTGTCTTTTGACTGGTGCAGTACAACAATTTTAAATGCTTATCGAGAAAGTGAAACTGTGCTTTAAAGGCGTGCTAAATGGTTTTACTTGATTGTCATGACTCATGACTAACCTGTCACTCAAGTGCTGAACACGTGAAAGGCGTTTATGACACGAATGACTGTTTACAGGTAGTCAATCACACGCTCTCATTTCCTCTGATTCTGAATAACCCAGTTAGAGAATTCCTAAGATCTGATGCTTTGTTTTGATCAATGCAAATAGTTTGCTTCTGTTTACCACCACACAAATTGTACTTGTAGGATCTAGCTAGCTAAATGAGTTACACTGAATCAGATACGGTGCCTTAGTCATACAGTGAAGTTCAATCTTTACGTCAGTAGGTATATTGATAAGGTGTGTTTAAGTGCTCTTTGTGAATGTGTCACTGCAATAATAACAATTCTTTGCCTCCTAGATACAAGTACTGATGCCCCTTGTCAGTTGACTGATAAATAACCCCCCCCATTTCTCCCTTTATAGAGAAGTTGTATAATTCCCATGGTCCTGAGCTTCGGCGGTCCTTGTTTTCATTAAAGCAACTCTTTCAGGTAAGATCATGAAAACACACTCAACAGGTTTTTAAGAGAGAAAAAGCTATATGTGAGTGAGTTGGATAAGGACGATGAGATGTTACAGATAGTGAGAGTCAGAACAGACTGAACTGAAGGAGTGACACACTTGATCTCTTCCACATTTACTGTTATTACATTGGATTCTAAATTTAGTCTAAATTGTGAGGAAAATTAAATCTAGTGGAAGTGTCTCATAACAGGACAGCACTACTGATACAATCCACATTTATACTAATGGTGCACGCATATACCATATACACCCATATCAATTCTGACCCCAAACGTCTTGAAATGTAGTTCATAACACCGTAGGCAGTTGTACAGCGAAGCAGATCTGGGTTCGGTTTTATTTTGAACAGGATGATAAGGACTTGGTTCCAGAGTTTGTCATCTCCGAGGGTCTGACGTGTTTCATTAAAGTGGGTGCTGAAGCAGATCACAACTACCAGAACTACATTCTCAGAGGTTTGTACTCAACATCACGTCTTTACTGAAACATATGCAGAAATACTACAAAATACTTCATGCATGCCTCCATTAAAAAAGTTTAACATTGTTAGCATTGTTATTGATGGTTCTTTCACTAATCATCATGACTTAACGTGTGTATATCTATCAGACTTTCTAAAAGCAGTCTAATATGATGTATTTATTACATTTACATTTATGCATTTAGCAGACGCTTTTACCCAAAGCAACTTACAGTACATTCAGGCTATACATTTGTTGTCAGTATGTGTGTTCCCTGGGAATTGAACCCACAACCTTTTGCGCTGCTAACGCAATGCTCTACCACTGAGCCACAGGAACATTATTATGCATGAACCCCACACATCTTGCATGCAGAGTTCAAATAGCACAAAGGATTTTGCACATTTTTAGCTAAGTAGGCCATCTGTAACAGGAAGTTTATACTGGCTGGAATTAGACCAGCAAACAGGAAAGCTTTAGGACAAATCACTAGATCTTTAAGGACATGCACTGTACAGTAAACTCTGCTGTCCTGTTCCCAGCTCTCAGTCAGATCATGCTGTTTGTGGACGGAATGAATGGTGTTGTGAACCATAAAGAGACCGTACAGTGGCTGTACACCCTGACTGGCAGCCTGGTGAGTGACCGCAACACACCCCATTAAACACTGACAATATAGTATTAGTTACGTTAAGATCATGTTACATCAGTGGTTGTGTATTAATGCACCATGACATTTTAATACCACAACATACCGGCTGATTAAGAGTCAATAGATCAATGTTCAAAAGTTGATTGTATGTGATAACCATTTGGTTCCTGATGACTGGATTATATTTACTGTACATTAACTCATTGAGAAAATGCTTTTCTGCTAAATTACCCAAAGCAACAAATTAATTTCTATAGCGCATACAGAACAGCATAGTGTTAAACACATTGAAGTCGCTTTGGATTAAAGTGGCTGCCAAATGTGTAAATGGAAAAAGAAAGAAAAGAAATGCAGTTCAGCAAAACAGTCAGTTCATCCTAAAGCAATGTAAAATCTGTAAAAAATATGAGGTTGGCCAGAAACATACAAGCTAGTGCAGAGATGTTGGTGTGAATCCGGACCAAATTCAAGCAATTTAATCTTTAAGACTTTCTCGCAGACTTCACTTCTAATTATTAAAGTGAAATATAATTTTTGTGGGAGAATAGTTTGCCAAATCTACCACAGAAATATTTATTACTAGTTACTTTATATTAAAGTGTCCATAATAAACTGGCTGGTGCTATTGTGCAACCATTTGAAGTTTGGGCCATTGCTCTGTTGAGTTTGCATCTTCACAAGTTTAAAATATGTATGTATAGTTTAGGAAGTTTCTTAATGCAAAGTTAGTGTGAATCTGTTGACATGAGATTTGTACACTTTTTACTGTAATGGATTCAGTCATCTTGAGAATCAGTTTGAGGTCATATCCTTCTGCATGACATCAAAGAGGAAGTGAAAATGAGAATGGCAGAGTAATCAAGTATGAGAAATGAAACCTGATCCAGACTTTGTGCAACAAACACAAAATACTAGAGGTAAATTATTGTATTAATGTTGGCGATGCATATTTATTTTGTCATCACACACTATTATGTGCAGTACTTGATTGCATTAAAAACATTATAACTCGCCATCAATGAGGTTTGATACTGCCATCTTCTGTAAGAGGACTGTAAATGCTGCCTCTTTATAGCCTATTTGTTTTATTCTCTTTCTCTTCAGTCTCGGCTGGTTGTGAAGACCGCTCTGAAGTTGCTGATAGTGTTTGTGGAATACACAGAGTCCAACAGTCCACTGCTTATTCAAGCTGTTAGCATTGTGGATGGCAAGAGAGGTTAAACACATTTAAACATTCTCTCATGTGCCATTCGTTCCTTTTTTCTGTCATTTTCCTCACAGTAACTTTTAGAAACAGTACATTTTTTAGAGAGAGAGCTTAAGGTGTATGTTATCTTTTTCAGGTGTAAAGCCTTGGACGTATCTAACAGAGATCCTGTCAGAGAAGAATGGATCAGACACAGAGCTGCTCATCTACACCATGACCCTCATCAACAAGGTAAACAACCGATTACACATCCAAATCTACAACCGTGATGAATGTCTTTGATGTGTATTTATCCCTCTGCCTCCCAGACGCTGTCTGCGCTTCCCGATCAGGACTCATTTTATGATATGACAGACTGTTTGGAGCAGCTAGGAATGGAAGGCATCGTCCAGAAACACATGACTAGCTGCGGCACCGAGGGTGACCTTAAACAACAGTTCATCATTTATGAGGTAATCTCTCAGTACACCTCAAACATGTGTCTCAGACATATAGACGATTGTTCAAAAGTTTGGGGTCCGTATTATTTTTATTTTTAATAAAGAAATTAATACTGTTATTCAGCAAGGACACATTAAAGCTGCAGTCCATAACTTTTGGCACTCTAGCGGTTAATAAACAGAACTGCGTGCGTCTCGCGGAATAACACTGTAGCCGGAGCTACTTCTCTCTATGTCTATGACAAGTCACGCTGGTACTGGGTGACTCCGCAGCAGTTCCTACCAGAACCGGTATAAAATAATCCAAATATAAAAACTTATTACAGGTGTACCGGCATAGTGATTCAGGACAAACCAAATGCGCAGCTTGGAAAATGTATTCATGATGTACATGTATATGATGTACTTTTGATTTTGTACATTTTAAACACAAAATGTTACAGACTACAGCTTTAAATTGATCAAAATGACAGTAAAAACATTTATAATGTTAGATAAGATTTCGATTTGAAATAAAGGCCATTCTTTTGAATTTTCTGTTAACCAAAGAGTCCTGAAAAAAACTATCATGAACACAACTGTTTTCAACATTGATTAATAATAATAATAAATGTCTCTTGAACACCAAAACAGCATATGTGAATGATTTCTGAAGAATCGTGTGACTGCTAAAAATTCAGCTTCAGGAATAAGTTACATTTTTAATTATACTAGAAAATTGTTATTTTAATTTGTATTAATATTACACAATTGTCTGTACTGTATTTGTAATAAAAGCAGCTTTGGTGAGCATAAGAATTTTTTTTCAAAGTCTTAATTAAAAGTTCTGACTCCAACCTGTGGTAGTGTAACTGTGTTTTGTATATTATGTAGAATGCCCTCAAGAATGAAGATGATGAGATCGATGAAGGGGCATCAAATGTCCGTAAAGACCGAAGGAAACTGACACCCAGCGAGCAGGAGGGCAGGAGGAGCCGGCGGTCATCTTCTCACAATCTTACAGATAGTTCCTTTCGACCAGCTTCCCCAACTGTATCAGTCTCGTCTAACAGCCCTACCCCAGGTATCTTCAATGCAGTCTCTCTCCGTCCCTGTTCATGTACCTTGTGCTGTCCTCTGAAGGGCCTGTCTCACACATCCAGCGTCTGCACATTGTCATTTCAGACCTAATGTTAAAAGACTATAGCATTCACACTCCACCTGCACCTTTTGTGTTTCAGAGGCGATGCGAACAGCCTCCCCTCAGCTTTCAGATTCCTCTTATTCTCCTGTTCCTGGCAGTCCTGTGTTGACCAGTCCCTCCTCTATGACCCCTGGCTCCCCCACTCCTCCTCTCACTCCCGTGACTTATGGAGCAGAGTCTACAGCTACAGCTGAGCAGGAACAAAACTTGTGAGTTTTAACAGTGTGTTGTGTATTTATGCATTTACACATTCATAATCAGATCATATACTTGGAATATGTTTTGTATTACTAAGATTTTCAATAATCTTAACAGTAAGGATACATTGAAGGACTTTCATACAGCAATGCGATGTTTCTCCACTGTGTAGCAGCGTAACCTAAGCAGACCTTTCAGTCCGTGACACTGTAGGAAAGAAAGGTTTTCATAAAGGATGATTTATAGCCTTCACAGATGTGAATCCAATCTGAGATAGATTACCCATGTAAGAAAATGTATCTCTAGTTCTCAACCAACAATAACATTCATTCATTTGTTCATTCATTCATTAATTGGTTCATCTCATGGATTCAATTCATGTTTGGATTGTATGGATTATTAAGGAAACAGCGTTTCTGTTTAGTGTAATGCACAATAATTAATTTTCAAACATATCCACGGCAGTCCCTTTAATTTTTTTCCCCAAATTTTGATTTAGCAGATTTAGCACTTCAACTTAGTTGACAAAGCAAAATTTATATTTATTATATTTATTTAAAATGAATGAAAATGACACCGACACAGTATAGCTTTTATTATATTTATTTCAATTAATTGTATTATTTATTAATTTAAAATTAATGAACATGACACGGACACCAGTATGGATTTGTTTGTTTGTTTTATTTATATAAAATTAATGAAAATGACACCCACGCCAGTATGGATTTTTTATGTATTTTAAATTCATTCATTAATCTCTCTCTCTCTCTATCTATCTATAGGTTTTTTTTTTTTTTTACCTGACCAAACATTCTTCCAGATTTGTTTGTTTTTTCACTCTATGTATTTTGTCCTGTGTGGATGAGGGTATGACAA
The DNA here is from genome assembly GCA_027422405.1 of Ptychobarbus kaznakovi. Classification (NCBI taxonomy): domain Eukaryota; kingdom Metazoa; phylum Chordata; class Actinopteri; order Cypriniformes; family Cyprinidae; genus Ptychobarbus; species Ptychobarbus kaznakovi. The sequence continues at coordinate 13,463,059 of CM049798.1, forward strand.
AGACACAGTCCTGCATCCTGATGCGGTCTTCTTTATTTAAGACACGCAGATATTTTTCACACACTGTTATCATCAGTGCTGTCTTTTAATGTAATGTGTGTCACGTTTGAAATACTATATCATTAGCACCTTCCTACTTTACCTACTGTGTCCAGCCTAACTGTGAATCTGCCATAGGTTGCACGGTCGATATCAGAGTCTTTACACATGACCAAGATAGTCAGTGATTGATACATGCAACATTAGTGGTAAAAGTGATGAGGATTTATTTCTCCAGTCTGTGTAGGTGAAGTCCTTACACAGGTGAACTATTACTTTGATTCATGTAGTTGCACCACAGATGCACCACAAAATGATCTACCATTCTCATTTTTCATAAACCATTTATAAAAACATAATTGTGGATAGAAAATATAGGCTACTATTTTGTTATGTTGATAACGTAGATCTGTATCACACGTGAGTAAACCGTGTTACATTCTAGTTGCATGTATGCATATAAGCTTGTGAATTTAATTTTAAGTTTTCGGTTTGTCAGGTGTTTCTGGTTTTTGTAGATGGGGAATGTGAGAAGTTTTGTTTGGCTGCTTCTCCCAGTTTGCCCAAGTCACAATGTGCTATTTCAAGTGTTGCCTTTGGCCAAAGTGAAATGTCTTATTGAGTCAACAGTCACTGCACATATATGTGGAAAGTCTGCGTAGAGCTACAGGAATGTTTTCTAGGGTTGGACAGGATGTTTTTGGTCTTAAAAGTCCAGAGCTGGGCACAATTGTGATCAGCCTATCAGCTCTCTTGATCGGAGTTTGTGTTTTCCTCTAAATGTTTTGCCAGTTTTATGTGATGTCACAAAGGAGCATGACCAGTCACAAGCACAGGCATTAAATCCAATCATACAGCAGTTTATACTTTATTGTTTATAAGATATGACCACTTTAACCGCATATACCTAGTTTTTATGCATATGCATAGTAGTACATAATTAAATTGTATAATTTATATTTATAAATAAATATATAGAATACATAAAGTTAGCATTATTTCTAAAACATTCATGTCACATAAATGATCTTTTAGGAGAAGTGTTTGTAATATTTGGTCAACACTGGTGACCATTCACTTTGTGTATCCTTAATTATAACAATTTCTATTCATATGCCGTTTTTCTCCTCTTCTAAATCAGTGCTGCATATGTTCTCAGTGGCTCTGGGTGGTTGGGACTGTTTCTCTGATTCTTGCTGATGTTTTGGTCTCATCAACATATTAACCCACTGTTTGTCCATGTAACCACCATCACTGTTCCTCCTCTTTCTCTCTACTTCTGTTTCTTCCCTCCCACAATTCCTTGGTCATTCACTAGGGGGCGCTCTTTTGTGAGTCAGTACATAGCTCACATGGGGATTTCTAGACGGAGGTTAAAAAAGGAGAGGTCTATATCAGAAGAAACCTCAAGATTATCCAGCAGGTCTGTATCACATTTACACCACTTTCTGCTTTCGAGCCTGGTACTACTTGTTTGGTGTTTGTTGAACTTGTCCTGGCTACTGATCTGAGGCCAGTTTAGAGCTCATATTATATTCAAAGTAATCTGGATTTTGGATTGAGGATGTAGATCAGCAAGCCAGAGTAACTTCAACATGAAATTCATCTCATTTCAAACTTTTCTGAACTAACAAGAATTACAAGATATAACACTCATGCACATGTAATAGTTTTTTTAATATCTGACACAGGGCCGCTGCTGGTCAAACGGGTGCCCTAAGCAGGATTGTATTGTTGTGCCCCCCTTCCTCAAATATTATGGAAGTAAAATAAAAACAACTACTATAGGAGTCAAAATAGAACTTTTATCAAATATAAAAGTAAATAAATAAATTGTATTGTTTACTAATTACAATTGTAGCTTTAGACGGTTACCTGTGGCTATTGTTTAATACAGTTGTCTTTTATTAATACAGTTGGTTTCATAGTCTCAAGCAAAAGTGTATGTACATAAATTGTTTATTTTGTATTACATTATGTATTTTAAGTGTTGTTCAATGAAACCATATAACTATTAATTAGCCAATCATTTGTTCATTGTTTTTCTGTAAATTGTAAATTCTGTAAAACAATGATTGCCTCATTGTTTTTATATAATGCATTTTAAGTCATTTGAAAGGCTACTGTTGGCGTAGGTCTGTTTTTATAACCACAAAGAAAGTATAATCTTAATACTACTTTGTAAATTATTGTTTGAAGTAACAAAATCATGGTAAATTTGCGGTTACCATGGCTACAAGAACCATCATTTTTGGTTTTATTCATTTTAAAACCGTGGCTAATTTTCATAAGGGAACATGGAAACTCAGAGAATATTAGATGCGTTTTTGACATTATTACCGACATTAAAACGCGTTATTAACGTCAAAATCCAAAAGAGTTTATTATGAATGTGCCTGAAAGTGATGCACAAGCTTCGTTTTCACTTTAGTTTTTTCTTTTTTCTCGGCGCCGGATTGCTGATGTCTTTTCACGGGAATAGTTTTCCATTTGATAATTTCCGTTCAGCCGCAAACATGAGGAGCGAGCGCAGATGCGGGAAGGTGTCAGGTGTTCATTTGTTTTTTTTTTTTTTGAGCAACTGGGATAGTGCCCTATGCAAGCTGCGTACTCTGCATATAGGGAGCGTTGACAAGGAGCATCACACATATAAAACCAATGGCCACATAAGACAAGACTACAGAAACTGAATATAAATCTTACATAATAGCACTCTGGACAAATAGAGACGGGATTTTTTGCAGCGAGTATTTGGCAGTGGTGGCAGAGGATTATTGTAGCGCACTAAAGAAGTCCTGAATGCTGCTCTCTCGAGCAGAACTGCTGAAGAAACCTCTCACAGCTTTCTGCTCACTGCAGCCATGATCGCTCATCTGCAAAATGATAAATAAAAGTGCTGACTCTAATGAAGCAGCAGGAGGGTTCAAAGTGATCCATCTGAAGAAACATCACGTACAGTATATTAGATTAGCAAACTGCTGCCACAGCTGGCCAGTGCTGATAGTCATTTATTAGTTTATCAAATTATATTGATGTAGTAATAATATGAATTTGAAACATGACTACACTACTGCTAGTAATTATTTATTATTATTATATTTAGATTTTAGCCTAGGATTATAAGAATCTTTTTAGGATTTAAAAATTAGTCTCAGACGACCAAATCGTGGCCAAAATCGCACAGTGTGAGCCGGGCTTAAGTTGAAGGACATTTATACTTCTGCAAGGATGCATTAAATTGATCAAAAGTGACAGGAAAGACTTAAGCCCGGCTCACACTGAGATTTTGGCCACGATTTGGTCGTCTGAGACTAATTTTTTAAATCCTAAAAGATTCTTATAATCCAGGCTAAAATCTGTAGTCTTTGATCGCTGGTTTGACATGTTCACCGACAGCCAATTAATGGCTGTTGCGATCAAATTTCACCTGCGATGAAATTCTGGCAGTGTCAGAAGATTTGGGACACTATCCTGCAGTGTGACATCTCCTACGATGAAACTCAAACTGTCTTCGTTTGTCAAGACAAGCTATTAGCATAATTAATTCAAGATAATTATTATAACAGGCATAAACTCCGGCGCTCCCGTCCTCCGCTCATGGAATTAATCTGATATGTTGCCTTTTCTATATAAACACTGGGTGTGCCGCTGTTTTCATGTGGGTGTGTAGAGCTGCATACACTATTCTTCTTAAATACGCCGGTATTGCCGCAGTCACTGGACGTGTATGGGTTGATAATGTAAAACTTCGGACACGTTTTCTTGTCATTTATGACAACTGAGATCCCATAGTGTGACACGATCATCATGTTCATACAGTCTGACAAGTACAATCCTAAAGGACTTTAAAAAAAAAATGTACAGTGTGAGCCCGGCTTTAAATAGCTACAAATGAAAATTAAGTCTGATCTTTTGAACTTTCTATTCATCAGAGAATACCGAAAATGTATCAACCGTAATAATAATAAATGTGTATTGGACCGACACCATTTCTGAAGGATCATTTGATGCTGAAGACTGGATTAATGGTGAAATGCAGTTTTACCATCACAGGAATAATTAACATTTTAAAATATATTAAAATAGAAAACAGTTATACTGTTAAAATGCTCAATTTTACTGTATTTAACTGTATTTCTGATCTAATAAATGCAGCCTTGTTCGATATAAGAAACTTGCTGACCCTCAAACCTTAGTTCATTTTATTGAAAATATTAACATATGTTAACCTTATTTTACATTACATTTTTCTCAAAGGACCTGTATTACCATTGTACCTGTAAGAAAAGCAGAATATGAAAATTAGATGAAACAAAGCAAAGTGCCTTCAAATATTGTATTTCGTAGAAAGAGACACATTTACTGACAAGCACATTCTTTTTGTGTATGTGTGGACCTGATTCACATCAAACTGCCCATAGTGTGCTACAGCCTTTAACTTGCACTACCTAACTATCTCTCCACAGAACGTCTTTCACAGAAACCGACTCTCCTCAGGAGATCCCTTCCCAGACGGGAGCAGAGCAGCCCAGCCGGACGGAGGGAAAGAGAGTCTTCAAGTAAGCAACTGATCCTGTGATAGGAGGAGTGAGGGGAAGAGGCAGAGGAAAGAGATGTGAAAGGAGGTGTATAGGAATAAGAGAAGGCGGAGCATGGGAATATTTTGGGAAGGTCTTGAAGGAGCAAAACAAGGATGAGTTGAATGCGTGAGTTGATTTGAACAGTGTGATCAGTGATCATTTATTTGGGAATCTACTGTTAACTGTGCAGTTATAGGAAAAGAGGTAAGTCTTCAGTTTTTGAGGTGTCGAACAATACTGAATTTATTAAGTGTTAAAGTGTTTAGTTAATTGTTCTCTGTAACTTTAAATATCTGGAATTGCTACACTGAGTATTATTCCTCTTATTTGCCCTATAATGCCTAGGATCAGGTGTTTCTTATACTTTTATCTTTCTACTTCTACTCAGATATTCTGTGCTTAGTTTTTGTAACAGATTTGCTTTCTTCAATGAAAGTTATTTGCCTGTTTTTCTGGTCTATTTCTTTCTGTTTTTGCCAATTACCTGATTTACCTATCTTGTTTTCTCTCTGTCTCTCTTTGTGTGTATTCTCTCTCTCTGTCTCTCCACGCATCTTTCACTCCTCTCCTCTCTTCTCTCATAATATTTGGCACATCTCCTAATCTCTTCCTCCACTGCTGTGGCGCCCAACATTCCTGCGCTTTGCTTCTTTCTCCTTTTACAGACAGCAGCAGGCAGACAGTGTTTGGTGAGTAACGGCAGTGTGGCTAAAGAATGTGGCTTTTGGAGGTGCTAGCAAATCATTCTGATGCTTAGTCATTTTGGGGAGACAGTCATAGAGGGAGGGTTGGAGGAAACAACTACTGGCTGAAAATTTAGAATAAATTGAGTCGATCTGTTATATCTGCCAAAGACTAATCCACAATAAAAAAAATCCAAATTAAGAAGTTTTAATAGATATATTTAATGTATGTTTAACTTTTTAAACTATTTTTTTATTTTATAGTTTGCTATTACTTGGATATTTATGATAGTTCTGACATAACATTAGTGTAGAATAATTAGCAAAGTTTAGAAGTGAGAGAATTACTTTTATTGTCATGATGGACAATAATTCTTTCCTCTGTGGCCTTTTCCCCCTCATTGTCATTCTTTATTCTTTGTAAAAAGTTCTTCTTTCATCAAGTTGTACTCAAATATGCCTTTATCTCCTGCCTTTTTATGGGCTGCTATCATATCCCCATTCATGGAAAAAATTGCTATTGTTGAAATTGCCAAAAAATAAATCCACAAAGCAGTTTTTTTTAAGCTTAAAAGCCAAAGTTATACCAGATGTGGTGTAATGTGAACAAGTTTTTCCTAAAGGTATTTTCTATACATTTAATGAGCCTTGTGCAGTGTAGTTAACAGGAGTGATATGGGCAAAGTGTGTAAATTGAAGTGTTTTTCTTCAGTCCAGAGAGTGTGAATAGAGACTTGCCGGTTCTGAGGAATTATGAGTAAGTATACAGCAGCTCTGTTTGGTTACAGGCTCGCTCTCTGCATACATCAGCATGCAGCCAGGTGTTTAGGGGCTAACTCAGCTGCTATGCTCAGAAACTGAGGCGGTGTGTGAATATTAACCTTTAGTTTGGCTATTTATTTTTCATTTCAAGTAGTATGATCCTTATTATAACATTAAAGGGATACACCACCCCAAAATGAAAATTTTGTCAGTAAACACTCACCCCATGTCGTTCCAAACCCATAAAAGCTTCGTTCGTCCTCTGAACATAATTTAAGAGATTTTGGATGAAAACTGAGGCTTTTGACTGTCCCATTGACTGCCAAGTAAATTACACTGTCAAGGCACAGAAAAGTATAAAAAACATCATCAAAATTGTCCATCTGCCATCAGTGGTTCAATCTGAATTTTATGAAGCAACGAGAATACTTTTTGTACACAAAGAAAATAAAAATAATGACATTTATTCATCAAAACGTCTCCTCTCTGTGTCAGCGTAGCGCCATTTTGGAGAGCATCCGATGGACGCAAAGTGCGTACGCTATTCTGTTATTAGTAACGCATGGATACGTATCGCAAAGCCACTAGAAGGCAAGCCTGCAACCATTAGCTGTAAAAGCATAACGGCTAAAGCTAACGCTTCCGGTCTGGCAGTACGTGGGAAAGGAGACTTTTTTTTTAAATGGATGTCAATGGAGGAGAGGCTTCACTACGCTGAATAAACAGCTTTTTAGAGGAAACGTCTTATTTAATGAATCGACAGCCTATCTGCTAATCTACAACATGTTTTACATTAAACAATACTTTTGGATTGAACTATTTTTAGAGTTTACAACAAATAAATTCTGTTTTATTAGAGAAGTCACTGACTTTTGCGACAGGTGGGATTCAGCTTACGGCACTTCTCATTCTTTCCTATGGTATCCGTAAACGGCAAATGAGTGTCGCACAACTCTGACCGAAAATCAGTGACGTCAAGGCTGTAATGTGTGTTCTTAATGTTATTAAGGGACACGTGATCCAAATTAGCCATTACGCTTTCTCCAATTAGTAAGTAATACAGACCCTCATCTCCGTGTAGTAAGATAATATCTGATGTATTGTACGTTCATTTATGATTTGATTTTAACAGAAACAGCGTATCCATGCATTACTGATGACAGAGAATAGGGTACGCACATCGGATTCTCTCCAAAATGGCGCTACGCTGACACAGAGAGAAGACGAGTTGTTGAATAAATATCGTTATTTTTATTTTCTTTGCGTATAAAAGTATTCTCGTCGCTTCATAACATTCAGATTAAACCACTGATGGCAGATGGACTATTTTGATGATGTTTTTTATACTTTTCTGTGCCTTGACAGTGTAATTTACTTGGCAGTCAATGGGACATTCACAAGCCTCCCAGTTTTCATCCAAAATCTCTTAAATTGTGTTCCGAAGAATAACGAAACTTTTATGGGTTTGGAACGACATGGGGATAATTGATTAATGACAACATTTTCATTTTGGGGTGGCGTATCCCTTTAATGATTCTACATAAGTTGAAGTAACACATATTAATTCAGTGGCATTGGGTTTAACAATTACTTTCTTATCTACTTTACTGCCTTTTAAAAACCAAAAATCTTCTAAGATTTCATCATGAATATGTCAGTCATGTGAATCAGTTTATTCTCGGCACACATGCCTCAGTGTAACTCTGAGTTTACCACATTTCTTCTGGTGAATCACTGTGGAGTTAATCAAACCTGATCAGCATGGTGGTTATTGAAACAAGTAACCATACAGAACATTAGTTTTCTGCATTGGTTTCATGTATCTAAGCTTAAATATAAATAAGATTGGAAACTGTGGGAAATAATTTCTAAGAATAATTTATATGGTGGTGGTTGTGGTGGTGGGCTTTGTCAGACACATGGCAGGATTTATGTGATCGGATGCAAGGGATTGTTTTTAAAATGCATTTATTTATTATTCCATATTGCTTATATGTGCCTTTTTTGTGTATGACCATTTTTGATCCGTTTTCTCTTTGCAATATAACTGCACGGTATCAAACAAGTGTGTAATAACCTTTTAAAATAATATTTTTTTGTGTAATAAATAGAAGGTTTGTACAAACAAAGTTTTCAGTCCCAAAAGCATATATGTATTATATGCCATTGTGATTTGAACTAGTTTATGGTTTTAGTGTATTCTGCAACCACTCATTTCAGAGCAGGTCTTCTATATATAACTTATCCTCAGAATCAGAGCACTTTTGTCACCCAACCCTCCATTTACAGCTCAGTAAATGAGTGCTTCTTCTCCTTTGGCTTTATAGAGACAATTTCTTGCGTAGTCTGGCTGTATCCCAGTGGGAGAAGAAAAAGAAGCCATACAGTGCACATGAGATACCTTCTCTAAGCGAGAGCGTGGTGTCTACAGACATAGAGGCATCTACAGAAGCCGAGGATCCGGTCTCCAGCTCGACCACCGCAGGTGCTGATACCCTGACCTTCTGTTCCTTGCAATGTCACACTGTTGTCCTTTACAATATGCATTGACTTCTTCCTTTTCAGTCTTCTGCATTTCATCTTTGCACCACTCCTTGTCTCTCTTTGTCTAGTTGTTCTCTTCCTTTGCTTGTCTTTTTGTCTATCAAGACTCCAGTCATGATCTGACATCTTAAACTCTCTGCTTTCCCATGATCAGTGAAGCTTTACTAAATCCGAATGCATATGACTGAGTTTATTTGTGGTCATTTATTCGTCTGTTTGTGTGTGTGCTCAGTCATGAATAATTACGAGCTTGTCTACACTCTGTATGTCAACTCCTCGAGGTTATTGCACATACTGTTAATTGCCAAGTCTGGAATGTGCTCTGATTGTTCTAGAGCAAGTTTGTCACGATTATGCAATGTGTCCTGCTGAGATTCATAACTTTCAGCAGCGTTCCAACTGTGATGGTTCTGACTGCTTTTTAGAGCTGCACACTTTTAATTATTGCTTGCATGCGTGTCATCTGGTTTATGTTAAGCATGCATAGGAAGTTGCCTAAATTGATTTAATGTTGTAAGGGTGGGAAGAACTATTTGTATTCTTCTGGAATCATGGGTCCTGCAGGGCTGAAAGTGGCTAATTAAGTGTGAGATGATTGATTGTTATGGAAGCAGAACATGTTTGCACCCGTAAGTCCACATCACTGCTGTATCTAAAGAGCTATACCTCATCAAGAGTAAATTAAATGCACTGATAAACTACTATATGTAGGGAAACGTCTTGTGGAAAACCAAAGAAGATATTTTGAAGAATGTCCAGGTGCCCGTTGACTTCCATTGCATGGACAATAACATTTGAGACAAAAAATAATAATAAAAGTAATACATTTCAAATTATTTTCTTGAACACAGGCATAATTTTAATTTGGGGTCTACTATGTGTTGTTATTGTTAAGCTTAAACTATTAATAATATTTTTAAGTGGCATAAAGGTCAAATTAAATCTAAATATTACATTAAAAAAAGAAAAAAAATATTTTAAATTAGAAATATCAATTGACTGAAATAAAATAATTTTGCGTTGAAATATTAAAATTAAAACTTTAGTTAGAAATTAGAAGTAAAGCTTTTTAAATTTAAATTAAATAAAATAAATTCAAATTGACAAGCACATAACTAGAACTTAATGTTTTAAAATGAAAACCGAAAAAACTAAAAATAAATACCATAATAGTATACAAATAATGCTAAAACAGTGCTTATGCTAATTCGTATTAACTTCCTGTGGCGACTCTGTGGTGATCCTTGTTAACAAATGCATTTTCTCAAATCAAAACTGAGTCGATGTGTTGAGTAGATTAGTTGCATGGGCTTGGCCATCTTTTGGATATTAGTAGTGTGCTTCATGAGGTGTCATAAACTCAAAACAGTGATATGATCTTTTGTTTAGAATTATATAAAGTTTTTGTGTGGTTTACAAAAACCTGCTAGATCTTTCTTTGTGAAATAGTTTTTTCAGTGTTTTCTAATGTGTATGTGTGTGTCTTACAGGATCTAATAGTGGTCACGAGACTCAAGAGGTAAACTTGACCAGGCACACCCTGGAGCAGCCAGAGGACACAACAACAGCCCACAATGAAGCAGGCAAGAGATTCCATTCCCACCACAACCCCCGGTCTCTGTCATTCTCCATGTCATTCATACTGCTGCTCTGTCTGCCTAAGACATGAACTTCCACATACCGAATTCAAAGCTCACCCATCCTTCACTCTTAAACAAGAGTGCAGTTGTATTTCTAAACAACGCTGTAGAGCAGACGTGGCTTTTTGAGACATTTTGTTTAAAATGGATATAATAAGAAACTTATTTCTTCTATCAAGCATCTATTGACCAGTAGGTTTCTTAACCTGGTTTCTGCTGATTGAAAATTTCTAACACTGAGCAGTAGTCAAGCACTTCTGTGTGAGGGCTTCTTTGAGAAGTCAAGAGCTTTATTTCCAGCAGAAATCTTCAAAGTGGAAATATGTGAGCGTGATTCCATCTCTTCCTCTAGTGGCCATGCTCCAAATGACACAGCCACTAACAGGCCTTTCGTCCAGGGAATGTAAATTAGCTGAAGTAGAGGGCAGAGATGTAAACTGTTTAGATTTGGAGATGGGGAATCTCCCCTTTTCAGTTTCCGTTTTGGCATGTACAGGTTTTAGGCAGTTAGCACTATAGTGCTGTTAGAGCTCAGAGGAGTTACTGCTATTAGTCTGCACTGAGTTACTGAAACTAGAGGATGGTAGCATGTGGGAACAACATGATCTGTGCTTGCACTGGGTATTTTGAAGGTAGGATGTCTCTTTTGGCCTGCTGCTATTATACTGAAATAAAGATTATTGCTTGATTACAGTGCAAATGGCAACACTGTAATATTGCATATTGTACTTTATTGGAATTCATAAATTAAAACATTCTGGCCAATATCAATAAGCAGATTTATTTTCATATTATTACCGATAACTGATACATGGCCGACATTAAAATTCTGTGCTATTTTGTATTGGATTTTAAATAAAATGAATATAAAACACTTAATTAAGCTACAAATGAATTTAGGCATCATAATATTATAATACTCAGTATACAGTACAGTTGTACAGTATGAAAATGGATATTCTTTTTTAGATTTGCTGAAGATTACATTTAACTGGGGTCCTAAGTTTTTTTGTTTTTTTAAATAACTAATTTAATGAACATACACCATTTTTTATTTAGTATAGTCTATATAGATTTTTTCAGTGTAGCATTTAAAATAAAATGAATACTTATGTATTTTGGACATGCAACAATGTTTAGTATAGAACAACCATAATATGCATTTAATTTTTCTTGCCCATGGACTGCATGTGAAATGTATCTCTGTAGATAATTCTAGGGAAGTCATATCCATTGTCTGTTAAATATAATCCTAAATAAGAATATTCAGTATCAACTGATACGGATAAATAATGATACAAAAATACTACTCTATACTGTATGGTACTGATATATTGTGCATCCCTAATATTTTTCCTTCAGCACTGAATGTTTTTTTTTGTTCCTCTAGAGGGTGGTTTGCAGCGTCAGGGCAGTGCAGCGGAACAGCACAGCACCCTCTCTAATGACAGGAAGTTCATGTTGGATATGCTCTACTCCAAAAACAACACCTCTGAAGGCCTAAAAAGTCCTGGTCTGGAAAGTGCACTTGAGAACCATGGGATCACCAGTGTGGCCGGACGGCTCTCCAGACTGCAGTCTCTCACTTCTCAGCCCACAGAGGACACATCCAGTCGGGCGGACCTGGAGATCCCTGAAGGTACTGCTCAGGCCGCTCGCACCAGGCTAGCAGAGGAACAGAGCAGGAAGCTGCGTCCACAGTACAGTATTGAAGCGGAGACTCATTCACAGAGTTTAGAGAAGACAATGATGACGCCATTATCCAGGGGTAGTCAGGATGCCTGGGAGAAGCTGCAGCCCAGCTCCAGACCTCTGAGGATTAAAGATCTTGACTTCTCTGATCTGATAGAGGAGGAGGATATCGATGTGCTGGATATAGACACTTTTGACACTGGTTTGCCTAATGGAGTACCGCCACCCCCTCCTCCAGTGCCAGGACTGGGCTCTGCTCCCCCACCGCCACCACCTCCTCCTCCTGGACCTGCTGGTCTGGCTCCACCTCCTCCTCCACCACCTCCTGGTGTGGCTCCACCCCCTCCTCCTCCACCACCTCCTGGAGGATTGGGTGTGCCTCCTCCACCTCCAGGACTCCCTCCGTCCCCGTCTCAAGGGAATGATCCAGCATTTCTAAAGAAACGGAAAACGGTCAAGCTGTTCTGGAAAGAGCTTAAGCAGCCCGACAGCCCCAGGAAGTGCAAGTTTGGGCGGGGCACAGTTTGGGCTTCACTTGATAAGGTTGCAGTCGATACAGCTAAGCTGGAGCACCTGTTTGAGTCCAAAGGAAAGGATCTTCCTGTAGCAAAGGTGCGACGGGCAAACTTATTTTTCTCCTTGATCAGTATTTACTTAAATTCTTTAATAATAATAATATAATAGGAAGGATAATTATTATTATTAGTTTAACTTTTAATTATTTATTTTTACATATTCATCCTTGCACATTTGTATGTATTTACAGTGAATGTATACAATCGTATGCATCTTATACCTACAAGTAACAAATATAGCATACATATGCCAGACAGCTCAAACTGGCAAACTTGTTTAAATGTCCCCTGAAATGCTTTGAAAACACGCAGTGTTATTCTGTGTTGATGTCATTTTAACTGAATCAGGAAGACAGGGCGGGACATATCAAGCAGCCCCACCCCTTTTTAAAATAGCAATAGCGTATGTTTATATCACAGCTTGGGCTAAAGCCGTTCAGAGCCGTTGAGCTCTGTAAAGCCGCATTTGACAGGGTGACATATGACAGCCACAATCTCATCTATATTGCTAGTATAAAATACAGCATTCTGTGTAGAATTAAAATTGTTCCGATACGTTTTGTGGTCTGCGCCGACTCGTGCATGTGATCCGCTCTGTGCTATCGTGTCTCTGGACCGGAGCAGATGTGTATGTGGTGCGGTGGTTAGTGTGACACAGCACGAAACCAGACTTCGTTTTTTCCTCGATGGAAGCATATTTACACTGTCTGAATTGTTCCCTGTCCCCTATATAGTGCACTACGTGCCATTCACCATACAGAAAATACTAATTCTGTGAACAAGTGACCGATCTCAGCCGTGGCTTCAAGCGTCTATTTATAGTGTAGGGGGCGGGCGTTTTGAATTCTAGAGAACATTTGATTGGACAGAAACATTGATGAGAAGATGAAGTTTGATTTGACGTAAAAAAAAAAAAGTTAAACCGTTTGGCGGAAGTGAAGAACTGCAAGCTTTGAATGCTTATTTTGTCACTGTTTTAGAGCACACTGGCATACAGATAGCCTTAAGACTAACATATTGATACTAACACACCAAAAAAATTCAATTTTGATTTCATGGGACCTTTAAGAATAAAACATTCACCCCCGGTTTCACAGACAAGGATTAAGCCTAGTCCTAGACTAAAACGTAAGTCTGAGCTGTTTCAACTGAAAGAAACTTGCACTGACTGATCTTAAAATATATCAGTGCCTTTTTGTCTCACGAGTCACGATGCACACCAGTGATGTTTTTTCCAAGGCATGTTTATAAAAATTACTTAAATGTCCTAATTGAACTATTCCTGGCTTAGGCTAAGCCCTGTCTATGAAACCGGGCCTCAGGGTTACACAAAAATGAACACTTATAAATGTACTACAGCTATGTATCTTCTAAAAGATTATAGGTCCCCTTACTGGGGAAATGCTACTATTGAATATATGGATGAATAAATGTTAAAGCAACACATTTTTTAATGGTCAGTGCATGCTAAAAATGGTTCTATCCTTCTCCTACAGAAAGGTGCTGAGATCAAGAAAGCAGTCATTTTAGTGCTTGATCCGAAGAGGAGCAATGCCATCAACATCGGCATGACTGTTTTGCCTGCTGTACATGTCATTAAAAGTGCCATCCTCACCTTTGATGAGTTCGCCATCAGTAAAGAGGGCATTGAGGTAATGTAGCACTAGCATCCACCAGGGGTCAGTAGAAGCTTCTTTAATTTGTTTAAACATTCCCTCATTTCTGTATTGAGTATAAAATATATATTTTTGTTCTTTTTATAATTAATTATTATAAAATGAAGAAATATTAAAATGATTAATTTGTACATTAAAAATCTGAAGTAAAATATTCTCTGCCTCTATCCACCTGTAGAAAATCCTGACCATGACTCCAACAGATGAAGAGAAACAGAAGATTCAGGAGGCGCAGCTGGCCAACCCTGATATACCGCTGGGCACCGCAGAGCAGTTCCTGCTCGCTCTCTCGTCCATCAGTGGCCTCACAGCCAGATTACAGCTCTGGGCCTTTAAACTGAACTATGAGACCCTGGAGAAGGTCAGTGCCCTACGCCAATTAATCCTCTTTTTATACTAAGTTTATGTTTAGAATGAAAACCTGTTTACTTTAGTTGCATGATCATAATAAAAGGATTAATCAGCTAAAGCAAATACACTATTATATGTTAGTTCTAGTCTGTTGTATTACACCATGCAGAGGTTACCATTTAAAGCTAATACAAGTCATTTATTCCTGTGATGACAAAGCTGAATTGTAAGCAGGCTTTACTTAATATTTTCTGGAAACTGATGCATTTATTTCAGGATTCTTTGATGAATAGACAGTTCAAAATAATGTGTTTTTTTACTCTAACTTTTGATCAAAATGTATAAGTATTAATTTCTTTAAAAAAACAAAACAAAAGCCTGACCCCAAACTTTCTGTAGTGTATTTGTAAGCATTAGATTATTGTTGTTGTTGTTGTTATTATTTTATTATTTATATAAATCAGTGAAGTCTGCTGAAAATCTGTAAAATTGCACATAAATGCACCCAATGCTGCATACAGTTAATGGATTATATTAATTGGTCGAAGCATTGTTTACACCTATTATAATCAAATGAATTGTCTATAGAACACTAGTGTATTTTATCATATGGCTGTTTTTGCCAGTGTACTACAGTATAATGTCAAGATTCTATTGATTTATTGTGACATTGAAAAAAAATAACTTGTTCACAGCCCCAGTGTGTTTCAGTATTTTACTCTGTCTGATCATTGAACTCTAGATCTGATATTAGGAATTTAGTCATTTAGGCTTTTATAATTAAGTTCTGCCGACCTTGATTGATAGTGAAAGATTAGTGGCTGTCATTTCCAAACATTCGTTCTCTTTCTCTGTCATTCTTCCATCTCTCCCACATGAATGTTTCAGGAGATTGCAGAGCCTCTTTTTGACCTGAAACTGGGTATGGAACAACTCTCCAAGAACAAAACCTTCAAGCGAATCCTAGCTACAGTACTGGCCATTGGCAACTTCCTCAATAGCTCCAATGTAAGCGCTCCATCTCCTCCACAGTGTGTCCTAGGAGCAGTTACCTTCAAAGCACCTGTGTTAAGGGCAAGTGCTCCAGTCTGAAGCTTGATGAACACATGTGATTAGTCAGAGCAGCTCTGTTCTGATGCCTTAATCCTTTGCTTTTGTCTTGTGGAAGATAAGATATGATCAAGACCCTGCATGGCATGTTTTCTGTGCTGAATTATGTCACAACCTCTTGAACTCTTCAAACTCGTGTAGACACAAGTAGTTAAGACTGTATTCACTCTGTATGTACTACGATCGGTAGAACACTTTCGTTTTGAACCCAGGCAGACAGATCAAACTGATTTTTTATTTTAAAATGAAAATTGGCCCATGATTTACTATGACCTTTCTCTTTCAGATGAATACAATCAGTTATATAAAAAAATGTCCCAGCTCATCCAAGCTTTATAATGGCAGTGAATAGTGGATAAGATTTTGAAGACCAAAAAAGTGCGTCCATCCATCATAAAAAGTGTAATAAAGGCCTTCTGAATAGAAGTAATATTTGACCGCAAAATTGAAACTTTTCTCATTAATTCAGGCTCCCTTAAGCTGTACTTAGAATAAAAAGAACATTTCACATATTCAGAAATATCATTAGTTTTAATGAGGTCTTTAAAGCATTACCAATTTTACAGCTTACCGTCTGTTGCAATGTCATGTTAAAATCTTGACAGTTAGCAGTTAATAACTGTTCAGTGCATGATGTCCTTTAATTTGTGCCATTTGATTTAATTAGTAGCCATGTTCTGTTTTTTTCCCCCACTAGTTGCCAACAAAGCTAATGTAGTATTTAATTGAACATCACTTAATGACTTTAATTGGCACTTGGCTCTCTGGCAGGCTAAGGGCTTTGAGCTCAGTTATCTGGAGAAGGTTACTGAGGTGAAGGACACAGTACACAGGCAGTCTCTTCTTCATCATACCTGCAATTTTGTGGTGGAAAACTACCCAGATACGACAGACCTTTACTCTGAGATCCCTGCTATCACACGCTCTGCTAAAGTAGGTCACTCAGACGCTTCATTATATGCATTTTTGATTTCTTTGTTCGGTTTGTCTTACCTTTTAGACGTAACAATGTTCAACATTATTTATTCATTTGAACTGGGATTTTCATTTCATTGCTCTTTTCTTGGCTTTTATAGTAGCTGTTTTTTTCTATAGCACATCTTTTAAAGGTTGCCATTGTAGTTAATGAATAAACTGCTGTGTACATTGGTTTCTTTCTTGTTCCGTTTCTCCATTTGAAGGTAACTATGCAAATAACACTGTTTACCTTCATAATTTATCACTACCTCCTTTCTTTTCCCACAGGTGGATTTTGAGCAGTTGTCTGAAAACCTGATTCAGTTGGAGAGAAAATGCAAAGCATCTTGGGACAACCTTAAAGTAGTGGCCAAACATGAAACTAAACCTAACATGAAAAACAAAATGACAGATTTTCTGAAAGACTGTACTGAAAGGATCATCATCCTGAAAGTAGTGCATAGGCGCATTATTAATAGGTAACATAAATCCAGCTGAAATACATTTTATACTTCAGCATGTTAAATCAAAAGATACCAACTTCATTTGGATGCTTCCCATAAGTTGATGAGCTCGAATGATTGTGCCTAATTTTTTAATTAGGATTAACTGGAGCATGCAGTACGGACACTATGTAATATATTTGTTCTTCCTTAACTTTGCAGGTTTCATTCCTTCTTGCTGTACTTGGGTCAGCCCTCATACTCGGTGCGGGACATTAAAGTGACTCAGTTCTGTAAGATCATCAGTGAGTTTGCCCTCGAGTACCGCTCCACACGAGAGCGAGTCCTCACCCAGAAACGCAAACGTGCCGTCCACCGGGAGCGCACCAAGACCCGGGGCAAGCTGATCACAGAGGTGTGGAATAGAAGCTCTTGAGGAAAATCTTCGACTTAAAACATACTTTAAGATGTCCTCTGATTTTAGTCCACTGACCTAATTCAATCACATAAAATGTTTAAGTCTTTTTGATATAATATTTAAAGCTATTTTAATGATTATTGCTCATGTTCTTTCAATTTACCGTAATGGTCTTGAGTTTACACATACCTTACACATACAAAATAATATGAATAATAATAGCTGAATATTTATTTAAATGACCCTGTTCAAAAGTTTGCATAGCTTGTTCATGAGTCCAGAGCAATTCAACTGCTCTTCAGAAAAATCCTCCATGAATACAATGATTTAGGATAAAGTGTCCTTATTTTTTTGTAGCTTCTGAAGGGAAGTACCAAATAGAAACAAAATTGCTCTTTAAACAAAATGAGTCATTGGTAGACAAAACCCAGACCAAACCACAGTCCACCTCTGAACACTCCGCAGTATAAAGCATTTAGCCAGCCCCCTCAGCACAGGGCCTGGGACAATTTTCTCAGTGGTCCTCCCCCTGACGACAGCCCTGATCGACATTATGCCTCAAATGTTGTCAATAGTGCTTAAATGGTATTGAACTCCGATCATTCATTTGAGGGAATGAACCAATTAATGGTCCTGTCCACAACCTCACTGTAACACCCTCAATCGTCAATTAGTAGATTGAGAATTTTTTTTTTTACCAATAACTAATTACACTTTCTGAATCTTTTTTTCTTCTTCTCATAGACAGAGAAGTTTTCTGGAGCAGTTCCACAGCTGTCTCTGGAGGACAACCTATCCCCGGTTTCTTCAACAGTAGAATCAGAGCCAGCCGAAGAGGAGCATGAGAACATGAAAAACCTGCTCATCGCCAGCAACGACAACAGCAAGCTGCGCAGGAGCCGCGCTGTACGAGGTAAGATACTACCACACAGCGAATCCAGGTTATAGAAGAATAAGCCGTTTAGACCAGTGTCATGCTGCGTTCCAGCTGCGGATGTGGGATATTTCCCACCACAAACCCGGAAGTAACATCTGGATTTAGTAACAAAAGTATATGGTAACATTAGTTTTACTAATGATTTAGTGACATTAAAATATTACAAGTATCTGTTAACATTAATAGAGCGCCGTTCCATAAATTATTTCCGGGTTGAAGTGGGAAATATCCTAAATCCGAGTTGTTTAGAAACATTCATTAGGTGATCCAGATTTGTTTAATTACGGTCACAGAAGTAGCATCTGCAGGAAGGTAAATCTCCAAGCCAAACTCAGAACTACGGGTTCAATCACAAAAAGCTTAATTACCCAGCCCAGATGTAGCTCGCTTTTTTGTTAGTGTTTTTTTTCATTCTGCTACAACATCTGTTACGACATTTTGCAAAGAGTTGATTATGATGATTATTATTAAGTTTTATGTTGTTTGTCAATTTGGGGATCTTTTATAGAGGTTCTTACCACTGGTGGGGACACTTCTCCAATTTCACCAACTCTTCAGTTGAGTGATGAAGGTAGAGCATTTGGAGCATGGATGTGTGCAAAGATAAAGCAATTGTGCAGCTTTTAATATATGATAAAACTGTATGTATAATTAGAGCATTAAGGTTGGGTCATTTGCTCTCACAGAGGGGCCTTATGACTCTGACAGCGCTCCTACTTCACCAGTAGAGAGCCAGTCAGTACAGGATGATGATGATGAAGGTAGAGTTACTGCACAAGCTGCATGGAGTGGGTTTGCTCAACTAACAGATTTATTACAAAATAAATAGTAAATTAATCATGTCGTTTGAAATGATTTTTGAGGGCTAACTGACAAGACAGACATTGATTCAGACTTTGCACCCAACTTTGTATTTGCCTGAATATCTGTGAACCTTTTACAAATGACTGATTTTCATTAGCTTGCCACGATGTAATACCAACCTATCATTTTAACACTTCCTTTGAAAGGTCTTGGACTGGTTTCTAAAGTAATTAAGCGCAGTAATGATTGATCTAATGTCATTTCTACACAGGTTTTGGCAGGGTTAACACAAACATGACTGTAGCCAAAGAGGACAGCCCCAGCTCACCGGACGATGCCACCGATGAGATCATGGATCGTCTGGTTAAATCTGTCACCCAGAATCCCACAGAGAGGTCATCTAGTCCAAAAACACGAAAACGCTCACGGCTTAACAGAAAGTCAAGTGAGTACATTTCGACTGTCAATGCATTTTGTTTTTTGACCATTGAACTTCATAACAGTTCTGAAGGTTGTTTTAGCACTAAACCTGGGGGATGAGATTAAGGATTTAGTCACTGTTTGCATTCAACACTATCTGTGTCCAAAACACAATGTAATCTGGCTTCAACCATTGCTTAGCTTTCAAAAGCCCCTAAATCTCCCTGTCAGATCCATATCGTGCCACTTCTTTACTTCTGCATGTGCCGGATTGAACTGCCAGACATCTCCGAAATCGAACACCACAAAGAGTCTTTTGTAGGGCATTCTTGCAACTGTACTTTTAAAGATGGAAACTGAAAGCACACAAACCTGAAAAACATTCTATGCGGCCGAGACCTCTTAGGTTTATTTGTAATAGGCTGAAGCTGTCTATGCTATATGTCTTAAGGCACAGTCACATTCACCATTGTTTCCAAATACAGTCATTTCTATAGGAATATGAATTCATGTTATCAAGAATTTAACATGAGGGAAAGACTTCAGCATGCAGGCATTGCAACAGCTCAAGTTGGTCATTTTTGCCTGCAAAACTTTGCCAAATATTTGCACATTTTTCTACAACTTTAAGTTTTATTTGCATTTATGCATTTAGCAGATGCTTTTATTCAGCGTGACTTGCATTACATTCAAGGTACACATTTATTATCAAGTGTGAATCAAACCCATGACCTTGCCGTTGCTAGCGCCTTGCTCAACCGTTTGAACAACAGTGAAGCTTTACCTTTACTGTTCCAGATCATTTTGGTTCATCAAAAGATGGTCTCTATACATGTGCTAATAGTTTATGTATTATTTAGATTGTTTGACACGGAGTTGCATGTTTTATATTACAGTATAACATAACCAGATGCTGTGGTTTTAATGGTGTTCTGTTTGCATTGCAGTGCGGAGGACTCTGAAGAGTGGGCTGAGTGTGGACGTGGTGCAGGCCCTTGGCCTCGGCAGTACTAACGGGACGGTCTGACGCTGGTAGTTCTCATGTGGAGGAAACTAGCAAGGCAGCAATGAGGCCATTAGGAGAGCAGCATTAATGACAGGAAGAACTGTGATAAAGACATTTCATAGGATGCCTGCAACTAAATTTGTCTGCCAATCTGGACGATTCAGTGGATGAATCATGTACTTCCATGAAATACAAACAGCTGTATTACTATACAAATACCTGAAGTGTGTGCATGATATCCATTAGACCTATCGTGATTTGATTGGTACAAACTTTAATGGCATAGTATTAAATACCATGTTTACTGATGGAGAACAGATGCATATATGATCCGGTGAATTAAAATGCTGTATATTTTGACCAGATGCACATATACTATTTTGTAGAGGCTTAGATTGCATGGATTGGAGCACAATTTATCGGTCAAGGATATGTATCTAAGGATTTGAAAGTTTTGAAGTTAATACTGCTTTTTTAAAGACAACCCTTTTATATTTTAGCCGTATCTGCTAGAATGGCTCAGCTCAACGTTAGGATCGTGGAAGCCAGTAATTGAGATCAGTGCAATAGGGTAACTCAAACACACTGGTTTCCTGTGCCCATTAATGAAGCTAAACCCTGCTAGAAACAGCACTGTCAGTAATGATTGACCATTGAAAACACCTTAGTCTTGTACAGGGTTTAATTTGTGTCTGGAAAGCTGACACATGTGCACCTGGGTGGTGTTCAACTGAATATCCTGACTACCAAGGAGATCTTGATTAGAGAGGACGTACACTAGGTCACATTTGTTTTTCTTTTATTAATCACAGAGCTCTCTTGATAGGTTTGTGGATGCTACAACAGTCCTGTATTCTGCTGTATCACATTTCTGTCTTGATATTTAATATTGTGCAGGTTTTTTTTTGAGTTCACCTTTAAAGTTACACCATTATGATGTTATAAATATGTGCATGGACCCCTGTTTCTTGCTGAAGAGAAGTGTTGTGTTAAAGGCATAATTTTAAAAACTGTTACGAGCACATATTTTAGGGAATTTGTTGGTATTGCTTTTTTTGCACAGGGGGTTATGTTGTAGGAATTTAGAGTCCCTATAAATCATTCTGTTTT
This sequence comes from Ptychobarbus kaznakovi, assembly GCA_027422405.1. Taxonomy (NCBI): domain Eukaryota; kingdom Metazoa; phylum Chordata; class Actinopteri; order Cypriniformes; family Cyprinidae; genus Ptychobarbus; species Ptychobarbus kaznakovi. The sequence continues at coordinate 13,484,806 of CM049798.1, forward strand.
CTGTTTGACCTTATTACCTGTCTGCATGAGTGCATGTGTTCCTCACTCTGAATGTATCACTATTAGCGTGTTCCAGTGCTGGACGTCCCATCACCACTCTTGACACCTGCACAAAGAAAGCTTGTTTGCAATTACAGTGCTTCTAATGTTAGACATTATATTCTGTTTTAGAATTGTTTCATATTGACATGTTGGCCTTGAATCCAAAGACAGAGCTTTGTTTTAAAAAATAAATTAAATGTTTGGTAAGACTTTTTTCCTGTTTTTATTCATTTGTCAATAAGCAATCAAGATCAGGTGCCAGAAATGCTTTATTGTTTGTCCTCCTGGGGGCGCGTGTGTCTTATAAATTCAATTGACAGCTGCTTTATAATTTAGTGATGTATTATTTAGAATATACTGCGTGAATGGTTAAATCGGCTTGTTGATTATTCTGTTACAAAAGCAGATTTATTTGTATGTAATGTTTCGTGGCACATAACGCGAGTTTTGAATGCTGTGTGACTGTTTTTATGAGGATGATGAGTGACGGCTCTTTAATAAGGACCTCCTCGTGCGCGAACGAATCACGTGTCCCTATACGCCAGCTGCACCTTCGCGAGTTACCGGCAAGTGGAGTGTGTGTTGATGTTGTAAACCCGTAACGGGGCGTCCCGCGGATGGCTTCCCATCGCAACAGGAGTGTATAAAAGCAATGAAGATGACACGCCGTTGAACACGCCGGAAAGATGCGGGGCTTGAGTTTGCTCCTGTTCATAACGGTGGCTAGTGATGCAACGACTGACCTTTACGTGACAGCAGCATCGCTGCCGCCAGAGCTGGGAGTAAGCGCCGCTCCTGCCGTCACATCCCCCGTCGCCTCCCGCTATGTTCCTGAAGAGTACGGGCATCCCGGGATTGCGCTCGGCCGGTCTGCGGAGGAGCCGTCGGCGCCGAGCGCGGAGGACGGAGAGTCGACTCACCAGCACGGAGGAGGAGGTTTCAAGATAGTGCAGTGGGAATGGAGCTACGTGCAGACACCTTACGTTATAGCCAGCTGGCTTTTAGTGGCCAGTGTGGCGAAAATACGTAAGTTCTGTAATAATAAATTAATATTACAATTTTTCGCGCACTAAACGAGTTGTTTGGCTGGTATGTATTCGTTACCTCTGGTTGTTAGGCGGAAAGTGTAGAGAGTTGACCTTTTTGAGGACGTGAATATGTGTAATGCGTTTTATTAAAGCGCGGCGCGTGCGGTGTGTTCCGCAGATGGCTGGAAAACGGTGCGCAACAAGCCTGCGCGTCCCTTCCGCTGACAGACGCTGGTGGTTGCCATGGCAATAAAGGCCATACATGTCCTCAGGGACATTTTGATATAGTAATAAAAAGGGGCTTTTAGCTGCACAGGAGGAGATGAGCAAACAGCGTTTAAGAGACAGCACTGTACTTTGCGGTCAGTGATGGGTTTCTGTGTGTACCTGTAATTTCACCTTTTATTGCAATCGGTGCTGTAACACCCCACGAGCTATTTCTGTGCACTGTGAGCTCAGCTGTCAGCTCACCGTGTTCCCGCCGATCCGACACCGTTCCAAAAGGCGCGAGTCTCCGCGGACGGTACCGGCGTGCTCTGATTGGCTATGACTCATCATCTTTCTGCTGGTGGTGATGATGAGAAGTTCGATTCTTGTCCGAGAATCGGTTCTTTCGAACTGTTTGTTACGTGACATCTTCATAAGACACAAGGCGCGTGGCATATTGTTGTAAAACGTAGGCACAGAGCTATGTATTGCTTTTTATTACGTTTTATTAATGATGATGCATATGTAGCTAGCATATTTTCCCCATTTCAGTTTGTTGCAGACTTTGCAGCCATGCAACAGCCTAGAGCCTCATTTAGAGCCTGAATATAATTGGCATTTACAATACTAAAATTAATTTGTCTCTTGGCCGAAGCGGGTTTTGCATTTTTTTAAATAAAATGTCTGTATTAAAGGGATTTATTTTTTAATGAAAATACTGTTATTTACTCACCATCGTGTTTTTCCAAATCTGCATTATCTCCTTTCTTCTGTTGAACACAAAGGAATATATATATATATTTATTCATCCATATATGGAAGTCAATGTGGACCAGCAACTGCATTCTTTAAAATATCATCATCTGTGTGAACAGAAGACAGACACTCCTGCAGGTGAGGAACAGCTCGTGGGTGAGTGAATGAAGACAGAATTTAGATTTTAAAACCAGCGCTGCTTTGCATGTGTATGAATAAAACGTTCATACCATCACGTTATTTCCAGTACGTTTAACTTGCACTATTGCTGCTATTTGGTTAATATTTTCTTCGCCAAAATCGATTAGTCAAATGCTTCTACAGTCATCACAAGATGATTCTTGTTTGTGAGTTCACACGAGAACTGTTTGGTTTTGTGCTATTCGTGAACGAATTTGACCTCTTATGTTCTCTGATGACGAATTTGACCTCTTATGACCTCTTATTCAACTGATTCATTGAAAATATCTCATTATATTATATCTCAATATACTCATAGGAATGATTTCATTATGTGAGAGGTCTGTTGTGTTCAGTTGTGCTGCAGTGAGTAGTAAATTGAGAGCTCACAGTGCCAAAAGTACATTATAAAAATATCTTAAGAACACAGGAGAATTCTCAGTTGGGCATGAAAAACATGACATGTTGTACAGTAATGGTTACAATCAGCTTGCAGATTAAATAATGAACCATGAATGCAGGATTTAAGGACAAAATGGTTAACAGAAAAACTCGTACATTTTGTACTTTATTCATGAAAAAACACGCATATATAGTACATACACAAGATGCACTGCCTCCTGTATTTGCATGTGTGGGTGTCTCTCAGGCGTCTCTCCAGCTTGTATTTTTGGCTAAGACATGCAGTTACTGTAGATCAGATCATTTAGTCCTGGCAGCTCAATCATCTGTTTCTGCATGATTCAATTGCCACGGTAACACCATCAAAATTCCCTCTGAATATGTATCTTGCATCTAGAGAAAGTAGCACTATCTGAAGCACCTGCGCACATCATCTGATTTCAAGTGCTGAGTACACAGCCTGAACTGGTGTTAGCAGCATGTCACCTACATAGGTAACAAAAACTTAAAAAAGTGTATTTATACTATCCTTAAACTACTGTATCATTATAGCACTGCCATAACTTTGCATCAGTGCATTATTGAGATGACTATGGTGTAATTAGACACACTTTTGTCACACAGATTAGGGGTCTTATTACCCCTTATTGTGACATCGGCATGTGTAATTTATGGAGGTCCCCATTCAAACGTTTGGGATCTGTATTTTTTTTTCAGTGAAATCCCTTATGTTCACAAATACTGCATTTATTTGCTCAAAGATACAGAACAATTGTAATATTGTGCAATATTCACAATCACTTTTTCTGATTGTTAAATATATTTTAAAGTGTAATTTAATACCTGTGGTGGCATAGCTGAATTGTCAGCAGCCATTGCTCCAGTCTTCAGTGTCACGTGATCCTTCAGAAATCATCGATGCTCAAGATATATTTTATATTATTACTGATGAAAACAGTTTTGCTTCTTAGTATATTTTTGTGGAAAGGTGATTATTCTTTGATAATTTCAAAAGAACAACATTTATCTGAAATATAAATATTTTGTAACATCGTCTTTGTTTACATCTCGATTGATGACTCTCATGATATATTTTTTTTTATTTATTGTCAGCTATTGCCAGTGCCAGTTATTGACACTGTCTGCCCATTAGTTCAGCTACAGACAAAAACAAACAATAAAATCCATGTGGTGATGATTATGATCTGTCCGGTCACTTCCACACTCTCATTTCTCAGAGTATACTGCATTCAGAACACACTCTTTTCAAACATTCATTCTCACAGTTGTAGAGTTTGAGTCATGGGCTTTTATACAAAGCACCATCCCATTACACACACACTTTAATTTAATGATAGACCTGTTCTAATGTTAATAAGGTAACCGTAGTGGGACGGCACTCGACTCTATATTCCTAATTAGCTGTGCAAAAGTTCTCTCTCTGCCTGTCCCTGAAAATAAAGGGCATCGGTTTAATTGGATTTAATATTCTTACATTATGGTTGTAATTATATGTGGACTGATTATTAAAAGCTTATGTCAAGTAATAATTGAAAAGCAGGAGGTCTTGTGATTAAGCAGTAGCCAGCGTCATATTCACATGTATGAAGGTCTTTTCTATTACAATAGTAAGAGGTCGGAGTGGCATGCACACGAGGTGTCAGTATGAATGAGTAGCACTGTGAATATTATGTCTATATCTAGCTTTTTTGTTGTTGTTTAGTGTTTGTGTGTGCACACATGCATGTGTTTGTGCAGATGTCTAGTATGCTTTTTTTGGTTGTCCGTCAGTGTTTTTCTGTCCTTGTGTGAATGACTCATGGTGAGCGGTAATTGTTATGTTTCTTGGCAGAAATGTGCAGTGTGTTCTCCCTCCACAAAACATTAATAATTAGTGCCATTAGAATCTCTCATTATGCTGTAATGTGTTGTGATTTTACACACTGCCATTTCATGAGGACTACTTTTGTAAATGTAGGCCAGTGTGTGTAATAAGGTTCATTAATCAAAAAAAAATTCTTAAAAATATCTCCAGGTCTTTATATAGCTAATCTAAATTCGCTTTTGTCCTGAAAACAATACTTGTGGTTTATTAAGTGAAGCATAGGCCTACACCTCATGTTTTCAGGGTCCTGATCCAGCCGACTCCTAATTCATGCTGATGAGGAGGAACCAGGAACCTGAGTTATTGCGGTGTGTCTGATAATCACGTGTACGGTCATTTGATATGTCTGACTTGTGAATGGATCCTGGTCATACTGAATTTCCCAGTGGAAATATTGTGATGACTTCTTGCAGCTGCTCCGTGGAGTAAGGTGCATTTTACTGGTGAAGTGAGCATGCAGTCACCTTGGTCAGTTTTTGGCCGTTTGTTTCGTTTGTGTATATTATACGTCTTCTTAAAGCTGCAGTTTGAGATTGATGTTTTTGTGACAGCATACCGGCACACATACTGTTCCTCTGTGACTCACTATTTGTCATTGTAAGGCATTGTACGAGTGGTGTTGAGTAACAATTCATCTGAAACCACGGAATGGAATTACAGCTTGAGCTTATAAACTACTCTTTAAATGAGGCTTGTTGTCTGCTGTGGGCCATGAAGTTTTTAGCTTTTTGCATGCTGTTTGGTTTGTTTTATTATTTTATGCATTTGGGTGTTTATAAAATTGGCACGTGTGCATCTTGAATCAAATATCGCAGTGATGTTTGATTTTGTATTACTACATAATACAATTACTATGCTATATTCTTTGGAATATAATTACTATACTATATACTACATGAATGCAGTGTGCTGGATTTACATTATGTGCAAAATCCAATTCAAGTCTGTTTGAAAGGGGTGGAATTTAATATACAGCAATAGTGACATTTCACTAAAAGCCTTTTTACACTTTTAATGACACTGAATGGCAACATATCTCAATCCATTTACCCTGGTTTCTCTGTTTTCTCTGTTTGCTCTGATTCTTCAGTATTCCACTTCTCTCAGCGTTTCACCACAGCGGTCCCGGAGAGCTGTATGCTGATTCTGCTGGGTCTGGTTCTGGGTGCAGTGGTTCTTATCGCCAGCAAGAAGCAGCCGTACCAACTGGACCCAGGACTTTTTTTCCTCTTTCTCCTGCCAACTATAGTGGGGGATGCTGGGTATTTTATGCCATCACGGCTTTTTTTCGACAACCTGGGTGCCATTTTGATGTATGCTGTGGTAGGCACGTTGTGGAATGCCTTCTGCACTGGATTCTGTCTCTATGGAGTCAAGATGGCAGGGGTCATAGGTGAGTTATGGCGTGTCAGTTCAAACTAATAGAACCAAATATGACACTTCTTAAAGGATCATAGATCATACAGTGCTTTAGTAGGCCTGTTTTAGAACTTTTTATTAAGACAAATTATAAGTGGGTAAGCATATTAAAATAATAAACCTTGAATCATTTTTTGATTCCAGTCATTTCAAGAACTGCATGTTCCTCAATAAAAATAAGCATTGCTGAGGGGACAAATTAAAATAAGAAAGATTAAGTTTATATTTTTTAGCATCTTAATTAAGATTCTTAAACCCTTCTAGTGGGCCCTGACCCCGATTGCAAATTACTGCTTTAATAAATTTCATAAGTTATTGAATAAGCTATTACAGGCCTTTTGGTACTGTGATATTACTTCAATTGCTTATTTTATTTAGAAAATACTGACAACTGCAAGTTAAAAAATGGGAACGTTCAATAAAGGATTAAATGTATTAATCATAATTAATAGTTTTCAGAGTTATGAACAGTTGTCTAGTTCATAAGTCTAAATACAGGTAATACACAATTGGATGGACTCATTAATAATTCATTTGTCATCACAGGTCACGTTCATATATAAATGTTTTACAACTGCTTTAAACTTAGCTCATTCAATCATGTTTCATATTGTGAGTTATTTTTTAAATACAAGTCATCACTGCCTCATAATTGTTGATCCAAGTAGCCCATAGGACTTAGATGTGGTGTAAGGATGTAAGAAACCTATTAAGTAAACATTTAGATGTTACTTTCCTCCAAGACAACATTCAGTACTCTTAGCACAAGGACATTTGTCACATCACATCAAGTGCTTTGCTCAAGTGCACTATGGTGAATCACCACTTGCAATGTTTGAAGCTACCATCACAGATCTTTAACTACTACACCACACCATTCGGGCTGTACGGCGGCCAATTTGGTTGTAATTATTGACTGCAGCTTGTTTTGTACTGTGTGTGTGTGTGTGTGTGTGTGTGTGTGTGTGTGTGTGTGTGTGTGTGTGTGTGTGTGTGTGTGTGTGTGTGTGTGTGTGTGTGTGTGTGTGTGTGTGTGTGTGTGTGTGTGTGTGTGTGTGTGTGTGTGTGTGTGTGTGTGTGTGTGTGTGTGTGTGTGTGTGTGTGTGCAGATGAAAAGGTAAATGCAGGTTTGATGGATTTCTTGTTGTTTGGAGCTCTGATCTCGGCTGTGGATCCTGTAGCAGTGATTGCTGTGTTTGAAGAAGTCCATGTGAATGAAACACTCTTCATCATTGTCTTTGGCGAGTCACTGGTCAATGATGCTGTCACTGTGGTGAGTCTGGATTTTTTTATAATCATCTTCCCCTGTATGAGTCTTGTTTGCGTTCGATCATTTACTTATAATAAACAAATTACTTGTACTATATAAGCATGGGCAATGTGATCAGCACTGTGAGAAAAAATACACTACCATTTAAAAGTTTGAGATCAGTAAGCTTTTTCTTTGGAAAGTCTCTTAAGCTCACCAAACCCATTACTCCAGTCTTCAGTGTCCACATGATCCTTCAGCAATTATTGTAATATGCTCATTTGCTGTTTCCTATTATTATCAATGTTGAAAACATGTTTTTTCAGTATGACTGATATCGGAGTGTTTTGATATACCTACTTTAATTATTTTCTTGTGGACACATGAGAGTAAAGGTTAGCTTGGGGATTTAAAAGGCTCAGGGAGAGCTCAAGGCAGATGTAGAACATCTCTCCATCCTTCTGTGTTCTCTCTGTTCAGTCGCATCTCTGTTGTTATGGTAACATTATACCAGAACCCTCTGCTATGGTGCTGACATGATTATGTAACCAAAAGTAATTTACTTGCTCTGGAGAAGCAAATCGATAGTAAATGATTTAGGCTAAGACATTTCCACTGAATTATGCAACCCATTTCTTTGTATTTTCTTATATAATGACTCTGAGGTCATACAGTAGCTACTGGTTAGAGATGAACCAGCAGGGGGGACATGAGGGGGAATACAATTTTGAAAAACTATCCCTTCAAGTGGCATTAAATAACAGCTTTTCTCAGTCATAATAATTATCGTTTGTTCTCTTTATGTCACTGCTCTTTGAGCTGGGTCCGTTACAAGATTTCTATTGTAAGTCTCCTTTTTAGAAGCTTAGTAGTAAAGTTACCACAGTCACATTCTAGGGATTTTCCCCTTATGAGCATATGAGCATGTTCTCACCAGGCTTCAGTGTAGAAGTGGCGCAGTAGGTTATAGTGTGATTGTGTGTGTTTTACTGGAAGGTCACTTAGCAATTGAGGACAGGCTATTTGGAATGCATACCGTCTGAATACATACCAATAAATGTAGTCATGACATAGATTGATGCTATATTGAGAGCTGCCTTCTCAATCTATACTAAGTGTCTAAAAACAAGTTGAAACTACTCAAACCAGCATGCACTTAAACTTTAGAGGCTGCTACTGAAAATCCAGCTTTGACTTTGCAATCAGATTAATCTGTTGTTGATTAGACACTTGTTGTTATTGATAGGCACTGAATAACAGATTGAAAAATGTATTGTTAACAAATGACAAGGGGAATTACTTATTGTGCTACAGGTGCAGCCTTTTCTTATTATAATCATTATCAAAGCTACACGATAACACCATGTTCATTTAGTAATGGGAAGGAGTGAACAGACTTGAGTCAAATGCAGGGCTTGGTCTCTTGTGCTACTGGTCTAATGGCCATATCGTAAGACAGGTTTATTATTCAAGGCAATCATGAGATATTTTAGATGGACAAAGCTCTTCACTAAATTGCACAGCTTCAGTTTGGCTGCTGAGCTGCATATTAACTCAGCTGATGTGTTCAATTGGAAATCTTATATTGACAATGAACAATAATGCACTTTCAGTCTGTCCAAGCACTTTCTCCATTAGCTTTGAATGTCAGTGTTGACTAGACTACACATATACATTAATTAAGGTAACACTTTAGCTTAGGGGCTAGTTCTCACTATTAACTAGTTGCTTATTAGCATGCATATTACTAGCAGATTGGCTGTTTATTAGTCCATATAAAGCACATATTAATGCCTTATTCTGCATGACCTTATTTTAGATCCCTTAATCCAACCCCATACCTAAACCTAACAACTACCTTACTAATAATTAATAATAAGCAGCAAATTAGGAGTTTAAGGCAAAAGTCATAGTTAATAGTTACTAAAGTGTGAACAAAATTAATACTTAATTTAGTAAGGATGCATTAAAATTATGTAATTACAGTTTCCACAGAAATATTAAGCAGCACCACTGTTTTCAACATTGATAATAATTAGAAATGTTCAGCATATTAGAATGCTTTCTGAAGCATCATGTGACACTGAAGACTAGAGTAACGGCTGCTGTACATTTATAGGAAGAGATTACATTTTTTTAAAAAATATATATTTCTAATAGGCCGAGATAATAATTATTTTAAATTGTAATAATATTTAACAATATTACTGTTATCCATATTCTTTATCAAAAACATGCTGCCTTGGTGAGCATAATTTTAAATTGTAGATTTAAAAATTAAAAAATCTTACCGACACCAAATTTTGGAATGTTATTATCATTTAAAGGTGTATGTTTTAGTTTTTTTATGTTTCAATGTCTATTTGAATTTTATTTTTTCGATTTATAGATTGACAAGGGATACATTTGTAATTCTCTCATCAGGTCTTATATAAAGTGTACATATCGTTTGTGGAAGTGGGACCAGGAAATGTTCACACTGCAGACTATTTTAAAGGAGTTGGTAAGCACAAAATGTATCAGTTGTTTCTTTCACACCCGGTTGTTGAGAGTATTTTAATTTTTTTATTCTCTTTATCTTATATGCAATTATTCCAGCGTCCTTCCTCGTTGTCAGTATTGGAGGGACTTTGGTTGGTCTCATCTTTGCCGTTATTCTGGCCTTTCTCACTCGTTTTACGAAGAAAGTGCGCATCATAGAGCCACTGTTCGTCTTCCTGTTGGTTTACCTGGCCTACCTGACGGCAGAACTCTTCTCTCTGTCCGCCATTCTATCGTGAGTATTGCCACTGCTAGCATACTCATCTGAATAATTTGACTTGTTTGAAAATGAGTCTCTACATAACTGTATACGGCATCTTTGTGTATACTGTGACCAGTGAATTAATTTACAAGTCAAATAATATGACTGAAAATGTGAAATGAAGAAAGATTTGAGCATAGGGGATAGTGGAAGGTTCCCATCATGATAGAAAAATAACTGTCTGTGCAGCTCTGTGATAAACGCTGTAGTGGCTGACATTTAAAACGGTGAGAAGTTCAATGACAGTATTAATGCAGAGAGTGGGAATGATTCATGCTTAAGAGTACTACAGCAAAAGCGAGAGAGGAATATATGAGCACAATAGAGAAAGGAGAACGAAAACATCAGGGTCAGGGATAAATGATATTGAATGAAAACTGGGGAGTATGTTTGTTTATATGAGCTGTATATGAATATTTCCACCTCAAATTTGAAGATTGTTTCAGATTGTTTTCAAACCGTTTGTGCTGACCCGTAAATCTCGGTAGTTTCTTTGGCGGTCATAAATCAGATAATGAGATTATGAGCAGAGGAATTAGATTATTAACCCCTTTTAGTATTGCTCAGCACAGCATTAGAGCAGATTTTAAGATGCAGAGTCATGCTCGAATACAACATGCCTTAAGGACAGGAATCAGTAGTACAAGATATGAAGTAATGATGTAGTTCAATGTAAAGGCCTGTCTGTCTGATTTTATAAGTGCATAATAATGCAGTGCTTGGAGCGCCACCTGATGGCTCGTCATCACACATACTGCACAAGGAGGTTCTGAGTTAGTCATAGTAGGATTTAAAGATAAAGGGAAAATGTCATGTGAAACTGAATGACATAAATATGTTCTCATCAATAAAATGTGCTGTTCTGTGGGTAATGCAGAGTGAGTCATGTAACACAGCACTATGAGCAAAGCATAATTCCTGTCTGAAGCACTAGTTTATGTATATGGAATGTAAATATGGAGACATCTCGTATCTCTGTCTAAATATAGACATCAATCCAAAGGTACAAAGGTCTGAAACCATTTATATGAACATTAACAACCTCCCTGTTAAATTCTAAACTCCCTGTTAAATTTTCTTTATAAAAAAATACATCTATTGTATTCTATCGGCATTATATAACATCTGCCTCTTCATGGTATTGTTGATCGATAACAGGATGACTTTCTGTGGCATTGGCTGCAACAAGTATGTGGAGGCAAATATATCCCAGAAGTCCCGGACCACCGTGAAGTACACCATGAAAACCCTGGCCAGCATTGCCGAGACGATCATCTTCATCTTTTTGGGTATCTCAGCTGTGGACAAGTCCAAATGGGCCTGGGACACTGGCCTTGTCGTCAGCACACTCATATTTATCTTAGTCTTCAGGGCCATGGGTGAGAGAGAGTCTATTCTATTCTATTCTATTCCATGAAATTAAAAAAACATGGTAGTCACATTGTATTGTTGTTACACTTTGGTTACTGAAGTCAAAAACAAAAAGAGAACTGTTAATTGAAACTCTTCACTCATTGTAAATTTTGCTTCACAGTTAATTTTCACTTTGGCTTAAGGCTTTGGCACTTTGGCTCATTTATTTTGCTAAACCACGAAAGCTGAAAATGTACCATGTTACATTCATATGATTTTCATTTAACTTCTTTAGTCTTTTATAATGGGTTGAGATGCTGAATTAATCATTGCACTAAGCATTTACAATGGCCTCAGCTGTAACAGTTAGCATATGTATTTGCTCAACATGTCATTTGCAGGTGTTGTAGGGCAGACTTGGTTCCTGAACTGGTTCAGACTGGTTCCCCTGGACAAGATTGATCAAGTGGTGATGTCATACGGCGGTCTCCGGGGTGCTGTGGCCTTTGCTCTGGTGGTACTTTTAGATAAAGAACGGGTGAAGGCTAAAGACTACTTTGTGGCAACAACCATAGTTGTGGTTTTCTTCACAGTCATGTTTCAGGTAACTGATTTATTTTTTTCTGTATTCCTGCCAATTCATGTTTCCCCTCTTCATTCACATTTACAGAATCATTATGTGTTGATGTGTTTTTGTTCTGTTTAATCTTTCCTCAGGCTCTGATTATTATTATTACTTGTTTGTATGTGTGTGTGTGTGTGTGTGTGTGTGTGTGTGTGTGTTAGGGGTAGCGTGCAAGTAATTGCCTTGCAGGATTACATTTCCCCACTGCTGTGTCAAATTGCTGTTATTTCCGAAGCTGGTCTGACACAGAGATGCTAATTATGATGAATGGTGTGATTTTGAATGTGCTGCCTGTGTGTGTTGTGTGTTGTGTGTGTGTGTGCGTGTGCGTGTGTGTTGTGTTGTGTTGGTTGTGTTTTGTGTGTGTGTTTTGTGTTTGTGTGTGTGTGTGTGGTGATGTGTGTGCCTATGTGCCTATCTGGCCAGCTCCAGGCTTTTTACCTTATTCCAATCTCATCCATTATTTAAGGCTAGAGAATCTCTGGAGTGTTGTGTCTAGGCGTGTGTTGTCATAATGGTGTATCCAACATGCCTCAGTATATCTGACTGCTGAAATCATTAGGCTATGCTGCCAAGCTTTGGTTAGGAACTCATCTGTCAATAGATCCCACAAATATGCATGCTGGTTAGACAAGTATGCCTTTTTTTGGTATTGCTTTAAAAAACATTAAATACATATGTATAATACATATATAAATAATATACATTTTAACACTGTCTGTCTGGGGATTAGTGGTGAAGGTTTTTCAGCAAATCTGTCTGCAGGTTACATTGAAATGCTAGCACTATAGGTGCATACATAGTGACTGTCTTTATGAGGTGAGACATTGACTCGTTGATTTAGCCTATTGGTTCAAAAACAATGATTCATTCAGGACCGAAACAGCCGGGGCTGGCTAAATTTGAAATCACATACTACTCATATTATCTCTACTATATTAGGATATGGCAGAAATAGTAAGAGTAGTATTTATAGTAGTGTGATATAATCCTAAATTCAGCCACAGTGAGTCATTTGAATAATTCATTCAACCAATTCATTTGAAAACGGTTGAATAATTTAAAAACCTCATACTAGCACACTGTTATTACTTTTTTGCCTTATACCAATATCGTAAAAATTAGAGTACAGTAAGTAAGTAAGAGTACAAGTACAATTAAATGTTTTTTTTTAATTTCACTCAAGCATTTTTGTTGGCTATGTAATTGAAACCTTTCATTGGTGGAGCAAACACTCAAAATATCTGACGATATAAAATATAAGTTAATAAGTATTATTTTAACTGTTGCTTACGTGCAATATTACATTGGCGATCACGCTGTTGGTCTAAATTCATTCCTAGGCCACATGTCTACTGATTTTCTAAAAACATGATTTTTGCTAGTGTGATACTGCTTAATTAGGTAACACATTTATATAAAAGACTGACTTAGTGCTGCTACTAGAAATATGAGCTGTGATATTGAGTTGAGAGGTTTGGAGGTTTCCTTCTCTCTGACATTCTCCTATTCTTTCCTTCAAGGGTTTAACCATCAAGCCTTTAGTGAAATGGTTGAAAGTGCCTCGCAGCACAAACCGAAAACCCACCATTAACGAAGAGATCCACGAGCGTGTGAGTCAATATCACTGTTTTCTGTCTCTGTTCCTCATCACCTGTCTCCCTCTGTCCCTGCCTGACTGCCTGTGGTGAAGTGTGTGACTGGTGATGCTGACCTTGCTGTCTGTGAAGTGCTTGTGATCTGACGATTGAAACAGCAGCATTGCGACAGACAGACTGATGTTAGACTCTTCATTCCAATGAATTAATCATCAGAGCTCTTTTTTGCCTTTCCCCAAATAGATGTGCACACATAGGCAGCGGTCACACAGCCCCTTGCCATTTACCTCATCCTCTTTCTGAAGGCCTTACACATCCTGGTGCTGCATGCACGCTCTGGGACTCAAGGCTACCTGCTGAGCACTCTAAAACCTGCACTAAAGATAGACTGTAGTGTAGCTGAGCTGGCAGAAGAGATACAAAATAATATAGGAGAGATTCTGAGACAATAAAGGAGAATAGAAGAGATATTCTCTTGGAAACTCAGAATGTTTAGAGTATTCACCTTATGTGCCACTGACATTTTTAGAATTTAGATTGAACTTCCTTTTTTGTCAAATTATAATTTTTCTGTTTACATTTTATGGCATCGCTGTCGAAGAGTAAGCTGGAGAAGTGCATTTACTTGTTCTAGAATGAACAAAAGTTATCACGATTATTGTAATGTTTGAGGTGGATTTCATAACAAATGTCGGTAAACTGGAAAGATTTCAAAACAAGCGGTTTGTTCATAAATCCATAAGATTTTATCATCATGCTGTGAACATACTGATATGAATTTATGCTCATGAATTTCCAACAAACAACATTAAGTCATTAAAATATCGATACTACCCTCTTTGTATCGTGTCATTTACACATTGTGTTACAGTTCTAGTGAGCAGATTTGATCATCTCAATCTGAGAATGAGGAGGATTTAATACATAAACACATACATGTGAAACTATTAATAGTTCATTTTTATAAATTTATTGCTAAACGATTTGATATAAATTAAGCATTTAAAAAATATGAAGTGACAAATGAATTTCAAAAAGTGCAAGACTATTTTGACATGAAATTGCATGTATAATAATATAATCTGTCTCAGCTTCAAATTTCATGTCAATTACACGTTTTAACACAGTTTCTTAACAAGCTGTTAACAAGCTATTAATAACCTATAAATGTAAGCAAATTACACAGCTAACAATTAAATGCATATTTCATGTCAGTAGAAACACCAGCTTAAGACAGAACACAAAACCTGAAAGAGCAAAGTGCTGAAAAAAGAGAATAAGGTGAACAGACCAACCAGATTCAATGAACTTTCAACATTGAACAATATCTAGTTACTTTACAAGGAGATATTTTGGAAAATGTCCATAGATTTTATACAAATCTGCAAGATGTAGATTTTTTTTTATCTCGAGCATCTAAAAATCCTATATGATTTTTTTCTAATATAATTAAAATGTTCTGTATGTTTTTGCTATCAAAATAGCCTTGGATGCTGACAGGAAATAAACAACCTAATAAATAAATCTAAATGCAGAGATTGTATAATTGTCATAAATAACTTGTCTGTTCGTCTGTCTTCAGGCCTTTGACCACGTTCTGACAGCTGTGGAGGACATTGCCGGTTTGAATGGATATCACCACTGGAGGGACAAGTGAGCGGCACTTCATTCTGTTATGATAAGAAATGTGCTCAGTGAAAATACTAGAACTAAAAGGAATCATTGTTTTTTTATCCTTTAGGTGGGAGCAATTTGACAAGAACTATTTGAGTAAATTGCTGTTGAGAAAGTCTGTGTACCATAAGAGTGAACTGTGGGAGGCCTATCAGAAAATCAACATCAGAGATGCCATCAGTGTCATCGATCAGGTACAAGTCTTAATGTAGCAATTTATCTGGTATTCAGTTTGTTTATCAGCATTCATTTTAAAACAGATTGTAGTTGATTTGGGTTGCTTGTCCTGTCATTAAAAAAGTAGAATGGAACTATCACATTCTTTGGACACGGTGCTGAAATGGTTGTCATGTATTTCTGCATCTGAACATACAGCATCTCAGCATGGCTCTTTTTTGTAAGGGTTTCCATGCTGTATTAGAATTATTGACCACTAGATGGTGCCCACACTCAAGAAATCAGTACTACGTAGAAACCTCACTGCTGTGCAATACAACAATAAACTGCTATAAAACCACTTATATTTTCAGCTGCTTCCACTCTGTAAAAGTGTTTATTCATTCAGACTTACTCAGTTGTGGATCATAACCAAGATTTTCTAACTTTTTGAATGAACATGAACTATTGTAGCAATGTCAGTTAATGTTCTTAATAAAAGCTATACTAGAGTTTTTTAGGCTGGAGGGTCTCTGGGTTGGATGAGAGTCTGGTTGGCTGAAAGCCCCTGGATTACGGCATTGAGCAGAGGAAGCACTGAGATCTTTTCTCAGGCTCAAGAGAGTCGTCTGAGAAGAGCAGAGGATAATTCCTCTCTTTGTTAGGTACCCTGACGCCACTGTGTCTCTGCCAGTACTGGCCCTTTGAAGGCATCTGATACCTGTCAGCTCCAACATCAAACCTATCTACAAAAATACTCAGAGATGGCATCATACAGAAGAGAGAGAGAGAGAGAGAGAGAGAGAGAGAGAGAATAAGAAAAAAGGGGCTCCAGTAGAGTGATGTAATGTATTTAAATATGAATGCATTGAAATGCACGTCATAATTGTGACACACTTCCCACTTGATTATTTTTAGTTGATTATAATTTTTCTTTAGTCATGTTAGAAACAATGCATCTGGTCAGAACATTTTTAGAACACCTGGAACGTTAGTCACGCAGCACTTTTGTCCTCGAGCGAGATCATTTCCTGTTCCCTTGAGTTTCATAGAGCTTGGCTTCCTGAGAGGAGTTATCAAGCTAATATTAGCACAAGATTGAGAGATAGAAAACTTCGGTTCTTTTTCAGACCACCCAGTGAAAGAGGCTCAGAATCACTCTTTTAATATGGGCACAGGGTAAAAACTACATTTATCAAACAAAACATTTTAAAAAGAGAGTTTTCTTTTACTTTTGTTCTTGTACATTTGTCACATTTCTGTGTGTCTTCCCCACAGTTGTGTCCTTACTTACTGTGTGTATATTTTTAATGAACTATGAGGTCATATGTAAGAGCGCAGACCAGACGGTGTTTAAACATCATGCTTATCCACATGGAGAATGATTAGCCACCCACATGCCTGAGTAATTTGTGGTAAGACGAACCATCTATATGGAGACTGGAAAACAGAGCTGGTCTACATTTATATCAGGAGAAAAACTAACTGAATCATTGAAAATTAATGCACACTGAAGGTGTAAGTGCACATTACAATATGGCTGTGTTATCATCTCAGGTGTGCATAATTTCAGTAATACAAGAACTGGAACTGCTTGATAGCTAGGCACTTATAGAACATTAATCAATATCTTAATAATCTACTGTATGTCTCTGCAAGAATCAGTTTCAAGCATAGAGTTAGTATTTGATTCCAGTAATCTCTCTCTCTCTCTCTCTCTCTCTCTCTCTCTCTCTCTCTCTCTCGCCCTCTCTCTCTCTCTCTCTCTCTCTCTCTCTCTCTCTCTCTCTCTCTCTCTCTCTCTCTCTCTCTCTCTCTCTCTCTCTCTCCCTCTCCCTCTCTCTCTCTCCCTCTCCCTCTCCCTCTCCCTCTCCCTCTCCTCTCCTCTCGCTCTCTCCCTCTCCCTCTCCCTCTCCCTCTCCCTCTCTCTCTCTCTCTCTCTCCTCTCTCTCTCCCCCTCTCTCTCTCTCTCTCTCTCTCTCTCTCTCTCTCTCTCTCTCTCTCTCTCTCTCTCTCTCACTCTCAGGGTGGGAATGTGTTGACCTCTGCTAGACTCTCTCTGCCTTCCATGGCCAGCAGAACCTCTTTTCCAGAGATCACAAATGTTACCAACTACCTGTGAGTATGTGAATATTTTTGTGTTTCAGGCACAAAAATATTAATCAGTTTTTATCTTGTTGTCCAGTAAAAACATGTTATTGTCCCTAAAATAAGATACTAAAAATATACACCACTGAATACATTACCATTCTAAGGTTTTATATCAGGAAGAACTGTAATTTTATGAAATATCATTACAATTTAAATTTATTTAAATTTATTTCACTATTTTAAAATGTATTCCTGGGATGGCAAAGATTAATTATTTAGCAGTCTGGATGTTTTACTCTAGTCTTCAGTGTCACATGATCCTTCAGAAATCATTCTAATATGCTGACTTGGTGCTTTAGATTTTTTTTTTATTATCAGTGTTGAAATAAATTTTTCTGGAAATTATACTTTTTTCAGTTCTTTGGCAAATGCTATTTTTATTTTGTCTTAAGTTTTAAGTGTAACAAATGAATTAAAGTATTTGAAACTTATGCTAAATCATAATTCTGAATACATCAAGGAAATGTGTTTTGTTTAAAAAATGTTTAGACAACACAAAACAAAACACTGATTTTAAAATGTTATTTTGCATTGGTTTATTTTCAAAGGACTTTTTTATATGTGTTAGTGTGTGCTAACACATATAAAAAATGTGTTATATGGAGGAGATATTAGGGAGATATTTTGTGCATATCTGTGGTTTAAGTATACATGTGTTTACATGCATGTCGGTTCCTGTAACTATCTGTGTCTCTGTGTGTGTGATCCCTCAGGAGAGAAAATGGCAGTGGGGTGTGTCTAGACCTCCAGGTGATTGACAACGTATCAGGAGTCAAGATAGAGGAAGAGCTAGAGACACATCATGTACTTGCTGGAAACCTCTACAAACCCAGGAGACAGGTACAGATCCTGCCACACACACATCCTTCACTCTCTCTGTGAAGAGCTCTGGTTCATTATATTGCATCAGTGAAATGGGTGACGATTTGTATGATGTGTTTGCTTCTGTTGACCTCTCGTTCTCTATTCCTGCAGTATCAGTCCCACTACAGTCGCCACTTCATGACGGTGGGTGAAAAAGAGAGACAGGACAGGGAGGTGTTCCAGAGGAATATGCACAACCGTCTGGAGTCCTTTAAGTCCACTCGCTACAAGCGCCACAAGAAGGACCGCAGTCAGAAAAAGGCAAGGGCTCAAAACTGCAGCAAAACACACTTATGTTGAGTTAGGTGGACCTGAGGGAGGCCATGGTAGGCTAAGACAGACAAGTGTGTGTGTGTGTGTGTGTGTGTGTGTGTGTGTGTGTGTGTGTGTGTGTGTGTGTGTGTGTCACGTGCGTGCGTGTGCGTGCGTGCGTGCGTGCGTGCGTGCGTGCGTGCGTGCGTGCGTGTAAGGTCAGCTGCCCAAAGGCAATGTAGAGACACGGCACGGGTAATGTTTGTAGTTACTGGTGTGTATCATCATGAGTGATGACTTGCTAATGTGTGTGTGTCTGTGAATGTGCATAGCAAGTGCATGTTATTGAGAGAGAAAGTGAAAGGGAATATTACAAGTATTCGTCATTATTAATACTTTTATTCAGCAAGGATACGTTAAATTAATCAAAAGTGGCAGATATAAAGATATAATGTTTCATTGAAAGATTTCTGTTCCAAATAAATGCTGTTCTTTTGAACTTTCTATTCATCAAAAAATCCTTAAAAATGTATCATATTTTCCACAAAAATATTAAGCAGCACAACTGTTTATTACATTAATTATACTGTTTCTTATTCACCACCTCAGAAATTATTTCTGAAGGATCATGTGACAATAAAGACTGGAGTAATGGCTACTGAAAGTTTAGATTTGGCATCGCAATAATTAATTACGTGAAAAAATTTAATAAATTAATAAAATAAATGCAGTCTTGGTGAGAAAAAGAGATTTCTTTCAAAAACAAAAAAACAATCTTACATATTTTATGTGTGTGTGTAAATATCTTATTAATTTATGATGATTCGATAAGTTTACTTCATTTGTTTTCCCACCCACATTTGAAAATTTTGATAATATTGTTTTACAGCGGAAAGGGTCAGATGCTAAAGAGCAAGACAGCAATGACAAACCCCGCCGAAATGTCAGCTGGCAGGACAAAGGTTGGTTGTCAGATTAACTGTTAATTAAGCTATGTTCTCCTACTTAAAGTTTGCAGTGCATTGTGGGTAATATGTTTTTGCACACATCTTCAGACCCAGCTGTGGTTCCAGTGGCACCTGAGGAGGATAAACATGATCCTTCTGAACCAGATAAAGATGATGATGTAGGCATCACTTTTGTGGCTCGCAAAGCCCCAGAAACACCAAAGGAGAGACCAAAATCAGGTGAGATATGAACACAATTTTGCTAAGACAATATGAGAGCTGATTGTTTCCTATCCCCAACACTTCTATATATTTTTGTGTTTTTTTTCTGTTCTTTCAGTGCCAGCTGCACTGGATGTTTGTCAGAGCCCCATCGCAGCCCCTCCATCGCCAACATGTGGAGAGAAAAACCTGCCGTGGAAAAGTGGCATGGGTTCCCTTCCTCCATGTGTGTCCATGGAGGCAACAAAAAATATCCCTATAGACCTGCAGCAGGCTTGGAACCAGAGCATCTCCTCTCTGGAGAGCCTGGCTTCTCCTCCTGAGCCTCTGCACCCACGTATTAGTGCCCTCGCGAGGCTTGGAGGACCCCTGCGGACCCCAGCAAAGGGAAAAAGTAGTGGTGATGGTGCAGGATCAGGAAGTAATACAGGTTCCCCAAGTTCAGGGCAGTTCAAGTTCCCGACAGGAAAGGAGGAAGAGGAGGAAGGCGCCCTCTCTCAGCAGCAGATGGAAATGCAGCCGCTAATGTCGTCTTTGAGACCGCCGCCACCACCTCCTCCACCACCTGCCGCGCAATCCGCTGGAAAGAGAAGGAATCCTTGTGTTTATCTTAGAAGTCTGGTGACAGTGCCACCTTCTGGTGCGGAGCCACAGAGCAGAAAGCCTACCCAACTTTAAAATTTCCCTCTTTCCTGTTATATCTTTTTAGGACCCTCAATCATCTTACTGCAGACATTTACCTCCTCAGGCCAAACTTTGTTTTTTAGAAAGTCAGTAAATTCCTTTCTTAGAGACTATTAATTTGGTTTTCTTTTTAGCACTAATAGGTTACGTGGGTTTAGAAATGGTTGGTAGAGTTTTCTGAGGGTCCATTCCTTTATGTACAGGGCAGTTCCTTTCACAGTTCCTTTTTTTCTTAGTTTGAAGTGATCTGCCCTGTGTTGTGTACCTCTGCATATGTGATTGTCTAAATGTACAACTACTGAACATATAAGGCTAAACCACATTCCAAGGGCCTACTGGGTGTGTCTGTCAAACAGTGTTTTTCACTCACATGAAAGAAAAGAAAATCACTTCATGGTTACTCATAACCTCACAGCTTTAATCTTTAATCAGCCAATCCATCTTAAAACAAACATGCGTAATACTGAGGTCTTCCCTTTTCAGACTGGGATGACAAAGTAACACAGAAAGCACATGAGGTTAGGGTCACACCTCTTCCATCAAAGCCATTATCTCTCAGTGGGTTATAAATATGCATGACAAACACCCACAGCATTGGGTGACAAAAACCCATGATGGTTGTCATCAGGAGCGTTTATGCTGTGTACAGGATATATAAGCTTCTATGCAGCACGTTACCTGTTCTTTGTTGTTGTGTTTGGGCAAAAAAGCAAGGTGTGTTAATTTATTTTGTAATTTATGTATCATCTTTATGCCTTTAATGCTTTTGCTTTCTGAATAAGGGTTTTGTGAATCTGCATTTTAATCTACAAAGCTATATTCATAGCTGTTTTAATAACAAAAGTTTATAATGTTCATGTTTAATGTAATTTTTGTCCATCATTAATTATGACTCTATATTTATAATCATGAATAATTAATTAAGGATCATCCAAATTTGATGTGCTTAATCAGTAGTAGGGGCCTGGAAATCTGTCGCCATGTATATTGTGTGCCTAATAATACTGTAGGTCTGATGTGATGCAAATTGTCTACAGAAATGATTTACAGACACAATGCAGACTCATCTATATAATCTAATCAATGCACTTATTTTAATGAGGTTTAGCATGATCAACCATATGCAGGCACAATGCATTTGGAGATGGATGTGATTTTTTTCCTCTAAATATTTCGATTGTCAATCTGTTGCTCTATACCACATCTTCATCCTTTAAGTTTTTAGTTACTGTACCATACAATGGAACAGAATTTAGGTTTTGCACTTTATATTGAACGCCATTAAGCCCAATTATACCTATGGTGTTGTTGAATCTGTCCCATTGTTTTGAATTGCTGTGTAATTCTTTGTATGTACTGATGATTGTCGTGCCTTGAGAGGCCTTGTTGATCTTTATTGTGCCTGTAAACAGTATGGAGGGGTTTATGTTGGTTTATGTTAGGTTACTGTATGTTGTCTTACTTGAACTTGTGTTAGCAGAAATGTTGCCCCAGTCATTTGACCCCCTTGAAATTGAACTGGAATTAAATGATCCACCGATGAAATTTTAATCTCTTTTCTTGCATATGTTTATTTTTGTAGGCATCTGTACTAGGTATCTGTGTGCCAAATATTGACTTTGAATAGCTTCCTGAAATAAAGTTAACATAAGCGAGGATAGAGCTTTTGAATGACACTAGTGTTTGTCACATCATTTCATGCTAATTTACTTTCTAATGTTTTGACAAAAACATATCATTTATATATTCCAGACTGTGTCATATTTAGCTGGTCTCAGCTGGCTTTTCGTCCATTTTAGGTAGCTCCTCAGGAGGCCCAGTGAAGGGAACCTTTTGGTGAATAATGAAGTTATATTCCCCCTTCATCCCAGGAGTCCCTGTGGTTTAGGCAGGGCTTCCCTAGACTGCCCTCAAAAGACTAGAGCGCATTTATGTGCTAATGTGCCATTTTCTCTTCCTCGAGCCTTGAAACAGATCTCAGCCAGCGATGAAGTCACCGGCGAGAGAACAAAAGTTAGATTTGAATGTGGAGACTTTAAACCGATCCACCAAGTGATTTTCCCACCTGACTAAATATCAGGGGTTTCTGTTGTTGCCCCTCAGAAGTAATCTTGAGATTTATATGGTCATAAATAACTGTTTCTATGGGCACTTTAGGCCTTTTGTTGAGTTTTATAAATGAAACTACAAATTTAATTTGTCTACTAATGTCCAAGATATACAAGTACATCCACCGCAGGAGAATTCTGTCATTTTTGTCTGTTTCTTTCCTTCACTGTTATGTTAGATTATGTTGAGCTTGATAGCATTCTTTAATGGAAGTGGCATTGATGAACATCAGTGACATTGTAAAAATGCTTGAAATAAAATATTACATTTTCCTGTGTTGATAAGGCTTAATTCATTGCTAGCATTTTATCCTTTACACAATTCAATATTTTCATACTTTTTTGCAGTAATTTGGCCAATTTATCGTTCTTATTGGAAATAACGCACACTAATGTGTCATATTTAATTTCAGCAGGCTCTTTACTCACACTGCTATCTACTAACAAAATAATTATGATGTTGCAATGGCATACCATAGGCCAGGGGTGTTCTAACTTTGCGAAAATCATTCTCTCAAGGCTTATTGGCATGCAATATTTAATAAATAAAAGCTGGATCAAAAGTGACACGATAAAGGACACTATTCAAAAATCTTTCAAACGTAAAATAAAACATCGAAAATAATTATCGGCATCAATAAAATATTGAAAATAATCAGCATATAAATTCTTCCGCCAAGTAATATAGGTCGCTGTTTAGTGTTGCAGCAGCAGCATAGCTTGGCGCATTAATATTGCGATAACCGTTTTGGACGCGCATCATCCATTCGGAATGTAGAGCCAGAACCATCCGTTAAGCAATAAACATGTAACGTATTAAACAACAACTTACATGGTTTACATATTTAACTAGTAATGTAGCTAGTTACGATAACAGAAGTTTCACTTATTTTGGATTTCTGTCAACTCGTCGACCTCTGTTTACCGTGTCACCCCAGGTAACGTTACATTCATCGATCACTGTCTAACGTAAGTTAACGTTATATAAGTTAATGTTGTCGAATGAATCCACAAAAATGAGCAAGCGGGTCTTAATTAAATAGTACAGTAGTTAGTGCTTGTGCAAGTAAATATGAATATTATTTCCTAACCTGCAAAATTTGTAGACTAAACTCGTTATATTTAAATGTTTAGAGAGTATGTTTTTAAATGTACAAACACACGCTAACGTGCCTCCGATCGCATTGGTCTAGTGATAGTAACGTTAGTGATGTAGTGATGCTCATTTGAACTGATACCTGGCCAACCGTTTGGAGATCACTGGTCTTTGTGATCACGTGATAATCGGTTGTACGAACGAACCGATTCAATAAGAACCGGATTGGCCAGCTTTAGTTGGTTCTATTCCTACGAGTGAGATGCTATTAATAATGCGTTTGATAATAAATGCTGATTATTTATTTTGGGTGCACTGGCCTAAAACATGTAGCATTAGCTCTGTTGAATCTGGTAACGGAAATGTGGTTGAAGCCACAAGCTCCTCGGGACTCTTGTAAAGGTGTGGAAAAGTGCCTGATAAGTGATTTTAGACGAATGTAATTGGAGCTCTTTAGGGCAAAGGACACAGGCTCAACCAGGAGCCATATTTCTCAGACCACAGAGGCCTGTTAGAGGTGATTAACTTGTACATTTGAAAATTGTTTCCATTTGTTGGCAGTGCCTTGTCCTCCACCCCTGTAATGACGATGGCAAAGGCCAAATTCAGTTGCTCCTTTTATAAAACACTGTTGTTGCTGCACGCCAGGTTTTTCTTGTTATATGACATGCAACAGTATATCAACTGCATTTGTACACATTCTTTTGTAGTAGTCACTGACAAGTACAAATACTACTTCCAGCTCTCCCACACCTTTTGACAAGTGAATTTCCAAGGTTGTTGTTTTTTAAAATCATTTTATGGATTACTCACAAAGTAATTTCTAACTTGTAAATATTATACAGATGATGGATTATTTATTTATTTATTTAAATCTGGACTTACCAATAAATATCAGCAAACACCAGGAAATTTTGTGGTATAAAAAAAAGTCTGGAGGGTGTTCCAGTTTTCATATTACCTTGAACTTCTGATGTAATTAACCCACCTGGCAGGTTAACTAGTTGGCAGGTAACTGTATAAATCACACCAATTAAAGGGTGTCAGCATATGTACAATTATATGTTTGTAAGATAGAAGTACAGATAGGAATGAATGATATTTCCAGATTTTTGCAATTAAAACTCCATATCAAATATATAATAAAAGCCCCATAATATATCATAATAATAAAGTTTTTCGAAAAGGAAGCTTGTGGGCTGCTTCCTCATATTTTTGGTTATTTATTTGTTTTTACTTATTTTTATTGTATATGATTGATACTGATGAACTGCATCTCAGACTCAGTAGGAATGTTTTTTTGATACATTATCTAAGCAATGAATCCCAAAATTGTTCAGAGCACATTTGATTCCATTGGCAGCCTGCAGATTGTGTGTTTCTGGTGCACATTAAACTGATCAAACAGCAGTAGTGTGTGGAGCTCACAGTAGCTGCCATCCGTTGTGCAGGTCCAAGAACGAAGCTATTCTTTCAGGGCTTAATTGTGGGCCTGTCCGGGGTAGATTAGAGGGCAGTGTTCATACAGCTCAGTCCTTATTGGCTGGGTGAAAATTGTTCCCCTGGGTGGAAAACCTGCTCACATTCTTAACAGACACTTTGCATTGTCACTGTGCAGCAGATCATCCGATATCTGGCTGATCTGTCAGTGGGACCTCCAAACCGAGAACAGGAATTTTCCATGTTAGGCTGGAGCAGTAGCTGATTAGAGCTCCAAAAGTTCTGTGAAAGGGCCCCTTCTGGGTAATCGCAATGTATGATCATGTGTGTTTTTCTGGAATAGTGTGGTATATCACGTACATGTTTTCTATTCATGGTTAGTATAGCTAATCAAATGATCTTAGATGATGTTTTGCCACCTTGTCTTTTCCATTGATGAAATGATAATGTTTTTCTGTGCCAGAACATTCACAATTAATCAATGTGTCAGTCTTGTACAAATGTATGAAATGAAAATGATACTCAAAACAAAGTAGAGCTATTATAAAATATGTTCAGTAATTTTAAAAAGTACAGCCCATGGCCATTTTTTGCCCTGACTCCTCTTTGAAGATCATCACTACCTGTGAATTTCATTCTTTTTTTTCTTTTTCATTTTTGGCATGTTTGTTTTCCAGCATGTGTATACTTGCTTGATAGGAGTATTTTCTCTACATTGCACAACTGTCTGCTCATCCCTCAACCCTTCCAAACTAGAGCTGTGGACATTGAGCACACTTTAGATTCAGACAGACTGTCTGTCTGTCTGTCTGTCTGTCTGTCTGTCTGTCTGTCTGTCTGTCTGTCTGTCTGTCTGTCTGTCTGTCTGTCTGTCTGTCTGTCTGTCTGTCTGTCTGTCTGTCTGTCTGTCTGTCTGTCTGTCTGTCTGTCTGTCTGTCTGTCTCTGTCTGTCTGTCTGTCTGTCTGTCTCTCTGTCTAGTCTGTCTGTCTGTCTGTCTGTCTGTCTAGTCTGTCTGTCTGTCTCTCTCTGTCCTCTCTGTCTGTCTGTCTGTCTGTCTGTGTCTGCCTCCTGTCTCCTGTCTGTCTCTCTGTCTGTCTCTGTCTGTCTGTCTGTCTCTGTCTGTCTCTCTGTCTGTCTGTCTGTCTGTCTGTCTGTCTGTCTCTCTCTGTCTGTCTGTCTGTCTGTCTGTCTGTCTGTCATCCTCCGTCTCGTCGTCTGTCTGTCCGTCCTGTCTGTCTGTCTGTCTGTCTGTCTGTCTGTCTGTCTGGTTTATTAATATTTACTTAGGAACAGATACTCAGTAGATTTTATGGCAAGAGGCAGTTATGTGTGTGTGAGGTTAAATGGGGAAAATGTAATTTGTAATTTTATTTTTTATTGAATCAGATGAATAATAGAATCTGGCATTTCCACAAGAGAACATTGGATTAAATCAAACGTAAATTGTTATTTGAGAAGGAACTGTGTGTTGTATTTTGTACATTTGAGCTGATGATGTGGTGTTGTTTTGGCATATTAATAGCTGCACGTTTTGAACTGAAAGGGAGTGAGTGGATGGTTAGAAACAACCATTTAGTTCTCATGCAACACGTAGTGTGTATTTTCTTCAAAGATATTTGAAAACGTTGTCACATGACTTGTGATTGTATAATATGGCTGTAAATAAGGCTTCTGACCACTGGAGTGTGCCTGTCTTAAGCCTTCATGTGTCTTTCAGAAACTTTACACTGTTAGTCAAATCTGAAGTCTAACACAATGGTCTGTAGATGCTGTTCTAAAACATTAAGTTTGACATTAGTTGTCATTTATGGCTGTCAGGCTGTAATCAGCCATGTCTCATGCAACAGAACATGTTAAGAATGCGTTTGTTTTCTCCTTTCAAAAGTGTCTGATTACATAACTGTGCAGCAACCGTGTTGAATACAGTTGGTGGGATCTAAGTATGAGTCACAAGAACAGTAAAGCATGTTTTGTTGTGTCAGTGTGTAGTGGTTTGATGTTTCTTAATCTACCGTGTATCAGAAAATTTGTGCCACTAAAGTAAAGGTGTAGTAACATTAGCAGATTGTCAGTAGTGTCGTTACGCAAAGTCACTTCCAATCCATACAGCTTTATATTGGTAATCACTGCAAATTTGTGTGTTAAAAGTTCACAAGACTTGAATCCAATGTATCCATGTGGGGAAATATTCCCACATGTCCCTCACACAAATATCCTGATTCCTATTGATATGGCTGCATTTCACCCATTAAAATTCACCATACAAATATAAATGTGACCGGGCCTTAAATCATTGAAGTGACAGATTTGTTTGAATTCATTTAGCAGTGGAGCTTAAGAGCCTCCAGACGTCAGACATGGTTTTCTGAACATCACCACACACTTGTAGCAGACAGTGAAGTGAAGGTTAGGGAGTAAAAGTTTAGTATGTTGCAGCGCTCCATGAAAGAGGTCTTTGTCAGCACTGGAAAAGTCCTTACTCTTACACCTTTAGTTTTCCTCTTCCATGTCCTTGTTGGTTATTGTTAGGTTAAAATTCGTTTTTAGTGTGTGATACTTAAATAACACTGAGAAGACGGAAGTCTTCAGTCGTGTCTATAGAGACCCGAGACAGGAAGCATGCAACACTAGATCATGACAATGAATCTCTCATAATGTAAAGACCACATTCTGATGAGTGCTCTGGGTGTTGTTGCAGATCCGGAGTAAAGAAGAAAAGCAGGACACTCTCGTGCCATCTGAGACCCCCTGTCTAAGTTCAGACAGCACAGTTGTCAGCACCATCCACCATGATGAGCGCCCTGAGTATTCTAGTGTTTTACAGAGTGAGAAACTGAGTAGATTTAATGTGTGTCATGTCTTCTCCAGACCTGCTTGTGCCATCGCTCATGTTTCTCTTTAGAAGCTTAACTCCAGTTGAAAGAGTAAGCATATATATACAGTACAGTTAAGTTGGGGTCTTTTTTCTTATGTTAAGAAAGTTAGCAGCGTAAAAGGTTGTGGGTTCGATTCATTTTGAATGCACTGTTTCTTTTAAAAGCATCTGCTAAATGTAAATGTAATGTAATGTAATAAAATAAATTAATTTATTTCAGTGTTTCCCACAGACTTGGACTCTATTTGTTGAGAAATCTATTCAGGCTGCAGAGCGCTCTATAGAGTCGTTAAAATGAAATGTAATATAAAAACACACTAGACGTTTTTTAAACGTGCATCAAAGTCACTCGGCTCATGGGAAAATAACAGCAAGGAGCCAAAGCATGCATTGATCAAAAGTGACAGTGAAGACAGACTGTGAGTAATAGGCTATCCATGAAGGACAGCTAATGACATCCATTTTCTGAAGAGTCGGTTTAGACAGAATACAGATTATTGCATCCGCACCGTGTTTAGTTTTCATACGTGCACGCTAAATCTCGAAGCTTTTTGAAATGGAGCGGGAGGTACAGTTTTGCCGTGGCACAGACAAGCTACGCAATGTCGACTGATATATCACCTTGTATATGACCGCGTTATTGTGGCTTGCAGTGATCAAAAGGCTCCGTGTATTAAATACGCCCATTTGAAAAGATTTCTAAGGAGATTTAGCGCTAACAAGGAACCTATTCTTACAAAGAACGAAGCGCAGCAGGACATGAGATATTTTCGCCCATCCCTACTATTTGAGCATATATCAGATTTATGAAGGATCTTGTGACACTGAAGACTGGAGTAATGGTTGCTAAAAATCACAGCGATAAATTACTTTTAACATACATTAAAATAGAATACATTTATTCGTATTGTAATAATATTTAACAAATTACTGTTTTACTGTATTTTTTATTAAATAAATACAGCCTTGATGAGTCACTTTTGAATGATAGTGTACATTAGTGTTGGGCGATATGGTCATTTCTCATATCGTCATATCGCCAGCCTGTGAGATCGCCGATACACGATATTATCATGCATGGGTGGGTGGGGGCAAGAGAGAGACTCTCTGTACTTGTCATATAGGCTAATATTTCATAACTATTTGAATGATTTAAAATACCATGCGTGGCTGAGAACCTTGTATCAGATATCACTAATATCCGAATCGATAAATTATATTTTTATCCATACTGAAAAAAAACCAGGTTAATTATAGAAAAATATATTACAGCTTTCATATTCGGATAACACTTCAACATCGCTTCCAACTGGGACAAGTTTGGCGCATCCCACGAAGTTATTCAGTCAAAAATGTTCAACAAATGGAAAAGTCAAAGAATTAAAATGTTTAAACTATAATGTTCTAATCAAACGAAACTTAACAATTATCTAGCGGAAGCACTTTGCTATAATAGTTATATCTTTTGCCAGGTCATAAGCACTGATCAGATATGCTTGTTGTAGCTACAATGTTGTTGGTTGAATATGCTCCAAAAGCGCGGAGGTGGTACATCAAGTTCGTGGTATACAGTCTTCGGACCGCGACGACTCCATAATGCAGACGACAGCCCTGTATTAGACTTAATAACGTATCAAAAAAACTATACTGCAGCTACTTTTTCTTTTATTTAACAATTTCCTGCTCGCTGATGATGCATCATTCTTTATGAATGTGCTGTAAAGAGAAACGGTGACACGTATCGTCTGATATGTTCATGATTAGCTGTTAGCTGTCACTCAAGAAGTTGCTTTACCAGGAGATGGTCTCTGTTAATGCAACCACTGCTTGCAATTGTCTCCGACGAAGAATAAATCGGTTTTATCGAACCTGCAGTTCTTTATTGATTCGATGTGTCTATCGGATACATATCTTATCGTTTTTTTATCGCAACGAGGAGGAGAAGCCTAATTCTTCCGCGGAGAAGACGCTGAGCTGGAATTAGCAATTTTAATAAACCCAATAATAATATAATCAAACATAATGAAAACTAATAGTTTTATAAATTTTAAGCAGCTAGTTCTTACTATCGGATACATCTGCTATCATCTCGCAACATATTTAGATATCATCTATCGGCACAACCCTAGTGTACATGGTGTTTAATACATGGACAAATCCCACAATGCATTTCGAATAAAAGTCATAACAGGGCATGAGCTTAATGCACGCAGTGAAGGCCCGTTCACACCAAGAACGATAAGTAAAAGATAACGATAAAGATATAGTTGTAAAAATCGTTCTCAATATTAAAGAATAGCAGAGTCCACACCACAACTATAATGATAAAGGCAAAGAGAAGCGATATCATTGGAATCACTTTCAGAATGATCATTTTCCAACTGATGAACGATACAAACATTGACATCCAATCAGAATCCATCCTAAGCAGCTTAAGAATTTAAACCGGCAGAAGCGCGTGTGCTTTGAATGAACAGACGATATCGTTCACTGGTGTGCGCGCGAATATCATTATCTTTATAGTTATCTTTATAGTTATCGTTCTTGGTGTGAACAGGGCTTAAGACAGAAAGCGGTAGAAGAGCATCTGGGGTGATATTTCCTGCCTGTATTGAGTTCCGATGACCTTTAGCAGAAGGATTTCAGAAACATGTCTGTCTTAAATCAGTCTTTAAGCAGGCTTCAACAAATCTGAGAAAAGGCCTTTGTTTTTCACCTTTTGTGTCTGTGTCACATCCACACCTTTTGTGGGCAATTTCTGTTGACATGAAGAGGTGGGACAACCTGCTCTGCCAGAGTTCGAACACTTTCCATCCGTTTTGTGATCCATCAAGTGCACGTCTTAGTTTTGTTTACATCATAAGCTGAAAGGGAATCTATTTTGAACTACAGCAGGCTTGTCTCTGTTTGTAATGCCTGGAGTTCTCTCTCCGACGTGATGAAGACTCAACATGAGAGATGCACTAAAAAATGATTCTGTAGAAATACAGGAAGTGGATATGGAAAAGTTGATGCATAAGAAAAGTAGTTTCCACCTAAAGTAATTTTTCAAACATCATCAAAGATACGATGTTAAATAAAAATCTGTTTTTTATATTTTCCCATTGCCATTTATTTTCATTTGGCCCAGTTTCCATCCTGCAGCCTGGTATGTGACGGCAAGTGTACTTTAGGGCTGTTTTGTTAAGGGTTGTATATCAGGATGTCTTGTGCATGTGAACATTTCCAAAGACCACAAGATGTATGCCGTAATTTGAGTATGAGTATGTTCCCCTGGTTTCTGTGAAAGTTTTTTGGCTTGGCTGTAAGTGTGTGGGTGGTTGTGAAAGGCAGTGCTCGACCGTCTGTGTTTGTGTCTGTGAGGTAACTCTTATTTTTAATGTCAGTCTTCACTACTCTATAGGTATGAGAGTCTCACATGCTCCAACAGGCAGATTTGGGAACAGTGTGAGGAAATGGACAAATAAAGGAGTTTACTCTCCCTGAGCTAGAGAAAAAAGGAGAGAGAGGGAGGTTTTACAGAAGGGAAAGGGGAGGAGTTTTCCTCGGCTGAGTTACCACAGTGACAGACAATCTCAGTGTGTGTATGATTATCTCACAGGGTGTTTTGGTTTTTCCTCTCACGTGCTGTCAGACGGTCTTCGGAGACTGGCTGTTTTCTGATTAGCGTGTTCCTGTTGGACTGAAGACTGGGTCAGTGGAGAGCTGCTGTAGTCGTGATACTGGAGATCTACTAAGGGTAAGTGACTCTCAGATTGAACATTTAGTTTCTCTGTCTCTTTCCACCTGTCTCTGGAATTCTGCCTGTTCACTCACTCAGCCTGCAGTCACAGCTCTCCATGCCCGAGCAGGTCATCCTGACAGTTTCTTTCCCCCACTTTTCTTCTGCATGCCTTTACTGTGTCTTCCCTTCCCTTTATCTCTGAGCTAATTTTCCCCTCGCTCTCTGAATTTGGGAAGTTTAAACTCTGAATAGCTTGGACTTTTTAACAAAGAAATGTGTAGCAAATGTGTATTGTAGGTATTGTATCTGGTCACCATTTTGCACCCCCCCCCACACACACACGCATTTGTAATATTTTTTTTACAGTTTTCATACACTTTCTTACAGTTCACATAATAACACTGTAACAATAAATTATTTTAATTACAAATATTTTGAACATTGTCAGTTAATTTGAAGTGTTTTTGACATTTTTGTTTGGTCAAACTTTCATTTAAAGTTACAACAATAAATTGCTGTAATAATAAATTACTATTATACTCCTAGAACAGTGGTTCTCAACCCTTTTGACTCCAAGGCCTCCTATTGACCACAACAATACTCGAAGACGCCATGATGTTTTCAGTTGGTCATGATTTACTGGATAGTGTTTTTTATGTTTTTCTCAATTTCTAAACTAAAAATAACTACAAATAAATGTCCATTATTAAATTGGCCATGGAATTTATTATAATTGTATTATTTTACATAAATTTCAAAGGTCTAAAATTGCACTTTTCAAATTAGTTTATTTATTTATTTTTGTTATGCCTGTTTATGTTATTTTAGATAATTTTAATTCATATTGAGGCCCCCTGAAGTTCCTTAGTGGACACTGGGCCCCTGGTTGAGAACCACTGATATATGTAATGTTGGACCATCCTTATATTTTAAAAGTGTTTGTTCTGTACTAATATACATTTATTTTTGTAATAATAATTTTTATATTTGTAAACTTATATTTGACTTATGTATGTGTCCATACAGAGAGTGATAGGTGGCGTTAGTGCTGTGCTGGTGAGTGTGTGTGTGTGTGTGTGTGTGTGTGTGTGTGTGTGTGTGTGGACAGATGCCTGCATAGCTCAGTATTTTTGTTTTAAATATCCCTGTTAAGACTTTGTGTGCCATGACTGCGATGAGTTCACACACCATTAACCTCACACACATAAAGAAGACCATTCTTACATCAGCTAGGTCAATGAGGAGTTCAGATGAATGGCTGTTTAACTTTTAGACGTGGCAGGATGAATGTGACTTTGTTGATTTAATAGTGCTGCAGCCCCTGTTTGACACCTCAGTCTAACCGGCTTGTAATAGACACTGGCCTTG
Organism: Ptychobarbus kaznakovi; assembly: GCA_027422405.1. NCBI lineage: Eukaryota > Metazoa > Chordata > Actinopteri > Cypriniformes > Cyprinidae > Ptychobarbus > Ptychobarbus kaznakovi. The sequence goes on from CM049798.1 coordinate 13,517,915, forward strand.
CACTCTTAACAAAGCATAGGAGGACTGAACTGAACAAAAAAATCAGTTTGGGATTCTCATCATCATGTCTGCTATGTAGCACAGCTGATGCCAGAGTAGGATGTCATAGTAAATACAAATAAAATCAAATCACTTTTATTGTCACATCACCACAGCGCATGTGCCTTGGTGAGTGAAATTCTTGAGAGCGTGCTTCAGACAGTGCAGAAACAATTTACATATAGACATACTTTGTACTAAGATAGATGACAATGTGCTATATACACATACATATAGTCAGTGTACTATTAGACATACTTACAGTTATTCCTCAATACAAACATTATACACCGTATGTACACATTGGATGGTATTCTACATTATGTAGTGCATATCATGTACAGTATAGTTTGCAACAGGTTATAAGCCGTTAAAGATAGTGCATGCAATACCGTCAGTGGATGATCATGTATTATATGGGATTGTTCAGTGGTAGGCAGATCTAGATTGTTGTATTAGTGCAGTGTGTGTAGTGCGGACTGTGTCAGAGCAGCAGTTAAAGTTAAAGTGCAGTGCATGGCATACTGTAAAGTGGGAGTGTGCTGTAGGGTGTATTTACAGTTCTGACTGTTCATTAGCCCTGAGGGAAAAACATATCTCGGATGCTACATCCGAGAGAGCAGATGTTGGATGGGTGGCCTTGAGTAGATGTCCCCTGGAGGGAGTGGAAGCTCACCTTCAACAATGTGGCGGGCAGTTCGCACGACCCTTTGCAGAGATTAAAGGTTGCCAGCGGTGCTGTTTCCAAACCAGGCGGTGATGCAGCCAGTCAGGATGCTCTCCACAGTGCAGGAGTAGAAGGATCTGAGGATGCTGGGGCTCATTCCAAACTTCCTCAGCCGTCTCAGGAAGAAGAGGCGCTGATGTGCCTTCTTCAGCACTGCATCTGTGTGAGCGGACCCCTGACTGTCTTTTATTTCCCAAGAAGTCCTAAACTGACAAACATAGGTCCCCCCACCAGATCTAAGTCACCCTGGTCTGAGCCCTTTTGAATTTCTGCTTGCATTTCTGTGTTTTAATGCTGATTTATATGTTAAGATGATGCATTGCCCCAGATATGAGAATCAGATCATTAAGAGGGTCAATTGGTGAAGGTTTTCTACTCTGAATTATGTTGAGACCCCTTTGTGAACCCTATTCTAGTGTGCGTACAGTGCGGTGCCGTCACGGCTGGGTGCGTCTATGCACTACAGCTGGACCTGAAGCTACAATGTCTGACCCAGAGGTCACTGAAAGTGTGGGAAACATACCTTCAGTGTCTCTCTGTCAAGCAGACTTCTTTTTATGAGCACAAAATGAGAAATACATTTATGTATTTTATACATTTATGCACTGAAAATATTATGGAAAGAGATGTCTTACTCGGTGAGAAGTATGTTTTATGATAGGAACTTTGTTGCAGGGAAATTGTGGAGTCACATGAAATTATTTTGTTGAACTGCATTTGTTGGACTGCCAGCGCCAACTGAAGTAATCACAGATTGGCCTCAAAGTAGATGTGCACACGACCCCTTGACATTTTTATCAGTGTCATGCGGGCAAAATTAGCACGGCCTGGTAGAGCCGTCACTATTCACAGGGCCAGAACAAAATGTTTATAGGTGGGGCCCCTCTCTGCCATAGAGGGCCCACCTCACAGGGATTCGGACAACTGCTGCCTGGTAATCAGGGGTAATTAGGAGTCAGATTTTTTGCTTGAATAGAAAGGAGCAGAGGGGGAGAAAAAAATAGGGACAGGCACAGGATATTACAGTTCGTCTGTACTGGACAAAAGTGAATAAATTGCTCTTAAACTTCAATTTCCTCTACTGAAGATTCAATCATCTGCCTTCTCCAATCCCAATACGCATGTGCTTATGCATTGCTTAGACGCAGATATGAGAGAGAAAGAAATTGAAAAAACTTTAGCAGTTAGCGCTTGGCTAACAGAGGTTTTCTGTGATGCTTAGCCCTGCATCTGGATTGTCTAATTTGCATAACCTCAGGTTAAACTCTTCACTTTTTTATTCAAATCAAACGCACATCCTCTCTCTCACATTGTTTCTTTCTCTAAGAATATCCTGTGTTTCATGTTTAAATTACACAAACAGTCTGGTGATTTCCCCAGTGATGGTATCTAGGTCTCATTTGGTTTGCATAACGTGTTGGCTGTGGGTGAATCCTTTGGCTCATCGGGGAAGATGAAGAGGGTTCACAGAACTGCAGGCCGGTCCAGAACAGATTGAGCGTTTGCACTCCACCTAAGGGATTATATATTGAAACTGAGAGTTGATTCGCTCAGAGTGTGGTATATTTATTTCAGTGATGTTTTATTTAGTTTGATAATGTTGCCAGACATCTTGAACATTCCAACAATTCTGAGAAAGTTCCTTGAACAGGATTACAAGAAGTTTCACCCATGGTATTTAATTCAGAAAGGTGAAGCTTGGATGAAAAAGGGGACCTTAAATCATCTTTACACATTTATTTATTTGTCTTTTGCGTGACGGCAGTTAGATAGGAATAATATTTTGGACTCTTCTCCTGATGGACAGACTGTAATATTTTGCAGAAAACCTCAACTCTTGTTTACAGCCACATGTTGTTCAGTTTCTCCACATCGTTTATGAATGGGATATCTTATAAGAAGCAGAGTGTTAAAACAAAACCAGATGCTCATGTAACTGAGATCTGGTTTAAATATCTACAATCACATCTGCCTGGAAGGCCTGTTGTTCAGAGAATCTCTGTTACATTTTTGACCCCTAGCCCTTTTGTGAAGCGCTAGGGGTGAAAACATACCCCAAAGGTCTCATACATCTGTTGTCTCCATTTTTTCGCCCGTGGGTTTTTAATGTTCTAGTCAATAATGCTTCAGATAACAACGTTTCAATTAAGAATGGTTGCAGAGAAATGAACGACTGTCGTAATTTTAAATAAATTATTTAAGAGGGTAGTGTGTTCTGGGTACCCTTGGTTTCAAGAGAGAGACCCCTTCCCCTAGCCCTAACACGAGAATTGAGCCCTTACTCTCACATGAACGCACAAAACTAAGGGGAAGGGGTAAGGGGAATCTACCCTTAACACATAATATTTAAAACTCAGTTGGGCTTGGGTGGACCTGTTCAATCCTGCTCTGATGTAACACTGAGACTCTCAGCACATGTTATAGTCTCCTTCTCTCCATCCGTGTCAGCCAGTGGTTAAGAGAAGTCCAACTCTTCCTGTTTTGCCAAAACACGTTTTCTGTTGGTCATATAGGTTTTCACTGTGAATAATGTAGAGATTGGTGTATGTGTGTATCATTTAATCACCATATTCTGAATTATCCTCTCTCCTCATTCACCAAAGAATATTGCCTGCAAATTATTGATATGATGTGAGAGGCCTGCTGGGATAACATGAGTCATGTCATTAATTATTTATGGTTCTGAACCAGAGGGCTTTTGTTGTTTTTTACTTTGAAAAACCAGGGTTTGGAAACCTGTTTGAGGTGGCCTAATTTTAAAAGTATGATTGCTAGACCTAGAAAAGCCCTGTAAATTAATAAATGCTTAATACTCAATGCCAAGCTCTAACTGTTGTATCTGGTAGAATGTAAAATATATATAGTTTTTGAAATATTATTTTAGTCAAAAAGTTAATGTGTCAGATCAATGATGCCCAGGGGGAGTTCCCATTTTGGCTGATGGAAAATGGAGACAGAGCAGGACACTGATTATAGGGGTGTGCCATTCTAAGTTTCAGTCAGTTAGCTTATCAATCGTGCATCGCCCAGTAGTCATGTTGCAGGATATTGAGTCATCAGTGACCCCATATTTAGTAAATCAAGGTCCTTGCTTTTGCCTGGATTTATTTTTAGGATATAAAGGTGAATGAGACTCAGTGTAGGACACCACACATGGCAAAGCTAGCCGCACACCAGTGGATTTTCAAACAGTTCAACCGATTTTTAGCCTTATAATGCTCTGAACACGCACACTAGATGATTCGAGCAGACCGCGAGACTGCACACTGGAAGATTGTAGGAACGATTTCACAGTGACACATGATCTCACGGAGACTCGCGAGATCAAATGTGATTAGAGAAGAAAAACAGAGAACAATCAACGTTGTCAGCTGGCTCTCCTGGCGTGCGTTCTGTTTCACAGTGAAAAACAATGTGTACAAAAGAATATGGATGATGTTCTCTGCTTTCATGGCATGTTTGTGGCTGCCAGGTTTCAGCTAGGCCTACATGATCCGAACGGCCATCACTACTATAGAAGCACACAACATATGCAAGGGACACTTGCTCGCTCTCATTGGCTATCGCGGGTATCAAGAGTCTTAAATATTTTAAAAAAAAAATTACGATTTGAGTTCGGCGACTTTCCGTCTCGATCGGTAGAAGATAAATAATCATAATGACACCACACAATAGAGGATTTTTTTGCCCAAAAAAATTCTTGCAACACGCTTGTGCGGTTGTGCGGCCAGCCTAAAGCAGCATACAGACACACCCTTCTGATTAGTCACAGGTGAGACAAGTCATCAGGGCTCCACCTGTTAGTGAGTTTCTATCCTTAAATCACATTACTAATCCACAATCCTAAAAATGTTTAGCGCTTTAGGTGGGTTCCAGTTATTTCAATCATATTCCTACAGAACCAAATTTCAGTGTGTAAAACTGAACTACAATATTGAATGCATGCATAATTGATCTGCTGATTGTTATCTGATTTATAGATATACAAGTAAAGCTTTACATTGTGTGTAAAAAAGTGAAGTATTGGGGTGCATTTGTTGACTGGTTGTATGTGAAATCAGTGAAATGTATTTTGGTCACCATCACTGTGGCGTTTCATCCCACTATGGTCTGCATCCCATCCAGGCCCATCATTCAAACAGACATTGTAAATAAATATGCTGGAGGGTAATCATAGATTTTTTTGAAAGAAACTCATTTTCTTTGAAGACTTTGGAACATTTATCCTCAGTATGTGTTGATGCTGAGGTTAGGGGTTAATGATGTTGGTGAGTCTTATTTAATGGCTTATGGCTGAACTCTCTGAAACACTGATGTGTACAAATAGTATCTGACACATTTTGCATGCTTTGGTGACACAGGCATGTGTCATGGGGCAGGCCTTTTCAGTGAATTTGTATGCACACATTATAACCCAAATATGTAACTAAGTTCATACATTTTTTATTTTTTTTGTAGTATTATTGTTTACATCTTTTTCAGTTTAAAAAGAGCACTGACTTGTTCAGCCTGAGTGTGTTGTTTCTAAAATAAAAACAACTCCACAACAATCTGTATAATGAACACTTCCGTTCATTGCCTTCACAAAAAGGTTTCATTTAAACCACAAACCTCTCACGTGTGTCCCAGAATCATTTAAGATGTGTTGAGGGTGTGTTTACTCATGTCATACATAAAAACGCAGATGTTGACTCAATAGTTAACCTGCAGAGCACCTAATGACATCTCACATAATTTGTTGATTTTATCTAACCACAGCTTGGTGCAAAAGAAGCATTGTGATTTATTAGACATGTATGCTCTGGTTTTATTTAGCTATTCAGAATACAGATGCACTTGAGAGCACGTGTGGACATGTTATTTTCAGTGAGGATTACTTGTGCTTATGTCCACAAAAGCACGTCTAGCTGTGGTTAACCATCCATTCAATAGACACTTAGTGCACAAATAGATTAAAGTTTATAGAACTGAAGCTGAACTAATCTGATGTAAGGAAATTTGGTAAGTAGGCCTAGTTGTTTAACAGATGCTACACTTAATACTAGCACAGTCTCCTCTAGAGACACACAAATATGTGTTATCGAACAAGTGTTATCGTGTTATTAAGAAGTGTTATCATTTTCTCCCGTCGTCTTTCACTTGTTAATGACACACATTTAAATGAAGCTGACAAAATGTGTGTATTTCATTCCATTTTGCAGAATTGTGTTCCATTTTATTAAGTAAATTCAGCAAGTAGAAAATACTAAAGCATCAGATTGTTTTTGATACGACATCAGAATGTGATTCTGGTGGAATGAGAATGATTATTATGGCACATTTTTAATCTTGTCTTTGTTGAGGCTGTTGCTGACAGGTGCAGCCGCGGAGCTAAAGTCGCAGTGATTTACAGATGGCTAAAAGAGATTTGGCTTTAGAGAACAAAAAAGCACCATATGCTTTTAAGAATAATATACTTGTGTGAAAATCTTTTAATTGCAACCATACAGAGTCCCTTCTGTTGACCTTCATTTGAGATAAAATATTTGAGTTTTATCTGAAGGAAATCCAATCACTGGAAGTCGACATTTTGACTGGACTAAAAGAGGTTTGCTTTTAGAGGCGTACAAAAAAGCACCACCCTTATGCTTATGCTGAAGAATAAATACTTGTGTGAAACAAATCCAATTGCAAATCAATAGGAGTAAAGCTTGTTTGGTGGGTTTGATCTCTGTTGCTGTTGAGATTGTGGTATACATTTGAGATAAAGTATTTGAGTGAGTAAAGAAGTTGCCACAATGCCCTGTTGAGTTCATATAGAATCTCCTGTGATTCTCTGTATCTCTGCTAGAATATAGATCGTGGGTATCACTTTCTTTCTGTCCATCTGTCGCAACGGCCATGAATTTAATGCCACAAATTCCCTCTCTGAGAAAAAAAACCTCTCTCTCTCTCTCTCTCTCTCTCTCTCTCTCTCCTCTCTCGGCAGATCAGTTTTACTAGCTGCTTACAACAAAGTGCACATGCCTGCATTTATAGATATGTGGTTGAGATCTGTGATGGTTCTTCTCACACGTTTTTGAGAAGGAAAACAGGCTCTCTCTTCATTCTCTCTCAGCTTTTTTCAGCACATGGAAACACATGGCATATTCATTCAGTAGAACTCACGTGTGTTCTGTGATTCATCTGTTTAATCATAAATAATTATGTCTTTCTGTATCTCTATTGGTTTTGGCTGGTAATGTTCACCTCCTGTGACACATTTTGGTGCAAATTGTTGGAATTTGGATCACAATTGATGGATTATTATAGGATCACATGAGGGTTTATTTCGGCAGTCTCTGCGATAGTTTACCTTGTTTTATTCTTATAATTTAAGGTCATACAGTGCCTATAGAAAGCCTTTATACCCCTTCATTTTTTCACATTTTGTTATGTTGTGTTATTATGTTAAACTGCTTTAAATTACTTTTTTCCCCCCCACAAAATCTACACCCCACTCAACACAATGACAAAGCAAAAACCGGATTTATTATAACTTTGCAAATGTATTAAAAAGGAAACACTGAAAAAATGACATTGCACAAGTCTTCATACCCTTAACTCAAAACTTAATTAAAGCACTTTGGCAACAATTACAGCCTCAGGTCTTTTTGGGTATGATGCAACAAGCTTTGCACATCTGCATTTTTTTTTTTTTTAGATCATCTCAAGCTCTGTCAGGTTGGCTGGGGACCATCGGTGGACAGCTATTTATAGGTTTCTCCAAAGATGTCTGATTGCCTCCAAGTCCCGGCTCTGGCTGGGCCACTCGAGGACGTTCATATAGTCGTCCCTAAACCACTCCTGCATTGTCTTGGCTATGTGCGTAGGGTGATTGTCATATTGAAAGGTGAACTTTCAGCCCAGTCTGAGGTTCTGAGTGCTCTGAACCAGGTTTTCATTAAGGATATCTCTGTATTAAGTTGCATTTAGCTTTCCGTCTTCTCTGATCACTTCCCCAGTACCTGCCGCTGAAAAACACCCCCACTGCATGATGCTGCCGCCACCATGCTTCATCCTTGGGATGGTATTATGCAGGTGATAAGCAGTGCTTTGTTTCCCTCAGACATGAATAAGGCATTGAGGTTCATCAGACCAGAACATCTTTTTTTTTTCATACTCTGAGAGTTTTTTGAGAGTTATTTGGGTGTATTTTTGTAAATTCCAATCAGAGTTTCATGTATCTTTACTGAGGAGAAGCTTCAGTTTGGTCACTTTGCCATCAAGCCAGATTGCTGGAGTGTCGCAGTGTTGTTTGTCCTCTGTTGTTTCTCTTCCCATCTCCATGTAAGATCATGGAGCTCAACCAGAGTGATCATCAGTGTCTTGATCACCTCTGTAACAAGACCCTTCTTTCGATTGCTCAGTTGGCCAGAGCTAGATCTAGGAAGAGTCCTGATTGTTCAAACTTCATCCATTAAGGATTATGGAGGCCAAATGCTCCTGTGAACCTTCAAACAGCAAATTTATTGTAGTCTAAGTCTTCCCCAGATCTGTCTCAACACTATCCTGTCTCTTCCCTCTGCAGGCCATTCCTTTGACCTCAGGGCTTAGTTTTTGCTCTGACATCCATTTCAGCTGTTAAACTTTGTATAGACAGGTGTGTGTGTGCCTTTCCAAATCATGTCCAATCATCTGAATTTGCCTCAGGTTAACTCCAGTCGGAGTATAGAAACATCTCAAAGATGATCCAGTGAAACTGGAATGCTCCTGAGCTAAATTTCAAGTGTCAAAGCAAAGGGTATGAAGACTTGTGCAATGTCATTTTTTCATTGTTTCCATTTTAATAGATTTGCAAAGTTATGATAAATCCGGTTTTTGCTTTGTCAATTATTATGGTGTAGATTTATGTGGGGAAAAAAGTTATTTAAAGCAGTTTAACATAAGAACGCAACATAACAAAATGTGAAAAAATGAAGGGGTATGAAGACTTTCTATAGGCACTGTATATCTGTATTACTGCTTTTTATCCATTTATATCATATAATGGAATATTTTTTTCAATTTTATTGATTTGTTATTCTCTCTCTCTCTCTTTATTTTTTATCTTGCTCTTATTCTCTTGTTCTCTTTATATGAACTGTGTAATATAATAAATGGAGCTTTATTTGTCCCTTGAGCCTGTCAGAAAGCAGAGGGCTTCAGGTTAACTGGTATCAGCAGTTCATTAGTCAGTCATTCCAGACAAACAGCATCCCTTTTCATGTTTAATCACTTAATTCAGATTGAGTTTTGGAGAAACAGATCAGGACAGATGCTCTTGTTTTTCCATCATCTGTGTTTGTGAATGTGTTCTTGAGAGTATCTGTTTGTGGAAGCAAACAATGCCGGTAAGAAGTCATTGTAAAAGTGCATGAAGTAATGTCATGTTTTCACCAGTAAATATTGTATTTTTACTGGTATAATAAATAATACCATATTAATTTTCCTAAATATCCAATTTGGCTGTGATCTTTGACTTTTAACATTTAAAAAACAACTTGCACCAAAAGATGTCAAATGGAATAAATGGTGTATAAACGGAATTGCAAAGATTTGTCTGGATTCAGAATAACACAATATCATACAAACTTTACAAAGATACTATTATAAGACACTATCACAGAAATATATGGCAAAAAAAGTAAGAGTAGTATGGAGAACATGCTGTTCCAAATTAGCTAGTGACTGATTTATTAATTTTTTTCATGTGTAAAATGATCTTAAACGTTTTTTGACACTGATTGACTTTTTATTTTTTAGGTATACTTTAGTGCAGAGAAGCCATTGGAAGAAACATAGTCTAAATTATACTAATAAATAGCTAAAAGAAAGATCAGCGTTTGATACTGGTTTGTATTTGAAGTGTATGTAGTGAGTAAAATCCTTGTGTTGGTTCATAAAACTTGATGGAGATTTGCAGCTTACATCTACAAACACAGAGAGAGGGTGAAATATTTTGCTTGTAAGTACAGTACTTTAGGGTTCTAGGTGTTTATGTGTTGCACCATTAGTAGCCTCCAGTTCCACATTTTATTCCTCATTTGCTGCCTGCCTGAGGCCTGGGCATTTTGTGCTGTTACTTCAACACAGATTCCTATCTCCGGTATGTCTGGAGATGTTTGTAGTCTTCCTCATTTATGGCCTTTTTTACCATTAAAGGTAAGAAAACAGCTGGCGTGATCATTTGTCCCCATTTTCTCCTTCCAACTTTTACTGTTTCTTCCTTTTTTGTTGTTGTTTAAGAGCTATTATGCTGATCAGTCATTATGTTATCTGACCTCTCCATCAAAGAACGGTCATCAAGCACACGCTCACTCTGGCCTGTTGATGTAGTCCTTCCCCATTTCCACGCTCTGGATGTTGCGTGTGTGTGTGTTTGTGAAACCTGTTTTAAAGAGGTATCAGCTTCTGAGATTTATTTTGGACATAAACCCTCACAACTGATACAATTGCTTGGGAATCAATATATATTCCCGTTGATCTCAGTTTAATTCCGTTGGAAATAATGGCTACCCAATTACAACAAGTATAACTGCTCTAATTAGTAACTTCAGTCCTTCTCACTTTACATGGACTGATTTTGGACTTTGACTTCTTAGACAAGCTCAGTGTTAACCACACACACACTCACTCTAGGTTTGTGTACACAGTACACACACACACACACACACACACACACACACACACACACACACACACACACACACACACACACACACACACACACACACACACACACACACACACACACACACACACACACTCACTCACACGGGAACCAAGCATTACTCCTTATGACAGCCTTGGGGGAAGGACCATGTCATATAACAAGTCATTAACAAAGGGTGCAATACAAGAGCTGCTTTTTGCCCCATGGCTGAATATCCACTCTCCCTCCGTTTTCCACTTCCTGCCATACAGCCAGAGCCGATCCTCCCCAAACGCAGCATACGCAAACTGCGTAGGGCCCCTGAAACACCAGGGGGGCCCCTCTTGCTTTCAAAGATGATTTAATTTTAGTTTCGTTTTTGAATTTGGCCAGCGGCTATGAAACATGAATGATAATTTATTGTAATGCGGTGCTGTCGCCCTTTCAATGTAAAATCAGTCAAATCATGTAATGTGAATTTTTTTAGTCTTGCTCGAGACTAAAAAAAAGAGTTGAAAGCATAGCGAGCTGCGGAAGAGACAGTTTCTAGAGCACTTTCCGCGAGCGTGATTCGAGACGTAGTGTAACATGGACAAATGCACCCGGTCGACACAGTTTTGCGTAGGGCCCTCAGATGTCTAGGATCGGCTCTGCATACAGCTACTGTGTGGACTTTATGAGATCATTTTTGTGTCTGTTTACAAGGTGACATATCCGTGTCAAAACTGGTCTTACAGAGGGAGACAGAATGCACAAAATACACAGACATTTGGGAATTGTAATATATTATGATATACACATTTTAAACTTTCATAAACAATTTCTTAATAGGGAAACATAATGGCTGTCATTGGTGGCTTTTTTCCTTTGGACTAATTTATTTGTATGCAGCTAAGCTGGAAATGCTATTGGAGATATGAATAAAAAGGTATTTGTAATGCCAATAAAGCTCATTAAAATTAAACCATTCAAAAATTGAATTTTCAATTTGAATGTTTTTGGGATGGCAGGGAGTTGATCTTGTTGTCTGAGGATTTTTTCCTACATGGCTTCCTGCTGTTGCTGTGTGCAGCTGGAATCTGAGTGTTCATATTCCAGCCTCTGCCGAGTGCTTTGGCTCCCCCTGGTTACTGTATTTAACTCCTTCCCTTGAGCCCAGCTCTCTACAAACTTTTAGTGAGAGAGAAACAGACAGCAGTATGACTGATTTGCACCATCGGATACCTGTAAGAGGTTTATTATTGCACCTCAGCTTCTCAAATCATCTTCAAGTGAAATACATTTCTGTTATGTTAAATAAAATATATAATAGATAATAAATAAAAAAAAATTCTGTACATTAATAATATGTTTAAAAAATTTTTTTGCAATGTAGACATGATAACAAAGTATATAAATACATCAATATGGTACTGTACCAATGCTATTATAGGCCAGGCTTAAAATGCTGTACTTATTTATACACTACAGGGGTCCCTGGTCCATCTCTCTATCCAACAAGTGATCCTTGGCCTATAAAAGGTTGAAGACCCCTGGTCTAGAGCCAAAGAAACGTGTTTTTTACATGCCTGGTTAATTGAGGAATGGTCACATGCTTGACAGAGTAGAGTCGTACACTGCACAGGCTCTATTTATACTGGACCCCTATAAAAATAGACAACCCTAACCCAGTGATGAAAAACTTAAACAAACTGACCCACATATGTGGGTTCAAATTAGTATGACCTTAATTCATTGTTCAGGTTTACATGCAGCGGTACCAATCTGAGAAATCTCCTTTGTGCTCTTGCTGATCAGCATCAAGCTGAATGTTTGAGTATGAGGGCTTACCATGCTGTTTCCAGCAGGGGAAATATAAATACCAAATTAATTTGAACACTATTAATGTTTTCAGCTATGAATTTATGTATTGTATTTGCTGATTTTCTACTTTAATGTTTAAATTATTGATTTAAGGGTCTTGTCAATGTTGCTTAAGAAAATCAATATCCAAGATGACACTGAAAGGCATTGATTGAAAATTGCTTAAACCTAGTTTTCATTTAACCAGTTGTATTTAGCAACTTATCAACACTGAGGTACATTTGTTTGCCCAGTATGAGAGCTCTTTGAGCACCAAACCAGCATATTAGAGTGATTTCTGAAGAGTAATGGAGTCTGAAACTTTAGCTTTGCCATCAAAGGAATAAATTACATTTTTAAATACATTAAAATAGAAATCAGTTATTTTAAATTGTACAATTATTTTATAATATCACTGTTTTCATGTTTTAAATAAATGCAAATGATAGTGAGCAAGAGACCTATTTCAAAAACATGAACAAATCTTATAGACCCTATACTTTTTAACAGTAGCATACACATGGATGCAGTGTTATTATGGACATGTTTGTTGTTTAGAAGCTTTAGCTGAAGTTCACTCAAAAATGACAATTCTGTCATCAAGTTTGGACATTAATTTAATATAAAAATATGCAATGTAATGGTACAAAAAACACCAACAACTGCAGATGGACAAGAAAGATGCATACAGACTTTTAAAGAAATAAAAAAGCATTCTAAGGTACAAATAATTAATTAATCATTCAATTGATTATCTGTGTATTAAGAGGTGACTTAATTCTGCTTAGACCAGCTGTGCGTTTGTCTGAGGCACTGGCCCCCTGTGCCCCATGGTCACTTTACCCCTCACCGTCTGTCTTTCTGCTGGTTGATCCCCTCTCATCTTTTAGACAGATCAAGTGTCAATCACTCCTCTTGGACAGCATTGTCTCCTCCCACTAGAGCTCTGTGTCCATTCACTCTGTCAGCGGGGAGCCAGACTCTGGGTGTATGTAGCTTTCTCACTGAAAAGCCTGATTACAGTGTTTCCAACTGTGTTTTCTCAAGATTCCTGTGCAGTAAATTAAATTGGACTGAATTATGTATTTTGGTAAACATGTAATTTTAAAAGTGCTGTTCCCATTTATAACATCACATAAATTCAGTTAAGGTTACTTAACCGAGTCAGTGAGTTCAGTTGGATGTATTATATTAATATTACTTATATGCTATTACAGTCAACCCCAAAAAAATATGAGACCGCTTCAACATTTCTCACATTATATCACAGTTTATTTGCTATAGTTTAGAAAATGGTAATAAACAATATGACAAGAACTCTGAGTTAAACTGTGCCAGAACAAATTCATCTTGATAACGTCAGATAACTTTGATAGAAAAGTTTGTAATGGATTACAATCAACCAAAATTATTCAGCTGTTAAATTTAAGTACACAATTAGTTAATACCAATTTAGGTCAACCAATTACCAAGCAATGCTTAGTTTTGTTCAGTCTGTGGTGTAAAATGTTTGCATTAGCAATTAAAGAAAACACTTAAGCAAAACATGGTCAGGTCAAAGTGTCTGAATAATTTGACTGGTAATACACTTAGCATTATATGTCACAGTTCCCTTTATTTTGCTATCCTCACTTACATTTATACAACTATAGTGTCCTGCACCCACTAGTAAAAAAAATTATAATAGAAAAATTATATCTAGTAATAATTTTTGGTTTGACTGTATATTATTAATATTTTGAATGAGCTTTTATATTCATATGTTCACTTGTAATTATAAAAGTTTTACACTTTTCATCTGCTTTTGTCATTTTTATTAGTTGTCATGTTTATTTAGCTTTATTTTTATTTCAGTGTTAGTTAATTCAGTACTTAAACTTATTTCCGTTAGTTGCCAAAGCAGCATTCATTTTTTTATGAAGTTTTTTAAAGTTTATTTCAGTTACTGGAAAGTTTTAATAGTTTTGGGTAACATTACCAACACTGGCTGGATGATTTTCGCTAATCAGAATTTGATGCGCGATTGTGTGAAAACATAATTTCAGTGGGATACTTTACCTAAAAATGGAATTAATGATTTACTCACCCTCGTGGATTTTCAAACCTGTATGACTTTGTTTCATCTGTGAAACATTAAAGAACACTTTTGGTGCCCATTAAATATATATATTTTTAGTAAACTATGCTTTTAATTCTTTCTTTTTTTATTGTAATACGCTGCATATTTAATATGTAGTTTGCATATCCGTGTTGACATGATTTTTCCCTTGTGTCTGCTCCTCAGCAGTTAATGTAGAGTGTGACTGGGAGGGTCTTTGAGCTGTGGGTGTGGTCAGTATTTTTGAGTGACAGATAGATAAGCAGGCAGGCAGTGTGAGAGGGGAGGGGCAGAGAGTGAGTGGGCGGTCTCTACCTCCTGAGCTGCTGCAGTGTGTGGGGAGTGTGTCAGTGTGTCGGAGACCTGCAGTTTGGAAGGGTTAGAGAGCAACACACACACTCAAACAAACTTGCCCACTCAGCATACATGCATTGCTCGCACACACACACCTAACCGCGGCACGGGACGCCGCTGGACTTGCTGGAAAATGAATCTAATGAAGGCAAGGACAATCAGCCTACAGCATGGTGAGTACAGACAACTCTGGAGTTTAGAGGTGCTAATAGCTTTACCTTACGGGGGTTGAGACGGGGGAGGGGTGGGTTAACAGGGGGTACTGTTGCTGTTTTTGCTGAGTTTTACTGTACTGCTGCTGATTGACTGTGTCAACAGTGTGACAATAGACTTTAGCTATACGGGAATTTCTTTGTGGTGATGTAGTGTGCTGGTTATCCGTGTTATACATGAATAGGACCTTTAGTCAGTGTGTGTTTTTAATGAATAAGTGCTCAGAGTGTGTGTTGGTGGTCTGTACTGTCCTTGACGTAGGTGAAGCAGCCATGTGGAGTGAAACTGTGGATTCAGCATGAATACGCTCCGCTGAGAGCTGCTGTTTTTCTGTAGGTTTCATAGAGCCAGTTTGACTGTGTCTGTGTGTGACCTCTCTTCATGACTATTGGGGTCTTCCAAATGTGTGTGTGTGCCCAGGCCTGTCACGCCAGCTGTTCTCTGCATTACACTCGTCTCCTTTACATCTCAGCGAGCCTATACAGAGGTCAGCAATGCAGAGAGGAAGGAAAGTGTGTATGTGTGTACAACACTCTTGTCCTTTCGTTCTCTTAAAGGTGACTGCTGCCCTGAAGATGAAGAATGAAGGTAATATGTTTAATCTGAAACCATATTTTCTTCATCCTCATCGAGTTTGAAAACACTGACATGTGTGGATTCAATTTAAGCCTCATCTTTTGTGTTTGGGTTTGCCGGGTTGATATTGAAAATGGGCCCAGAAGGAAAGAACGGGGGGCGGGAAGAGGGGACAAATTATGTGTTTGGAGTTGAAGTACGTTGTTATTAGTACACTCATATGCTCATTCTTCACTCCAAACCTCAATTACGCTCCGAGCAGGTTGCGCTGTGCTACATCTGCTGATTGAACCACAAACATTCATTGTTCTTACGCTTTACGAGGAACTTCCTCTGACCTGGAGTGTATCGTCTCCAAGAGCGCTGCTGGGCTTATCCTGTGAGCAATCGCTCTGTCCTTGTAATTGAGTGACCCGGGTACAATTTACAAAGTCTATCTAAACACCCAATCCCCCAAACCGGCCAAGCTGCATATGGTTCAGTTTTTCAGGAAACAGTGCAGCTCTGGCTCAGTGATCTGTAAGCTCACAATAGCTGTAGAGGTAACTGGAAACAAATGCGTTTAAAAGCAAAATAGCCTCCCGCTCATTCATTCAAGCCCACCACTGCTTGTCAAGATGTCGGAGGCTTAAATTAGGTCCATTTATTGTGTCCTTTTTTGTGTCTCTAGGTGACTTGGCGGTGAGGCGATCTTTAATTCGACCCACCTCGCTGTAGAGACATTTGTCCAAGGGTCACTGGGTTATCTAGTAGTTGTGTTTGAAGAGCAGGTTTACTCAGATGCTTCAGAGAGGTCTGAGGTTTGTCTGTATCTGTTGCCAGGTATAGAGCTGTTCTTGAGCCTGCTCTGATGTGTTAAACTTTAACCCTTCAGAGTAACACCGCGTGCTTCTAAGATTATGACTCTTGACTGAAGAATTTCACCACCCTGTTCTTCAGGAGGCTTCGTGGGAAAGGCAGCTGCAGGGTTTTTTATGACTAGGGGGCTCACCAGTAATAACAAACACCTTGTCTATGATATTTAATGTGTAGGCATCTGTTTGTAATGTGAGGCTACATTTTGCTAGTGGGCAGATTTGTCTGATATGTGTATCTGAGAGTATACTTACCTTTAGGGCAGTCTGAAGAAGTAAAATAAATATGACAATACACCCCTTTTAGGAAACACACACTACTATATTCCACTACTATTCAAATGTTTGGGGTTGGCATGATTTTATAAATAAATAAAAGATTTAGGCTCACCACGGTTGCATTATATGATCAAAAATACAGTAAAATATGTAATATTTAGATTTATTACTATAATTCAAAACAACTGTTTTCTGTAACTTTAATATTTTGAAATGTAACTTATTCCTGTTTAAAGCTGAATTTTCAGTAGTCATCATTACTCCATGTCACATGGCCTTCAGAAATTATTATAATATGCTGATTTGTTGCTCAAGAAATATTTATTGTGATTATCAATACTTCATATACTTAACTTTTTGGAAAAGGTGAAAACGCGTTTTTAGGATTGAATAGTTAAGAAAAACAACATTTATTAGAAATATTTTGTAACATTATAAATGTATTATC
Source organism: Ptychobarbus kaznakovi (assembly GCA_027422405.1). Taxonomy (NCBI): domain Eukaryota; kingdom Metazoa; phylum Chordata; class Actinopteri; order Cypriniformes; family Cyprinidae; genus Ptychobarbus; species Ptychobarbus kaznakovi. Next base: position 13,534,997 of record CM049798.1, read on the forward strand.
TCAGTACTCTTGCTTTATAAAATAAAAATAATAAAACAAATCTTATAGACTGCAAACTATGATTTGTGTGTGAGTGTGAGAGAGAGAGATAACAGGAAAGCATATCTCATAATAGCTCTTTATATTATTGAGGTTGAGGAATGATCGCGATGCTTCTCCTGGTCAGACCTGTTCAATACAGAGTATAAAACGTGATCACAGCACTCTCTTTCTCGCTCTTGCTCCCTTCTGTTCCTTTCTGTCTGTTATTCTAGATATGAACAGAAAACCACTGTTCCCATCCTTCCCACAACTAAAAAAACAAAATGTCATGTTAATTCAGCACTCAGATTGTAACATTCGGTTATAGTCAGGACTCAGGTCTATACAAAACCCTGCTAATGTTTGGCTGGATAGTTCTCAATACTGAAAATGCTATTTGGTGGAACAGGTCATATGGGCGTTATGGTCTGCTTGGACTAACCAATTAACCTTCGTGTGCTTTGCAGGTTCTAAAAATTGACCCTGCTAGGCCACATGTTTGTTATGCAGCTAGAGCGCTCTGATGTAGTGATGTGCACAACGATAGAACATCCAGCACGTTTAGGATAGTCGGCTCGGTTTGAAATAGTTTTTAGTGTGAATGTTAACAGATGTCTGAGTAAAAGGGAAGCATTTTTAAATGTCATCGTGATGTAATGGGATTCAAGCAGAGTTCAGGGATGTTGACTAAAGACCTTTAGGGTTAATTTTGTCCTACATGCCTATAAATCATGGTGCACTGGTCATCTTTGGAACAACCGTTACATACAGACACAACTCAAGACATGTGGAGTAGCGAGAGTATGCAATGCTAAGGGATTTCACGGTTTCTCTGCATACACTAGCAAACAAACTGTAATGTATGGGATCAACCTTTGACTTGTTTCCTTTGAGGCATTGATGCTAATCATCAGTCATTTTCATGCCAATTCATTACCTCACACGCTAAAGTTACAATCTGAGCACACACTGTCTTCATCCTTTAGTAAATTGTCATCAATGTTAGCTGCATATAGTCTCTCTATATGTTGTCAGAAAATAATGTGAAAAACATGACTGATGATCCACCTGGATGCATTTTGTAATTCTCTGCAACATAGTAGTTTTTTTTCTCCATACAGTGAAACTCAATGGGGTTGACTTTGACTGTAAGGACACTTTTTTTCCCCCTTTTCAAAATAATATAGTATGGGCATAACTGTTGTTGTTGTTTTTCAACAGAAGTTATACAGGTTTGAGTTATAAAATCTATCGCTTTAAAATTTATATTTTTAGTTATAAATAAATCAGGCTTTCAAAAGAGTTGACAAATCAGATAACAGATCTCTCAAACTGAATATAACCGAATATAACCGTAAATCAGTGTACTCTTATGGATCTTGTTTGGGTGGCTCTTGCTGCTTCAAGAATGCTGTCACACTCTTTGGGTCTCTCTTCTTTAACATGATAATCCCAACACACTAGGCAGGAAAGAACCATTCTGTGTGGACCATTTGAGGAGGAAATGAATGGTTAATTTGTAGAGGATATTACGAAAAGGAAGACCATAAATATAAACGTGCACACATTTTAGTAACAACGTGTAAACACTCATGTTTAGGTGAATTCCCACTGTCCTTTTCACCCTGAGACCTATTTTAGCAGAAGCCAGTGGAGTTTAGGGCTGTATATCACCATTACTACCATTACTAACCTATTTAATATTCAGTACACATGCACGAAGTGTAAAACGAGAAGGGCATAACCTTACGAAAAAATAAAATATGCAAATATCACGGTTGCTGCGGTTGTTTCATTCCTCTGGGGTTATGCTCGTCAATAGAGCGGTATTGCAATATTGCGGTTATTGCAACAGCTCTAGTGCTATGTTGTCATGTGATCTTCTAAATTGTGTTTATCTTCACAGTTGGTGCCCATTGCTTGTGCCAAAGTCTAACATTGGGACCCCCCCCAAAAAAATTTATGTAACCCCTTCCACATGACCTTACACTGTCACATCCTGCTGAGTTCAGCCCCAGACAGTGTCGCCACACAATCCAGCTCTCAGCCAATGGAGTCTTGCTTCACAATAGAAGAGACGAGGACTCAATCCATCAGTGGCAAAGGGCCAAAAGTCAATGTTTTTTTGTGTTTTGCTCATGAATACGCTTTGATCTCAATGTAGCCGCTCTGAAGTTGTACACCGTTCTGGAGATTAACCCCAAAGACCCAAGTACTCAGGATTTTGAGTTGTGTATTTGACTGATTATGTGCCAGTGAGTTTAGATGGAGTCCCATCTTCAGGTTTGGATTTCAGGGATAGACTGATTAAAATTAGATGGGATTTATTTTGAGGAGACAATAGAAGCTTTGAAGCTAAGCTGTTACAGGGCCGGCCCTGTAAGTCTGGTCTTTGTATGCATTTCATTCATATGAACGTGTATAGTCATCATCCATTCATTCATTAATTCATAGTTTAGCAACTGCCACTCAGCCATGTCTTTATCCTAAAATCCCTCTGTTGTATTGCCTACTCACTGGATTTATTTATTTATTTTAGGTTCTTCATAGAACACAGTTGTATTGCCATAGTAAATGTCCTTAAAACATGTTATTACCCCAAAGTAATGTGCAGTAGCGTAGTGATTTCTTCAAAATTCTCAGTGTTGCAGAATATAGTTACCCATCCTAACCTGCTGGATCAAGTTTTGTGATTAGACTGCAAAATTGGGCAAGAGCGTCAGATGGTCATTTCTCTGTTTTTATTCCCTGGTGGATGTGTTATTAAGGTAAGACAAACAGAAACACGTACACACACACATATCAATTGGTCATACTCCACAAAGCCATAATGAATGACTGTGGGCCCCAAATGGTGCTAATGGTGCACATTTGATTGTTTTGAGTAGACAGCTGTATATGGATGGAGCCCTTTATGAGTCTTAGCTTCAGGCACACCGTTTACAGCTTGATGCCAGCACAGTGGCATGTGTGAATCAGAGCGCTGGCCTGACGCCTCTGGCTCAGCATGTGGGCCGTCTGAAGACTGCCACTCTTCAAGCATTCAGAGAACTCGGATGTGATACTCTTCATTGCTGTCACCAGAGAGCTGTTTTTCAATACTTCTATATCTGAATGTCAGCACAGCACACCGCTTTATGTAAAATAAGACACGGATTCAAAATGGAAGATAATATATTTGAATCAGTTCAGAAGGGACAAAAATGTATGATTCTCAAACAGTTTCCCCTTTCTGATTTGACCATGTCCTGACCAGATGTAACTTTTTGTCCATTACTTGGTTTGTTTCTGCAGAAATGTGCTGGTACATTTCTTGTCACTGGGAACTTACCACAGTAAATGATGCTCATGGGGAGGGTTTGTTAATCTCCTTGAGGGCTGTTTGAAAAGTTATGACTTGTGTGAGCATCAGGTTTGATTTCTTGTGGAATGTCAGACGGTTCTCATTTTCTGCCTCAATCACCCCAGGAATGTGATGAGCTCGGTTTTAGCATGGCACATTTTTTTCAGATTTTTCGTAACTTCTCTGGTGTTTCATAACTCAAACTTAAAGTCGTAATTCACTCCAAAAATAACAGTCAAAGTTGTTGATTTTTGTTTTCCACATAAGAACATCAGTCATACAGTCAGCAACATGTTCGAATCTATCGCTTTAATGCAGATCTTTTATAAACAAGCAGTAGTTTTATCCCTGTCTACACAATTATAAATGAAATGTTGCTGACTGCTAGAGTTGAACGTACTTCCATATTTAGGCCTGCAATCTAAGAAACCTTTCCTGTTCTCTTCTGCAAAATTGTCTCTCTGGGGATCTGTTTTATTGGAAAAATGTCTAACTAGGTACATTTCTGTAGTTAGGCAGTTGATAAATATTTCCTGAATGTGTTTTTCTTGCAATGAGCTATATTTGAGTACTGGAAGGTGTTCCAGGTAGATCTGACCTCGTCAGTGATCTGTAAGTGAGTTCAGCAGCATTGAACAGTCATTTGATGTGGTGACTGGGAGGTGTCATGATTCAACAGCTGCTTCACCTCTTCAGGAAGTCAGTAGATGCAAGCTAAATGTTCCCTTGTCCGGAACCTTATTCTTATCAGCTTGCTGATAACAGAGTAAAATGTCTATATTGGGGGTTGGGAGGAGAGAAAGAGAGAGGTTTATACGTCTCTTTTGTGTTCATAATTCCCCAATGACGTACCACCATCACATTGTGCCCTGCCAAAGTTTCCACACTCTAAACCTCTGTGCCACCCTCATGCACAATAGCCTGGTCACCTGATCAGCTGGGACAGGACAAACACTGGAAATGGAAATATTTGTTCTTTCTTTTTGGTACCTCACATCTCTTTCTCTCTCTGTCCCTCTTTTCTCTTTCACTGTGTTGCTCTAATAGACAGCTGGTTCATACTGTCACTTGTCCTGGGGTGAAAGGTCAGGTCCCCAGTGCTTTGCCCTGCCATACGTTGTCTCTCAGAGTCCGTGTGTGTTTTACTTAGTGTGTGCACACATTTGACCGTGTCTCTTATTACCTTACACATCTGTTAGAGCTCAGCTGCAGTTTGACACAAAGTGCACTTGAAAGAACAAGGTCACTTTTATTCAACTCGTTCAAATCGGCCGACATTTTTAATGGATTATATTATCTCTCTACTTGCGTTATTCCATCTTGTCCCTCTTCGTCAGATGTCAGTTTTTAAGAACAAGCCTGAACATCTCACATTCCTATCATCTATCCAACCAGTACGCTATGCAGTACCTCATTATTGTACACAAGCACAGTATGTAGGTTTAAGTGCACTTTTAAAAAGTTTAATTGCAATCTTCAAATATTGTCACACATTTTTTCCTATACTTGTATAGACAGATGAAGGCTACAGCTCAACTATGCAAAAACCCATTGTAGCTCGATTATAACTGCACATGTAAACCTAGATTGTGTTCCACATCACTGCTTTTTAAATATTTTTGTGCTTTCATTTCTTTAAAATGTTGATCTGTAAGACTTAAACAGTCAACAGAGGGATTCACTGTTCCCTCAGGACAGATGCAATTGATTTGATTATTCACCAGTAAGAGTGTGCCCCATAGAGATGCTTTATTTAAGTAATCTAATATTGTGCAGCCAAGCTGCCATTTTAAAAGGGGACAGGCTTGATTTAACAAAGCCGTATGCCGTGCACTCTCATGTCATGATTATCATTAGTGAAACGAGCCCATGCCATAAATAACACTCCTTCTAACAACATCCCTAGACACAGACAGCCACCATTAGACAGTTTGTCACATTATGTGAAATGGTTAAACTCAGCATGTATGCCAAGGTTTGATATTGTTTACAAAAAAGCAAAATCAATACAAAAGAACTTTGTGATCAATTGCATATTACACAAAGAATAATTCAATAATGAGAAAGCACACAAAGCCAGTTGTAGTCTGATTAACATGTTGACATGCTGAATTAGGCAGAGCTACGATCACATTATCTAGGTCTGCTAGTTTGCCTTAAGGTTTCAGACATAAAAAAAGAAGCTTACTTATTTCAAAGCTCTTACATGCATGTTCACTTGTTAATTTAGCAAACAATATTTCAGCTACTGGTAAGAGTGTCCTTTCCATGGGAACTTCATCTGGGGAACTTTGGAAATATTCCAAGTTTGAAACTTATAAGGAATTTATGGGAATTTTGGGGAATTAATTGGAAATTTGGGGAAATGTATAAAACTGTATCATATACAAACATAAATATAAACATTTAGTTTGATCATAGGTTTACATGCATGCAAACTAATAAAAAATAAATAAATGTTGGGGGGGGTTGTGATGCTTTTTTCAAGATTTATTGATGAATAGAAACATATTAACAGCATTTATTCAAAATAGAAATATTTTCTAACAATATAAGTCGTTGCTACTACTTTTTTATTAATTTAACACATCCTTGTTGAATAAAAGTATAAACTTATTTCAAAAAAAGAGAAAAGATACTGACCCCAAACTTTAGAAATGGTAGTGTATTTAAAAAAAAGGATTTCTAGTTTAAAATTTTTTTTTTAGTTTTTTTTTTTTGACTCCTTTATTCATCAAAGAATCCTGAAAAAAACAATCACAGGTAATTAAAAAAAATATTAAGCAGCACAACTGTTTCCAAAATGTATAATAAATAAGCATATTAGAATAATTTCTGAAGAATCATGTGACACTGAAGACTGGAGTAATGATGTTCAAAATTCAGCTTTATATCACAGAACTATATTATATTTTATGGTATATTACAACAGAAAACCATTATTTTAAATTGTAATACCGGCAGTATTGCACAATATATATTTTTCTGTATATTTGATCAAATAAATAAAGGCTTGATGAGCAAAACATATGCAATGTTTAAAAACATAAAAAATATTTGTCTTTCTTTATTTTATTTTATTTATTTATATAGCACTGTATAAATACAACTAAGTTGCCCAAAGTGCTTTATAAAATAGACACAGACAATAATACCTCAGCATAATGATAGAACAAACATTAAAAGTAATTCATTCGTAAAACGTCATCCATTTTAAAATGCCACGGAAAGTAAATGATTTTTTGTGTCCAAACTTCATAGATCAAATATATTTAGATGTGGCCTTTGGGCTCAAATGCTGCAAGTGCGGCTTCAGAGAAAATAGAGGGAATCCCCCTCTTAGGTGACTAGAGGGATTGTGTGTGTGGGTGGGAGGGTCATTTTTAGACTTTTGTTTTATTATTATCTCACCTAAATGTTTGTTCAGTCAGTGTATTTATTTTTACAATGGTATAGCCTAATTTAGTTGCACAGTATATTACACACAGCACAAGGAAGCTTTAAACTATTTTTTGTAATATTCGTGTAATTTACATGAATACTTACCAAGGTGGACATGTTAATATTTTGTGTGCAGGATTTAAGAAATGATCTGTGCATGGAGGAAAGCACAGTGCATGTAGGGGGTGTGGCCTCAATAGCCTGCAGTAAACGGTGTGCTGTGCATGTGATTGAGCAATGTGTAGGGTAGAAATTAAATTGCATTAAATCTGGTTGTTTTAACCAAGATTATGCTGCAAGATTTTGTTCTCAACTACATTTAAGTTCCCAGTTACTGCAATTTAGTAATTTTTAGTCTGATTCCCGTTAATTCCCATATATTCCCGTTAATTCCCATATATTCCCGTTAATTCCCATGGAAAGTTTCCAGTCTTGAAAATTCCTGGAATTTTGCAACCCTAGTCCTAACCATTTCTTATTATTGTCAAAGTTGACAATAATTGTGCTGCTTAATATTCTTTTGGAAACAGTGATACTTTTTTCAGGAATTGTTAATTAATAGAAAGTTCAAAAATGTAATGCAACTTTGCTGAATAAATATATTGATTTAAAAAACTAATCATACTGACCCCAAACTATTCCACTGAATTAAGACCGTTTTGTCCCAGAATCACTGCAGAAAATGTTAAAAGACTTTCTGCCAGGGCTTGCATATTATGGCCCAGTGTAATGAAGTACAAGTCCAACCACAAACACTCAGAAAACCGCAGAATATCTGCCTGACGAAGTGTGGTACAGCGCACTCACACAAGCTTATTGAGGCACAGTGTTTATCCTGTAGGCATGACTACAGAGCTCTGCAGAATGATACCATTGTATCATTGTACCCAAATCTCACCAACTTGTCTCACTAATTCCTGAGAAAAGACCAAGATGAGTGATAAAAAAGGGAGAGGAATGAGCGGCTTGTGTGGCCATTAAGATATGGAGAAAATTAAGCCGTCTGCTGCAGACTAACAGTAAATCCCTCTCCTCTCTCAGAATGGGCCCTTCTTAGGGTCTCCCATTCAGCTCACAGAAGAAAAGCCTAAGCTGCTGTTTCTTACCTTTAAAAAGTTAAATGGAATGTGGAATATCTGACTTTCTCTTGGAAATGTTTGCTTTTACACTGTTTGAGACAGGAAGTCTGCATTGATTCCTCTTCCTTCCTTGGTCAACACACTACAGGCACTGTCAGACTCATAAATGAGCATTAGTCATGACGGGTACATGAACACAGCCTCCTCTAATCAACATCTTTCTGTTATGCCATTCCACTGTTCGCATGAGTTTAACTAGAGTGACGTCTCTTGGAAAAATGATATTGCGATTGCTCACGATGATGGGTGGTGAGTGTTACTGTTCAGGTTTAAATGGGGATCTAATTATGTTATACATTATTCAGCGGAAAGAGGCTGCAGGATTTTGTTGGCTTCAAGAGAGCTTTTCCCCAAGCTCCAGACCCTGCCGTCTTGGCACCTCGGTCAGAACTGTTTGAGAGGAAAAGCCCTCTGTCTCTTGCTTTTGAAGGCCGCCCTGCTGCCAAACTGTAAAAAAAAAACTCATCTCACACTTTCAAATAATGATGGACATAAGTTTAGAACTCCTTGGTTTTTCAGAACTCCTGGGATCTTCCAATTAAAATCATATTTTTTCTTAGTGTGAAGAACATTTTAATAATCTAAAGAATGTTTTGTGCAGTTGAAAAAAACTGAAATGTTGATGCCAATAAAGAATCTTTATATAGTGTAGCTGAATCTGAACATACATCAAAAACCAATGAAGATCCTACAACCTGGAATGAGTTAACTCTTGAAGAGGGCTGTTAGAATGTATTCGGTACAAGAAGTGGCTCATATATCTGAAATGACTGATGTTGATGAAGAACATTCAGGCACGCAGATTATGTTTAGACCTGGTAAACATCATTTCAACTTTCACTTCAAACAACACAGATTCTGGAATTTAGATTTGTGTAATGTAAAATGAGTTGGTCAAATGGAGTTTGTCCTTCTAATGAATCTAATCCATGAATGCCACAGTATTTAAGAATATTTTCAGAGCTGGAGAAACCTGACTAGATAGACCAATGTGTGTTCTTATAGCTCCAGATATGGATCGGTGTATGAGACCAGCATAAAACACTCGTGTGGATCTAAACTTCAAGATGAGAGTCAAAGAAAGATCACATTTTCACCCTCTTTGTGCTATTTCAGATGTGTGTGGGGGGATCTCAGTTCCCAGGCTGACTGAGTTACAGCTCTGACAACAGTGTGGCACAGCACGGTCGTTGTAAATCAAGACATTTATTTGGCTATATAAATGGGGACATACCACAGAGCAGTGATTCTCAACCATTTCGGCTTCCAGGCATTGTCCAGGACAAAATTGAAGGTCCTATTATCTGAGATGATATGTTCCCTGGTACTTCTGTTGTAATAAAACAATCAAAAAACTATGCTTTTCTTTGATGTACATCTTTATTTTTGGTGTTCTTTAAATATAATTTTCATTTAAGATATTATTACTTAAACACATTTAATATTATTTTATTATTAAATACTTATGAAGACTTATTCTTATTATTAGGCCACTCCTGGAAGTTTGACAAAAGGCCCCCCCCTGGTTATTTGAGAACAACTGCCATAGACTTTTATTGTTTTTATATGCTAATTATACAAACTTTAGACAAACCCTAACAGAAGCAGCAGTTAGATTGTAAGACGTGGTGCTTCTACTTACCAGCTTTAGACTTTAAACACAAAGTGTAGTCACATGGCATCTTTAATCTCTCATCTTCTGTTTAATGCTGGTGGAATTACAATATTTACCCATAGTGCACCTGTGTGTCTGTTTGGCTCACAGCTGTGTCATGCTGTTTTTCAGTTTGTTCATTCCCACGTTCTTTATCTTTCTTAGTCTCAACATAAACATCTTCACTTTAACTCTGGCTTTGCTATGGTTCCCTTAACTTGTATCAGTACAACTCCAAATTACTATCTAGTCATGTGTGCACATATAGGTAATCACACAAAGAGGGGTCTCTAAAGCAGTGTCTGAATGTCTTGTCCATCTCTCCTGCCTGACATGCCTCAGTCACTGGATATACTAGACTGTACTTTTGATCTTTAGTAACCCCAGTAGTTTTGTGAGGCCCTAAGTGGTACAGGAAGTAATGCATCATGAGGATGTTAATTGCGTAGAGTTTCTTTCAGGGCAGTTTGGGTGCTTTGAGTTGGGTGTGGTTTGGGTTGCATTCAGTCAGTAAGATCAACGAGTTTACTGGATCTACTGGAAATGAGTGATTAAAATTGTGAATGACAGAGAAGGAGATCATGCTTATGAAGAGCAAATAGACACAGTAAAGTTAGACTAGAGGCCTATTTCTTAAAATGTGGCTGGAGCAGCTGTTATTTTTAGCAGCGTATTGGTTGCTCCCTGCACTGGCTTCACGAGTCAGGTTTCACCGCCAGTCGCTGTTCTTCTCTAAACTTCTCAGATAGAAGGCTCATGATGTATAGACCACCAGGGACACTGATCAGCTGCTTTCTGGACACGTGTGGACATGGTAGAAGAAAAGCTTGGTCTGGGTTATGACAGACAAGGCCAGGTTTGGGTGATTCACTTCCTGAGCGCATGTCTATCTCTGTGCCTGTGTTGGACTTAATGCCATCTTACTAGATTGATGGGCAGTGCATTGCATTTAATTTAGGATGTAGCTGATCCATAGCCTAACTAAGGTCATCTTGAATTCTCATTTTTTCGTATTAGAAACAAAAAATGTTGTTGTATTTATGTCAATACTGTTGAGATAAAGTTTTTTGCCGCCTCTGATTATTTGTATGTGTCGCTACAGGACTCTGAATCTCTGGACAACTGTATTCAGAGCACGCTCTCCGCTCTCTACCCTCCATTTGAAGCCACTGCAGCCACCGTGCTATGCCAGGTGTTAGACGTGGTTGAGACGAAATACCGTGGAGACGGACTACGCTACATCATTGACTTCCTGGTGCCCGCTAAACACATCCTACAGAGCATTCAACAGGATGCATGCGTGAGTTTCAAAGTTTTCTTTTTATTTATTTATTTGTTCATTTATTATAATTTTTTATATATGTTTTGTTTTTATTATATCAGAAGTAAAAAGTGAAGAAATTAATAAATCTCAACTAATCCAAACCCCAAATGCCTGATAAAATTCATAGACATGCATTCACTTGTATTCAACATGATTCATGAGTGACACATTTCCCTTTCATTCTTTTCATTTCCCTTACTCATCGCTTAACTCATTCTGTCATTTATCTTAGTGTAACATTTACGACCATATTGTGTTCATGATTTCTCTTTCGGTCTCTGGTTGTGTTTTGTCATGTCCTATTCTGTCTGTCATGTTTTGTTAGCTGAGCCCCCACTCATCATTAGTCATCATGAGGGTGTACCCAGAACACACACATGTGCATGTTAAAACAAAAGGCACGGCAAGCCTGTTGGCCTGAATGTTTGTGTTAGTGCTTCTTGTTTTGGTTATTTGAGAAGAAGCCCCCAGAAGTCCTATCAACGCTGCAGAGCGCTGGGATCTTTCCTAGTCAGATTAGTACTGATACACACAATCACATGCTCTACACAGCTGTCTACACACTCATGTTCTTTACACTCGACTTCAGCTGCTGGTCCCTCAGTTATAGTTGTCTTTGTGACGCCCCCATATGCTACACACACAGTATACTTTACTCCAAGTGACAAGGAGAGGACAGGAAATGATGAATAGATGGGGATCTGGAAATAACAAAAGCTGGGCTCAAACTCACACTACAAAAAAGATCAGCTTAGAATAATATCAGTCGAGAGGCCTGTAGTCTGGGTAATGTATACATGCTGAACAAAGCACCAGAACGGCCAGACACAGAAACAGTTTCTTCCCTCTGGCAATCCATCTCATGAACACTTGACAATAATTATGGTACACACACTATTTATACACTTATTTATCTAACACACATACTTAGTCTACACTTCAATTGCACATAATATACCTGTACATACAAAACTGTCCATTGTTATATACCTGTACATACAATTGTCAATTTGTATATTGTTATTCCTTATTTACTTGTTCTTTTTATTATCTGTGTTTTTTGTTCGGTCACTGTTATTCTGTTGCACTGCAGTAGATTCTGTCACGAAAACAAATTCCTCGTATGTGTAAACACTAAACATACCTGGCAATGAAGCTCATTCTGATTCTGATTCAAAGCTGAGTTAAAATCACGTTATCTAGGTCTGTTAGTCTGACTGGTACAGTATCAGTTGGACCAATGTCTTTTATATGACATTTTAAAAAGATAGATTTAGTCTGACTGAAGTCAAACATTTAAAGCGCATGTAAAGACTTTATGACTTCTGATCATTCTGACAACAGAAAGACCTCAGAAATACCCATCATCAAATACTCATGAGTACAGTATAAGTTGTACGTGGTGACCGTTGTATGTCTATGTCTGTTATGTGTATATGTTGTATTTTGGAATGTGTTCATTTTCTTCAGTATTTCTTTGAAAAAAATTATGTAAAAAAAGAAAATAAATATACATCATCCCTACTCTGCACACTCACACTAAGGAATATCTGTGATGTTTCATGAGCTGAAAGCCTGTGCCAGTGGACAGCTGGAATGGTTCCAGTGTGCACCTGAAAAAAGACCCTTTAATAGGACCCCTACCGTTTTATTTATACCCCCTCAGTTTTTGTAGTTTGTGTGTGCATGTGTGTGTGTCGATGTGCATTTATGCTCTCGCGAACCCTGTGGGAACAGCGGCTGCTCGCTGCACCTGGGGTCAGTGGAGTATCTCCAGGTCTCTTCCTCTGTGGTGGGGGCTGCAGCTTCTAGGTGAATGAAGATATAATAATGGGAAACAGAAGCTTAAACTGAAAGGTCTGTGAATAAAAAGCCCTTTCAACCTCCCCCCTACCTTCGGCACAAGGACACCCACCCTCCTTCCTCCCTTGCCCTGCTCTGTCTTTCAAAGGAAACGGGTCATTTTCAGCCTACCGTAGTAAACTTCAGCAGAATATTCATTTCATCGCCGATATATCCGAAAGCACGTTTGCATCAAGTTACACAGAGAGGGTCAGTATTACAGTCTGTGACATGACTGTCAAGGCATATAGGGAGAAACCCACTGAATTATGCCGTTGTTTCGGGACTCCAAGGCTATTTCTAATTCTTTAGTGTCCCAGTACACTTCCGTTGTAGTATACTTTGCAAGAAAAAATCCTTCAAATGAATGAAACAGGGTAACTACAGGGCTCTCTCTCTCTCTCTGAAATTGAGTTACAATAAAGGGGCTTATTGTGCAAACTGTCTCATTGAATCATCTAGAAGCATCCGGATTCAGCAAGAAAGAATCTCTCATAATCCCTGTCCACTTTAAGTCCCTGTGATCTTATTTTTGTTATTTGCTGTGCTGCATTAATAAAATGACATGGTATATGCCATGGTAAACGTGGCAGAATGTTGCATTAATTTAATTTATTGCATATATTCTACTTTTTGCAATACTTGTTTTTCCTTAAAATCCCGATTGAGCAAGTCAAAGTCAACTGTGGCAATGGGAAACAGAAAACATAAAGAACCACCATGTCTTATCTTCATGTTTTAAAGGCCTAAAAAATATATGTGCCAAATATAATAGTCTAACTGGATGACCCATTGACAGAATCCTGCCTCTAACTCTGCTTTGCTAGATTTGTTATAATAGCAGTATATTAAAATTCCAAGTTTTAAGATAACTGAAATGTGTCCAGCAAGTCTTTCTATGTAATTTATCAACAGTTAAATTAACAATTATTGATGGCCTGACTGATTATTCCCTCTCTCTTTTCTCTGCAGTTCCCATACTGTGGTTTCCTGTTTCGTCATGAGGGCTGGCCGCTGTGTGTCCATGAGAAGGTCATAATTCAGCTCTCATCTTTGGACTGGCGTGTGTTACGGCCCAGCGACTTCTACTTACAGGTGACGCCATCACCCAAAAGCCCACCACGCATCACGGTGAAGTGTCTGGCAGCTAGCGGGCAGCATGTGGAGGAGCTGGATGTGCCAGAGCTAGCATACACCTCTCTATTCACCATGGATTGGCTGGATTCCATCAACCGGGAGAGGAGTGTGGTCAGAAAAGCCACCCTAGAACACTGTCTTTTATCAGCGGATAATGATATTTTTAGGGTACCGTGGGAGGATATTGTTCATCCAGAGTTTATCAGCAGGCCCCCAAAAGTTACAGAAGAAGCTGAAAGTAGAGGGGTGTCCAAGGAAGTTGCCAACAGAGAGGAAAGGGGCTCAGACGTAGATCAAGAAGACAACCCGGAGGACATACAATGTAGGATTTTTATTGACACTTCCACGGACCAATCGGGGGAGATGGACTGTCAGAGCAAGGGGGTTAAGCTCCTCCCTGCTCTCAGTGAGATCAGTAAAGATAGCAGTGGACAGAGCTCTAGCAGCACGGCAGAGGATTCAGAGGGAGAGTATGTGGAGCTAGCTGATATCTCCTTACCATGTTTTTCCCCACAGAAGGGCTCTCTCACTCAAGCCATTAGCATGAACTACAGAAATCTACATAAACCACAGACTGCAGCTTCTACTCAGCCTAAAGCCAAACCAGAGCAGAGTCTTTTGAAGAGTGGTGCATGCTCACAGAGCATGGTGTGCGCCATGCTGATTGAGGAAAACCTGAGTGATACCTACCAGCCTGTGATTTTAACCCCCACTGCACCTGCAGAGGCAGAGCGTCAACTACAGCAGGTGGATGGGTCTGAGCGCACCTCTGCTGCAGGTACAGCCTCCTGTGACAGTGTGTCTGAGCATGAGTCTGAGAGAGAGTTTGTGTCTCAAAACTCTGACTGTGATACTGCTCCACTTTCTGATACATCAACACGTAACATATCACAAACAGACTGTGAACCATTCAACACATTACAACTAGACAACAATCTAGTCAGCACATTACAAACAAACAATAAACCAGTCAACACATCGCAACTAGACAGCAATCTATTCAGAAAATTACAACCAGACAGTAAACCAGTCAACACATCACAACTAGTCAACGAGCCAGTGAAGACACCACAATCAGACGTTAAACCAGTAATCACATCTCAGCAAGACAACAAACTAGTCAGTGCATCACAAACTGACAGCAAACCGGTTGGCACAGCACAACTAGTCAGTGAGACAGTCAAGACTTCACAACCAGACATTGAACCAGTAAGCATATCTCAACCAGACCTTAAACCACTTAACATATCTCAAATTGACAGCAAACTAGTCAACACATTACAACCAGACAGTAAACCAGTCAGCACATCAAAACTAGTCAGTGAGACAGTCAAGACATCACAACCAGACCATAAACCAGTAAGTATATCTCAACTAGACAACAAACCAGTCAACACATCACAACTAGACAATGAGCCAATCGAGACAACACTAGAAGACGTTAAACCAGTAAGCACATCTCAACTAGACAACATACTAGTCAGCACATCTCAACCAGTCAACACATCACAACTAGACAACGAGCCAATCAAGATATCACAACCAGAGATCAAACAAGTAAGCAAATCTCAGCTAGACAACAATCTAGTCAGCACATCACAACCAGATAGCAAACCACTCAGTGCATCACATCTGTACAGCATGCCGCTAAGTACATCACAAACAGACAGCAAAACAGTTCACGTGGAGCAACAAGACACCGAAGTAACTAGTATATCACAAACAGATAATGAAATGCTGTCTGGTACTTTAGAGAGGGAAAACTCAGAACAAGTTTCTCCGGCTAAAATTGAACTTGTTTTGTTTGATCCTGCTGTAGAAGCAGAAGTCGTATCTGAATCTGAGCAAGTCCAAGTTGATCGTGGCCAGGAAGGCTGTTGTGATTTGCAGAATTGCAAAGTGTCTGTTTCTGAGCCTCTAACTGTCAGTGTGTCTATACAAAAACAGACTGAGCAAACAGAGCATAGCCCGTGTCAGAGACACAAACACATCCAAACACCACCTGAGCAAGTGCATGATCTTTCTGCCACAAAAGAAGATCATCAAGAATTTAGTAACAGTAACCATGACAAGAATGAATCTGATGGGGATTATAGTTTGAGTGCAGAGGAAGAAAGTGGGCCTGTTTCGGCTGCTCCGCAAAGCAAACAGGTAGCTTTGACCTCTGTCACCACGGCGCCTGAGGGGGATCCGGTTACGCTCATTTCACAGGGTCAGGTGAGGACAGAGTTCCACGAGGACAGAAACAACAAGACTGAGGTGGAACGCCAGACAAAAGAAGCACATGCAGAAAGAGAAGTAGTGGTAAATTTACCTTGTAAGGAGGAAGAAATGATAGAAAAGAAAAGCATTGGAGTGACAGAAAGCAAGACAGAGAATGATATAGAAGTTTGTAAGGCAGAGGAAGTTGAGACTGCTCAAACAGGTCTGGTAGATGCCACACCCAAGTCTGATTCCAACATTCAAGTTCAGGAGGAGGGCAGCTCCTCTGTAGGAACAGATGAGAAGAAACAAACCAATGTTGAAGAGAAAGGGGTGGAGGAAGAGGAGACCGAGGGCATTACTGTGAGTGAGCAAGAGGCCATAGTGACCAGCTATTCTGAAAATAGAGTCCAGTCAGCATGCAATCAAGTCCTTGATCCAGACGCAGATGTGCCGAACACAAATGGACACATGCACACTCAGGACACACCTACCACCGAAGAAGAAGAAGGACATAATACAAAGGAGGAGGAGAGAAAGGGGGAAAATGAGGAGAGGCAAGAGAATGAGGTTACTTCCTCTGTGAATGGCTCTCCAGCAGGGCATCAGCAGGAAGCAGACATGGAGACCCATTACCATCAGCAGGAAGAGCAAGGTAGAGTCATCTTTATCAAAGTCCATCCCGCTCACCTTTACTTTATCCACATGCTTTTTTCTCCTCCCACTCTCTCCCCTCCATTTCCCCTTTTGCCTCCATCCCGGTTTCTTCATCTTAACAGATGCATCTTAGCTTGCATCTGCTTCAGATGCTTCTAAAAACTTCCTCTGCTGATGAAAAAGAACCTGCTTCTCTTCCTTCTCTTTTTATTTATCCACTCCGTTCATAACCTGCTTTTACAGCTTTATCTTCTTCCTCACATTTTATAAGTATAATTAATGTTGATCATTATAATCCCCTTTTATTCACTTTTAGCTCATTTAATGGTGTTTCACACATGAATTGTGTTCGAATTCCCAAACCGTCTCTGTGGTTTGCAGCAGTTGTTCACCAGGAGTCATTTTTTTCATCATTCATCCATTGCCATGTTCAGTCCACCTAGTATATTTACTCTAGATTAGCAGACTAGCTCCGACATTTAGGCCTCTGACAAGTTATACATGGCTCTCAAATGGCCCGTGCTTTGGCCTGATTTTCTCTTTAGCCTGAAAGAAAAGCGTGGGAGGCTCTGGTTTTACTTAGACTGGGCGCTTTTCAAGGATTGACTTTGTAGCAGGTCATATTCCAGCCTCTAGACAGTTTGTTTTCAAATTTAGACACAAATTAATTCCACTGAACACCGTCCAAGATAGATGCCGTTTCACATCTGAACTGCTAAAGGAAACAGCTGAAGAGAAGCCTGGGTCATGTGCAGGATTTCTGCTTTGTGTACTTTAGTAACTCAATCCTGATTTCTTTAGATTCAACTATTTTTAGATATTTGCTGAGCAGGGTGTTTTTGTGGGATCAGGACCTGCTTGTCTGCACATACATAATGTATTTTATCTGTTTTTTTATGATGCCCCTTTCATGAAAAGCACGTTTGTTCCCACAACTTATTATTTTGTTCCTTGTTTTAAGTAAAGCAATGCTATGTTGTACTAATTAGTTCCCACAAAATATTAAAGTGTATTATATAAGTAGTACAACAAATTAATAAGTTGTGGGAGTGAATTCTTAATAAGTGGCCACATCGTTATTCTCCAGTATGTCAAATAGCTTTTTTAATTAGTCCTCCACATTGTGAGTTTCTGCACTGGTTGCTGTCAGTGTCCCACCTCCTCTTCCTCTTCATCCAGAGGATTTGGTTGCCAGGATGTGCTCACCTGGCTCAGGTGTGCTACAGGTGTGAAGAAAGATATATGAGATGAGGTGAGGTGGGTGGGCCTGAACACAATCCCTGCTGTGGGACCTCTGAAATTGCAGGGGGTAAGCAGAGGGGGATGTTTAAGTGTGTGTTCGAGGGTTATGGATGGAGTGTTTAAATAATGGAGAGCGGGTGGGGGTTACACTGCTTTGAAGACAAGAACAGCAGAAAGAAGAAATGATGGTGTGTTTGTTGTGGTAGTTTGACTATGATAGATTTGATTCTTTCTCTCTTCGTGGGTGGTATCTATACACACAAAGAAGTAAGCTTATCTGCAACTTTTTCATTTATTCTTTTCATCATTTATCAATTTTTGTGAAAAGGATTCTCTAGAAATGGAAAAGTTAACTTCAAATATTCAATGTCAGTAGTTTGCTGGGAATGTAGCTTGTGTATTTTTAGCTCTGAAAGGAAAATTATCTTTGGACAATGCTTCTCTAAGATCTGTAAAACCTCTTGAAAAGCACTACAGGCTTTAATGAGAATCCAGTCTGTTAAAGAGAGCGCTGATGAGCTGGGCATATGGAACATGCGCGCACACACACACACACACACACACACACACACATACGTTTACAAACTGACTAAAGAACTACTAGATAGTATGGATAATATCCATAACATTTCCAAAAGTGAGCAATGTTTGATTTGTTACTTCTTTTCCATGCATTAAATTATGTGTGAGCTTTACAACAGACACATGTACACACATTCATTGGGCAGCATGTAATTACAGTTATTCCGTTACAATAAAAATTATGAATGTGTCTGCCGTATGGAAATATATTCAGTATAAATGGCATCTTTTAGAGTCCCTAACGGTCTGACTGTTCAGTGTCCATAGCCACACCAGAAAGAAAAGAAAATCTGATAGAAAGGAAAAGAAATGCATGAAGAATAAAGGCTGAAGACATGGCTCATGTCCAGACTGTGGTGAGAGAGTGTGAAGCCAAGACCCTCTGTCTGGGGCAGCACTCAGCTCCTCGGGGGGCTCATACGCTCGACTGTCTCAATGTGAGCAGTCTCTGGCGAGGAGGATGTTGGGTAGACAAGGAGACAAAGAGAAAGTGGGGGTAAAAAGTGGATTTTTTTCTTATTTGTCAAATTTATTGTAGCTTTTACCTAACTGAAGAAGTACATTCTGTTATGTTTAGATGTCCTTCTCCAGAAGCTCACTTTAGCTGTTCCAGCTCAAATCCCTTCTGAAATATAGCAATCTCAGCCATATTATGCTTCAGAGAAATTTATACTTGTTTTCCTTGTCCTTGTGCAAGCTGTTTTACGACTCCTGGAATTCCCAGGACTCCATCTCATCTGTTTTTGATCTCAGTATCTATTTTCTGCACAGCAGCAGCAGTGCGTGGCAGTGTAGCGAAGCAAAACTTTAGTTTTATGACTGTCAGAAGCTGATCTCCATTTATCTCTGAGCCCTATCGTGCTGTATATATGGGTCAATGCACAGGATGATTCCTGGAATGCTTTAAATTAGCTAGTACGTTTGTGTGATCTGAAGGCCGAGTTGCATGATGGTACAGATTGGGCAAATGCTCACGCCCCATTCAACCGTCTCTGTGTTGCTGTTTGTTAATACAGGATTTAGAGAATGTGGGCCTACTAGCTTTGTAAGGAGATCTGTCATGTGAAAATATCTCAGTGTTTTCAGAGTCTGAATAGCTTTGTGTTTCATGACCCAGAGATTGAGCTTTTTTTAAGTTTCCAGCCAAATATATCAGTCAGCCATCTATAAGCTGTGCTGTATATCTTCAGTTTTGTTACTGAGCAATTACACATTGCAATAAAGACTAACTCACATTGATCAAATCAATGTATCTGTGGGCTTACTAAAGACTGAATGATGTATTATTGTCTACAATAAAACAGGTTGTAGATTGACTATTGTCATTTTAAACTGACATGCAATGGGTTTCTGTGTTAACATTTTAGGTGTTTGTGTGTGCGCGTGCACCAGTTTTGTTTGTGTTGAAATTATCTTTTTTTTTTTTATTCCAGCATCCAGTCAGGAAGAAGACAGCATTGCTTCTCACCTGTCTGCTAAAACCCAAAGTGAACACCCCTCAGCAGTTCCTTCACCACTGCTGCCCATCCCCCAGAAGTCCCAGCCTGTCCAGAGTGAGGCTCATGACATCAATCCTGATGTCCTGAGCTCAGGAGTGCTGTGTCTGCCTGGTGAGGATCTCCTTTTAATGCTATTAATGTGGTCCTTCCATAAATTTGATCCAAAAGCTCATCTTTTGAAATACATTTTAGGAACAAGAGATAAATCAGGCCATGCCCTTGTGACAGTGACCATGAGAAACACTATCTGGTTGAATCCGAACTGCAATAGTGGAGAGCTGGTGCGGATCATGGTCTACTTCTTCAGTACACTCAGGTAAACTACATTTCTACTTCTAATCAAGGCGCACACTTCCATTCTAAAGTTTGTAGCATAGTAAAAACAATAATATTGTGAAATATTACAGCATAATGACTTTTCTAATTGTAATTTTTCTAATGTAATATATGACTAATTGTAATTTAAAATGTAATTTATTCTTGTGATGGCAGAGCTGAATCGGCATCAGCAGCCATTTCTCTAGTCTTCTGTGTCACATGATCTTTCATTCTAATCTGCTGATTTGGTGCTCAAGAAACATTTCTTATTATTATCAATGTTGAAAACAGTTGTGCTGCCTAATGTTTTTGTGGAACTCATGATACATTTTTTAGGATTCTTTGATGAATTGAAATGGCAAAAGAACAGCATTTTTTGAAATATAAATATTTTGCTGGCATAAAAATAATTTTTTTTTTTACTGCAACTTTTGATCAACCTAATGGCTCTTTATTGAAAAAAAGTTATTTTTTTTTTTCAAAAATGTTTAATCTTACTGACCCCAAACTTTTGATCGGTAGTGCAAGTGTTTTCTCTGCAGTTTATTAGATAACAGACTTTCTACTTTTATCAACCTGTGCTGTTTTTGTATTTAGAGTAACACAAATGTATTTGTGATTTATTTACCCATTCTTCATAAAATACGGGACCTTAATTTGTCACACAGGAAGGAAGTTAGTGCTTTGGGACTGACTGTCCTGGTGGATGCCCGCAGGTGTTCTCCTGTCCCCGCCCTCTTTAAAGCCTTCAACGTCCTCCAGGTAAGAACACCCTGACAGTATGATTTGCGATAACGCACACAATATACAGTCTGCCATTCGTTCATAACCATCCTACACACAAAGAACTCTCACATACCGTTCACATCCTCAAGGCGTTTCCTTTCCCATACTTGCTTCAAAACAAAATGGAATGTAAACTTGCCTTGAATGCTGATATCTAACTTCAACCAGACATCTGCTACTGAGGAATTCAGAAGACAGCTTACTAAACTAAAGCAAAGATTTGAGAACATTTTCCATCGACAGAATCAGTCATTTTGGCTAAACAAGGCAAATAAAAATAGCACATCATAAATATTAACTGTGATTTACCAGCTGTGGAAATAAATAGTTGCATTCAGAAACAATTTCACAATTGGACATACTCGCACGAGAGTAAGAGAGAGAGAGGGAGGTGGGTTTGGTTTTCCTTTGCTCGTCTGGGATTGGTTATTTTACAGAATACATCAACTTTTGACATGAAGAGCCTGGATTGTTGCTTCTCAGTAGTTAGTTACTTAGATTTAATCTCTGCTTTAATCTTTAATCTTTTACAAGTGTAGACTGGCCAGGGTGGCAGTAGAGAACACAAACATCATATCCTGTCAGATTTCATTGTATACATTTACTGTAGTGTTTATGAACAGCGGATGGCTTATGTCATCTGAGTTGCCTTAGACTGTACAAAATATTCACCTCAGAAGTCATGTACATGAGGGATGTGAAGAAACCAATAAATAATCCCTCAGAGATACTGCAGGAACTTGATTCCTGAGCACATGTAATGGAAGTGACTTTAGAGTTTGTGCAGATTAATGCTGCTTTCTTTTCCTGCCCACTCTAAAAGATCGAGGATGTGCCAATGCTGACTTCACTATGTAGACTTCCTGAGTGAGATCGAGAGCAATAAACATGAGCAATATAAAAGTAAAATTGAGAATGTTTTTAATGACAATGTTGTTTTAAATAGCACTGGGCCTCTAGAAGAGGTTTTCATTGTCTCTACTTATTTGAGATGTAGCACAGCTGCAGAAATTCCCTGTGTGACCTTTCCTTCCTTTATTATTTTTTATCTTTTCTTTGATCTTTTATCTGTATCTGTAATCCATTATGGACACCATACAAGTGCTGTCTTGTGGAAAAGGTGGCGTTACTGAATGTTTTTGAGATTCCTGATGATATGCTGCTAAACTATGTGCACGTCACGTCTTGGAGCACCCTTCAATGTATTCAGGGTCAGTGCTAACACCGACAGATGAGATCTGTCTGAATGAATGCAGTAGCTCAGTGACCGGTCCTCAGGGAACAGACACGGGCTCTCCTTCCTCCACTGATACAATTATCTTATCATAGATGTCCTTTTCAGCTGACAATTACACTTTTCCCTCAGGCCTCTGTATTCAAATAGATAAGTTTGAATAATGGCTGTCCAAGGAATTGACTTTCTTTTGCTTTATAAACTGATTTGGCAACAATATAGTAATGGTTTGGTTAGAAGAAATGTTTGATTTGAATTTTGAGGATGGGAGTTTGATATAAATTTGTCATCCTGTTTCACCTGGTTTACACTACCATTGAAAAGTTCAGGGTGGGTAAGATCTGTTTAATGTTTCTTATGCTCACCAATGCAGCATTTATTTGATCAAAAATACAGCAAAAAATTACTTTTTATAATATAATATTATATATAATGTAATTTTATAATATAATAATATATTTTTATTATTTAAATATATTAAACTTTTTTCTGCAAAAAATTACTTTTCACAAGATCCTTCAGAAATATAATATTATTTAAATATATATCAGCACCACAGTTGATCAATTGAATACATTTTTGCTGAACTGATGTTTAAAAAAACTCTTACCTTCGAACAGTAGTGTATATAAGGATTGATATATTTGTAGTTGTTGGAGTTGTGACATATGTTTGAGTTTAGTTTATCAGTCTCATAAAAAGGTATAATCCCAAAATATTGTGTTCTCTGCCAGGCTTTTGTTAACCTGGAACAGTCCTCACATTTTTTATTCCCTCTCTGCTCCCACATGACAGGGGAAATCTGGAAACCTGATCCAAACTCGCCATGTATTCATTATTTTAATACACTCAAAAAGCAAAGTGAAAAAGAAAACTGCAGTGCATCAGTAAGTAGGCAGTAAATATCAGCGGTAATCATGTCTCAGCGCTGAAGAGTTTGTTGATGTTTCTGGAACATTCCTTAGAAAATATGCTATTGTTTCATTCCAGCAAAGCTTTTCTTCCTTATGTTTTGATGTGGCTATGATGGCATGATAATGTGTGCATGATCAGTATGCATGATGACATGCAAGGAAACAGACAAAAACAGCTCTCAAATGGCATAAAAGACTTCTCTGGTCTGTTTTTACAGTGTTGTTTTTCTGCTCTTTTGTTATGGGGCATACAACTCATTTCATTCACACTGACAGAAGGGTTTTATTGTGGTTCTTGGGGCACAAGACAGAAAATTGTCTGCTAGGTTATATAACCTTTAATAACTTCTGTTAAATTACATAATTTATGCATATGCATAGTTTAAAGTTGGCAAGTAATTCACCCTATCTATTTTCTAAATGTTATTTATCATATTGATCTTATAATATATCCATACATGTTTCATTTTTTATAATTATTTTTAAATGTGAATGAATGAATGATTGATGCATTTATATAGCGCCTTTATTGTGTATTGCTATACACCCAAAGCGCTTTACAATCATGTGGGGGGTCTCTCCTTAACCACCAGTGTGCAGCATCCACTTGGATGATGCGACGGCTGCCACAGGACAACGGCGCCAGTGCGCTCACCACACACCAGCTACAGGTGGAGAGGAGAGAGAGTCATAGAGCCAATAAAGTGGATGGGGATTATTGGGAGGCCATGCTTTAAAAGCACCAGTGGAGGGAATTTGGCCAGGACACCTGGGATGCGCCCCTACTCTTTTTACCATGAGTGTCATGGTATTTTTAATGACCACAGAGAGTATGAAGTATGGTGCTTTTTGACAGTATAGTGTCCCCATCACTATACTGGGGCGTTAGGGCCCACACAGACCGAGCCCCCCCTGCTAGTCTCACTAACACCTCTTCCAGCAGCAACCTAGTTTTCCCAGGTCTCCCATCCAGGTATTGACCAGGCTCAACCCTGCTTACTTTCAGTGGGCAACCGGTTTTGGGCTGCAGGGTGATATGGCTGTGGATAAATGTCACAATTGTTAATCAAAATAGTCATAATTTGATCTCCACCAGTCAACAACTGAAGAATATCAAATCTCCACATTATTACATTATTTACATAACTCTACATTATTTTTTGGGTTGTGAATTTAAAGAATAGTCAAATATTACAAATACTGTATTGACAACATCTTTATCAACTCAGTAATAATTCAGTAATAATAAATGACTGCAAAAGTGTTTTTTGGTCAGTAGGACAGGGAACTTTGGTTTAGTCAGTGAAATGTGTGTCATTTCTGGTGCTATCTGTGATATATAGTCTATTCAATCTCTACAGGAAGCCATGCCGGGATGCATCCATACAGTACTGCTGCTGGCCGACAGAGATCAGGCTCTGCGTGTGGAGAAAACCACTTCTATACAGGTAACACACAAATATTACCTATCACCTGTAACTTGCCCTGACTTTACAGCCACAGTAAAACTCAAGCAATAACAGCAGAGGACAACATGTGTGTCATACGCCACATGTGGTGAGGGCTGGTAGGATGGAAAATACAAACATAAATCCATAGTTTACATTTTAGGATGGAGGGAAAATTTGACCTTTAGATCCTGGAGAACAATGTCAGTTTACTGAAGTTTTCTACTTAGTGCTAAAGCAAAAGAGAAAAACATCCTCTAATAAAATGTACCTGAATGGTTTTATTCCAGAGCAGTGACTCCCTTATAGAAACAAACTGCATCCAATGGCACAGACAAGAATCTGGCTTTCAGCTAGTTACTCTGCACTCTCTGAGAAATAGATGACTATTTTAAAGCACAAGTGTCTGTACTGAGTCGTTGCTTGTGCATGACACAGATGAGGCTGCCAGAGATAGACTCTTGTAGCTACGTAGGAAAGTGCATCAGTTGAGAATGTCATAACAGCTGGATAGATAATGTAGCCTAGACATCTATCTAAGCTATTAGAACAGCCATTGTGGCATCTGAAGTGTTAATGATAGCACTGCAACTGCAACCCATATTTGGCCCCTTTAATGCAGAAGCTAAACCTGACAACTGTTGTGTTCTTTTGGCATCTGTCAGGTGGAGTTGTTGACATCGCTTAAGTCTCTCTATAAGCATGTGGACATCGCTCAACTCCCCACTGAGTTTGAAGGCACTTTCCCTTATTCCCACAGCAGCTGGATCTGTTTCAGAATGGTGAGAAAATTATCATCTTCATTATATTAATATCATATCAATATGCTACTTGTCTTTTACCCTGAATGCACTCAGTCAGAGGATATAAAACATCTTTGATATTTTTAGCCAATTTAGGACTTATATTGTTTTCTGTATTATATTTGTCATGCACCTCCTAAAATAGAGGCACATGTATTACATATTTAACAACTTTCTGTTTTGTTAGGAATGACTTAATGTAAAATGTGTATATTGTATTCCAGCCTTAATATGGATTAATACAGAAATAAGCCACTAGAGGCCATGCAGCTATAATGAAAATGTATTAAAATTATCACTCTGCCAAGGAGCATTTTTATATTTGCCATTTAACTTTTAAATTTCTAAGATATAATTCAGTTGATGTGCAGTCACATATGTTGTACCACATCTGATAGCAGTTTTTTTATTATTATTTTATTATATATTTCTTTCTGTTATATTTCAGAGGCTGGAGCAGCTGACCAGCCATTGTGAGGATGCTGTGAACCTGCTTCAGAGCACCATCAGCAAGCTGGAGTCCGCAGTGCTGCCACCTACAGCAGAGGTACTGCAACAGTCAATACAATACTTTTCTAAAAGCAGCTCAGCTGAGCAGTCTCACAGAAAACGCTTTGTCCAAGCCCTGTCCAGAATGAGAGTGCTGTATATGTCTATATTTTGGCAGACTCTTTTATCTAAAGCGGCTTGTATTAAAGGTATACATTTTTATCAGTTCTTGCATTACCTAGGTACCGAACCCAATGTGTTTCTATGCTCTGTTGTTTGAGGAATATATATTGTGGGTACTTTGTCTGTGATCCACTGTGATCTACCTCAGGAGGGCATCACCATGGCACTAAAATCTTCTATTCTGAGTCTGAGAGACTTCTATTCTATTTCCATGAAGTAGAGCAGTGGCACTGGTCTCCAGTTACGGTGATTTAAAGACTGTTCTATTTAGAAGAGATGTCTAGTTTTGAAAAATAGACTTCAGTTTGTGTGTGGTTGGGGTTAGTGTGTCAAGGCTTTGACTGAGTTGACCTCTGGCTGTCAGAGGAGGTCACGAAGGGCTTTTCTATCCACAGGCTTCTGGGGAAAAACAGAGCCTCAAGAGAAATAATGATCTCCCAGAGGAGTGTTTATCTGAAGCCATCTTTAAAATCACTTACCAAGGGTTTATTTGAAGAGTAGAATGGAGAGGCAGAAAGTGTCCGGTGGTTGAGGGTATGGATTTCTGCTTGACTTTGTCCTGAATGCTAAAACAGCCCCTCTTGTGGATGATGTGATGCTTAGATGGTAATAGAATAGAAGACCAAAACAAGTCTCGGCCTGTCCTCTAATTTATCAGCCGTTTCTCCTTTCTCTTCTGTTCCTCCATTAATCTGAATGTGTGCCCTCATCTTTTTCCATGTCGTTTCACTGCGATTCTGAGATATTTTCCCCCTGTATTTTCACATAAACCATTTAATAGTTTATTATACAGTGTCTATGAAGATTTTTAAAGCCGTACTGTAAACAAAACTGCAAATAGGCTTTAGAACAGAAACATCCACTGGCATTTGTAATTCATGTAATTGCTCTACAGTTTCATTCCACTTCACACACACTAATTAGGGTGTAGACTTATTAGAGATTTTTATCACTTTGAGTACTTTTTCAAATTCCCTTTAAAAAGGCTTTAGTTAAGGTTCCTGTGGTTATTGAGTATAATATAATATAACCTTTTCTTGTTAGCTCCTTATAGACTTGGCATAGTGTGGTTAGACCACTGTCTGCATCATTAGGTAGGTATTATGGATGCTTGAGTCTACACAAATAGACTCATGCTCCCCAAAAAAGTATTACACCACAAACACTATTAAATAATTTTTTTGTGTGTTTTTAGATTTTAATGAAGCTGACGTTTTGCTAATTTATGACCATTGTTTACTAACAAGAACCACTTTCAGAAGTGGTTTCAGTACATACAGTACATTTGTCGAGGAATTTTCAAAAACATAAAGGTGTGCCAGGTACTGTGAAACATTTTAAATATTTTACACCTGAAAATATCAAAAAAAGTATCAATGCTTGTGATGACTATGTTTTAAGGGCATGTACACTTCCGTTCAAGTTCATTACGTTTTTTTTGTTGTTGTTGTTTTAAAGAAATTATTCAGCAGAGATGCATTAAATTGATCAAAACTGACAACGCAGTTTAAATTGTTATAATAACCTCTAATAAATATATATATATATATATATATTTTTTTTTACTTGAGTTTCTATTAATTTAAAGAATACTGGAAAATAAATGTATCTTGGTTTCTGCAAAAAATATTAACCTGCACAACTGTTTTCAACATTGATAAGAAATAATAAGAAATACTTCTCAAGCACCAAATTAGCATATACAAATATTTCTGAAGGATTATGTGACACTGAAGACCGGAGCCGCTGAAATTTCAGCTTTGCCATCAAAGGAATAATTGACATTTTGAAAACTATTTTAAAATATAAAAAAGTAGTTTAAAATTGTAATTATATTTGACAATAATACTGATCCCTAACTTTTGAATGGTAGTGTACACTCACACAGGATGACTCCAGTCATATTAGTGGCCTAAAAAATTTTTTTCTTTCTTTTTTTTATGTAGAGTGGGTCACCCCTTCATCGGGTCTGTCGTGTTTAAATCGGATGACCTTATGTAATAAACAACTTATGCTTACTGACAAATACACCTGTGCGCATTTCTACAGAATATTTTGGTAGCTTTTGCTCTGTTATTATGCTGTATCTATCTACACCAAAGTGAGTCAGTGTATAAAGTGCAAGACAAGTGTTATATTGTTGTTAGGAAAGACAAAAAATGTGTGCACACACACCCGAAGGTGTGGCAGTTGTGTGTATTACACATTGTACTGTAGCTTAAGCTCATTTGATCATTTAATGAGTACAAACATGGGCTGGTATTAGATGAAGGAGGTGTAGATATCAGTTAATGAATAATAATGCCTGTGTGCGTGAGAGTGTGTACATGTAATGTGTGCTGCTCCAGAAACTGCAGGTAATACTCTCCATGTCGATGGAGTTTGTGAGACAGTGACATAATGATGGGGTGTGTGTTTGTGCTGGAGAATATTACTCAGTGAGAACAGTAGATGTGTATATGTAATAATAAGGTGAATGGGAATGTGTGGAGCTGTAGAGGAGTGTCTGTGTTGTTATAGTAATGAATGTGTGTTTGCAGGAGGCACAGATCTTATTGTGCAAGTACAGAGAGTTGATGAGAACTGTTCTGGAGGACAGCAGGTTGGTGCGGCTACAGCTGGAGGGAGGAGCCGCTCTGTCCCGTTTGCGAAAAGAAGATACCAGTGTCAGTCTGACAGAGGACTACAGGTGAGACAAAATCATTCAGACAACACCTTTAACCTACTGCACACATCACAAAAGTCAGGAAACTTAATTATGCTGTCAAAAGGCAACATGGCATGTCCTTTGTAGAAAAGGCAATCCAAGAATACATTCTAGCAAGCTCACTGAAAAAAAATATACATTAAATGCAAGAGGAATACATATACATTGATCAGAAATACAATAAAAACAGTAACATTGTAAAATAGACACAGTAATATTACAGTTTCATTTTTTTATTCCTGAGTTGGCAAAGCTGAATTTTTAGCAGCCATTACTCCATGCATCCTTACAGAACAAAAGCATTATTTCAAATATAAAGATAGTGTGCATGTAATTCAGTGAATACTGAAAGGTATTTATAAAAGCAGTGACTATAAATGGCTGTTTTGCATAAAGTTTGTATTTAATATGCATACTCATTATGAAAGCCCTTTTTATATATAGAGTATATATGTGAGTTCCTGCCTATGTAAAACATTACAAATGAGCCACCAAGGAAGTACAAAGTAAGGACGCAGCCTAAATAGGTTCACTAGGTTTTGGAACAAAATTGTACAATTATGAGAGACATGAGAATGACAAACAAGAGAGGGATAATGAGAGACAAAAAAAGTGTTGAGAGCGTGGGAGAGCATGTTCAGACCTCTGATGATCAGGGCTGGGTTCAGCTCGAGGTTGAGAGACTGTGAATGTTATTTCCCACAACTGAGCCAAGAGAAATGTCTTTATCTGCACACAATCATTTCATCCTGAAACATACACACATACTCTCAGAACTAAACAGACACCAGTATGCGCATGTGTCTGTCTCTGATAACATAGTATGGTTTGAATGCAGCAGAGCTCTGGTGCTGCTTCCTGTTTGACTTTGCTTAAAACACACAGGCATGTCTGCACTGGCTTACTCAAGCACACTTTCAAAGCCTCCTGCTCAGACACTTGGTGTTTGTGAGGGTCTCTGCTGATAAAGACCCTTTGGGTTGCTCTTTGAGACTGAGGGTTTGTATTTTCGGTTTCCCACAGTCTTCATCTACTTAATAAACATGCAAGGGGCAGGCATCTAAGCATCCTCTCTGGTTCTGTAACCTGATTTACTGACGGCCTTGTCATCTCCTTCCCTTTGGTGCCTTTCATATTTGGTGAAAATTATCGTTTAAAGGCTGTGCATGTACTTCAAGTTGCTCATTTGCTGTCTAACGAATACCAAAATGAAGCCTTAGCTCTCTGAGCTGCTCACACACAAACGCATCAACTGGATGCTGCTGACAGACACACAAAGGGCTCAATCTCACAGGTGTGACTGAGTCTAAAGTGCTTGACAATAGTGAACAAATCCAGCCCTTTTCTGTGTTCATGACACTGACTTCTTCCCTCACACATAATCCCTCTCAGTCTAGACTTTGTCTTTTTCACGCTTCCTTTGGATACTAAAGATGAACTATGACCCCTTGCTTTTTTACTGACTGGAATGATTATGCTGTTACTCACCGGTGGTCCTCCAACCTGCTGATTTTTGTTTCAAAAATACATAAATAGGAACTTTTATCTTGTTTATTCCTCTTTTTTTCCTTCTCTTTAGTCCTTGTCAAACTGTATAAATATATATAGTATTAATAGTAATAAGAATAATAATCAAAATAATTGTCACCATTAATCCCTAATAAAAAATATTATTATTAGAAACTATAACATTTAGTTCAATAACAATAATACTTGGCTATATTTTTATAAGTGCTTATTGTTGTGTATTATTTCTAATTATTAGTAGTATATTATAACATTTAATTCAATTAAATAGTTTATAAAATAGAAAATTAATCACAAATGTTTATTCATTAAAGTTTCTTCATTTTGTCTCTACCAAACACAATTAATCAACAGTGCTAATGAATGCTTTCTTTGAGCTTATAATGAAGGCTTCTGATTTTTCATCCATCCTTAGACTCTTATCTCTCTCACTCACTCTTTTGTCATTCTCTCTTGCTGGAATGTCTTTGATATCTCCTGCATGCTGTGATTACCCGTGTTTGCTCTGGGTGTGTGCTGTGAATAACTGGTCGGTTTTGGGACTGATTCTGAGGTCACTGGTTTGCCTCTCATTGTGTGTAATACTCAGATCGTTCCAACACTGAACTTGCATCAACCGAAACCCTAAAGTTCACCCCAAATTAAAATTTGATTATACATTTACTTTCCAAACCTTTTTAACTTTTCATTTTCTGTGGAACTCTGTTGCAGCTCTATTCCACACAATATAAACTAGTGCTGTCAAACCCCAAACAAACAAAGTACCATGAAAATAACTTTATTTTAAAATGCTAATATGCATAAATGTGCATCTAACAGCAGGGGGCACAGTTCAGTATGGCTGTGTTGTTGTGCATGTGCCACATGTCAGTCTGCATTGCTAAGTCTTACTTGCTTTGATATGTATTTTGGCAGTCAAATGGGAATGTGGCACTCTTCAAAATAGTTCTATATTCTAATTTTGACATTGGTGTTATGTTTTGATCAAAGAGAGGATCACTCTTTGACTAAGTTAGTTGGCATATTGTTGAGGGGAAATGTTGGACAAATGTTTGACTCGAGCACAATACAGTATTGTGTAAGTGAACTACAGCAGTGATGAAGTCATCCAGTAGACATCAACCTCTGCTGCTGTGCACAGTGGGCTCTGTCAGTGTGTATCACAACGCTGGCAATTCACACAAACACACAGATACACAAAATGCATGTTTACTTCTATTATTTAACAATTATGCATTTATAGAAACACATTTCCTCACATACTATTTGTACAGTATCACTGTATACAGTCAGTGACATAGTTGTCTCTCATTTATAGTCTTTTTCTTTTCTCATACAACACACACACAAACTCCAGCTCTGCTCCATACAGTCTCCCATTGCTAGACCGTTCTGTAAAACAAACTTGCACATCTCATTACATTCAAACTCTAAAAGCCCGGCCCAATCAATACATCCTGTAAGGCTGTCTTAGCCAATGAGACGAGAGTTCTACAAGAGTGTCTCAGCCAATGAGATTTGAGCCTGCAGTCAGTGTTTTCTCCAAGCTCAGAAGATGCTTCCAGTTTCTCTCGGGGATTAGAAACAAGCTCAAGACAATATGTAGACTACATTTAATAACTAAAGAAATCCTGTTTATGTGTGTTTTAGAGATGCCATCGAGAGTGCAGGCTGTCTTTACAACCAAGTGGACGAGTTGGTTCACAGACTGGTGATGCTGTCCAACAAATGCACACAGGAACTGGAATTCATAATGGAGTTTAAGACTCTGGAGGAGGGATTCAGAGAGGTGAGGACTAAAATTTTGCACTTGCTAGTTGCTATTATGAACTGTATTCGTGACCGATGATAATACAGCTGCGTGTGAGACTCAGCAAGTGGTACCTATTCTTTAATGTGGCCATTTCTTATATTTGCTTTGAAAATAAGTTGATTAATGTGTCATACGTTATATTAAATCCTCTATAAATATATATTAAATATTATGCCTCATATTCAACCACAGGTTCAATGTGTATTCATAAAGACTAAGAAAGAGCTGCACACAAGCACACTGACTCACAAACAGCCTTATTAAGCTACACACTGACCTGGTGATTTTCTCTTCTGATTATTTTAATGGATTGTGCCCAGCAGGCAGAAAGAGGGGGATAAAACCTGTTGGCAGAAAAGATGGAAAAAGCTGCTGAAACAAGGTTATAGTGAAGCCAAGCATAACACACATTCATGCACATCATGAGAAAGTGTAGTCTAGCACCATAGCATCTTTATCAGATGACAGACACGTGAAGGATGTGTTTGTGTGCTTATGTTTCAATCTACTGCCAAAGTCTACTGTCACAGAGAACAAAGAGCATAAATATGTGTCGTTCTGGGTGAAACTAACAGAGTAATGCAGGAATAACTGTTTGTATGTATATGTTGTCTCTTAGGTGAGTCAGTGGATAGAAGAAGTGGGCAAGACTCGTCTGCAGACACTGAGTGAGCTGGAGGATTCCTTGGAGCAGTTACATCATAAACGGACTGTCTTCAGAGAATTTTACACAGCTGCATATGTATGTCAACTCTTATTAAACTTGTTTTACATAGCGCTTTTTATCCCCTGCCACAGCATATTTTCTCAACAAATGTCTTATGATGTTTTTATTTGAACTGAGAGGTAATATTTTACAGCAGGTGTCAAACATTTGCTTTTTTATGTCAACATGGGCTTCAAGAGCATTTGTAACTGTTCAAATGTAGTCACCTCAGTCGCACCCTGTTTTCATGCCAGTTCACTGTGTGTGTGTGTGTGTGTGTGTTGGTGTGTGTGTGTGTGTGTGTGTTCAGGAGCACTGTAAGAGCGGAGAAGCTCTCCTTAAGCGCTTAGAGAAGTGGGAAGACTTCTCTTCTGCGGAGTTGCAGGTGTACGAGGTGAAAGTACGCTCATTCTGGGTCCATCTACATGATTTCTCCCAGCGAGTCGAGGAAACCAAGGATAAAATTGACAAGACTGTTCGACTCTACGAGTTCTTTGACAAGGTGAGTGGTCATTAGTTGCTCATAATATGAACCCCACTGGAGTTCTCTGCCTTTCTGTTTTTAATTTGACTACTTAGACACACTTCTTACGTTTTTCATTTTCTACATTACATTATTTGTCGTGCTACTGGTATAGAGCTTGAACACCCTTTAGCTGTATTCTCTCTGTAATTGTATTGTAGTGTGAGAGAAGTTTTAGAAGATTTTAAGATTTGTTAGAGATGATTTGTTAAAAGTGTTGTTCGTTGTCAGATTTCTTTTAGAAATAGGATAGTTCACCAAGAAATGAGAATTTACTGATCATTTACTCACCATCATGTCGTTCCAAACCTGTATGACCGACTTTCTTCCGTGGAACACAAAAGAAGAGCAGTGTTTTTTTCCTTCATACAATAAAAGTCACTGTGGTGCAATGTTGGACGCCATTTAGTTTTGAAATATCTTGTGTCGTGTTCAACAGTAATCATACACGTTTGGATTTGGAATGACATGAGGATGAGTAAGTGATGAAAGAATGTATATTTTTGGGTGACCTATCCCTTTAATTATATGTACTAGATTGTTTGAGGCTAGATATTGGTTTGGTGAATAATAAGAGATTACTCAGTGTACCAGTTCTGCTTTCTAATTATAAGGTGTGTAAGTTGCTCTTAATTATTACCTTGATACATAAATCCAGTAATTTGTGATCATTCTAACCTGTCTCACTAGTGAAGTTCAGTCAGTTTAGATCTGCATCAGCTGTCTTCCACTCAATGCTTATTTGTTTGGCCAGATATAGTTCATTTCTGTTTTCTTTTGTTTTATTTTTACATGATTTTTTTAAATATATATTGTAGGTTTTGTCATATCATAGGTTTATTACAGGACACTTTTCTTCTTTTCTGAAAAATGAACGTGGCTTCAGTTAATTTCATTTAGTTTCAAAATTTAGTTAAGTCTAAATGCAGTTTCCCTAAAATAAAGTGGGCTCGGCGACCCCCTAAGTAGCTCCGGTGACCCCTGGTGGGGGGTCATGACCCCCAGGTTGTGAAACCTTGTCTTATTGAACACTATCTGCCCTCTGGTGTTTAAATAACCACAGATGAGTGTTGAACAGTTTTTCATTTTAATTAGATTTTTTGTTGTTTAACTAAACTTTTATCTTCTTATAGTCAGAGAGTCTTTTAGCAAATGAAAGCCTGTCCCAACTTGCTCATCTTTTTCCCAACCAATGATAAATTGAAGAAATCTGAAGAGAATACAGTGTTTCTAAAGCACCAGCTATTACGGAAATCCCTGACTGTCAAACAAACACATTCACACGCACACAAACACACGCGCACGATTGTCTCTGTGATCAAACCATTGTGTTTTTCCTCTGCAGTGACACTGGGTGAGTGCTGTACGCTTCAGTGTTTCCCCCTGAGCCCCCCAGCAGGGACAGATGGTCCAGTTGGCTGACCGCTATCAGATTTTAACATTAGCATAATCATAGTGCTCTTTACTGACTCATCAGATCATCCAAACATAGACCTTTTGCCCTGTTGGTATGGCGACCTCGTCCAAGCCCTGTCCTGCCGTCTGTTGGCATATTGACAAAAGTTGTTAGTGTATTTGTGTATTAATCAATGCTTTTGATTGTATATATATCAAAAGCTGGCTTAGTTTACAGACAACTGCCTGTTCCTAGATCAGTCTCTGACAGAGCATGCATTTATCCTCTTTAGTCTTCAGCACTGAGTCTTTGTGTCGTTGTGTTAAGATGCACGATGACACTTGTGGAACTCACTGACGTCATCTGACTGGCTTACATGAAGGCTTATTCACACCACCTGTCCTTTCACACCCATTCCTGGGCATGTCATTTCATGCTTTTGATTCGACTCATGAATTGAACCACATTGGTGGTTGTGTATACATGGTATAAAAGTATACAGGTGTGTGAGGATTATATGCATATGGGTGTGTGATCTTCTCTGTCATGTTTTATGTTGGTGACCACATGCTGGACTTGATTTGTCTTCGATGACAGATTGGCTCATCCCAGATTTAGAAACTGATTGTTTGAGTGTGTTGCCTAACAACCGATCCGAACATGGCTGATGAGCCGGCCAGTGTGGATTGTGGTCATCAAACACAATGGATTGCTATGACAGCTGAGGCTGAGCGAAACCACAGGACACGGGACTCTGTTCATACAACAGGACAACATGAATGAATGAATGACTGAGAGAGGTTTTGTGGTCTCAAAGACCTGAAAAATCATAGTATTGTAAATTTCATTCATTCATGGAAAAATCTTAAAACATATGGAAATATCTGTAGCAAATGAAAAACTTTTCTTTAGTAAACGGAAATCTAGTTTTGCTCTAAAATAAAACACTCCTGTTCAAAAGTTTGGGGTCAGTACAAACTTTATGTGTTTTTGAAAGAAGTTTCTCTTGTTGCGCCAAGGATTTCATTTGTTTGATCATAAATACAGAAGAAAACACATATATTGTGAAACATTCTTACATTTAAAATGAGCTATTTTATATTTTAAATATTTTTACAGTATAATTCATTCCTGTGGTGGTAAAGCTGTATTTTAAAACCGTCTTCAGTGTCACATGATCCTTCAGATGTTGAAAACAGTCGTGCTTCTTAATATTTTTGTGAGAGACCATTACATATTTATCATGAATCTTTGGTTAATAGAAAGTTCAAATTAAATTGAAATTGATTTTGATCAGTTTAATTCAGCCTTGCTGAGCAAAAGTATTTCTTTCAAAATAATTAAGAAACAACAAAAACAAAAACTTACTTACTGACCCTAAACTGGTTGTGTATGATTTTTCTAAATCAGCTAGAAATGTTCCATGTGAGTTAAAAAAAATATTCTGTAGAATTGAAAGAGATTTCACTTCTGTATGACCTACAAGGTTTCACTTCAAAATAAATATCTAAAGTGAGTCAGTGAGTGTGAATGAATTAATTACTCTGACCTTACTGGGCGCTGTATGAGCTCACTGACACACATTGGGTGACAAACATAATTTTGACAATCTATTGTCTGGATCAGAGCCCTGCAGGAAATCACAGCAGCCAGCAGTGCAGAAAGTGACAGTGAAGCTGTGAGCATCAGCCCAGTGATACAGCCTGCGGCACAGCAGACAGTAGAGCTCAGTGTGTGAGACCGAGTCCTTTCTACTCCAGATGGTCTGCGTATGTAAGAGGAATCACAGAGATGGTGTTTGATGGGAGGAGGAGGGCAAACTGACTTTATTGATTGTAATGCTCGTCTTTGCAAGCTAGTGTGGAACTATTGTCTGAGAAGATTTTTATTCAGTTGCCCCCTGCGTTATATTTTAAATTAATTCCAACTTTCATATACTGTAAGTGTTTGAAAATGCAGGTTCAGGGTGTCACTCATCTCTATAATGATATTGGGAAACTCATTTCCTCTTTTGTTCTACAAGGTTTTAAGCCTATACACATACAGTCAGACATTGCAAGTCAAAGGAAATGGCACCTCCATGTTGTCATTATAATGATGATAATACGACAGTACATCTGAATGAATGCACTACAGGCTTCTGCTCAGAGAGGATGAGCATATTTATGCCCTCTCACAGTGAATGTAAATGAATGAATCTCACAAAGATGTGTCCAAGTCACATTTTACCCAAAATCAAAAGAAAATAATTGTCTATATTATATATTATTATATATACACACACACACACTACCACACACACACAGGGGCATCTCAATAAATTAGAATGTCGTGGAAAGTGAATTTTTTTCAGTAAATTAACTCAATGGTGAACTTGTGATATTAATTAAATGCAATGTCAGACTGAGTAGTTTAAGTCTTTGGTTCTTTTAATTGTGATGATTTTGTCTCACATTTAACAAAAACCCATATATATATATATTTAATATATATATTAAAGATTTTTGATTTGTGATGTTATTTTCGTGACAATTCGGGATATTTTCCTTCAATTTTTAATGCATGCAGATTTGCATAAATTAATCTATTACTGTCATTCACATTATACTCGATGGCTCTGATTCCATTTTTATCTGTGTTATTTTAATATTACTTGTATTACTTATATTATTATAGCTATAACTTTTATATAATATATGTGTATATATATATATATATGTTAGTATTATTTTCATTTTAATCTTAGTTTAGGTTTTGATAATTTTGTTAATCCGTTTTTGATTTTTTTTATATTTATTTTTAGCTTTAATTTTTTTTTTTTGGTTGCAGCAAGACAACATTTCTTATTTCCTTATTTTTTTTTTACAAGTTTTACTGTAATATTTATATTGAATTTTAGCTTTATTTCACTAAGAAAAATAATTTTACTGATTTTAGTTAACAATAACAACTCTGAAAACAACATTGTCATTTCTGTAATAGTCTTCATATCTTCTGTAATAGTCGGTCATCTTCAACTCTACTCTATTACAGGAACACTTTTTAATTGTATTTATAACAAGCTGTTTCAGCAAATGCTAATATGATGTATACATAACCATTCATATTTCACGTGATAGCATTTCTAATATAGGCTTCATTTTCTTTCAGCAAGAAATTTCCTTGTGTTCTTCTTTTTGCACATGAAAGAAATATATATATTTTTTATTTAAGAATTGTGTAATTTATCATTTGAGCAAATCCAGCAGTGACACACGCGGCAGTTGTTGTATTGGAATAATGTGTGTATGTGTGCAACATACTGTGAGCGGTTGAGTATTGATCAGGTTATTTGATACTCTCATGTCTCTAAGGAACGATCTCTTTCCCCACATGCCTTCTGTTGCTGTTTTCCTCTAATCCATACTCCTGTTTTAGCTGCTAATTCAGCTAATGCTTTGTTACCCATCTTAGATGCCCAACTCTAACTGAGTACAGCTTACAGCTTGCTCAACCATACAAGTGTTATACATACAGAACCAGTAAAAACACACATATCGTTTTGACCAAGCTGCACCTCACATGATTATACCAGTTACTTCATTAGTGTGTGTGTCTGTGTGTTTATGAATCATCGGCTGGGTCTCATTTTGCCCTTCCCATCACCGCTCTGGATTTTTTCCACTCCATTCACAAGGTCCAGTTAGCACTAGTGTGCCAAGTTTCATCCATCGCTTTGCCGTCGATCCTTTGCCCTTTCTGGCAAGGGGCTTTGTAGTGTTGTTGACAGACACCCTCCTGTCCCATCCCCCTTCCCTCTCTGCCCTCTACCCCTCCGCCCCCTCTAGTGAAGTTGCTGGGGCAGACCCATCTGGTATTTAGACTTGCATTTGCCTGTGAATAGCAGGGAGGTGGGGAGAGGAGGGGAGTGGGCGCCACTGGCTCTCTCTCTCAGTTACTTTGGTCATTCTGAGAGAGAGAGAGAAAAGGATGACTGCCGCCGCTCCGTGCTCTGGTCATGGGACCACCAGCGTCTTAGCCGAGCAGGAAAACGGATATAGCCATGGAGAGGTAGGAGTTTAGAGGAGCATTATACTGATTAAAACAAGATTGTTTGACTGATATGCGGTGCTTTTAGTGATGCACAGGAAGTTTGTTTTATTTTTTAATCTTTGAAGACTTGTCAAGGCTTATGTTTCTACTGTAACAGATGTTGTTTCTCATGAGAGGCTACTTTAATTAAAAGGCCAACTGAAATGTTGCTCAAAACACTTTTGAATGGAGCACTTCTGGTGTCTATAGAGAGTTTCTTACTCTTCACTCAAGTCTCCTAGCCCCTGCTTTCTGGCTCTCTTCAATCCCCTGTTCATTCATGCACTGGTAAAGTGTGTATATGAGGGAAGCTCCAGGCTGTAAGTGTGTGAACTGCAGTGTTTTTAATAGAGTTTCCTCTCTGCATGTGGTATTGACCAACATTTCTCACACAGCTTAGATTGGAGTTTGGTTCCCTGGGCAAATTGCCACATCAGGGGGTTTATGCCATCCATTATCTCAGTGTAACTCCACACCGTGTTAGTCAGATGATTATGGAAATGGATTACTTTACAGCAGCTTTGCACCAGGAGCATGTTTCGAAGAGGGGATGATCTGCACGCAGACTAATAGATTTAGTCATTCAGCTCATCTTAGGTGACTATGGTGGTTGTGACATCAGTGTATCATTTTCCAGCCCACAGGACATTTCTACTGTTGCGTGTGTTAAGAGTGTTTGCTTTATAAAGCATCCTGTAGTGTGATGTGATACTGTGAAAGTGATATATCAGTCGGCGATTTCTTAAAGACTGCACTGGAAGTACTACTTCCCACAGAATTCCGTGGACAGATAGTGTTCAAATACAGTGATGCAGTGATACAAAAGAGTTCAACAAGTTTGGAGTCAGTAGTCACTATTATTTTAGAATATTAGAATATATTCAACATATTAGAATCATTTTTGAAGGATCATGTGACACTAAATACTAATAGTAAATGCTGCTGAAAATTAAGCTTTGACCTCAGTAATTATTTAATTTTAAAATATATTTTGTATAATGTATATATGACCCCCAAACTTTTGAACTGTAGTGTTCAATTCCTGTCCCTCATGTTGCATTTCAACATTTTATAGCAAATTATAGTGTACAATATCTTGCTGGCCATTTAGTTAATATCTGGTTTAGTGTCTAAATGGAATGAGTCTGCAGAAATGGAGCTCTATTAATACCTCTGCCCACATTGTAATAGGGCAAATGTGCTGCACCTCACATTTTCTAGTATCCAGCGTACCGCCGGCGGGACGGGGTCTGTGGTAGACAGGGTAAAGTATTGACACTTTTACTCAAAATAAAAGTGTATTTTTGACTGACAGACAGCTTCTATATCATGTATTAAGAGTGAAGCTGAAATGGCTGCCTTCTCTTCGCATCATCTTGTGATGCTGCACATTTGGTCAACTATGTAACATTTAAGATACAATAAACACAGCATGTACAATTAGAAAGCAGTGTCTTGTAACAAAATTGTTATTTATTAACCCTGTTAACCATTAAAATTGACATAATCAGATGAATGATAGTACTGACACACTAGGAATAACAAGTAGGGATGCTAATATCACCAAATAAGTCATGGCCCCTTACTAGTACAGAAATAGCTACGGGAAAAATGTTTATATATATATATTATTGGGCATGATTAATTTTTTTAATCTAGATTAATCTTGGAATTAATCTAGCATCTAAATTCAATTTGGGGCCTATAATGTGTTTTGCATTCAGAATAGTTACCCAAAATAATGTGTATGACACGGGTTTTGAATTAGACCAGGGATGGAGGAATTGTTTCCAAAATAGCTCTAATCTTTCCCGTCCCAATCCCATAGAGCCCTGGAGGGAAAATCCGTTCCATCGGAAGAATATGACTTTACATGAAGATTCAAGAATTACAGCATCAATGTGTTCGTGGTTAGGGTCATTTGGAGTCTCCAAGTGAATTTTTTGGAAGCGTTGACAAAAATAGTTTATTATAAAACGTGTAAAAGCCAATCTTAATGCACAGTGTTGCACAGATAATATTTCATATATTGTTCTGCTCAACGTCTTCTATAGCTATTAGAAATTAGGCTTGGTAACTGTATTTTTGATATATTGATCGAAGTTTCTCGCTCTCACATGAGACCTAAAGCGCATTCCTGTTTGCTTAAAAGAGCAACGTTTCGTTGTTCTGAGTGCACACAAATTAGAGTCTTTACAGTTCATTAGGTACCTTTTATCCAAAAATGACAGTTGAGCAACCGGAGCCTGTCCTGCAGCAAACGCGCTTTTCCACACAAACACTTCAATAGCGCTTCTAGTTAACATCATATTTGTACAAAGTTGCTGACACGGACATTTTTTCTTTTTTTTAGTTGATTCATAAGTGCTGGATGTCCTGCCCGAATGTTTACACTAGACCAGCCAATATCTGTCACTAAGACTGCGAGCCTCTAGTTCGAAGACTCGTTCTCGCCCCTTGCAATTCGGCTATTATTACATCCGCGCTAAAATATCTGACAAGTCATAGCTTGCAAGTGTCACCTTCAAAGGATACAACACCTTTAATTCATCCAAATTGTCCAAGACAGCAAATTTCCTTTGGTCGCCGATGCCTCTCACGTTAACGCAGCACGTTTAGGGTATTAAGCAATACAGGAATCGTAAAGGGTTTAGTAGTGGTTTATGGGCTTCCATTTATATCAAAGTAATAACTCCATTTGGTAGTATGTGTGAACCGTGAACACAAGCGATTGCACCAGAAAATGTCATCCTTGTCCAGTATCTGCACTATTTCTCTCCAGAATTTATATTTGAAGAAAATGTCTTTGTACTTGTTTAAACTACAGTTGCTGGTGTCTCTCGACCCCCTCACACAAGCACTTGTCGACTGTTGTTGTCATCTCAAGTAGTTTGTTGTTGCTATTGTTCGTTGTGATATGTTTCTTTTTTACTTTAAACTATGAGCCAGGGCATTGTTGCCACCTTGTGGACAAACTCGTTAGTACAAAAACATAGATGGTGCGTAATCGATGCGTTTGGAGTGTAACAGTATAGATGTCAAAACACTAAAAATAGATCCGAGTGCAGTACATTTTTGGCCAATGATTAACTGATTTGTGTCTCCTATAAAAGCACCAGCTGCTGTTGTGAGAGATCTGCAGTGTAGTTAAACACAGATGTGGACACACAAACAGATGCTTCTGTTTGAGACTCTTCAGAGAAAGTGTCAAAGTGAGTGGATTTTGGACCTGTGGTTTCTTTTGGGAGTGAGGAGGTCAGTAAAGCATAAAGCAGGGGTTCAGACTGATCCCTGTTTAATTGGAAGAGAGAATGCAGGTGACTGCTTTGACATAGTCGGACCCCTGAATGGAAAACTCATTATCCAGTCACTTCTAGCATATACCAGTCTCACTGAGCATGTGTGCATTTATGACCCTACATACCGAACAGCCTCTCCTTGTCTCTTTCCTCCTCCTCATCCATGTCTTCACTAACATTTACAGACTAAAGGATGTGCTTTTTCATAATGCTGCTTGACTGGGCCTGAGGCATGTGCCCCCCATGTAGACCGCCATTTCTGGACCGTTCCCCCCAAAAACACTAGACCCCTCTCTACACCTTCATTGCCCCTCAAATCCCCCCACAGACAACAGGAGATGGCACTCTGAGGGACAAAGCAGGCCCCATGCACTATTAATTAGGTGTGTCTGTCTTTTGTGGTGCTCTGACTGTCTCTCAGTCCCTGTGTCTCGCTCTGTTGTTGCAGAACCTGGGGTTAGCACCTGTGGATACAAAACACTGACCTCCAAACCCGTTCACTGACAAGAAATAAAAGATGATAAACAAATGTGTATGATGGTTGAGCTCCCATGTGGCCCTTATATAGTTCTGTAAAGAATAAGAGGAGGAAAGGACAAAAAGTAAAAGGGCTGTCAGTTTTCTGTTCACAGCTTGTTAATGACATGTTGACTAATCTCTGGCGAGTTTGCACCTTGCTCTCATTAGCCAGCTGGATAGCATGTGCTGGACATACAAAGCACTTTAAAGAGCTGAGTGAGCACTGATGTGTTTACTTCTTGGTCACAAAATGTAGACATTTTCATATAACATTAATAGTAAGAACTTAGTTTAGATTAAGATATTAACTTTAATTTATTTAGTATCATTTCATTATTTAATTTTTACATATTTTGTTAAATAATTGCATCAAGTTTTCTTACATTTATTTATTTATTATTTTAATTTGTAAGAACTTTTTTAATGGAAAGTGCAGCCAAAACAAATAAGACACTTTTGAATGATGTGAACACTAGATTTTGCCATCATTTAAGGCTCAACCACTCCCCTTTTTAATTTATGAAAGTATAAACAGAGCCAGCAAACCGCTTTGTTCTTAATTTAGATTTTCATTTAGACTTGATTGTCATTTTTCTTTTTCGGGTTTGCTACTGTGTACTCCCTTAGGGCATGTGAGTGTTTGCATGCCCTAATAAGCTTTTCAAGGCTGTGCACGCATGTGTGCGAGGCGTTTAAGTAGCCACTCAGACTGATCAGTGTTGTGATCAGGTCTGATTAATGCCACTTTGATAGTTCAAATGCAGCATGATTGAATCGCTCTGCAGGACCCTTTTCCCAGCCCCCTCCTCGGCACAGTTCAATCAAATTACACTCACTCACAGAACAAAACAGAACACACTGCTGTGATTTCTTTGTTTTGTTTTGTGCACACACATTATAAGTGCACACACAAAGTACCAACCATTTACTATCCTTTCAACAATTTACGCAGTTGCATTGGCAATACC
This sequence comes from Ptychobarbus kaznakovi, assembly GCA_027422405.1. NCBI lineage: Eukaryota > Metazoa > Chordata > Actinopteri > Cypriniformes > Cyprinidae > Ptychobarbus > Ptychobarbus kaznakovi. Next base: position 13,578,784 of record CM049798.1, read on the forward strand.
ACTTTCTTTTTGCGTCCTCTATTAAATTGGATGTTTCTTTGGATAACATGCCATTATCTAGCAATTATAAATATTAAAAGGTATAAACATATACACATTTATGGCTTGTTTTCCATCCCATCATTATGAAACACATGGCAACTGGATGCACGTTTCAATATTTCTGCTTGTGTTCAGATGAATTGAAAGAGAAATAGTTATAATATTTCATACATATTTGGTAACAATATAATTTTTTCACTTTGAGGGTGGGTTACAAATGGATTTTATGTTAAATAATTAATTATTATTCTTCAAATACTTAGCTTCAACGTTTTGGAGAATCAATTCAAATTCGGTATGTAACATTTGGAAGCTAGGCTCTTGTTTCTTGTTCACATTTGTTAGACATGCTCTCCTGCAACGTAGAATTGTTTCCTGTTTTACTCAGACAGTGGCAACTTTATAGCGTGTTGGCAACCAGGCCAAGGTAAAAAAAAATAGAAGAAAATCAACGGAGGTCCCACAGTCTTCTCAGCTCCTCTTTACAAGCAATCATTACCCCCAGTGAAGCCAGTCAACCCTTTCTATATCAGAAACAGACCCTGCCGTTTGCAGAGCAACAATTTGTTCCACATCTGTTCTGTGTAGGCCATGTCTTGTGCCTTTTGAAGCATCAAAGCTTATGCAGCAGTTAAACAGAATCTGCATCATTATTAGTCTTTTTCCTGCATCTGAATTGGAGTTGAACCAGAGAGGAAGTAGGAAATGAAGCTCTCGCAAAGGCCTAGTGCTTCCGACAGGCCTTTAGTGGGCAGAGAGTGTTTCATGATCTCTTTTGCTGTGGAGCAGCTGGCGTGTATGTGCTTCGCATAACTCTACATATGCAACATGGAGACCGCAATCGCATCTGTCACGGGCTGCTAGTCCCTCCTCTCTGTGTGTGTGTGCATGCCATCGCTGAACTCTTCTTTCTTAAGCCTGATTCCTCTGGCTTTCACATTCATGAAGCTTTATAGGAAACACAGAAACGTTCCCCCCACAGTCGGCACGTGCATACTTGCATGCGTCACCACTGAACAAAACTGAACTGAATCAAAAAACTGCTGAAGCTTTCCTCATCAATCATACAACAGCATCAGGCATTAATTGATCAGTTTAAGATTAATGACCTATACTGGGTTTTAGGTTTGGTGAATGTAATGCACCATTCTTTTGCTTTGAAAACCACAATTAGATTGAATTAGTCAAAATCACAGGGGCTCGTTATCATACAGGTGCTGTCTCTCTTGTGCTCTCCATCCCTCTTCTTCATCCTTCAGTATTCATTTCATTTTATTTGCATTACTTTAGATTGAGCTTTCAGATAGCATATGGCATCTGCTAGCATATGTGCATAACATGCGGTCATTGAACTGAAAAGTTATATTTTTTTGTATTTTATTATAATGACAAATACCATAAATATTTGTATATTTAATTTACAAAAGTAATAGTTGTTGGTGTTGGTGTTAAATCATAAAAAATTATAAATAAAAAAGGTGGCAAATTATTAAAATGACACAGATTTTGTTTTATTTAATTTTATCCATGAATGGTGCTGTAAATATTTGTGCTATTTTAGATTGTTTTGCTAATCTGATAATTTTTTTGTGGAACTTGTCCCAGTTGGTCTTTCTACACTCTGCAGGGTGTCTTTATTAAAAAAGGGGTCTTTCTGCCTTAACGTTTTTTCTGCAGCCTATAGCAAATCAAACTTTTTTCTCGTTCCCTCTATTTGTTTCCTTCTCTTTCCCTCTTGTTCAGATCCTGTTTTTTGGCTCCACAGCCCATTCTTTTTAGATTTGTCCCCATTTTCCCATTCCTCCTTTACTTTCAGCTGCTCAGAAAGACGGGATCATTTCAGCGGAGTTAAGCGTATTGCATGTAGCTTGGTGCTGTGAGTCCAGGCCTGGTGAGTTACAGAGCAATAACTTTCAGAAGAATTTAAGGCCGTACCTCCTAAAAACCTAGTGTGCATAATACACGCTCACATTTTGACATGCGCTATTCTTTCAGGAAAAAACACATTCTTGGCATGGCTCAGATATGAGATCAGAGACGGGCTGATGTCATGAAAACCTTTCCTCCTTTTCGTGGTTTTCTTTTAGAGGAAATAATAAAAGATGCTTTCTTTCAAGTTTAAAACGCTTCTCTTGACCCACTTAAACTGCAGCTAAGAGATTCATTTATTGGAGTGTACAAAAGCTCAGTCCAAGACTGGATCTGTCTCACTCCCGCCGCTCTGTTTTAGCACATCTAACACTCTCTCTCCATTTCTCTGTTTCTCTCTCACTCTTTGTGCAGGGTTGAATAGTGGGGCCTTTAGAGGTGCCTCCCTCAGGCAAACTAATTCTGCTCTCACCAATCAGAGCCCCACCACACACACACACACCATTCACACTTCAAAGAGTCTCACATTCTAACCAACCAAACGATGATGTCATCCCCTGCCCACAGTATCACGGCATCATCAGATAGAGTGAGGAACTATATTGGGCTATAGATCAAAGCATCCGCTTTATTTCACTAAGGGAAAAGTACAGGGCGGGGGTGGGGTATTTTTTCCACCGAGGGGGGTAGTTTTGAGAGGTGGTTTGGAGTCTCTGACCCTAGGTCCTCTGCAGAACCTATGATGGACTTTTCTCACAGATAACCGTTTGTGCTGTTTTACTGCAGGAACCGAGTGCTTTACATCTGTTTGTGTTTCACACATCAGGAGGTAACAGGGAGGTTATGGAGAATTAACAGGACTTGAAGATTTCTAGAGTCACTGACTGTAATTCAAGCAAAACGATTATCAATGTATTACAGTTAATGCAAAAGTGTGTAGTGCACTGTCAGATAGCACAGAAAATATTTGTGTTGCACTTAATTTAAGTGGTGCTTTGTTGTGACAGATGCAATTTTTTATTCCACCCTGTATATTTTCTAAATGTATGTTATTGATGGTTTTTGAACGATTCATGCATTTTTTGTTTTGTTTTGCTTTTTGTGTTTTGGAGCTTGTAATTTATAATGAAAATGTTATAACTTGATCTTCTTGTGAAATATGCTGGACTTCTCCAATTGAATTTAATCTGCATAAACTCCGCCCCCTGCACAATCGACTGCAAGATCACATTCAGATCTGCTTTCATCCAATCAATAACCGATGGATAGAACTAAGTCCCCGCACTACATTTTTTTCGACAATATGTTCACTCTGATGCACGTCACAAATACAGAAGAAAAAGATATGTTGCTACTTTCCTTACTTTAATATTTGAGATTAAAAGTCATCGTAATAATCCTTTTGAAGTGGTTTTCCATTATAAAAGAACTTCAGTTCTGTTTAACCCTAAATATTGCTTCAAAGAAACCAACCCACATTTTTGCGACTCCGTTAACGAGGACATTACAAATGAATTGTCACCGTTTGGTTCTCATTCATTAATTATGTGGCATTTGCGTTTTTTTGTGTCTTCTTTGTATTATGTCTCTCTCCTCTATCTGTTCTGTCACTTCTTAGCCGTGTGTATTGTTTCTGTGGGCAGCTAACCTCTGACCCCTGCTCTTGTGAGAGACTTTAGTATCTGGGTGCCAAAGGCCCATACGCTGGCATGTGGCCCTGTGTCACCCTAACCTGAAAAAGAGACCGAGCCGAGGGGCTTGGGGAGCGAAGAGATGTCACCATGTCACATAGCAGCTAAAGTAGATTGTGGAGGTTTTGTGTGTGCACAGAAAGAGAGAGAAGAGGGGGAGTTTTGCTCCTCTCTCAGGAATGTCTAAACACAACCCTGTGTTTGCAGTCAGCGATAAAGTGTGTGTGTGTGTGTACGTGTGTGTGTGAGGTGGAAGGGGGTTGTGTTTGATCTGTTTTAATCCCATCTGAAGTTTAACCACTCATTCCCCAGCACGGTGAGCACTTGTATCCTCAGGAGCACTCACTATAGAAACCTGCCCGCCAGGATGCTAATGAAAAAAGGTCTAAAAACAAGAGTGCCGCCCAGTTGATGTAACAGCATCTTGGAGTGTGAGATAAATGGAAAGACAGCTAGTAAAGCGGTTGGCATGTGTCTTTGTGGCAGGGTGCTGTCCCACATAGTTGAAACTATAGGCCCTCCTGCTGCTGAGCTGCATGTTAAAGCCCTCGTGCCCAGACCTCCCAGCTCCTGGCTAAAAACCTCTTTATTTCATATGAAAGAAATGCTGGGAGGTTTCTCACTCACTCTATCCATTCCCTTACCCCCATCGACACTGCATTTGTAGTTGTGTAGTTATTTTCCATAAAAAGTCTCCTTTTCTCTATTCTCAAACTTCTTATGTGACATAATGCCTCCATTCTCCTTTTTCTTATTTTCTTTTTCTTATTTTTGAAAGCTACAGTTTTACCCAGTGTTGTTATTGTTATGTAAAAATTTAAAAGTAACTTAAAATTATGATAAAAAATATTATTACTATTAAAAATGTGATTTCTAATTAACAGTAATTTAAATAAAGCTAGAATATAAGATAAATATTAGTATGTAAAAATTGTGAAATCTGAAGTACTAAAAGTACAGAAACTAAAACTGAAATCAAACTAAATTATAGGAAAAACAATAAATAAAAATGATAAACAAGACAAATATTAAGAAAATACTGTAACTTTAAAAATTACTGTAACGTGGAGATTGTATATTAAAAATATTGTTGGCTGTTTTTAGTTTTTTTTTTAAAGCTTCAGTTTACCCAGTGTTGTTATTGTTATGGAAAAAAATTTAAAATTAACTTAAAAATATGATTAATATATTACTATAATATTATATTATTAATGTAATTTTTTTATTTTAAATAACTGAAAATAAATAAATAAATGATAAGAAAAAGTATTTTCATTTCTTTGTGTCCGTCTTCAGCGTCTCTGGCTTCTGTTAATGGCTGTTTACAGACTTACATTTTGAAAATGATTTCAATGCAGTTTGTGCAAGTGCGGTCACAAAACCGGTCAGGTCCAAGTAGGGATGGGCGATATGGCAAAAAATATATATATAGTTTTTTTTTTTTTTGACATTTCACGATTTTGATCACGATTCTTGTCATGTTAGTTTTTCCCAGTTTGTCTGAGCAGTACGGCCAAACTAATTTCTCTATTAAAAGACAAAGCCTTTCAAGGTAACAAAATATAAATAATAATGGTGGATATTTAGGCCAAAGTGGGTGAAGATAAAAATTTTTTTCATTTTTTATCTTTGCTATTGAAAATTTCTTTCATAACAAAGATACAATTACGACAAAGATACACATTACAATACACATAATATACAAACAGTGTTTAATTTTTACAGGGTACAATAGGCATATTTAGCAGAGCATTCAAGAAATTGAATGACAAATATAAAAATAAAACAACTAATATAGATTGATTCCTATTAAAGTAACTGATTATTATATTTTCAGTCAAGAGTAGTGAGTTATGTTTTTCTCTTTGTGTTTTGTTCTTTTTAACATTAAAGAATAAATTGTGTCATCTGTCTGTCGATTCTGTCATAGTGTTTTATATTAATACCATTATTTACTACTCAAAATTTAGTTTTTTAAACCTGAGTTTCTTCTTCTGATGAACAGCATGCTATCTTTGAAGAATGTGGAAAACCAAACAGTTGCTGGTCCAGAGTGACTTCCATAGTATTTTTTGATATCCTTACTATCAAAGTGGACCACAACTGTTTGGTACCCACATTCTTAAAAATATCTTCTTTTGTGTTCACACAATAAAGAAATTAATACAGGTTGGGACAACATGTGAGTAAATAATGAAATAACAGAACTAAATAAATTTAAGGGGCGGCATGCAGGACACGCATGTTCCAACCCATTCAAACAAGACCACAGTGACAGTATTAGTCGACATGGTTGAGTAAACACATGCTTTTTACCCCGGGCTCAGAAAAAGCGCCACTTCAGACCGCGCCGCGAATGAAAAGTTAACCTGCTTTACACTCCCGGTCACTGGCATCATGCTGTGCAGTAGTCGCGAACGTTTGCAGAAACAGAGGTTTGCACCACGACACATTATTACACTCGCACAAATGCTCCCAAATATATTTTGGAGTCGCACAGATTACATTTCGGGAGCATATGCGACCAAAATGGTCACAATTTCGAGCCCTGTAATAATAATATTATAGCATTTTATTTAATTTAACTAAATAATAAAATGTCACATAAATTATATTTTTAAATAAAAAGTGAGTATATGAACCCCTGACAAAAGTATTTAACTGGGTTTACCATACACAAAATGTGGTTTTAATGTATCTCTCACATTTTTTCATTGTAGGCATCACATCGGCTGACTCTTTTCCTTTTCTCTCTCTTTTAGGCATATGAATGGGCGCTAGAGGGCATGCGTCATTTGGCATGTGTTAGTATGGAGGAATGTGGCATGTCTGAGAAGTGTCAGAAGCGTGATCCCGTGTCTGGAGACCTACCGCAGTCAGCACCCCCCGATCCCCGATGCACACTTCCAGGAGATGAAGGACCTCGCTGGGGAGCTGAAGAGTGAGCAGGGACTCAAGCAGTGGAAGTTTGCCTGGTCCAAGTGTCAGGAGACCAAGCAGATGTTTGAGAAGAAGCTGGAGATGGCCCTGCGCACCCGCCGCGAGAGCGACTCCAAATCAGCGAAGGGTGACTCCTCTCGCCGGAACTCGGACTGTAGCGCTAAACCTCAGGAGCGTAGCAGTAGCATCTCCTTCTCATGTCGGAAAGCGTTTGGTGGAGGCTGGGGCAGGGACAGACTTTCCTCACAGTCCAGCATGTCCTCCACTCCTAGCAGTCCTTCAGGCATTCGCATAGACACCCGTGACTCTGTCCGTACCCCCACAGGAAGTCCATACAGCATTGAGCACAGAATCCCCAACAGCACCCCTGTCAGATCCCACAGGCTAACACGTAGCATCTCCACAGACGAGTCTCCACAGCGGCCACAACTGGAGGGGCAGGCATGTGCAACAAGCCCAAGCCTCACCTCTATAGAACCAAACCGCAGGGTTTTGCGGAAGACCCAGAGCTTTGATACGGCCGGTAGTGAATCTGTGTCATGGTACGGGACCTGTCAGAGAACTTTGAGTGAGCCTGCACGGAGAGGAAACACAGGGGTGTTCATTAAGGGTCTGGAGGTGAGCAGCACTGAAGTGATCGATCGGCCGTACAGCCCGCGACTGCCGCCCATGCATGAATGGTCTTCTGTTGATTTACACCGCAGCGGGAGCCCTGCACCAGAAACACGCAGCAAGGGCAGGTGGGTACACTTATGCAAGTGCTAACCCACACTCACTTGATGTAACATAAACACAATCAACCAGGGAGGTCTGCGTGCCATCGACTGAAGCCTGCTTCAGCTTAAAACCACTTATATACACTACTTTATGATAGCTGTGTGACACAACAGGTGCACTCACGCTGGAAAAATGTGTTGTTGTAATAGAATATGAGCAACAATGCTGCCAAAGCCACAGACAAATATATTAAGCCTGGTACACAGTGAGAACTCCTTTATAATCAGTACTCAGCGAACTGCTCAAAATTGAACACACACACAAGACATCCAGGAAAAAAAGCTTTACAGACTAAATCGTGTTCGTAATGTGTGCATAAAAGAACTCAATGTGTCTCATATTAAACGGTTACAGCCCTATAATCCTCTGAATCTCTGTGGATGTCTTTTCCAGCTGTGGGTCCCTCTGGTCACCCCTTAACCCCCCTGGGAAACAGGCCTGAGATACAGATCACTTTCCCAGGTGGGCGCTGGTCCTCTGGGCTTTGAAGTGGTGGGGAGCCTGTTTGTGTTCTGCTCCTTCACTCAAGAGATGGATGGAGTTAGCTGATTATATAGACGTCTTAAGGAGGTCCTTACATCTGCGGGTCTTCCTTTCAAAACACATTTCTCAGCTTTACTCTCTGAGATTACAGTACAGAGGTGATGTTGATACAGTTTTTCAGAGAGAAATAACTCAAAGCATGTTGTTCGGCTCTGTGTGTGGTCCAGTTATTGCAAATATTTAAGGCTAATGAAAGAATTCTGATAAGAATCCAGTTTAAGATTAATGTAAATGCTAAAACATCACCTTGTTTTTTCTCAGTACTGGACATACACTCAGCTGTTCAGATTTGTGGTGAGAAGGTAAAAGTGCTGTAAGTAATGTTAGTAAATGTAAGACGATCAGACAATAGGTGCTCTATGCCTGTCATTTATTTTGAGCATTCAGGTTGGCTGTCCTCAGGTTGACATCAGGTTTTTATGAAGTGGTCAAAAAGATCTGGGCAGTCAAGTGTTAAACTACTGAGTTTAAAAAGAATGCCATGGGAGCTGTCACAGTGAGCCATCCAGTTTCGAGTTAGAGATTATGGACTCTCACAACTGATTGGCTTGAGTGTTTCAGGGAGAAAGCATATGACATCCTGGAGAGACGTGTGAAAACACCTGTCCTTTTTGGTTACACAGCCTGACAAAGCTGTTAGGGCACACATGCTGCGCCGAAATACAGTGCAGTCGCACTTCGGGTGTCCCATGTTTCCCAATCCCGTCCCCTTCTCTCTCCTTTCGCTTCCTTTCCTCTCTACACTGTCCAATCAACTTAAAGGAAAAAAACGCCTAAAATAAAATCTTAAAAAAAATAGAAACATGTCTTACCAATGTTAAAAATAATTGTGCAGCTTATTGTTTCTGTGAAAAAAGTATGCATTTGGAAAATGTTAATTGTCCACTCTCTCCGTCTTTCAGTAAACTACGGCACATCGTAGATGAGATGGTAACAACAGAGCGGGAATATGTGCGTTCTCTGCGGTACATCATTGACAACTATTTCCCTGAGATGGAGCGCGCTGACCTGCCACAGGACCTGCGGGGAAAGCGTAGTGTCATCTTCGGAAACCTGGAGAAGCTGGTGGACTTTCACAGCCAGTATTTCCTAAAAGAGCTTGAGAGCTGCTGCAATCATCCACTACGTGTCAGCCACTGCTTCCTACGACATGTAAGAGAGTCCCTTCAGTCACAGTCTTTTCACAGTAACTAGCACATGTCGAACTGCATGACTTCACATCTGTTTTAGTTCAATTCAACAGTCTATTAGTTTTGAACTGTTCTTGTATTTTCTGGACCCTTCTAATATTTTCAGTTCTAATAGAGATCACAATTAAATGTTCACAAATTGAATTACATTTTCATTGGAGATGAAACAAAGGGCCTTAATTTGTCAGTGCTCGTCTGTTCCCAGTCCATGACTGACTCATTTTTGACCCAGCACAAGTCTAAAAACATTTCCTTTCACCCTCTATGAATATGGGAATCAAACCGAGCCACAAAAAGTGATTCTGAGGCCTTTAAATGAGTGCAAGACCACCAGCCTATATCTCATTTATTTTCTCTGTAGTTGTGGTCAAACATAGTGCTGGCACACCTAAAGAGCTCTAATTTATGAAGGCTTCATAAGCAGTGATTCACAGAGAAAAGAGAAAAAGACAGGCCATTTGGCCCATAGCAACATATGAACTATGCCAAATCACTTATGACATGTTTCTGGAGCAGCAAAACCTGCCATGAAATTATTGCAAACTCCATATGAACCTGAAAAGTCATTATAAAACAATTCTCAAAAACAAACAAAACTCAACCTGGAAATGATTTGGGAAAATGCTCCCTCCCTCTATTTCCGGATCAAACAAGATAATTATTCTTCAGAACACGAGTACGGAAATGTGGATGATAACACTTAAAATATTTATCTTGTGTTTTTTTCCATATAAACATAGCAAGACCAGTTCAGCCTGTATGCTTTATACAGCAAGAACAAGCCAAAGTCAGACACACTTCTGGCCAGCCATGGAAACAGCTTCTTCAGGGTGAGTAAACCACCTATCATAAGCTTTTAGTTTGGGGTTTTCAATAAAATCTTACAGGACTTTTTATCTGGGTGTGGAGTTTAGTCCACTTATGTTGAACTGCTCAAAGCACATTCATCACACCTCATGGGCTGAAACTGTACAAATCTCTCCCGTTTCAGAATAAGCAGCTGGAGTTGGGGGATAAGATGGACCTGGCGTCGTACCTGCTGAAGCCCATCCAGCGCATGAGTAAGTACGCCCTGCTGCTGAAAGACCTGATCAAAGAGGTGAGCGAAGTCCAGGAGCAGGAGCTAATGTACCTACGTGCCGCCGCAGAGATGGTCAAATTCCAGCTCCGCCACGGCAATGATCTGCTCGCCATGGACGCTATCAGAGATTGTGATGTAAGCGGATACACACGCCACTTCACATTCGAGACATAGGAAAGCAAGTGATCTTCTACATTTGCCATTTCAAATGTATTTCACACTTTTCCAGGTGAATTTGAAAGAACAAGGGCAGTTGGTTCGGCAAGATGAGTTCACAATTTGGTATGGGAGGAAGAAGTGCCAAAGACACGTGTTCCTGTTTGAGGACCTAGTGCTGTTCAGCAAACCCAAACGCATTGAGGGTGGCCTTGATGTTTACATATACAAGAACTCTTTTAAGGTAAGCACCTAAAGCACATCTGAAGTTTAGAGGGACAGGAAACCTCTCCAGAAAAAGCACTGTACTTTTACTAGTACACTCACACTCTTGTCCTATGTCAGGGGTCGCCAAACTTGTTCCTGGAGGGCCGGTGTCCTGCAGAGTTTAGCTCCAACTTGCCTCAACACACCTGCCTTGAATTTTCAAGTATCCAATCCAAACCTTGATTAGCTGGTTCAGGTGTGTTTGATTAGGAACAAGTTTGGTGACCCCTGCCCTATGTTAATATCAGAGAAGGTTTTAAGACCTGAGCATCAGTTTGGTCTCCTGTAAGCCGTAATAACAACAAGATGCCATGAACCCACAATATTGATTGAGATGATGTGTGAATGCCCTCTTTACTCTGTCATTGTCTTTGTAGACGGCTGATGTGGGTATGACAGAGACGTCGGGTGAGAATACTCTGAGGTTTGAGGTCTGGTTCAGGAGGAGAACTTCAAAGAACCAGACCTACGTTCTCCAAGCCAGCACTGCCGAGGTCAAACATGCCTGGACCTGCCACATTGCACGGATCCTATGGCAGCAGGCCACGAGGAATAAAGGTGGGAAAGAAACACTGAAGCGGTTAAGCTTTAATACGTTTCCTGTCACATATCATCTTAGCACATCTAAAGATTCTTTTAACACTTCATTTGTATATGCCTCAGGCAGATAGGAAGCTATTTAAAACGCTTTTAAGTCCCACCAGTATTGTATTTCTACAGTTTGAAATGAGAGTGAGAAAATTATGCAAATATTTCATTTTTTAAATGTCAGTTATCATTGATAACTTCTGATACATGGCAGCATTTTTAAACCTGTTTCTCTGTGTATATGCAGAAATTCGAATGCAGGAGATGGTCTCTATGGGGGTGGGCAATAAACCCTTCCTGGACATTAAACCCAGTGATGCTGCTATCAACGACAGAGCCATTGACTACATTATGAAAGGCAGAGGTGAGCCTGTTTAACATGACAAACTCATCAGAATAACTTGCATGATTGTTATTATTTATTTATTTTTTAACTCTGACTAGAATAATATTTTGATTAAAAATAAGCAGCAAATGATTCTATGGCTTGATTTTACTCTTGCTTCTGTTACAGGGGCCAGGACGAGAGCCTCCATTGCTGTCTCACTTTTTGACCACTCAAACCCATTCAAACGAGCTGCAGTAAACGCTCCCAATAGTGGCCCCCCAGTGTCTGGTGGCCCCTCCTCATCCACACTGCTGGGGCCCTTGAATCTGCATATGTACAGCAGCCAAAGCCTGTTAGAAGGGGAGAGACCTCTCATCAGCCCCTGCATCGAGGAAGACGAGCTGGAGCACGAGACCAGCAGTCAGCCATCTATGAGTATGTATCATAACGCATCTGAACGTGTAAAACATCTTCTCAGAAACCACATATATATAACAGGATGTTGATCTTTGACTTGTGTTTGCAGCTACAGAGAGTTCGGGTTCGTCGTCTCACTGTCTGTCAGGTAGTGGCTCGAGCGGGTCAGACAGCGGATGTGTGTCCAGTCACCTTCCCGAGGTTTTGTCCGAGGAGCCCAGCTCACCGTGTGACTCCTCCTGTTACTCCTCCATCACCTCTCCCACCCAGGAGAAACCCTGCTTTAACAGCCAGTACATCTCAGCGGTTAGTATAGCGTGTGTCTGTTTCAGATGGCCAGTATTTTGATTGTACATCAACATCAGGCTTCTGCCAACATAAAACGACCAATCAGTGTCACTGAGGCTACATCCACATTCATCCGTATGAATTTGAAAACACATTTCACACATATTTCACTTTTTCTCTACCTTTTGGCCTTTTATCCACTCTGAGATCCAGCAATAACTAAGATTTTTGAAGATGCGCTTACAGAAGTGGATACATATGAAAACACAGTTTTCCTGTTGTAGTGTGGGCTGTGAAAACGACAGTATTCGAAAGCGACGTTGCATGTTTGGTCTATTGTTTTACTGGCAATTTAAAGTAGTGGTCATTAGCCGATATGTTTTTCTGTTTGGCTGATATGTTCGAGACATTTATTTTGACGATGCACTAGACTATATATGTATAATTTTATCACCCTGCTCTCTAAGATATCGGCATCGGCTGTCAAATAAACAAGAACCAATACTGGTGCAACCTGGACTCGCCAGTGAGTTGCTAATAAAATGATAGTGATGAATAGTGTGAGAACTTTATTATGTTTGTCTCTATGTACCATCAGATAATATTTTAAATAAGAAACACCATTTCAAATATATCCGGATAAATGTGGACATAGCCTGATGCAGAAACATGTCATAACACCCATGCTTATGCCAGCTCTAATAAACACATTCACTGATCACCTGATGATTAAACCAGAGCCTCCCCTTTAACCTGTGATAACACCTGCGCCCATCTCCTTCTCGTCACAGGGGGAAGCTCAGGTGATTGGTCCCTCTACTGTAGTGTGAGCTCAGTAACCACTGCTGCAGTAAGTCTGGCTTTCGCTCCATGACATCGCACTTCCATAGCTATGTGCATTAAAACGCATCTCAGCTCAGATATTATTCATGCTTAAACTGGTGCTTTTACACGTGCTTGTATGTAACGCATGCTATTCTGTCCTCCTTCATCCCTTAGGTTTAACACCTGTCTGCTTCAGATTGCGAAGACAACGTTGCCACACCGAAGAGGAGTACAGAGCTAGTATTTATTGTTCCCATTGAGTGCCAGCAAATCTCATGCAGAGTTTAAAAAGCTCAAAATAGCACTGTTTCTCTTTTTCTTTTTTAAGCCACTTTTAGCTTCAATAGCTTTTATATAATTTTACAAATGATCTATAAAACTAAATAAATATTCTTGTATTTATCTTCTTTTCAAATGTTAAGCTACAGTCGTGTTCTCAGCTGTATTATTAACTGTAAATACTGTAGTAGTGTACAGTACACTTCCGAACTGTTGCGGTTATTCAGTTCCCACTCTTTTTGTTGTTGTTGCCCATTTTGCTGCTGACTTCAGCTGGTTTGATTTTAGAAAAAAAAGCCTTAATGTTAAAAGGCCTGGCAAGATTTCTAAGCATCAGTACACTAAAGGTGTTAAGCAATGTTTAAAGCATTTGTTGTAGAGTTTCTGTTCTTTCGAGTGTTTCCATAGTTTGTGGACCTGTGGTCAGTCAACATGCTGTATGATAGCTGGCCTGATCCAGAATCAGAGAGCATGAGTTCAAATCATACGACTGACCTCAGGTCAGCTCTGCCCAGCACTGCTGCCTGTTTGTTTTCATTTCAGTTCTCTTATTTACATTATTAAGTGTAACAAAATACAACATGTAAATTGTAAATAGTTGCACCGGTGGTGCTTTGAGGACATAGCGTTTAGGAAGTAATGTTTATACATGTATTAACCAGTCAACATGGGAATCACTCAAGTGCCAACCCGAATTGGAAGTATACAAACAAAAGATAATAATAAAAAAGCATTGCAAGTTCCACTTCAAGCACGAGTATGTACTCAAGTGTTTTATTTTTTCCATCTTAACAAGTTCACACAGAAGTAATAAAGACCGGATTGCTTTGTATTGATAAAGGAAATGTTATATTTATTGTCTTTAATCATTTATGATTGGTATAAAGTAACACATATACCACAAACCCTGCAGGCTGGTACTCAGTTTCTGCACATTGACAGAGCTAAAAAAAGAATTGTTACAATTGAGTTATGGGGCATCAGTGTTCGTAGATATTCCATGTAAAAAAGTGTGCAATGATTTTATTTCCGCTTTCGCCAGGCCGTGCATTATATTCTCTGCTTGGAAAGCAATACAGTCACCTTCCATTTTTTATACTTTACCTATACACAACACCAACAGTCACACACTATGAACCACTCACCCTTCTAAAAACCATTACCATGCTCAAAATAAACCACATCTCCCCTACCATTTCATGTTAAACAAACAATATCTGATCTGTACAACACCATTACACCAATCAAACTATAGTAGAAAAAACATGAGCCCAGCAATGTGTCAGCATTAAAACATGAATGGCATTGCCGGCATCCCAATTCCAGAATAGCCCCTCCCCCCGCCAGCTCGATTGAGCATCTTCCCTTTTTGAACAAGTAAAAAAATGAATCATAGCCAATAGAACAAAGTCTGTATTTACACTGGACAAGTATATGTATTTTAATGAAAACTTTGTAAATGCGCTGTGCAGGATTTGTCGGCTTATTTAAATGAAGCTCAGTGCACAGTGTTACTCAAAATCGTGTGTGTGCTATGCTCTATTGTTAATGCAAACCCTTTCACATCCAGCAACGGACGCAAAACAGAAATATCGGCACGATAACAAGTTGCGGCAAATGTTGCAGTTCTATCTCTAGTATAGAGTTTAAACACACTAGCGTGTCAGGAAATGCTGTGCCCTTGCCTCTGAAACTATAGTTACCTTTATTTTCTTTTTGTTTGTTGCTTTATCTCTCTACAAAAAATTGATCCACAGTAGCATGGTTTGTGTGTAACAGGAAGGAAGGTGAAAATACTTGAATGATCGCCCATTAATCAGTTTAATCTTAATCTAAAAACAGGTTCGAGTGGGGTTCCATTGAATAGATCGTTGTTCTTTTTAAAGCCTCGCCTGGAGGAAAACGACTAGATTTGCTATAATCCCTAGAGTCCATTTTGGTGGAGTCAAGTATCCCCATCAGGAAAGCATGGCATCCACGGGCCAACATCATCTATACTTGTATGAACGACGGAAATATGCAAAGGCCACATCTGGACAGGGAGATACGAAGTTAAGTTGTTTGGCAAGTAGGAAATGCCACAGAATGTTCCAGCGTTCTTTGTTTTGTCCCACACACAGATGGAAACCACAAACCCGAGAGTGGAACAGAACTCAATGAGGCATAATCGGCTGAATCATTCACAGCGTGAGTGAATATGATGAGCTTTGAGTGCTCTAGCGAGGCTGCATGGGCTTCTGCAGTACTACTCTGGTTTATTTATCTGTTTTACCAAGAATGTTTTGCACCATCAATCTTTAATAATATTACAGCCAATCTCTTTGGAAAAGCTATATGAGCAATGGAAATTACCATTCCTGCACATCTCTAATCTCCAGACACATGAAATAATGAATGTTCCAGCACGACAGGAATCTTATTCTTAACTCTAACTTTACACATAATGTAGGGTACCACAAATCACCCAGAGGAACAGCCTGAACAAGCTCTTTCCTACTGATGGCACGTCATGTTTTCATATTAATTACATTTAGAGCAACGCTTATTCCAAAGAGGCTAAGATTTAGAAACCAACCAATAATATGTAAACAAGTCTCAAGTAAACACTATGATAATTAAAACGAAGTCAAATAGATAGAATCATAGATAATGTTAGTGTTAGAGGGTCGTTTTTTAAATGAATAGAAAGAAAAGTTAAAAGAATAGAAAAAGTGCGTCAGTGTAAGTGTTAATTTAAAAAAATAAGAGGAAAACAGACTAGATAGAAAAAGTCTAATGAGTGCAAGTGATGATGGAAGAGATGTTTTTAGCCTTTTCTTGAAGATGGATGGTCGTATAGCCTATATTAGAGAATCACATTCTGCTTTTTAAGACTTAAAACACCATGGATTGAGTCTATACTATATAGAATACAGAATGCTGTAGTGCTTCTTTTTTTGCTTATTGACAATCAAGAGGTATTACATGTTCACATACATCATATTAAGCTTAAAGGAACATTACATACATTTCAATGCTTTCAGAGCATTACATGTTTTCAATGTTGTTTGTTTTTTTTGTCTGTTTGTTTATTCCAAGAGATTTACATATAATTTAAAGTCATTTATAAAATGTGCAAAATTTGGTTTGCATTGAGCCCACTTATTTTTATGCATGTGGAATTTTCCTAGCAAAAAAACAAAAACTAGTGTAAAATGTTGTTCTTTACAATTCAAATTTTCGTTTTCTGCATAAAAAAATAAATCAAATATACAAATTTCTATCATACACTCAATTTTCTAGAAAGTTAATAATGAGTAAATTGAAAACCAAAAAGTTTATCCTTTCACAGGAACACGAAATATTAAGCTTAAATCTTTCCACAACATGCTTAGCAGGATACATTCTATGAAGTGTTTTGTAAGACGCTTCCTTAATTTTGTTAATAAAAAACTTATTTGTTAGTTAACCCAAGAGATATGACCAAATAAAGATGACCAAAGAAATCTTGCTGCCGGAAAGGACATTCCTTATAATCGTATTGCTGCACTGTTGTTTTAAACATCAACCTGTTAAATGAAAATGTTTCCGCGAGGATTACCATGCTGATTTCTTCTGAGTTACAGGTTTTTAAAAGTAACATCACACTCTTTGGAATTGCGTCAAAAACAATAGCAACTTCTCTTGGTTTAACTGGTAAGAAATTTCTGAAGAAATTCAGTATACGACAACAACCCATGGGAATTAACAAAAATAATACCTTCCTTGAACCAGTATGATAGAATCAAGATTTGTTTTGAAATATTATGTCCTTGTTATTCCATATGAAATAGTTGTGGGGTGAAAAATTGTGCTTGTACACCGATCCATTCCAATTTAACAGGAATTTTGTCTTACGTTTGAAAACAAAAAGTCTATGAATCACCGTCCAAGATAAAATAAAACCATCATCAATTAGGGATTAAATCCATATCAAAGACTTCTCTATTCTGATATGATGGCCTTGCAACTCATATTTCTAATATCATTGAAGTATTTTAATCGAAACCTAGACCCTTGCTTCTCTTTAGGCAAATTAAATTAATATGTTCATTATCCTCAATGTTAAAGAATTTGATCTAGACAAAAAAAGTCAGTTGCACCTCTAACATTAATGCAACGTAGATAGATTAAAGATATACCTTGTTCCGCCTTTATAAACCTCCCAAATCTGAGATTTAACCACAAAATTCATAATTTATTTCTTTAGTCTTTCAAAGATCAACCTAATCTCAAGAACCGCCAATTGAGACTGCAACAAGAAGCCAAGGTTTGGTTTTCATTTGTACAATTATTATTCACATAATAAATTTATACTGGAATGTATAATCTAGAGGAGCAATGTGAGGGGAAATCGAATACAGGTCGCTCATTTTTGGACAGTGCAAAATAATATATCAATAATTTTTGGTAAAATTAGTATGTCAAACAACACTGCAAGAGTCATATAATGGCTAGAGTTTGTATAAGAGTAAAATGTGATACATTAAATAATTTTTATTAGATAAAAAGTGAAACATAAGATGCAAAAAAAAATGAGAGAGAATAAGCCACGATGACAAATCTTTGTGAGGTACCATGAGCAAGTTTGACAGAGGTAATTACAATATAGATGTTTTAACTGCAACAAAACAATAATATGTCCAAACCAAACAGTGTACTAACTTTAAATCATGTGAATCAGGGATGTACCAAACGGTTGTTTATGTACATAAACAGCAATAAGAATATGAAACTATACAGTCCTAACAATGTGGTGAATTATAGATAGGATCTGATGGCCTGAGGGAAGAGCTCCTCCTCAGTCTAATCGGTTTTTGCCATCATGCTCCTGAAGCGGCCAGATTGCAGTAAACAGAAAAGATACCGGGGTGTTTCCTGATGATAGCAGCTCTGCTTTTACAGCGTTTGAGGTTGTGCAGAGAGGGAGAGCAGACCCTGCAACGACTCTGTGCTTTCAGTCTGATTTAAGGAACCATAAACATGAGATGCACTGACAGTATTTCTATGGCCATTATTTAATAGAACTCGGAATAGCTGGTCCAATTTCCTTGTCAATGTAAGTCTTGCCTCTTTATTACCTGGTTTGGGAATGTGTTATCCAAAGGTCCTTGTTTTACCGATACTTGAAGCTTCTCCACAACGATCATAATAAAAAATGTGGAAGTATCTTTGTCTCTTTGTAAAAATCCCGATCAGTTAGTTTTGCTCCGTTCATTGTCCTGGCACCATGATTTGTTAGTTTCTACTCATCCAAGTTTATGCGGCTCTCGTCATCATTGTTAATGTCTAGGCCCAGTATCATCCGCAAATTTCAATGAAGTGGAGCTGTGTCTATTTTTTGGGGCATGTCGTGGTGTCAGAAGTAGCACTTCAGGACACCAGCCCTGCTCCTACGTTCAGAGACAAACTCACCACTTAGTGGTCTTGAGGAAATTCTTTGCAAGAATCAGACAGTCACAGAGTGTGTAGGCCGGATCGATTTGACATAGCTTGGTCCAGAGAGAATTTGAAAGCTGAGCTATTTTCCTGCAATCACTCAAAGAAATAGTTGCCATTCTGCTTCGTGTTGGGGGAGGAGGTGCAGTACTGAGAGATGGCATCATCAGTAGACCTATTGGCCGAGGCAACCACATGTGAAGAGGGTCCAAAGTAGCAGGGATGGAGGAGCAAGATGTGTTTCTTTAAAACGGGCTCTCTCAAAAACCTTCATGACTGTCGATGTGAGGGCAACTGGATGATCAGTCATCAGGCAAGAGGGTTTACTGTTCTTAGGCACAGGGATTATGACAGTTTTTTTAAAGGAGGTCTCATGGGAACACAGAGGTAGAAGGGACTCATTAAATATGGAAGTAAACAAATAGCAAGCTGATCAGCACAGGACCTCAGAACACGGTCAGTAGAAATCAGGTCCTGCTACAAGCCCTTTCCTGACGTTCACTCTCTTTAGTTCCCTCCGGACATCTTCCTCTGACAAGGTGATAGCATAATCATCGCTGCTCTGTCTGCTGCGATTCCTGATGGGCTGTTCGACAGATTGCACCAGCCATTACTCCTCCAAAGCGGACCGTAAAAGGTGTGTAACTCTGTTTTTCGGCCAGCAGACGGATCCGCTCTCACCTCTGCAGAGGAGTTGTTTCCAGAGGAACAGATGGTCTTCAGTCCCTGCCACATGCGTCGAGAGTCAATGAGCTGGAAATGCCCTGACTCAATTCTCTCTCAATTACCTCGGAACATCATGTTCCGGCTGCGAGTTCATCTGATGTCAGCGAATTCACGGATGTGGCATTAAGCTTCGTAAACACCTCGCTAACCGAGCAAGCCAGTGAAACGGCCCAGTTTCTCAATCCACCTCCATAATTCGTATAATTTACTGATATCAGAAACCGCCCCATGGGGGGCACAGATCAATCCATGTTAACCATCGCAGCATGTCTTTCAGGAAACACGAGCGAGGTTAGCTCTCCGCGTGCAATCAAGTAAGCCCAGTCTCCCACTGAGATTTTGGCCCGATTTGGTTGTCTGAGACTAATTTTGAAAATCCTAAAATATTCCCCTAGGCTAAAATCTTTAGTCATCGCTTTGACATGTTACCGTCAAAGCCGTTCCATGGCGTTGACGATGCAAATATCCACCACCTCCACCTAGCCCTTACTCACCTGGAACAGAAAGACTCTTATGTAAGAATGTTGTTCATTGACTTCAGCTCAGCATTCAACACAATAATCCCACAATAGCTCATCCACAAACTAAACCTGCTGGGCCTTAAACCCTCACTCTGTAATTGGATACTGGACATTTTAACTTCAAGACCTCAGTCAGTCCGTGTTAGCCGCAACACCTCCAGCACTACCACACTGAGCACATGTGCGGGTGCCCCACAGGGCTGTGTGCTCAGCTCACTGCTCTTCACGCTGCTGACTCACGACTGCACTGCCTCAGCATCAAGTTTGCAACAGGCATCAACAACAATGAATGTACACAGTCATGGCTGAAGTTTGCTCCCTCCTTCCTCCCCCCCCCCACCTGACCCGACAGCTCGACTATGCATTTCTACCTGTATAATTGAGTATGTGATGTAAAAAGGCAGAGAGTCGGCAGCACTAAATTCCTGGGGGTGCACATTACAGAGGATCTCACCTGGACCACCAACGTCAAGTCACTTAATAAGAAGGGACAACAGCGCCTACACTTTCTCCGCTGACTGAAAAGGGCAAGTCTCCCTCCACCCATCCTCACCACTTTCTACAGGGGCACCCTTGAGAGTGTGCTGACCACCTGCATCACTGTCTGGTATGGGAACTGCAGTGCTGCTGACCGCAAGATGGACAGTTAACACTGCCGCAAAGATCATCGGTGCCCCTCTCCCCTCCATCCTGGTTATTTTCCTTGCACGATGCTCCAGCAAAACCAACAGCATCGTGAAGGATCCCACCCATCCCTCCCACAACCTTTTCCAGCTCCTGCCATCAGGTAGAAGGTACCGGAGTATCAAAGCTCGCTCTGTCAGATTGCTCAACAGCTTTTTCCCCAGGCTGTGAGAGCTCTTAACTCCAATCTCCCTGTCGCCCCCCCCCCCCCCCCCCTCTCTGACAAAAAGCCTGATGACACACAGGTGAGTGGGCTACAAAACACCTGGTAACCACCATCCCACTACCTAGCTACAAAGACACAAAGACTCAATAAGATAATATGTTTACTTGTGCATTGCACTACAAAATCATTTTGCACTATGCTCTGCTTTCCACAAAACTCTCTTCTGCACAACGATTTAATGTACAAAAGATATATTTTTGCACAATTTCATGTACAAATATCTCTTTTGCACAATTTCATGAATATTTATATTCATATACAGTTATGTAAAGTTTTTGTACAGTCTCAGTTTGTGTATGTGTAGTCACTATAGTAGTTATAGTATTTATAGTACATGTATAGTCAGATGGTTAACTGTTGTATAGCTCTATTGTTTTTCTTATACTTGCATTCCTGTATGTTTATCTTATGTTTAACTGATATGTAGCACCGTGGTCCTGCGAGACACGACATTTCGTTCCACTATATGTCCACACATGTAGCAGAATGACAATAAAGTTCAACTTGACTTGACTTGATTTTTGCTTGGTGTGTTCAGACAAGTATAACAACTTCCTCCGCCATTTACTTTACATGCATACGAGTGAGTTTTGTTCAAACTTATCTTCTCTTTTATAGTATCGACCTCCATCTCTGCGCCAAGGATCCTCAGCCATTTTTCTGAATTGTACAGTGAAAATGATGCTGATTTCATAATTCAATATTGTCTTGTTGCACTAGTCCTACGTCAATATTTATTCAAATTCGACAACTATAAGCAATCTATCAATAGTAGCTAGCAAGTTTATGGAATTATATGTCCATTTGTGAGAAATACCCGATTTGTTTCTCAGTTTAGAGAACGACGACTTTCCACGGCGCCATCTTGGCGCTCCCTGAATGTGAGTGCTTCTGTCATGCTGATGCTGTGCTGAGTGATTAGTTCAGGCCCTCTGGGCTTCTGGGCGCTTGCATTAGTTCCCTTTGCTTTCTCACACTGGTGTCATATTGTCTCTTTGCATTGTAAATGGTGCGTGTCCTTGCGCTCTATTAGTTCTGCCTGTATCCGGGTTCTGCTGGTGTCCACTCATCATCTGTCTGTTGATAGAGAAGAATTTCATCAGCACTGCAGCAAACAGACTCATCTTGGAGAGACCCACATGTCTGCTAATCTCCCACAGTGCATTCATCACGGGGGCCATTTCTCTAATATGTAACTGCAGACGACAGACTGCTGTAGAATTTCAGGCACTCCATGAAATCTGGCGCAGGTGGCCGAGGGGCTGCGCTGGGCCAAGTGTGTGATAGAGAGAAACGAGTTATTGGCTGTAACCTGTTAGATATGAGAAAGGTTTCCAGGTGATGCTTGGGACGACTCATCTGTTCAATCTCTTTTAGGTGCCAGCATCTTTTCACACTTATAGCCTGTGTTAGTAGGTGGAAAACCAACATATGCTGTTGCTCTGACTGTGTGCTTGTGGTCTCAGTTGAGAAGAGAGGAGACCCTCCATATTAAATTACATGCGGTTTTATCTTTTGCACCTATGTTTATTGTTCATGGAGTCACTGAAGTATTCTTGAAGCATTTGTTTGTAGTGACTTAATTTACATCTTTATTTAAATCCTTGATGTTTAACTTAACCATGGTAAGCAAACCAAATCAAGCAGCCAGCAACAAACAATACACAATATCTAAACCTTTGTCCATCACCATTAACTATCAAACTGTCACTACCCTTACTGAAGAAAGAAAGAAAAACAAAGAAAGAAAGAAAGAGAGGGGTTTATGAGAAGTATGTTGGTGACAAATACACATGCTTTTTCATTGTTTTGTCCTCTGCTGAAAAAGAGAGGACACAGAGCTTCTGTCATAGATCGGTGTTGAATGCTGTCCCGGAGCTCTTATGCACTGCTTTAATATGTAAAAGAAACAAATGTCTTTGTAACATGGTGAAATCACATATTCATTACACAAAATATTAGAGAAATACTAATAATGAATGATCCATCATTTGTATAAAACTGCAGTGTCTGTAAGCGGATCAAACCAGCTGTGTCTCTAGACAGTGAAATACTGGATCAGAAAGACCTTCCTCATCTGAAGAAAACGAGCTGTAATGAACAAAACAAGACTATAATTTCTGCACTAACCTCATGCAGCTGACATAACTCACTCTGTTGGTTTAAACTCTCAATCAGCATTAATATTGGCATGGAATGTATGTGTGCTTTCAGTTAATATCTAAAAACCCATCAGTCAAATGCATCAAATTAAGATATGCCTATATTAGGGGAAATGTAAGTTTTGGACAAATTAGCAAGTTTTCTATGGAAGAAAGAAATGCGTGAAAGTGTGTGCTGTATGAAGTATGACCAGCAGATGGCGCTACTGTCGCATTCACCTGGGCACAGTTGTTGAGATGTCTCCTCTTTTACGTGGCAGATGTGCTTGACGTGCACGTAATACATGTTTGTCTGACTTCAGATTTTCATAAAAAAACTTTGGGTATTTGATCATCAGATACTCACTCCTTAAACATCTCATACACCCCATAAAATATTAATAATGAGTGTAATTAAGTAGACTTCACAATGAACAGAGAGTGAATGAACATTGATTAAATATTTAATATTTTGTTTAGAAGGTTGTTTATAAATGTATTATTTATCCATAAACTGTAAATTATAGTCAAATACCCCACACAAGATTTTGTTGTTATACCTACTACACTGCCTGAATGCAACATTAATAGAACTTTAAATTGAGTACATGAATAAAATAATGAATATTCGTATTTGTAATATTTTAAGGGAAGATAGACACTACAGGCAAAACCACTGTTTGTTTCAGGCACTGGTACATTTTGAGTACATTTTGCTTGCATATCATATCTTCTTTCAGTAGAAAACATCCCAAATAGCCCTACATAAATGTTTTTTTATTACACTTTATCTGCATGCCCTGTCAAAGGCTGTTTTCTCATTTTATTTTTTCTCTTTGGTAATCTCATGCTATGGCCAGCAGCGCGCTCAAAGGCTGTTTGCAGCACCGTCCCGAGTTCCAATCCTGACTCAACTGGTCAGACTCACCTCCTGTCATTACTGATGGCCTTGTGTCATTACACTTGCAGCACCTCCCGAGTCTAAACTCTTGAAACCCCCCCTCTGGTCATTACACTTCTGTCTAAAGAAAGGCAAACGCCAAAAATAAATACAGTAAAAAACAATATATAAAATAAATAAATAAAAATAATAAAAATCAAATATTCTATTTCAATAACACTCACAAACCCTTCAGTTACAGTATATTCCTGTCTATATTCTGAAGGTTTCAGAGGGCACTGTTCATATACCATTTGTGTGCATTATTTATTTAATTAAAACAAATAATTATACGTTTTTAATTATAAGGCAGGCACCAGACACACTTGATTATGACCTAAATCCTCAATTATATCAAAACAAACAAAGCGATAACTTTGTAATTCAGATTAGGCTACTAGTTTAGTCATTTAACAACCTCAAGACTGCAAATGAGACAATAAGAATGATATGTTCTATTTTTGTCTTGTTATTATTTTATCATGTAAATCCTTCATATTTATACACAGAAACGTCTAGTGTCACCTCAGGAGGGTGGTGCTCATGTGTGACTCATTTCTAGTTCATTTAACTGACTTGTGTAACATCTCTCTCTGGATTCCCCCTTCTTGCTGTTGGTTTTAATTTCAAGTAAGCGCTAAGGATTCTCACTCTATATACTGTTTACGGTTTCATTCAATTTCAGTTTAGGAAAACCAAAAGTACAGCACAATAATGAAACTAATCACTGTACTATGTGGGTGTATGATTTGTCTCCACCTTTTTCTGTCATATGAATAACGCACAGTGGAAGTGTTGCTTTGTAAGCTATAAGCATAAGGAACTGAAAAGCAGTTTCAGTCAGAACTCCGACTCACTAAAAATAGAGACAAAAATGAACATCTCCGTTCCCTATAGTGACAATGATACGGTAACCGACAGCTGGTCGTCTGCTGGGAACATCGCAGCCTGTGTGATCCTGGGGGTGTGTTTCCTGGTGGGCACACCTGGGAACCTGCTGGTGGTGTGGACCATCTTGAAGCATGTGAAACAGCGTTCACATACGGTGCTTCTCATCCTCCACCTGGCAGCCGCAGATCTTCTGGTGCTGGTCACTCTGCCGCTGTGGATCTACTCCCTGGCCCGTTCCTGGGTGTTTGGAGAGGCTGCATGCAAAGCCATGGTGTACATCATCAATGCCTGCATGTACAGCAGCGTCTTCATCATCACCATCATGAGCGTGGAGCGCTTCCTAGCTGTCAGATACCCCTTAAAGATGCTGTATTGGCAAAACTAGGATGTCCATGTCCAGAATACTTGCAGTGACCTGGATCTTGTCATTCATTTTGGGGATTCCAGTCATCATAACCCAGTATATCGATGAATATGACGATGGAGTGAAACATTGCTTCTACCGGGAGTACAACTCTATGTCCTTTGAAGTCTTTTGTTTGTGTTTGGAGACTCTGCTTGGCTTCTTTATTCCATTTCTCACACTTGCGATCTGCTACTGTCAGATCGCCGTACAGCTCCGAAAGGTGCGCTTTAGGACCAAGAAAACAGCCTTTCTCATTTGTGGAGTGGTCGTGGTGTTCATTTTGTGTTGGTTACCTCACCACATCCTCAATGTCATAGGGATGGTGCTTCTTCTAGTAGGACAATCAGATAGATGGTCTCATATCCCAAATAGTGTTGTCTTCATTTCTGGAGCTCTGGCATTTATCAGTAACTCAGTAAACCCTGTGCTGTATGCATTTGCTTCTACAAGCTTTCATGGAAGTCTGAAGAAGTCTGGGATAGTGAAGCTGTTTCAGGACTTAAACAACACAAACACAGCAAGGCTTCTTACAGGATTCTGGTCTGCAGGATGGAAAGAGTCCTTGAAGATCCCAATGCTGGTGAACAAGAGGGATCTCACAGCGCTCCGAGTAACTGTTAGACTTAATAGACATTTTGATATTTTCTTCATGGTCAACTTGATTTAAATGGCATAATATTTCTTCTTCTTCTTGTTTTTAACTTGCTTAAATGCCATAATATTTATGTTTGTTAATAGTCAAAATTGTTTAAATGCCACAATATTAATCAGTTTTTTTTAAATCACCAAAATCGTTGAAATATCAAACATTTGTGATCCAAAAATTGAAATGACATTACATTTTTTTTTTTTTTATTGATGATACTTGTTTAAATGCCACAATATCTCAAACATGTGTGATCAAAGTTGTTTAAATGCCATAACAGTTGATTTTTTATTATTATTAAAGTTGTTTAAATGCCATTACATTTTTACTTTTTTTGTCAAAGTTCTTTAAATGCCATAACGGTTGATTTATTTTTTATTATTAAAGTTGTTTAAATGTCATAACACTTAATACAGAGGTGAAAAATTGATTTAAAAATAAATAAATAAAAACCTAAACTATTCTGCTTGAGCATGTGTAAGGCTTTAAAAATGTTCTCTGCCCCAATATTGTTTATCTGAAGGGCTTTTAAAACATATATATATATATATATATATATTATATATGTCCTGTGCTGTTAAAATAGACCTAGTTAAAACTCCACAGAGAGGTAAACTGTCTCGCCCAAATTGTCAGAAATTCATGAAAACACAAACCGTAATTGCATACACTTTTTTACAGAAGTCGTATATCTGAGTTCACAGTTGTGATGCTCCTCCCATGCTAACGTACACACTTTTTGGTTGTCTTTTTCACAGACAATCACTTCAGATGTTTTTCTTTTCTGTGCTTGAGAGTTCTGTTTTTCTCAGTTCCCACAAAAGGGAAGTGAGTTTTGCTGAGGCAGGTTTTCTAGCTCAGTGGTTAGATGTAAAGCAGACTCGAGTGGACAGAGAGGGAATCATGAACGCTACGGCTTATTTGCAGGAGGATGAGGAGACCGAGCAGGGCTTGGTGGGGGCCTGTGTGATCCTGGGGGTGTGTTTCCTGGTGGGCACACCTGGGAACCTGCTGGTGGTGTGGACCATCTTGAAGCATGTGAAACAGCGTTCACATACGGTGCTTCTCATCCTCCACCTGGCAGCCGCAGATCTTCTGGTGCTGGTCACTCTGCCGTTGTGGATCTACTCGCTGGCCCGTTCCTGGGTGTTTGGAGAGGCTGCCTGCAAAGCCATGGTGTACATCATCAATGCCTGCATGTACAGCAGCGTCTTCATCATCACCATCATGAGCGTGGAGCGCTTCCTAGCTATCAGATACCCCTTTGCCTCAATAGGCTGGAGGAGGAGACAAGCACTGAACAAGGTACTTCTAATTATATGGATGGCTTCATTTCTCCTGAGTATCCCCGTCATTGTAACTCACACTTTGGGAGAAGTTCATGGACAAAATCAATGTCTGTTCAGAGAGTATGAGACCGATGCCCAGGAGGCTGTGTTGCTCATTTTAGAGTCTCTTATAGGCTTTGTCATCCCTTTTTTCACTCTGTTGGTCTGTTATGGCTGCCTCTTCAGTCGCATAGTGCAGATGAACTTCAAGTCCAAGCGTAAGTCAACGGTTCTCATCTGCAGTGTGGTGGTGATGTTCGCTCTCTGCTGGATTCCTCATCATGTGGGGAACCTTCTTTCCCTCATCTCACTAGCTCTCAAGCATTCAAACCCCCACATGGCGGAAAGTTTGGAGGAAGCCAGCGCCACAATGACCATTATAGCAGGAGCCCTGGTGTTCATCAGTAGCTCAGTCAATCCAGTGCTTTATGTGTTTGCCGCGCGTACCTTCCGCAGCTCGCTCCGGGAAACTGGAATACAGAAGCTCTTCCAGCATCTTTCCAGTGCAGTGTCAGGTGAAGGGAATAAAGAGTTATCATTTGTGTCCAAAAGACAAAGACAGAGTTCACACACCACCGACTCACAGTGTCTCACGGACTCAAAAGTGCCTGTAGATGTGAATATGGAATCATGCATCACCACAGATTGACTCTGTAAGAAGCGTCATACCCACAAACTCAATAACAATAATAACCATTACAACTGTTATTTCTCAAAAAAGAGTGCTTGAAGTGTTTAATGCAATTTTGTATTTCAGAATTGCATTTATTTTATAAAGTAAAATATTAGATTTTTGCCTTGTTCTTTGTGTTCTGAGTATATTTACATTATATTAAATTGCAACTGCATATTCTACGATGATACCACTTTTTTATTTGTGATATTACTCAAATGCTTTATAGCAAATATTTCTGTCTGTTTACAATCAAATTCCCATGGTATCTTATGTAAACAGACTGTATTTAGTCTTACAGCTTCTGTGTATTATGATTTCAACAGCTTCCTTCTCCTTGTAACGTGTGTTCTTGTGATTCTTGTTACGGAGTGAAAGAGGAAGTGGGCATTAAACGGAACAGATGTCCATCTGGAAGAAGATTCCACTCGTTATTCTTTTCTATATTGCTCCTTTCATATGAAAATTAAACTGTTATTTTTTAATCCTAAATATATAAATGATCTTGCATAGGGCCGGTGTCTAAAGCAAAATATAAACCAGGCTATTTCTTCTGTGAAATCTTTTGTGGCACTTTCAGTGATATACCTTTATTAACTGAATTAAAACAATAAATACATTTGTTGAATTTTTGAAATGCAAAATTTGTGCCTATACACGAGTAAAGGCTGGAATACATTACACAACATTTGTACACATTTTTGCCCTGATTAGCACTCTGGATGAATCAGCTCTAGTTGGCCAAAGTCAGAGCAAGTCTGCAGATTTTGGTCAGTTAGAGTTGACGGATTTCACAGACAATTGCACTGTGTAGGATGGGCACAGGCTCTGATTTTTTAAGCTTCAGACTGTGATTGCATCCATTTTACATTACATTTACATTTATTAATTTAGCAGACGCTTTTATCCAAAGCGACTTACAATTAAGGAATGCAATAAGCGATACATTATAAAGAGGCAAACAGTCCAGGAAGGCAAGCAGTCCAGAGGCAAACAGGAAGTGCTTGTCATACAACATGTCAGGCATTGTTCAGAGCAAAACTAGCTAGACAGGGAGAGGTTAAGGAAAGAGAGCAAAGGTTTTTTTGTTTGTTTATGAAGAAGAAGAAGCAGAAGTCAAGTGAAGACGGAAGAGATGAGTTTTCAGGTGTCGTTTCAAGGGGGTGGGAAGTTCATTCCACCAGTCAGGAACAGTGAATGAAAATGTTCTTGAAAGTGAATTTGAGCCTCTCTGTGATGGCACCACGGGGGCATTGCTCACTCGCAGATCTCAGACTTCTGGAGGGATGTAGATTGTAATAGTGAGTGGAAGTAGGAGGGTGCTGAGCCTGTGGCTGTTCTATATGCAAGCATCAGTGTCTTGAACTTGATGCGAGCTGCAACCGGGAGCCAGTGCAGGGAGATAAAGAGAGGTGTAACATGGGCCCTTTTGGGTTCGCTGAAGACCAGTCGTGCCGCTGCATTCTGAATCATCTGTAAAGGTTTGATTGTGCATGATGGAAGTCCAGCTAGAAGAGCATTGCAGTAGTCCAGTCTAGAAATGACAAGGGCCTGGACAAGAAGTTGTGCAGCGTGCTGTGTAAGGAAGGGCCTGATCTTTCTGATGTTGTGCAATGCAAAACTGCATTCAGTCCATGTTTGATATTGTGAGCTGATTTTAGAACACATTGTTTTCATTTGTTATGTGTCTCTTAGCAACGAGGCGCATGTTTCTGTGTGAGTTTGCTGTTTTCAGAACAACTTTGAAGTTTAGTAGTGTGTTTAGTGTATATTGCCCAATTTTTCTTTGTGACCATTTACAAAGGTGACAAGTGTATGATGACCAGTGTTTTAAAATCTGATTTTCAAGGTTTTGTAGTGTATTACAGAGTGGTGACATGACATTTCTCATGTTGTGACCTGTGGTTCTATTTCTATCTCTCTTTTACACCACAAAGTTCATGACTGAAAGAATCAGCTGACCATTGCTCAAGATGAAACCAGACAGAAGGAGAGAGGTGCTTTGAGTCTGGAAGAGGACATGGAATCGTCAACTAAGTTTGGCACGCAATGGAATAGTGAGAGGACTGCAGACAAACAGTCTCTCTGTCTGGCTTTTTGTCCGATTTCATTACTGACACACAGGCACACAAGAGCACTGAATCATGGAAGAAAAACTCAGATCTCAGTACAGTTGTCTCTATAGGGCATATGTATGGAGCCCAGGACAGGGTTGGGCTCCTAAATCATTTTAAGAATTAATTTAATTTAATTCATTTTTGTGCCGTTCCAAGCTAGGCTATGAAGTGCCATGTATTTTTATTTTTTTTTGCCCAATTTAACCTTAAAACCCAAACATGTCACCTATAATTGTATTTTACTTTAAAAAAAAGAGCTGAACAAACACTCAAAAGCATTTTGAAGGGGAAACATAATTTGGCTATATTAAGATAAACTAAATTGGACATTAATTGCGGTAGCGATTAATTGTAAGATTACGGTGTTCCTGGCATATAAAAGATATTTAGGAATTTCTAGTAAGATTGTAGTAGCAAGGTGCAATGACTAAGACCCGCCCGTAAACGTCACTTTAAATAGGTGATGTGTGATTGGTGGTTCAACGTGTCAGTCAAACTGCCCTTCATAACTTTATAAAAAACTACATGGCCAGAATAAACTACAGTATGAAGCACAATTAATATCGATAGTCTAAAACTGTTTTGTGAGATTATGTGTTTGTCTAATGAGAGTGGCAGAAACGAATATTTGCCGTGTTTGAGATTTTATGGAAGCGCACTGCGCCACATCTTAAAAACAAAACTTTTATTCGAGCCTGTATTCAGGGAGCTCATATATGACGTTTTCTTAATCTTGTGTGAGTGTTTTCAAACACAGGCCTGTTTCAAAGTTATTCAAAGGCTATTTCTTTCAATGTAAGTGCACCTTTTTAGATAAAAAACGTTTATATTAAAAGGTAACAGGCAGCGCGTCTGCATAAGTGTGTAACAGCAAAAGCAGGACAAATGAATTCTGATCTTCTCTCCTACTTCCTAGCGCGTAATGAACCAATCAGAACGGTTCACATAGGTGCCGTGGCAATACGCCCCGCCCTCACCTTTACAAACCAGCCAATCAACTTGCTCCCTCGGGAGATTGACTCCGAACAGGAGGCCGGGCCAGGTAACCAAGAAAAAACGAAACAGCGAGAGAAGCCTTCAGGGCTTGTTATGGGGTTAGCGTGAGACGAACCAGGACTTTTCTCTGCCTTCTTTACCAGTCAAACCAGTAACTCTGGATAAGAGCACACAATTACTGCAACAGGTAGAGTCTCGTGCCGCACTCTCTCTCGTGTCCTTCTCCTGGAGCAATCTTCTGTCCTTCCTCGTGTACTTTAATTGAATTTCCATTTCTTTTGTTTGCTTCTCTTGGAGAAAGGTGGACCCTCGTGTTACTGTTTTATTTGATCTCTGCTCTTAATTGTAGTTTTTACCCTTGTGGTCCCTGATGGCTTCGCACAGTGATACTCTGGTGGTGTTCTTTGGGGCAACAGCTGGTGCAAATGGGGGTAAACTGGGGTCGGATGAAAGGGAATTAATTCTCTTGGTGTGGCAAATTGTGGATCTACGTGAGAATAAGGTACGGACCTTTTAACCCTGTTGTAAGGTCTCTAACTTTAAACTACCCACCTAGTAATGTGCTAGCGTTAGAAACCACCTTGACAGCTGACATTCACCAACAAGGTGCGCTTTTAAAGAGCTAAACGCGCTACATTGTGATTTACATTACCAGCAACAGCTGTTTTATATGATGGTCTGTTTGACAGCTTGATTCGAGCATTATAATGTGGTCTTTTCAAGCCACCAGAGACGAAAGCGTGCCTTGTTTGGTGCGTGTCATCGCCTGTAGGTCAGTAACCCTGCCGTGTCTGCTTTGCATTCACACAAACACACTGCCTGAGATCATCATCATCATAGTGACTCGGTGTCAAACCCAGTGAGCTGCCTACCTAGACAGCATGGGCGCGTGGAGAACATTGAACGTTGCGTCTATGTTCTCGACGGCCAGGTGTGTTAAAGGGGTGCCGATGAGAAACCCCGCTAGAGTTGCATTGCGAGGCCGGTTGAAAGAGATGCTGTTGTTAACAGGTGGGCGAGCTTCAGCGGACTCTAGTACAGCCGGACAGTGTGGATCTGTCGGAGGAGTGCAAGGAAGAGACCGGGCTCACGGCGGAGGAGCTGTGCAAGGCCGAGCCCCTGGAGAGCGTCCTGCAGCAGGTGAGAGACCATGCGTTTCCTTAGTTTGAAATAATATTATAGATAAATTAATTCAAATTTACATATAAAGCAGTGACTCACATCATTTTAGTATGTGTCAGCATAAGGTAAGTCTTTGATTATTGTCCACATGATTTTAGCATTTGGTTGATTTTTAGGAGGCTTGCTGTGGTGTGTAATGTGTGTGTGGTTTGGGTGTGGGACGGAAGGCAGGCACAGACGCTCTGCTCCAGGGGAGAGTGCAGGTCTAGTCTTGTTGTGGACTGATGTGTTGAGCAGACATCTGGAAGATGGAATGTTTACCTGCGAACGCACCTAACTGAGAACCATATATGTCAGTGAGTGATACAGACACAGAGGGATGAACAGAATAGAAGAGAGAGGGATTAAAATTAAACCGAGTGAGCCAGAGAGATGTTCCTATTTTTCTTTTCTGCTGTCAGGCTCATTTATCAAGCAAGATGTGTATAGTTTTGTGTGGCTCCTTAGTTTTGCAGATTTGTTTTTCCAAAAGGCGGTTGTCGCCAAACGTGTTTCTCAAGCATGACGCAGAGAACATTTGTTTGTACTCTGTAAACCTGTTCCCACCCCCCACTGTTTCATAATGGACACCCTCTCATTACTGTCCCACAGAAAGGTATTTAGAGCTCAGTTTAAGCTCAGTTGTGGAACTAGACGTTTGTTGGAATTTATATATTTAATTTATTAAAGTACAAATGGAAATCATTAAACAATGAATGGTCTATTTAACACATTTATTTTATCACTTTTTTATTGCATACCTTTGTAGCATTCAGGTGGTGGCATGTTATCTTGATTCAGTTGTAGCCTATCCCCAGGGGGCTCTGTAAATATTAACTAGTGAAATCAATTTCTCCCTGCCTAGCTTTCAGAGAGATAGATACAATGACGAGCACTATCAAACCATTGGTTCATTTCGGTTCAGTATTCTTGTTGTTACAAGAAAGAAATACACCCACTTCCATCAGGTGTTGTAAGAAACTTGGAGTGGGTGATATGACCAAAATTATTTCATGATATGAGTAACTTTATTTCCCAAATACTAACATATAATCACAATATAGTTATTTTTATTTAATATTTGTTATTAAGAATAAGAACAGAAAGCTAATTACAAACAATAGGATACAATATAGGAAATAACATTAACTTTTCCAGGTACAGTACATCTGTTTAACGGTAGCATTCAAGTAAAAAAATGAGTTATCAGATGTAAAATAAAACGGCACACATGTATGAATTAAATATACACAGATTTTTATTAAAGCTATAAATCCGATCATCACCTTGAGTTCTTTTTCACTCGATGTCTCAGCTTGAAGCAGTTGTGTGTGAATCTATTTGCATACCATGATGTAGCAGAATCTGTCTCTAAACACTGTATATTGTCACCACATTATTTAACATCATACCGCCCAGCCTTATGTGAGGGCTTTGGGTAGGGGTTTGGGAAGCGTTGACAGAGAGTCTCACACAGGACTTTGACCTGTTGTCTTAAATGAAAGAATCATTCAAGATCAATTCCTTATACATTTAGAATTGTGACGCATCTGTTTTCTCACTGCTGTGACTCACCAGTGTGTCTGGGTTAGAAACAGGTATTTAGGAGAGTTTAGAGTAGCTTACCCATCTTACTCACAGACTTGAGTCAAACCTGATCTGTTCTGTTTGTATTGAGATGCAGTATCCAAAGTGAAATGCAGGAAAAACATTATAGCTGCTGGCACACACCTGGTGACTCGCTTTGGCTTTGCACCTGCTTTTAGACACTTCTTAGACTCTGTGGGAATGGTGTGGTGCTAACACACCTGTGTGTGTGTGTGTGAGGGAGAAAATACTTTAAACAGAATAAAATAGTTACTATGAGATCATGAGTGTGTTTGTGAGAGAAAGTGATCTTGGGTGTGTTTGAGCGACACAGGGTGTGTTAGAGAAAGTGTGTGTTATTCTGTGAGCTTTCTGAGAAAGCACAGCAGGCTGACAGGAGCGTGTCAGTACCTGTGTGTGTGTGATGAGCAGAGAGCTTTATTTTTCTACAGACAGTCAATGTGCAGGGAGGGTCTGGGAAATGCCTCTATGAAAGGATGAGTGACACACTGATCCATTCTTTCATTCAGCCTCAGAAAGACTTCCCATAAGTGAAGTGGGGGTCATTTATAGAAATGAATTAGATGGACTTTGTTTCATGTTTTTACAGCATTGCATAAAGTGATTTACAGACAGTATGAATTAATCAAAAGCAGTTGTATGTGACTGTTGCTTAAACATCCTGGTAGTTCAGCCGGCACATCCTGTTACCTTATCTAACGACACTCCCACTTTACTTCATCCTGAACAGACAGGTTGAGTTCTACTCCAAAGTAAGCATCACTATGCTCTACTAATTTTGGTGGGCAGACAGGGCATTGCTGTCTTTTGTTTTAGCATTTGGTACATTTTCACGAAGCCTTATGTCATTATCGTTCAAAAGTTTGGAGTCGGTAAACCTTGGAAAATAAGTCATACTTGCACAAATATTTTAAACCGCACAACTGAATATTCTGAAGGATCACGTGATGCTGATCGCTAGAGTAATGACTGCTAAATATTCAGCTCTGCCATCAGTAAAATATACAAATTTAAAGTAGTTATTTTATATTGTTATAATATTTCACATTATTACTGTATTTATTTCAAAAACATATTATTTTTTTTATAAACCTTAAGCTTTTGAACTGTAATATATGTAAGAATGTTCTGCTGGTAGTTGTTTGGTGTACAAAAACTATTTTAGATTCACAGGTTTTAAAATGAATGGTAAAAGCTTGGCACCCGGGATCATAAGTGACCACCATAAGTGCACTTTACTAATAGCCTTAAGGAACAATTTTTCTTAGAGGGATTCTGCTGCTCACTTGCATGTAGAACGACCCTACACATATAGAATCCCTTTCCTTCAAGAGATAAAACAATTGGAATTTGGCCTCACACACACACACACACACACACACACACACAGACAGAGCAAACATGGCTCAACAGGACACACTGATTATTTGTCATGCCAAAGATCAAATTTCTCTCTCACTGACAGCTTGGCAGAGGACAATGCGAAACTGAAACTCAGATCAAGTTTAACTGCCATGTGTATCTAATGCTAACTATGCAAATGCTTTTTCTCAATGCTGGACTGGCTATTTGACTCATTCTGTCTTTTTACTTAAAGTAAAAATGACCAAATTTGACGTTTTTCCTTTTCTAGCCAGTGAAATGTTACTCTTCATATCTAGCCTTTTCCTGGAGTTTGATCTCCCCTCTCTAATCGTGTGTAGGCAGAGGGTGTGTCCATGTGTTTTAGCAGAATGTTTATGTAGCAGAAATTAAGTTTGTACTTAATTATTGCTGTTGCTAATTTGTGCAAGGTGGGGGATGTGTAGTAAAAACAGCCATGGACGCACAATACACAAGTACATGCATACTAGCTCCAAACGCTAAGTAAATGCATTATTTTGTGTGTTATGAGTGTGACTGTACTATTTAAGCCTTCGTTGAGCTTACTTAAAATGAAATGTAAAGCTCTTGATGTATACTTTTAGAATCGTCAGGTATTTACGAAAGTCTTGTTAAGCCTTTAATGACTAACAGAAGCCTCATATTTGCATGAGGTATGAAGATGGACTGGTTATGTGTAAAAACGGCATGTCACTATCCAAGAGCATGATGGGAACGTCTGAATGAGTTGCAGTTCTGTCTTTAGTTGCCTCACTGGTTTGAGAGCTTTATACTGCTTTATTTCTCAAATCCTGCAAAATTCCCAGTTTGTAGATTCGTCGGGTTATGTATGTTGCACTTAATCTTTTAAACTTTTGTCAACCACTTTGTCTTGGTTCCTTTTACTTTTAATTGCTGTGGGTAGAGGTAACATTTGTTTGTGTTATCAGCGCTGGCCCAAATGATATGAAAATTAGACCATAAAGAGGCTATCTGTTCTATGCATACTCTAGTTAGAGTTTGAAAAACAGTAACTTCATCCCTACTCCGTTGTAATTCACTGTAGATTGACTTAAATTGTAGAAATGTCATGTTTATCACATTCAGTAGTTAAACAATTTTCTGCCTTACACTTAATCTGAGCTTGTATTAGTTTAATTAGTTTGATAAAAAAAAAACTGTTGACGTAGGTGGTACAACCTCATAATTTTAATATCAGAGGAATTGTATATGTTATTTTTGCTGAAAATGTAGCATATATATATATATATATTATACACACACACACAGAGTGTGAAAAAAATCTTTGATCCCCTGCTGATTTTGTACGTTTGCCCACTGACAAAGAAATTCAGTCTATAATTTTAATGGTAGGTTTATTTTAACAGTGAGAGACAGAATAACAACAAAAACATCCAGAAAAACACAATAAAAAAAGTTATAAATTGATTTGCATTTTAAGTAATAAGTATTTGACCCCTTCGCAAAACATGACCTAGTACTTGGTGGCAAAACCCTTGTTGGCAATCACAGAGGTCAGACGTTTCTTGTAGTTGGCCACCAGGTTTGCACACATCTCAGGAGGGATTTTGTCCCACTCCTCTTTACCGATCCTCTCCAAGTCATTAAGGTTTTGAGGATGACGTTTGGCAACTCAAACCTTCAGCTCTCTCCACAGATTTTCTATGGAATTGAGGTCTGAAGACTGGCTAGACCACTCCAGGATCTTAATGTGCTTCTTCTTGAGCCACTCCTTTGTTGCCTTGGCCGTGTGTTTTGGGTCATTGTCATGCTGGAATACCCAGCCACGACCCATTTTCAATGTCCTGGCCCTGACGGTACATGGCCCCATCCATCGTCCCTTTGATGCGGTGCAGTTGTCCTGTCCCCTTAGCAGAAAAACACCCCCAAAGCATGTTTCCACCTCCATGTTTGACGATGGGGATGGTGTTCTTTGGGTCATAGGCAGCATTCCTCCTCCTCCAAAACACATCGAGTTGAGTTGATGCCAAAGAGCTGGATTTTGGTCTCATCTGACCACAACACTTTAACCCAGTTCTCCTCTGAATCATTGGCAAACTTCAGACGGGCTGTACATGTGCTTTCTTGAGCAGGGGGACCTTACAGGTACTGCAGGATTTCAATCCTTCATGGCGTAGTGTTACCAATTGTTTTCTTGGTGACTATGGTCCCAGCTGCCTTGAGATCATTGACAAGATCCTCCCGTGTAGTTCTGGGCTGATTCCTCACCGTTCTCATGATCATTGAAACTCCACGAGGTGAGATCTTGCATGGAGTCCCAGTCCGAGGGAGATTGACAGTTATTTTGTGTTTCTTCTATTTGCGAATAATCGCACCAACTGTGGTCACCTTCTCACCAAGCTGCTTGACGATGGTCTTGTAGCCCATTCCAGCCTTGTGTAGGTCTACAATCTTGTCCCTGACATCCTTGAACAGCTCTTTGGTCTTGGCCATGGTGGAGAGTTTGGAATCTGATTGATTGATTGCGTCTGTGGACAGGTTGTCTTTTATACAGGTAACAAGCTGAGACTCCCTTTAAGAGAGTGCTCTAATCTCAGCTCCTTACCTGTATAAAAGACACCTGGGAGCCAGAAATCTTGCTGATTGATAGGGGATCAAATACTTATTTCACTCATTAAAATGCAAATCAAGATTTTTGTCTTGTTATTCTGTCTCTCACTGTTCAAATAAACCTACCATTAAAATTATAGACTTATAATTTCTTTATCAGTGGGCAAACATACAAAATCAGCAGGGGATCAAATAATTATTTCAAAAATAAAATATTTAACATTTTTGAATTTGTCAACATAGGTTTATTTAGAATATACATTCTTTGTTTTCTCCATTTCTTATTGAAACAAACCAAATATGTTTATTCATAACAAATGATTACATCTAGGAAAAATGGTTTTACATTAGTTGACACCAGAGTTTAAAATGGAAAAACACAAAACTAATATAAAACTGTTCGATCCAAATCACATTCAGAGCCGTAACATAGATATATACACAACATCTGTGAGTGCACATTTTTGAATTGTGTATATTAATACTGCAAGTTGTAAGTACAAACAACTAAACATTGCTTCATTCAGTGTCTACACTTTTAAAAGAGATTTTTCTAAAATGTAAACAAAATAAATAATCAGAGTAGGCAACATTTAAC
Source organism: Ptychobarbus kaznakovi (assembly GCA_027422405.1). Lineage (NCBI taxonomy): Eukaryota > Metazoa > Chordata > Actinopteri > Cypriniformes > Cyprinidae > Ptychobarbus > Ptychobarbus kaznakovi. Next base: position 13,617,138 of record CM049798.1, read on the forward strand.
AAGAAAATAGTTTCAATGTTTCCAATTCAAAATTCCATGTTAAATTAATGTTAATTGCTATTTCTTTGCAATAAGTTTGTGAAATTTGCTAGCAATTTATGAGTGACAAATTGTTTCTACACTTTTTTTATTTATTTTTTTCAATATAAGAAAAGCCCTTAATAACAATATTGACTTGACTTGTGAGACATGTCGTCTTTGCATTTCTCATACTCACATGTGAATAACATAAAGCACTCAAATCAGTTGTTGTGTCATAGTCGGTGGTTAACCTGTACTGCTGTTGACTGATGCAGAGATGGAGAAGTTTACTAAACATCTGTAATGGTTCATTAAAGACTTCTTGTTTTTGTTAAACACGGGTGAATGTGGGAGCCTCTATAGCTGGGAGTGAGCAGGTGGTGTGTTTTGAGCAGGACAAACGCTCTTCATTTGCTTTGTCATCTCTCTTGGTCACGTGAAATACTTCATCTGAAATGACTGCCACGGCCATGGCTCACTTCCTGTATTTTCACCAAACCAGTCTGACCAGCTGCATGATCTACAAAACAAGCATACGCATGCGCATGCACACGGAGCAGCATGTTCACATATTACAGCATGATTCTGGTGTCCTCTATGCTGCCCTTGACATTGTAATTTTTGTTGTTGATTAAAATACTTTTAAATTTTATAATCTGTGTGATTAACAAGGAAATATTAATAAATTATAAACCAGTAATACAACTTTCACAGTGTCACTTGTAATTGTCACACTGTCACCTGTAACCGGTTTCTTTGGTCGTTGGAGGTCCTTTGTTTTAGCTTTTGCAGCAAAAATTTAAGCCATTATTTCCTACAAAACTGTAATTTAGAACATACTACCGCTCTAAAGTTTGGTGTTGGTAAGATGTTTTAAACCAGTTTATGCTAAAGTTTGGTGTTGGTAAGATGTTTTAAACCAGTTTATGCTTGCAAAAAATACAGTCATCTTTGATTTTTGCAAAACTGAATTTTCAGAAGTGATTACTCCAGTTTTCAATGTCGCATTATTTCTTTCAGAAATCACCCTTTGCCAAGCTCAATAAACTTTCTATTACTGTTGAAAATGCCTGTAAAATGAAACCGTGATACCTTTTTTTTTTTTGCATTTATAAATGTGTATCACACCACCAAGCATGTGTTTGAGTTTGGTCATCTTTGATTTTTGACATTTTCTTTAATGCTGTTCTTTTGAGCTTTCTATTACATTTAAAATGAAACGTTTTTTTGAAATGTTAGAAATGTCTTTACTGTCACTTTTGATAAATTTAACATGTTGCTGAACAGTGTTTTTTATTATTATAATTTTTTTTAAAGAAAAATCTTACTGACCCCAAACTTCTGAATGGGTTAGATATAAAGGGAAATGAATCTAAGGCCTACACCTGCATCTAATGCTGGGTGTTTTTGATTAGAAATAAAGTGTTTCTACATTCCTTCTCTTTTTCACTGTTTCTATTTCTGTCTCCAGTTTCATCAGTCGGTGTCAGCTGAACTGAAGTCTCTGGGCAGAAGCTCCTACACACTGTGTGTGGACGGACCACTGCTTATCCGACAGGTGCTGCACCCAGAGGCCTCCAAAAAGGTAACGCACTCATTCCAAAGTCCAAATACATTGTCATCCTTGAGTATTTCGATTTGATCAACCTTTACCTTGGGCTATTTAAACTGGAAAGGAAAAGCCTGGGGGTGCGGGTGTGTGTATTCTTCTGACTTTTCTAAATTAGCTGTCAGTTTATGGTATAATCTGTTTAGCAACAACAGGTTATAATCTTCACAGGAATGCTGTGCTCCTTCATTTGACATTAAAGTGCCCTCAATCTGTTCTCTACCTTTCCCCCCTTATTTTGGTGTTTGATCTCCTCTGCCCTTCCCTCAGGCTCCTCCTAGACATATTTTCTAGTGTGCATCTCCTCATTTGGCTCTGTGTGTTTTCTTGTAGAATCTAGTCCTGCCAGAGTGCTTCTACACATTTGTGGACTTGAAGAAAGAGTTTCACAAATGCTGCCCAAACGCAGGCCCTGTCAAAGATCTCACTCTGACCTCCATGCTGGACTGTATCCTGCACATGCTTTTGGTTTTACAGTGCAATATGTGTGTGTGTGTGTTTCCCACTCTTTTTTTAGGACTCATCATCCACCTGTTTTATTTTCCTTGTTTATAATCACTTGTTTATTTGCATTTACCGGTTCACGTGTTCAGCATTTTCAGCTGTTTTGGTAGGAATATGTGCATTCATGTGTGCATTATGTCCTGTATGAGGCCTTGACATTGTTGTCAGATGTGTGTATTCCAGCGGCAGTGGAGCAGGAGGCCGGACTGAGGGAGGTGAAGAACATGGTTCTGCTAATTCTTCATCTCCTGGTTGAGCCTTACAGTGAGTCCCTCATAGTGGATTGATCCGTGTAGTTTATATACAGATTAAAAACCTGACACATTTCACTTTTGATATGCACAACTGATCATGTGATCTCATAATAACTAAACCTTTTGTCTTTGTAGATCACAAATTCTCCACTTTTGAGACCGTAAACTACAAGTTTGAATCTGGAGCATGGTATGTACTCATATGTCGTAGTCTGATTTTTGTTTGTTGCAAACATCTGTGGGGTTTCCCATTATAAGACTGTGGTCTTTACCATGGACAGAGCACATAAGACTGCTGCTAAGCATGAGTGACTGTTACCTGTGTCTGCATGTGTGCATGCCTTCCAGCAGTAAGACAGAAGCTGTGGACAGCGAGACGGTCATCAGAGCTCGTGGGTTGCCATGGCAGTCGTCTGATCAGGACATCGCTCGCTTCTTCAAGGGCCTCAACATTGCCAAGTGAGATTACAGCTCAGCTTAACACTGAAAGGCACACTCACAATGACATGGTGCATGCACTCAGAAAAGACCCTTAAGTACACATTAACAGTGTAATGCAAAACTCAGTAAGACCTTGAAGGCAAATCTAGCCAAATGTCAAATCGGGACTTTCACTAGTGGAAAAGCAGTTTAATGTGGAGTGTCCAAGCTGTTTTATCATAAGCGAGTACATTTTAAAGGTTGCATACTAAATGTGTTGTATCTATGGTTTTGTTTGATTTGTGTGTCTTTTATATCAGAGGTGGCGCTGCACTGTGTTTAAATGCTCAGGGCCGGAGGAACGGAGAAGCTCTGGTGCGCTTCATAAACTCTGAGCACAGAGATATGGCACTGGATCGACATAAACACCACATGGGCAACAGATACATTGAAGTGAGTTCACCTCCTCAAGGCATCCAAACCATGCTTTACTTTACTCCGTTCATCTTAAAAATGCATTATGCAAGAATACTGCCTTTTAATCTGAGACCGTTCTGATTCTTATATGCAAATATTAAATGTATACTAGGCTTTTGAGAAACTACATATTGCCATAACCTACTAGTATTTGAGTTGTCTGATGATGGATTTAGAGACACCATTTTTTGGAGAGTTTACTTTGACAGTCTAACAGCATGTTAAAGCACAGCATACTAAAGAAGCTGCATCTCTGACATTTTTTCCCTTTATTGTCATTAAAAATGTAATTAACAAATCGACCTGACCCATTCCTAATTTACACTGTGAATAATACAGTTTCGATCAAAAGCATGCAGCCTACTCTTATGACACTCTGTATTTATTTTGTTTCAGGTATATAAAGCAACTGGGGAGGAGTTTATAAAGATTGCAGGAGGTGAGACATTTACATGAAGTCTTCATTTGTAATATGAGCAGACACTTTCTATTTGTAGTGTAAATCTCCATCCGCTATTGCCAGGTGTGTGTGTGTGTGTGTGTGTGTGTCTGTCCTTCATTCCCCCCCTCTCTGGAAATGAAAGACTCTTTGTGAGTCTCTTTCCCTTGCTGACTCATGCAGGGCAGGTAGAGGGGGAAACTCTATTCCCCTTCCCTCCTGCCCCCAGCTCTGGCCAGGCCACAGAGAAAGAGAGCCGTTCCCTCAGGGAGGGAGATGGGTCAGCAGCCTCTGAAAAGCCTCACACACAGCAGGTGTAAAAGAACAGCGGCCTGCCAAGATATCATTTCAGTGCGTGTGGATGTGTCTGCTGAACACTTTCACAGCTGTCTTTCTGACATTGTTACCACTCACCATTTGTAAATGTAAAATTCCTCATCTTTTGACAGGAACGTCCAATGAGGTAGCTCAGTTTCTTTCGAAGGAAAACCAAGTGATAATCCGAATGCGTGGGCTTCCGTTCACTGCTAGTCCTCAGGATGCTCTGGGCTTCCTGGGCCAGACAGCCCAGTGACTGATGGGACGGAGGGGCTTCTGTTTGTGAAGTACCCTGATGGACGTCCCACTGGCGATGCGTTTGTTCTCTTTGCCTGTGAGGAATATGCCCAGAATGCCCTGAAGAAGCACAAACAGATCCTGGGCAAGAGATACATTGAGCTGTTCCGCAGTACTGCAGCTGAGGTCCAACAGGTACAGATGACTTTATATTTAACCCTCAGAGACCCATGCACTGATATTTATGATGTTTTTTTTTTCACCCTTTTGCTTTTCTTTAGAAAGCCGTTAGTTATAAAAGCCATTTTGTTTTGCATCTGGAAATAATTTGGCAAAAATAATATGGGAAAATTGCAAAACAGCCAGTAAGGATGTAGTCATGACGTTATATTACTAGTTAACTTAAAAACTGTAATAAATATTAATTTCAAAGCATGTTTTAACTATAATGTATTAATTTGATTAGCACTTAATGTTTTGTATTGTTTTATATGTATTGTTATATCAATGAAACGATGACAAAAGCTCAGAAAATAGTTGGAAAACTTTTTTTGTACCGTTCCTTGATTTTCAGGGTCCATTGTGTGAGACGCGTAAGAGATTTTGGTAATACTTTAGATTAAGGAACACATTCACTATTAACACATTTTTTTCTCAAACGCCTAATTTGCTGCTTAAGTTATTATTAATAGTAAGGTAGTTGTTTTGTTTAGGTATGAGGTGGATAAAGGGATCTAAAATATAGTCATGCTGAATAAGGCATTAATATGTGCCTAATAAGTACTAATAATATGCATGCTAATAAGCAACTACACTGACCAAAATTATAAATGCAACACTTTTGTTTTTGCCCCCATTTTTCATGAGCTGAACTCAAAGATCTAAGACTTTTTCTATGTACACAAAAGGCCTATTTCTCTCAAATATTGTTCACAAATCTGTCTAAATCTGTGTTAGTGAGCACTTCTCCTTTGCCGAGATAATCCATCCACCTCACAGGTGTGGCATATCAAGATGCTGATTAGACAGCATGATTATTGCACAGGTGTGCCTTAGGCTGGCCACAATAAAAGGCCACTCTAAAATGTGCAGTTTTATCACAGCACAATGCCACAGATGTCGCAAGTTTTGAGGGAGAATGCAATTGGCATGTAAGCTTTTCCCATCATTAGAATAAAAAAATAAAATAAATGAATGCCAGTTACTTGCTTGGTAAAAAGATATGAGCAACGGAATTAGTGTTATATTATATTAGTATGTTGCTTAGTGAAAATAAAGTTGTATTTAATTGCTTTTCACAAATGTTGCAGTTCTGCTATTTTGGGTCTCTGTGGGTTAATCAGAGCAAAAAAGCTTGGTGTACTTTTGAATGACCAGCATCTTCTTTTTTATTTTTATTGCCATCTTCTTGATCTTTTGTATCTTCAAAATAGGTTTTGAATCGCTACATGTCCACTCCCTTGATCTCCACACTTCCTCCTCCTCCGGCTCAGATGGTATCTATGCCTATGTTATCCACGCCACCCTTCATCACCACCGGCAGCATGCGAGACTGCATCAGGCTGAGAGGTCTGCCGTACTCCGCCGCCATCGAGGACATCCTGGAGTTTATGGGAGAACACACCATTGATATCAAACCACATGGGGTGCACATGGTCCTTAACCAACAGGTGAGAGAGGAACTTTATGAAACAAGAAACAGCTGGATCTTTCTAGAATAACCTTAGGCCCAATCTTTTTCGGTTGATTTTTGTAGGGTCGACCCTCTGGTGATGCCTTCATTCAGATGAAGTCAGCTGACCGTGCGTTTATGGTGTCACAGAAGTGCCACAAGAAGATAATGAAGGATCGTTATGTGGAGGTGTTCCAGTGCTCCACTGAGGAGATGAGCTTTGTGCTGATGGGGGGAACGCTTAACCGCAGCGGCCTCTCTCCGCCTCCTTGCAAACTGCCCTGTAAGAGACTGTCTGGTACTTTATGGAGCTTTTTTAAATGCCAAATGCTTTTTGGAAACCACATGATAAGATGAACTGCGCTGTTAATTTGAGTTAGTATTTAGCGCAAGCCAGCAGCTGTAATCTGTTCCTGTTTGAGAGATGCTGATCTGTGTGCAGTGTTCCAGTCTGCACTCTTCTGCTCATATCAGCTGGTCTGTTTGAGTTTAGATTTCAGCTTATATTCAAGAAAGCAGTGGGATCACCTCTGTCACAGATCTAAAAGTGCAACATTTTGGCATTTTAGAGCAAGCCTGTAGTGGCACTAAAGGAAGGCCTGTTTACTCTGTGATTTGATCTGGTTGTTTGACCTTGGCTTGAGAACGGGCCGTATGTGCTCACACTACATCAGAGAAGACAGTAGTTGTCCCTGTGCCAGTTAAGCTTAAGTACATGACATTCACACACTCCTGCAAGGTCAGCTGTGTGTGTGTGTGTGTGAGAGAGAGGAGAGATTTAGCATGCCCTTATGGTGAATTTTATTTTAATAAAGCACTTTGCCATGTCTTTCTCAGGTCTCTCTCCACCAACATATGCTGCATTTCCTGGGACTCCAGCTATGCTTCCCACTGAGGCAGCGTTTTATCAGCCCCCCCTGCTGGCCACTCCAAGAAGTCCACAGGCCCCAACACACAACCCTGCACATGCTTTAGCTTACTACTCTCCACAGCTTTATATGAACATGAACATGGGCTACACCACCTACTACCCCAGGTACAATGAGAAGACAAATCTGTGGAGAGAATTTACCTTGGTCTAAATTTACCTAATTTTTACATTCCCCCTGGTTGAATGATTTTGTTGTCTGGCATGTAGTGGAGGTGAAATTTAATGTGCAATTTATTTATTAAACATTAGCATATTTATCAGTACCATTTAAAAAAAAAATGCTCTGGCCATCAATTAAATCCTTGGTGACCCTAATAGCTCTTTCAAAAACATTTTTAGATTTAGAAATCGCAAACTTTTGAATGGTTGTTTACTTCGTAAATCTAATTGAAACATGTGGTCAATCGGTTGCTTCAAATGTAGCACTTCCATTCAGATTGTATAATGTATATTATAATATAATTAGTTAATATATCTATTTTCTATTATGGAAAACTTTTTTACCCCCTCTCAAACTCACCTCGTCTCTCTCTCTGTTGACTAGTCCACCAGTCTCTCCCTCCACGATGAGTTATTTTGCGGCCCCGCCGGGTTCAGTAGCAGCAGCTGTGGCCACCCAGCCGGCCCCTGCCATCCTCTCCCCTCAGCACGGGGCATTGATACGAATGCAGGGTCTGCCGTACAACGCCGGGGTCAAAGACATCCTCAGCTTCTTTCAGGGATATCAGGTGACTCCTCATTTCACTCACTCACTTATTCAGGTTCTCAAGTTCAAAAATAAGTGAAAAAAGTAGGGTTTCCTAAGCAGTGCACCTCTCACCTGAGACTTTATCAGGACCCTGCTTCTATTGGATAAACAGCACACATCTTAAAGTTTCTATGTAGTGTTTTATGCTGAATCACTGTGTACGTTTTGTCCTCTCATTAGCATACAGTCGATTAGGCGGAGACGTCAGAGGATGGTATGATACCTGCACTCAGAGGAGGAGGAAAGAGGGTTGAGTTAGATGGAAATGAGTGATGCTTTGTTGTGGGCACGGGTCTGTGTGTGTGCTTTCTCTTTCACAGTATATAAATACACAGCCATGGGATGAGGTTTTCTAGATATTCTAGTTTATTCTCTGTTGTGTGGTGGGCTTGGTCAAACTGTTCAGCATGCAGTGTCCCTGCCCTCTCCTCGAAGGCGTGTGACACTCGGAGCTGTACGTCTAACACTGTTCACAAAGCGTAGCACAGTGGCGCGTGTGTGAAATGCCGAGTTCAGGCTTGACCCCTGGCTGAACCGATGAAATGGATCTGAGCCCAGTCCACCCTCCAAGTGTGCTTTTAACCTCTGATACAAAATGCACACTACGGGCCTCTGTGTGCAGGAAGTGTTTCTTTTTTGGCAGGTGGTCTGGACCTCCTCTTTCTTTCTATATCTAAAGTGCATTCATGCTTGAACATCTTATGTGCAACCCTGTACGATGCACACTTTTTATCTCTGTTGTGCAGTGTATTGGGTGGTGTGTTTTAGATGAATGTTTGGACTGGTGTCACCTCTTAGGTTATGATAAGGCACTGTGCTTCTGATCTCTTTGAAGTGGCTTTTAAATGAACTACAAGACTTCTATGAAATCTTAATATTGTAGTTTGCTCAATACTCTTTCCTTCATTTACATTTGCTTTTTACATTTTCAAGCATACAGTAGGTGTGAATGTGATCTGGCAATATTTTAATTCAATTATGATTCTTTGATTCTATGATTCAAGTTTTTGCTGCTTCATATTGTTGTGGAAACCATGATATGCCACAATTTTGAACGTTAGTAAGATTGATTTGCTTCTCCTGGAAAAAAGTATCATGCCTCCACAAAAATATTAAGCAGCAAAAACCATTTCAACATTAAACTGATCACCTACAAAACATAAAAAACCTTGTAATGAACTCAGACTTTTGACTGGTAGTGTATAGCACGCATGCTTGGTAAAGTTATGCTCACCATGGCTGCATTTATTTGAGTAAAAAAGTAATCTTGTGCAATTGTTAGAATTTAAAATAACTTTTTTTTTCTATTTTAAAATGTAATTTATTGCTGTGGCACAGCTGAATGTTCAGCATCATTACTCCAGTATTCAGTGTCCCATAATCCTTCTAATCATTCTAATGTTTTTTTTTGCTGCTCAGAAACATTGCTTATTATGAATGTGAAAAACCGTTGTGCTGCTTAATTTTTTTCCCAGGATTCTTTAATAAATAGAAAGTTCAAAAGAACACTATAAATGTATTTGTCACTTTTAGCCATTTAAATGCATCCTCTCTGAAAGTATTTATTTTTTCAAGATACAAATTTTACTTCCCCTTTATAAAAAACAAATGCACCTCTTTTTACACCCCTAGTAGAAATGTATAGTGCTGTAGCGTCACCTGTACATGCATGGACATGGTTTAGAGAAGTGCTGATTGTTGCGAGTGTAACATGAGGCCTGTGGTACTGACTGTGGCTCATTGTGCTGTAGTACGCTCCTGAAGACTACAGCAGCTTGATCGGAGTGAGTGATCAGGGCCGGAGTCTCATTCAGCCCAAAGAGTGGCTTTGTCTGTAGGGGCAGCCTCTCCAGGTAAGCTCCCATGATGCCCCTGTGACCTGAACCCATCGCCTATGCATGGACTAATACTCTAACTCTTCCACTGCTCTGGGGTGACCTCCAATCAGAAGTGGAGTTCTGTAATTCTCTCTTCTGTTCTTGCATCTGTGTAAATCTTCACAGTCTGCTTGTTGCATAATTAGTCCAGTATGCTTTATTGATCCAAGTGCTGCTGTTTTAAGAAGCTTTCGGTTGTAATAATACTCTTTCTCTCCAGTCTGATTAATTGGTTTGGGCTTTGAATGTCTTGTTCTGGTAGCATCCTGGTTCTTAACTTACTGCAAGTCTCCTGCCTTTACAACGGTTTCCTAATTATATACTCATTCATTTTCAGCTGATTTGATGATTAATCCAAACTCAAATCCTGCTTCTCTCCATAGCAAATTCACTTCAGTGTCAATTCACATGCATGAGAAGGGATCTTGACCTTTTCTGACCTTATTCTAATACATGCCCGTGCTGAATGTTATGTTATGTGCCAGTGAATTTAATTAAAACAATTTTTAAATATAATTTGATATTTATATTTTTATTTTACTGTATTTTACAACAGTGGTGAATTGTATTTATTTGTATATATTTTTTTTTTATATATATTTTTAGTAATTTTATTTTAGGTGAATTTTGTTTAAATATTATTTTATTGTATTTTGTTTTACATGCCAGTGGTTTTTTTTTTTTTTTTTTTTTTTTTTACTTTACACTGGAATATGTAAAAAACATTTGCTTACTTTTTACCTTATCCGTGCCAGTGGTTAAATTTAATTTAATTTAATTAATATTTTTTAGTTAAAATTAAATTTTTTTTATTTAAATGTTATTTTTTTCAATTGTATTTTTTATTTAGTTTAACTTTAGTTTCCACTGGAATACATAAAATCAGTAAAAAAGAAAAAGCTTGTTTTTTTTCTTTTTGGTGTAGATCCAGGCGGACTCTGTGCTCATGCTGTATAACTGGAGTGGTCAGCGTAGTGGGGAGGCGCTGGTGGCCTTCCCCAGTGAGAAAGCAGCCAGACGGGCTATAGCCGAATGCTCCTAATCTTCCCCTCTCCGGCCACCCCGTCCGCCTGGTCTGCTGCGAGTGACCACACACAGACCGCTACACCCCAGAGGGAGGACCGCACTTCACCTGTCTTACCCCTTTCTCCCTTTCTTTTGACTGTCCAGACAGTTGTCCTGTTGTTTTTGACCCAAAGTAGGACGGGACCTGACACAGAAGCACTGTATATAGGTTTATATACACACATTTAACCATCTCCGTAGCACTGCCTCACTGCTTGTGTGTGTGAGAGAAATCGAGATCAGTTGCATGCATGCTAAACTCTTATTGTGGATTTTGATGTCAAGACCTCTTCTGTCCTACTTCAAGACTTAAAGTAAACGTATAATATTGCAAGTCATCAGGTTATGAAACGAGCTCTTCCTGCTGTTATAAACGCATCTGGGCAGTCCAGTTAGACTGCAGTCCTTGCCTTACACTAGGGAACCAAAGTGCAATGCAATACTTATTTGCCGTTCTGGATAAAGGAATGTTTTGAAATACAGTGAGATTGTAACAAGCCAAATATATGACTGTTATGCTGCACATAGGATTAAAAAGGGCATAATGTTTTTTTTTCCCAGTGTACCTCTGCACTGTTTGGACTTGCAGCCTTCAGACTTATTCCTTTATTTAATCGAGATCAGACCAAGTATGTACTCCATAGACTTGCGTGAACTGATTTTTAGTTTAATCCATTTGAAAAGTGACATTTTTTATTTCAAGTATAAGAAGAGTTGTTTGTGTGATCTACATTCATTAATGCTCGTTCATTAGATGAATTGCGTTGATAGAGGTGTGTATTCTGTTGCCCCCAGACTGACCCTGTGAGAACGTGCTGAGGTTTTACCTTGTTTTGGACTTTATAATGTTTTGGGAATGCGGTCAACGTCAGCTCTTTTCTACTGCTACCAGGCTGCTTGAATCATGAGCTTCACCCCCCCCCCCATGAGTTCATTACCTGGAGTGCAATACAAGGCTGAACAAAATGTCACCTCTCTAGTGAAAGAAGGGGCCTTTTTGACCTCAAATGTATGAAATGTTTATGTATGTGTGTATAAAATGTGACTCTTAGATGCAACAAATAAATTGATATTGCTCTGACATAATGTCAACGTGGACATGAGCTTTTTTGGACCAGTTTTGTTATGGAAGTTTAGAGCAGTGGTCCTCAACCTCCTTGATTCCAAGGTATCCCGTTGTCCACAACAAATTTGTGACTTTCCGTTTATTTTTTACTTAATTTCTGCTCATTCGAAATGCCTGTGGATTTTAGTTTGCCAGTTTTACAGTGTCAGATTAAACTACATGGTATATCCAGGTTTTCTGAGATGTTTAAAAAGGCAGTTTTGGGTTATTTTAATGTTATTTGGTTTTAAATAAGCATCTAGAGGCACACTATTTGGCTGAGAACCACTTAATTAGAGAAATCTATTTGTTCAACCAGCAAATAAATGATGGGGAATTCTCATTCTCGCTCTCTCTCTCTCTCAACACATGAACACATTGTTTTTTTCAGGTTAATTTACACAAGTCAAACAACACAAAGCAAGCTAAAAACTTGGGACCTTTAAACTGAATGCTATCAGTTTGAACATCCTCTGGGATGTGGCCAATTCACTTTCAAATTCATCATTACCATAAGCAGAACTGAAATGTTTTTCTGAATTCTGTTTAACCTTTGTACTCGACAGTGCCCTCAGCTAATGAAGTAAATATGTAGAGTATATTTCATAACGTTGAGGAGGCCTCAAATGTCACACTTTTATAGAACAATGGCCAAGTGAGAAAGCATGATTTTCATAAACATTACAGTTGGGTAATATTATTCATAGGGCTGGGCGATATACTGGTAGGCACGAATAACCGGTCAAATGTCAACTGGTGGAGATTTTGGACTATTATCTCTGTCGAGGTTACATGCTCACGAGACGTCGCTGTGGTCACAAAACAAGTGATTTTAAGTCATTGAAATGCAATCAGCAGTGAAAGAGAACTCATTTCACTAAATGCATGTGCTGTCATAGAGGCACGCGCACGTGAAGACGGTGCTTATAGAGCGCGGGAGTATTGAACAGTTATTTTTTACTCCATAGGCCTTGAACGTTAAATACACTTGTACGTAAAAATGCCCATCTTTGAAAGTACTCTCATAAACACATTGATTTAGGTCTTAAGTAAAAGTATAACAGTCTGTTTCACGTGTTTTTTTTTTTTTTTTGCTGTTTTGCTTTCACTTAAGACCTAAATTAATGTGTTTAACAGTATATTGGATCCAGGCAGCTCTTAAAGTGACAGCAGTAATATCAAAAGAGAGGAAGTCTCTGCTCTTTCAGACATCAGACTAAACATCAAAAGAAGGAAAAAATACATATTTAATTTACACAGTGAGGAATATTAGTGCGATCCCAGCAGTGAACACACACCCGGAGCAGTGACACATTTATGAAAACACACCCGAGCAGTGGGCAGTCATTTATGCTGGCAGCACCGGGGAGCAGTTGGGGTTCGGTGCTTGCTCAAGGGCACCTCAGTCGTGGTATTGAAGGTGGAGAGAGTGCTGGACATTCACTCCCCCCCCACCTACAATTCCTGCCGGCCCAAGACTTGAACTCGCAAACTTAAGATTACGAGTCCGACTCTCTAACCATTAGGCCACGACTTCCCCAAATGTGGAATATGTAGTTATACATTTGGTAACACTCTTTAAAATGCTGGGTTAAATATGGACGAACCCAGCGATTGGGTTGTTTTTACCCAGTGGTTGGGTTACTACCCAGAAGGTTGGTGGAAAACAACCCAGCATGTGTTCTGTCCAATATTTACCCAGCACTGGGTTGTATTTAACCCAGCATTTTTAGAGTGTATTTTATACAATGTGTGTTATTGAGTTACTTTAGTGTTTTGTTACTAATTTCAGAACCTTGATTGTAATTTTTCAAAACTCTAGACACAAACCAGTCATTATTTGTAACACAGGCTGGCCAATGTTCAAAACGTTGCATATTGTGTTCATATCTTTAAAGAAGTCTTGCATTTGCAGAAGCATTGTTTCAAAAAACTAATTTATTATGAAATATAATAGGAACATTACTTTAGATCACTCACACACAAGATACTCATAATTTCACTGTGTAGTTGTTAGTACAATCATTAAATATAGTTGTTCAATACACATGATGCAGCTTTCATTATGGTTCTCCACATTCATACATCATTAATAGACTAAAGAGAAAACTACAGACACTGGAATCATTAAATGAAATTTGAAAATTATTCATGAAATAATAAACTCACAACAGGTTTTTCAAAATGTTTTAAATAAGAACAAATTACATAAGAAAAAAAAAATACAGTAGGCCTACAGTAAAATGTCAACTGGAGTATTCACTGCACTTCTATGTTTTTCATCAACCCTGTCTTGTGGATTTGGCCACAGGTTCTCATCCACATCATAATAGATAATGGATTTCATCAGCTAAAGGTCTGGAAAAAATCTTCTGCTATGGCAAACACAGGCCTGACATTGGTCATTGTATGCATCATCTATGGCCTGGAGAAGAGGGATTGTTTGTGAGGAGGTCTGAAAAACTTCACCTCCATGTGGAGAAAAACTCCTCAGTGGGGTTACAGTAAGGAAGGGGTGTACGGGGGTAAATACAAGGTGATAAACTGGATGAGCCTGAAACCATGATTGCACTCATTGCCATTCGCTAGGAATTATGGGGCCTCATTTATAAAATGTTGTGCAGAAACCATCCTAAATTTGATCTTACGATAATTTCTCAGATATGCGTACGCGTCTTTCAGATGTGAAATCTATGAATCGCAAATTGATCTTAAACTTGCGCGCAATTTAATGGTTTCAGCTCTCTGCTTGTAAACGACTCCTAATTAATGTCATTAATATATTAAATATCACCAATCATCATAATTTAGAACAGCGAGCTGCAAGAACAACTTACATTTGAAAAAAAACGTGCAATACTCTGACAATAAAAAGTGCGTATGTCCGCTAAGCACTTTTCCACGTCAAAGACCATCTTTATAAATATGAGCGCTGGCGTGGATTTAAGCGTACGCATATGGCGTTTTGACTTATTCCTTCACAGGATATGAATTCTTGATATCAACAATTCAATTTTTACTAGTTAAAATGCTAATTCTTGATATCAGGAATTAGATTTCCACTAGTAAAAAAAATATTTTGATATCAACAATTACATTTTCACTAGTAACTGTTAATTTTTGATATCACAAATTAAATTGTTGATATCAGAAATTACCCTCCCAATTGTTGATATCAGAAATGAACAGTCACTAATGATGATTAAATTGTAGATATCAACAATATACATTTTTACTAGTAAGTATTTCTGATATGTGAAATTGGAATTTCAACTAGTAAGAAATTATTTCTTGATATCAACAATTGATTTTCAACGGCAGCATATGGTGACATTTAACTAGTGAAAATACAATTACAGATATCAAGTTTTTACTTGTTGAAATGTAATTCCTGATATCAAGAATTAGCATTTTAACTAGTGAAAATTGAATTGTTGATATCAAGATTTCATATCCTGTGAAGGAATAAAAGTCAAAGCGGCTTACCATAGTACGCAGACTCTACGATCATATCTGAGCGTAAGCACACTTTATAAATGAGGCCCCAGGTCCCATTGCACTGATTTTGCTGTGGGGCCCCTCCAAATCACATTCAGAGGGGGTTGGTCAGGCCCCCAGAGAACATCGTTCTGGGCCGCTCTCAACCTCTCCTCCATGTCATGGCCAGGATAAAGCATGCCTCATCCAAAAATATGAATGATTTTCATCAGCTTTTTTTTTTTTTGGAAAATCAAATACTGATAACAATATCGATTTGTTTTGGATTGTTTGGATCGGTTGTGACTTAGGTGTCGAGTTTTGAAAAATGACGCAAAGGTTCTGTTATTAATGCAAAAATTATTGTAAAAAAACAAAGTGAACTTTTAGTTTTTTTTTGTCACGCTGGTGAAATTTCTATGGTATCAAAAATCTATATAATAAAGACAAAGACGAAAAATAACTATTTTGTGATATTTATTGTTACTGTGAAATAAATTGCTCGTATTATCGTTTTGGTCTTATTGCCCTCCCCTATTTATTCATGAATTCTATGAAGTATTAATTTTTACTAATGCGCTGTAATACTTGATTTGGCAGTCACTAAACTATAATTCCTTTATAAATGTTAAATCAAATGAATAATTCATAATTTAATCATCCCTGGAATAGTAGTCATAGAAAAATCTATCCCAACAGTGATCAGTACCATGCTGTGATTAGTTTAAAAAGACTGTCCCCTTTCAAAATATTAATATATACACGAGGTACTAACATGCACTTTTAAAGTACTATTACAGTATGAATCCTTCAAGATACTAATATGAACTATTTAGGGATACGGTACAGCGATGTACATTTTAACCCATTCACGAAACATTTCATTCTTGAAGCATATCATAATCCAGAACACAATGACACACATTGACACAAAGAGAGACATTTGGGCATTTTTTTTTATTGATACACTACCTCAGAAGAGCCTATGGCCGCACGGTGTTCCCTTTGAATAATTTCAAAAAGCACTGCAGTCTTAAAAGTTACAAAATGTTACATACAAAATGTACATGAAACAACAATACAAGGCTCCGTAAACATCAACGGAACCTGTACTTTTATTTTACAAACCATCCAATCTACCCAAACTTAAGGAATGACATCCATTTCAAATTATCAAAAATAGAGTTTGGTGTTTGCGTCGTCATCTGTGTGTAAAACGGGAACACACTGTTCGATCTTTGGTTTCTAGAGAATGAAAATAGGTGCTTATCTAGGGACCCGCTTCATCCCAGAACCCCCCATCCTTATTGTTTGCTTGTACTTTTGTCTCGATTCTAAAAAAACACTAAACCTAAATCAAACCCAAACCTTATGACACACGTTCTCTAAAGTTGCATTTTAACACAAGTTAAGGCTTTCCTACCGTATATTTGATAGTTTAAATTAAAAAGTCAAAAGTGGCATTGAAAACACCCGTCACTATATGTAAGGGTTTACATACAACACAATATATACACTTACTGTAAAGATGCAAGAGTAACAAACTAACCTGCTATTTGTATGTTTGAAACTGTCACACCGTCGTATTGTCTGTCCTTGCATAGCCTAATCATGTATCAGTGTGCTTTTACACCATTCAAATCCTAAGAGGTTTTAAAGATACAAAACAAATATCTACAATTCATTGGATACAAACTGACGTAAGCACATACGCACAAAACCGTTAAGACGCTTGCTCTATGCATGAACCGACATCTTCACGCACGCAACTTTTGTCTGGCATACTACCCTACGAAGAAGCATCTCTACAGCATCTAATCTAGAGGCATCAAGGTTTTGTCTTGTTTTTTGATTTTATTATTATTTTCTTAAAGGCAGAAGGCAGGTTTATAGTGCATAGCGGATGTTTTGTATTTTTCAAACATAATTAACAGTCATGGTTACAGCTGTATGTCTCGAAGACTGAAAAACAATGTCTCGATTGAATTGTGCCAGTTTTCATGGAGGAAAAATTATGGTTGTAAGAAAACAATTAATTTTACAGATTAAAATTGAAGGCAAGGAGCCAATAGAAACTCATAGATTTGTTTGCGTCATACGACATCTGCTCTATCAGTGTACAGAGCAAACCTGCGCACTGCACTGTTTTTGTCAACACCGAGAGCAAATTGTGAGCAAACAATGAGCACTATAATTGTCTAAAATGGGCTGACAGGTTTGGAAGCTGGTTTAGATTTGAACCTTTTTGCCCAAGAATGCAGTGGGGATACAAACCGAGAGTGGCTTTCAAGTCACTCCATCGTGACAGATAGTCTACGTGTTGATTGTCAGGTTGCAACCTTTTTTGGGCAAAAAAACCTAAAAACAACAACAAAAAAGTAACCAATTTAATACGGTTTCCCTTACATTAACCCTGCAATGTTTTGAAAAATTGTCTAATGCAATTGTTTATGCATAATTGTTTCTCTAATCAAAGGCACAAAGGGAGTTTCAGCATAGTCAACATATTACGTTTGAGTTCAACGCACATGAAGCCCATTTATATCTATATCTATCTATATATATATGAGCTTTATTATCTCCAGACCTTTTGGTCTACGGTCATGAGTTCATCTTCCCATGCAACTATACAAAACGCATATATTATCTTTAGAGTCTGCTAACAATTCACTTGACTTTTAAAGCACAGCACTGTCAACGTAAGATTGAACCAACAGAGTTCACAGCACGCCAGAATAAAAGATGAAGCTCAGCTACTTTCTAAGTATAAAATACACACACTGGATTCAACCGTGTTCCTCCTCTTCCTCAAAAAAAAATTGTAAAGAAGAAACAAAAAAAACCGAATAAGAAATTCTCAGCAGAAAGCCTGTTCACAATCACAGCTACTACATAAGGCATTTGTTCAACCTGAAAGGATGGGGATTAACATCAAAAGGTCACTAGCGTGGAATGTTCATTGTTATACAGACCCAGCCCCGCGTTAGGGCAACTGGAGAATCCTAGGTCGTTTTACTGGTAAGAAGCGTGATGTCATCGACGCTTGGAACCGGCTATCTCTAAAGGGACTGTAGAATACTGCGGGACTGTCCGGTCAAGGGTGCTGACTTAGCGATGAATGTGCTACAAATAATTACATATGCGTCAGAGCCCCATTGGTTTTATTCAGGAGAATAACACACAAATCCGGTTAACTCCCACTCCATGTCGTATACGTCCTCAAAAATATTGGCACCCTATGGGCAGCTGTGAAAATAAAGCAATTTTATCCTTTTTATCTTTACTCAAAAATTCACAAAATTCCAACATCTGAAGGAAGAAAAAATTGTGAAATAAATGCTTTCACTAATTCATTTCACAATTATTGGCACCCATTATTGCAACTCCTTTTCCCAGCACAACAGCTCTGAGTTTTCTTCCTAAAATGCCTGAAGTTTTTGAGAACACCTATAAGAGATCAAACCATTTTCTTCATACAGAAAGATACTTCAGCAGTGACGTGGGTTCACCTCACTCATTTTCTGAGGTTCAGGTCGACTCATGTAAAAGATTTTGTGCATGACCAGTTTTGTGTTTATTTTGATGTTTTGTTTTGGATGTTGTCCTGGTGGAAGATCACGGCTATTAATATTTCTAACCAGTCTGAATTTAGTATTTTGGATGCCTGCATCTAGATATCAGGCTCCACAGCATTAAGATGTAATTTGTGGTGGTACTGTTTGTACACTATCTGGTGGGTTTTGCCAAAAAGCCAGGACAAATCAGTGGTGAATTTCCAGTGGACAACTGAATTTCTCTTGACTCTCCCGCATGTGGTGATATAGGGGATGTTTGATAGGCCAGACTCAACTAATCTCCAATTCTCAGCGATCTTGGAGGTCTTTGCTACTCAAACTCTCCTCCTCGTGCATTGATATAGACAATCCTCTCCACAGATTTTTAACATAGTTATGGAACCACTTAATTATTACCCATTTCAATGTTTTAACTCTTTTTCTACAACCGTCTAGAAGCTCAACAAGTTCCACTCAGATATCCCACCTTTGGTTCCTCATTTTATAATTCTGTGAAACAGGGTCAGACAAATGCTCTGTCTATCACTAACAAATTTAATATGAAATATACCGAGAGGGTGTGTACACATTCAGTTAATTTCCATGAAGACTTTCAAACTCATCAAAAGGTGCAGCTCACAGCCGTGCTCATATTTTCAAGGGTGCCAATATTGTTGGGAGGCACTGTATGTACAGTACACCTGATTTTTGTGTGCATGCGTACAGACAGTATGTACCCCCAACGCTCCCAGCTGTTATTGTTTACAGCCAAAGCCGTGTTTGTGAATCTAGAAGAAGGAATAAGGCTCGCTCAAGTTGCTTCTGGATCCACGCTGGGAAGGGTTGATTTTAGACTATCGGGGCAGACTCGTTGCCCGGCTCTGGAGTCTGATGTCTTGGAGTGGAGATTGTCTGAGAGTCTGACGTGGCGTGGGCTAGGACTGACTGTGTGCAGCTGGCGAGCCCCCATGAGCCTCTGGGGCCTGAGACATGTCTCTGCCTATGATCTCATTCACTGAAACACACAAAAAAGAGGCATTATTAGGGGTTAAAGCAAAAAAAAAATTATAAAAAAACATCCTGAGCCTGAACTTTTTTCCTGGGTTAGGGTTTTGGTTTCGGGGGTGGACACATATCGCAGAGTTATTTGGCAAAACAAAAATAAAGAATATTGATTTGAATGATTTCCATTGAAACTAACTAAGCTCAGACTACTGAAATGGTTTTGTTCAAAAATAATTTAATGTTTTTTTACTAGGAAATTGAATATAAAATAGGAAATAATACAAAGACCGTTTACTTACAGAATACTACTGTTCAGTTCAACTAACGACAACAAAATGCTCCAAGAACCGGAAACTTAAACCAGGGTTCGTAGTTCGTACAGATTCTGGACTTTAAGCACTACTTTTTGGTTTTCAAGGACTAAAATCAGAGATCTCACTTATAAAAACAACATCATTATTATCTTTCAAATTCTAATTAATTAATCTAATACTAACAAAATGGTACAAATAAAAGATGCATGCACATGCAAAGAATGCAATGACTGGCAACTTTAACATTTGAAAGGAATCGATAGCAAAGTGAATCACTTTCCTTATTCCTTATGATTGACCTGAAGAATGAACGCTATATCATACACTTGGGAAATAATGAGCTATATCACCGCTTATCGACACTAGGGTGTGACAATGCACTTAGCTCACGAGAGGAGACAAAATACAGATACCTGGTTTCACAAGATATTTTGTTATATATTCACAATGACAGAATATTTGTCTTTTAATCACAAAAAGTAAAATAATGCAGTTGTATTTTTTTGAAATGTTTTAACTAATCTAGGGCTGTAAACTAATGATTATTTTGATAATCAACGAATCTACTGATTATTTTGAGAAATTAATAATCTGATTATTTTTTTAGTAATACAAATAGACCTAAGTGAAAACAAGGCTTTAATATATGACTATATTTACATATAACAAATAGGCAATAATAATTGGCTTAAATAAAGTATCAAAACCAAGTAATTACATGATTTTATTGAACCACACACCAATATGCCTATAATATGAACATAACCAACTTAAGTAGGCCTATTATTATGTATTATAACAAATAGCCTGCCAGCAGAGGGCGCCAATGGCCTGGCGTTGTTTCACTTTACAGCGTGATTCAACGACGTTTAAATCCATTTCATTTCACACGCAAACTCAGAGCGAGGGTTTTAAACTTATTTTGAAATCGCGATGTACAACAAATCACATATAGAAATATGTTGATGTATTATCCTGTGTTGGCATAGCTTTTTATAAATGATTTACGTACAAATCTAGTGAGATAATGCACACTGTTTTTCCCAGAATAACTTTAAACACAGCATATGCAGAGGAAGAGTTTAGCGCCTTTCACACACAACAGTCTTTACTTAATTATCGTAAGCGGACCTTTTAAAATTCGTTCTGACAATCATATCGCTTTCATGGAGCTGATGTGATTACTATGAGCTGTTTGAAAAGCAGCAGAGTTTTCCTATGTAAATATGCGCTAGACTAGTGACATCTTTGACCATACGCCTCGCAGCTTTTTCGCGCGTCTCCAGACCCAGAGGCTTCTTCTCCATTCATCAGGGCTGCGGCTCTGGATAATATTGTGCATCTCGTGTTTATATGAGCAAAAACATCTGATTGCTAGTAATGTTAATTGGTTGAGAGGGAAAGCGGTGTTCCTCTCATACCATTGGTAGCAAACTTGTGAACTCGAAGGAACTTGACGAACACGAAACTCAAGTTAGTTTTTTTTAAATGTAGGATATCTTTTTTTTATAGCCGAATGCTGCATCCGGCCGGAAACTTTAACCCCTGCATTATTTCGATTATATAGGGGAATATATTTTTTCAACTTTCAGAAGGTTTTGGTTTGTGAGATTTTTGATGTTTTTGAAAGAAGTCCAAGTCCAAAATACCATACAATCAGTAATATTGCACAATAAAAACATATATTTTATATAATAATACTGAAAAAATCTTCTTTTTTAGATTTTAAACTGTAATTTATTCCCGTGATGGTAAAGCTGAATTCTAATAGGCAGCCAGTCTTCAGTTTTGTGGAACACTTTTCCCAGGATGCTTTGATGAACAAAGTTCAGAAGAACAGCATTTATTTGAGTATAAGTATCTTTACTGTTACTTTTGATCAATTTAATGTGTCCTTGCTGAATAAAAGTATTATATATATTTAAAAAAGATTGCTGACCCCAAACATTAGTGTGAACATTCATATGAGCGTTTAAAAATCAGTTCTGTATCTAACCATTGAAGGGCAGTGTTGAGCTGTGTCGAGTTCAGACATCCTCTTCAAGTGCTGATGGAAATAAAAGACAGACTGAAGGGGATCCAAAAAAAAAAAAAAGAACTTTGGTATGTGACCACTTAGGAAAAACACGTGCACGATTGTGCGTCTGTGAGCGTGAGGATGTAAATTCTGACAGCAGCAGTCTTACCAAGATGACCACAACACAGGCTATAAAAACCATCCACTGCTTCTTTAAGCTACGATGGCTTATTCCTTCACAGGATATGAATTCTTGATATCAACAATTCAATTTTTACTAGTTCAAATGCTAATTCTTGATATCAGGAATTAGATTTCCACTAGTAAAAAAAATATTTTGATATCAACAATTACATTTTCACTAGTAACTGTTAATTTTTGATATCACAAATTAAATTGTTGATATCAGAAATTACCCTCCCAATTGTTGATATCAGAAATGAACAGTCACTAATGATGATTAAATTGTAGATCTCAACAATATACATTTTTACTAGTAAGTATTTCTGATATGTGAAATTGGAATTTCAACTAGTAAGAAATTAATTCTTGATATCAACAATTGATTTTCAACGGCAGCATATGGTGACATTTAACTAGTGAAAATACAATTACAGATATCAAGTTCCTGATATCAAGAATTGGCATTTGAACTAGTGAAAATTGAATTGTTGATATCAAGATTTCATATCCTGTGAAGGAATAAAAGTCAAAGCGGCTTACCATAGTACGCAGACTCTACGATCATATCTGAGCGTAAGCACACTTTATAAATGAGGCCCCAGGTCCCATTGCACTGATTTTGCTGTGGGGCCCCTCCAAATCACATTCAGAGGGGGTTGGTCAGGGCCCAGAGAACATCGTTCTGGGCCGCTCTCAACCTCTCCTCCATGTCATGGCCAGGATAAAGCATGCCTCATCCAAAAATAAATGATTTTCATCAGCTTTTTGGAAAATCAAATACTGATCAATGATATGACGATTTGTTTTGGAGGTGTCGAGTTTTGACTGACGCAAAGGTTCTCGAGTTTTAATGCAAAAATTATTGCAAAGGTTCTGTTAGTTTTTTTTTTGTCACGCTGGTGAAATTTCTATGGTATCAAAAATGTATATAATAAAGACAAAGACGAAAAATAACTATTTTGTGATATTTATTGTTACTGTGAAATAAAATTGCTCGTATTATCGTTTTGGTCTTATTGCCCTCCCCTATTTATTCATGAATTCTATGAAGTATTCATTTTTACTAATGCGCTGTAATACTTGATTTGGCAGTCACTAAACTATAATTCCTTTATAAATGTTAAATCAAATGAATAATTCATAATTTAATCATCCCTGGAATAGTAGTCATAGAAAAATCTATCCCAACAGTGATCAGTACCATGCTGTGATTAGTTAAAACAATAAAAAACTGTCCCCTTTCAAAATATTATATATACACAAGGTACTAACATGCACTTTTAAAGTACTATTACAGTATGAACCTTCAAGATACTAATATGAACTATTTAGGGATAAGGTACAGCGATGTACATTTTAACCCATTCACGAAACATTTCATTCTTGAAGCATATCATAATCCAGAACACAATGACACACATTGACACAAAGAGAGACATTTGGGCATTTTTTTTTTATTGATACACTACCTCAGAAGAGCCTATGGCCGCACGGTGTTCCCTTTGAATAATTTCAAAAAGCACTGCAGTCTTAAAAGTTACAAAATGTTACATACAAAATGTACATGAAACAACAATACAAGGCTCCGTAAACATCAACGGAACCTGTACTTTTATTTTACAAACCATCCAATTTACCCAAACTTAAGGAATGACATCCATTTCAAATTATCAAAAATAGAGTTTGGTGTTTGCGTCGTCATCTGTGTGTAAAACGGGAACACACTGTTCGATCTTTGGTTTCTAGAGAATGAAAATAGGTGCTTATCTAGGGACCCCGCTTCATCCCAGAACCCCCCATCCTTATTGTTTGCTTGTACTTTTGTCTCGATTCTAAAAAAACACTAAACCTAAATCAAACCCAAACCTTATGACACACGTTCTCTAAAGTTGCATTTTAACACAAGTTAAGGCTTTCCTACCGTATATTTGATA
The DNA here is from genome assembly GCA_027422405.1 of Ptychobarbus kaznakovi. Classification (NCBI taxonomy): domain Eukaryota; kingdom Metazoa; phylum Chordata; class Actinopteri; order Cypriniformes; family Cyprinidae; genus Ptychobarbus; species Ptychobarbus kaznakovi. Next base: position 13,641,299 of record CM049798.1, read on the forward strand.
GTTTAAATTAAAAAGTCAAAAGTGGCATTGAAAACACCCGTCACTATATGTAAGGGTTTACATACAACACAATATATACACTTACTGTAAAGATGCAAGAGTAACAAACTAACCTGCTATTTGTATGTTTGAAACTGTCACACCGTCGTATTGTCTGTCCTTGCATAGCCTAATCATGTATCAGTGTGCTTTTACACCATTCAAATCCTAAGAGGTTTTAAAGATACAAAACAAATATCTACAATTCATTGGATACAAACTGACGTAAGCACATACGCACAAAACCGCTAAGACGCTTGCTCTATGCATGAACCGACATCTTCACGCACGCAACTTTTGTCTGGCATACTACCCTACGGAGAAGCATCTCTACAGCATCTAATCTAGAGGCATCAAGGTTTTGTCTTGTTTTTTGATTTTATTATTATTTTCTTAAAGGCAGAAGGCAGGTTTATAGTGCATAGCGGATGTTTTGTATTTTTCAAACATAATTAACAGTCATGGTTACAGCTGTATGTCTCGAAGACTGAAAAACAATGTCTCGATTGAATTGTGCCAGTTTTCATGGAGGAAAAATTATGGTTGTAAGAAAACAATTAATTTTACAGATTAAAATTGAAGGCAAGGAGCCAATAGAAACTCATAGATTTGTTTGCGTCATACGACATCTGCTCTATCAGTGTACAGAGCAAACCTGCGCACTGCACTGTTTTTGTCAACACCGAGAGCAAATTGTGAGCAAACAATGAGCACTATAATTGTCTAAAAGGGGCTGAGGGGTTTGGAAGCTGGTTTAGATTTGAACCTTTTTGCCCAAGAATGCAGTGGGGATACAAACCGAGAGTGGCTTTCAAGTCACTCCATCGTGACAGATAGTCTACGTGTTGATTGTCAGGTTGCAACCTTTTTTGGGCAAAAAAAACTAAAAACAACAACAAAAAAGTAACCAATTTAATACGGTTTCCCTTACATTAACCCTGCAATGTTTTGAAAAATTGTCTAATGCAATTGTTTATGCATAATTGTTTCTCTAATCAAAGGCACAAAGGGAGTTTCAGCATAGTCAACATATTACGTTTGAGTTCAACGCACATGAAGCCCATTTATATCTATATTTTTATATATATATATGAGCTTTATTATCTCCAGACCTTTTGGTCTACGGTCATGAGTTTATCTTCCCATGCAACTATACAAAACGCATATATTATCTTTAGAGTCTGCTAACAATTCACTTGACTTTTAAAGCACAGCACTGTCAACGTAAGATTGAACCAACAGAGTTCACAGCACGCCAGAATAAAAGATGAAGCTCAGCTACTTTCTAAGTATAAAATACACACACTGGATTCAACCGTGTCCTCCTCTTCCTCAAAAAAAAATTGTAAAGAAGAAACAAAAAAACGAATAGAAATTCTCAGCAGAAAGCCTGTTCACAATCACAGCTACTACATAAGGCATTTGTTCAACCTGAAGAGGAAATGGGCCAATCATTAAACAGATTATCTACAGCTCAGAAAGGTCACTAGACGTGGAATGTTGCATATTGTTACTACAGACCCAAGGGCCCGCGTCCACTAGGGGCAGCACTGGGAGAATGTGTCCTGAAAAAGGTGGCGTTTTCACTGGTAAGAAGGCGTGACGTGGGCATCGATCACGCTTGGAGCACCCCTCAGCTATCCCACTAAAGGGACTGTAGAATCGCTGCTGTGTGTGTACTGCATATTCCGGTCAGGGTGAGGGTGCTCGACTGCATAGCCAGCCAATCCGAGGGGTGAATCTGTGAGCTACAAATAATACTACATCATGCTGTCAGAGAGCCCTGAATCATTGGTTTTATTTCCAGGAGAATAACACAAATCCGAGTTAACTCCCACTCAACCATGTCTGTGTTTGTGTATATGTACAGTACACCTGATTTTGTGTGCATGCGTACAGACAGTATGTACCCCCAACGCTCCCAGCTGTTATTGTTTACAGCCAAAGCCGTGTTTGTGAATCTAGAAGAAGGAATAAGGCTCGCTCAAGTTGCTTCTGGATCCACGCTGGGAAGGGTTGATTTTAGACTATCGGGGCAGACTCGTTGCCCGGCTCTGGAGTCTGATGTCTGGAGTGGAGATTGTCTGAGAGTCTGACGTGGGCTAGGACTGACTGTGTGCAGCTGGCGAGCCCCCATGAGCCTCTGGGGCCTGAGACATGTCTCTGCCTATGATCTCATTCACTGAAACACACAAAAAGAGGCATTATTAGGGGTTAAAGCAAAAAAAAAAATACATCCTGAGCCTGAACTTTTTTCCTGGGTTGGGGTTTGGTTTCGGGGGTGGACACATATGCAGAGTTATTTGGCAAACAAAAATAAAGAATATTATTTGAATGATTTTCATTGAAACTAACTAAGGCTCAGACTACTGAAATGGTTTTGTTCAAAATAATTAATGTTTTTTTTTACTAGGAAATGAATATAAAATAGGAAATATACAAAGACCGTTTACTACAGAATACTACTGTTCAGTTCAACTAACGACAACAAAATGCTCCAAGAACCGGAAACTTAAACAGGGTTCGTAGTTCGTACAGATTCTGTTCAATTAAATTCAAGGACTTTAAGCACTACTTTTTGGTTTTCAAGGACTAAAATCAGAGATCTCACTTATAAAACAACATCATTATTATCTTTCAAATTCTAATTAATAATCTAATACAACAAAATGGTACAAATAAAAGTGCAGCACATGCAAAGAATGCAATGACTGGCAACTTTAACATTTGAAAGGAATCGATAGCAAAGTGATCACTTTCCTTATTCCTTATGATTGACCTGAAGAATGAACGCTATATCATACACTTGGGAAATTATGAGCTATATCACCGCTTATCGACACTAGGGGTGTGACAATGCACTTAGCTCACGAGAGGAGACAAAATACAGATACCTGGTTCACGATATTTTGTTATATATTCACAATGACAGAATATTTGTCTTTTAATCACAAAAAGTAAAATAATGCAGTTGTATTTTTGAAATGTTTTAACTAATCTAGGGCTGTAACTAATGATTATTTTGATAATCAAGGAATCTACTGATTATTTTGAGAAATTAATAATCTGATATTTTTTTAGTAATACAAATAGACCTAAGTGAAAACAAGGCTTTAATATATGACTATATTTACATATAACAAATAGGCAATAATAATTGGCTTAAATAAAGTATCAAAACCAAGTAATTACATGATTTTATTGAACCACACACCAATATGCCTATAATATGAACATAACCAACTTAAGTAGGCCTATATTATGTATTATAACAAATAGCCTGCCAGCAGAGGGCGCCAAGGGCCTGGCGTTGTTTCACTTTACAGCGTGATTCAACGACGTTTAAATCCATTTCATTTCACACGCAAACTCAGAGCGAGGGTTTAAACTTATTTTGAAATCGCGATGTACAACAAATCACATATAGAAATATGTTGATGTATTATCCTGTGTTGGCATAGCTTTTATAAATGATTTACGTCACAAATCTAGTGAGATAATGCACACTGTTTTTCCCAGATTAACTTTAAACACAGCATATGCAGAGGAAGAGTTTAGCGCCTTTCACACAAACAGTCTTTACTTAATTATCGTAAGCGGACCTTTTTAAAATTCGTTCTGACAATCATATCGCTTTCATGGAGATGATGTGATTACTATGAGCTGTTTAAAAAGCAGCAGAGTTTTCCTATGTAAATATGCGCTAGACTAGTGACATCTTTGACCATAGCGCCTCGCAGCTTTTTCAGCGCGTCGCGCTCCAGACCCAGAGGCTTCTTCTCCATTCATCAGGGCTGCGGCTCTGGATAATATTGTGCATCTCGTGTTTATATGAGCAAAAACATCTGATTGGCTAGTAATGTTAATTTGGTTGAGAGGGAAAGCGGTGTTCCTCTCATACCATTGGTAGGTGAACTCGTGAACTCGAACGAAACTCAATTTTTTTTTTAAATGTAGGACTCTCTTTTTTTTATAGCCGAATGCTGCACGCCGGAGATCCGGCACGGTGTCGGAGAACTTTAACCCCTGCATTATTTCGATTATATATAGGGGTATATATTTTTTTCAACTGTTCAGAAGGTTTTGGTTGGTGAGATTTTTTTTTAATGTTTTTGAAAGAAGTCCAAGTCCAAAATACCATACAATCAGTAATATTGCAAAATAAAAACATATATTTTATATAATAATACTGAAAAAATCTTCTTTTTTAGATTTTAAACTGTAATTTATTCCCGTGATGTCAAAGCTGAATTCTAAGTAGCCAGTCTTCAGTTTTGTGGAACACTTTTTCCAGGATGCTTTGATGAACAAAGTTCAGAAGAACAGCATTTATTTGAGTACAAGTATCTTTACTGTTACTTTTGATCAATTTAAAGTGTCCTTGCTGAATAAAAGTATTAATATATTTAAAAAAAGATTGCTGACCCCAAACATTAGTGTGAACATTCATATCGAGCGTTTTAAAAATCAGTTCTTGTATCTAACCATTGAAGGGCAGTGTTGAGCTGTGTCGAGTTCAGACATCCTCTTCAAGTGCTGATGGAAATAAAAGACAGACTGAAGGGGATCCAAAAAAAAAAAAGAACTTTGGTATGTGACCACTTAGGAAAAACACGTGCACGATTGTGCGTCTGTGAGCGTGAGGATGTAAATTCTGACAGCAGCAGTCTTACCAAGATGACCACAACACAGGCTATAAAAACCATCCACTGCTTCTTTAACTACGAGGCTTTGGTGCAGGCGGTTGCATCAGTTCATTATGAGTTTAATGGCCTTTGACTACATTTCCTTTAGCCTGCTGGCTTGGGCTTTTAGCGCACTATGAAAGGCCTGTATAAAATTGATCCATTGTTAAAACACATGTTCTATATCCCAGAAGGCAACGGAGCAAGTGTGGTAATTACTTTACCAGGCCGGGAGACTGATGTTACGCAAACAGCCAAACTTTTTTAACAGGTCATCCCAGCACAGTTCTGATTAATGCTGTGAAAATATGACTGTTTCTCCACAAGCTCTATTGTATAGTGGATGTTCTCAACACTACAGCAAGTGCGACAATATTGCCTGCCCTGACAAAATCAGTCAACAACAACCATGCTAAAAAGATCATCCTATTAAAAAAAAAAAAGCAACAGAGAGGGAGAACTATAGGGCAAAGACGGATTCTCGCTTTGTGGAAAAAATATTGTTCCTTAGGAGAGATGGTGTTTTTTTGACACACTCATAGCAGCCATTCAATCATCAGATTTCCAAGCTTGTCATCAGACTACATCTATAAAAGGCGATGACAAATCTGAGGGAAAAGCGGATAAGCAGATTTGACTGTTGAAGGGGGTATTTTTCATACAGGTACCTGCCTCTGCAAGCGAGTTAATAATCCCTGCATTCCTCATCCAGACAACCCATGACTGACTGGGATGGAGCACATTTTCCAGTACTGTGCTGATCTGCTCTGTAATTCCAAATAACGAGCGTCTCCTACAATACTCTGTAGGGTGAATATTTAAAACAGTTATGCAATGCTCGAGTAACAAGGAACGCTACTGATGTTTGTGATGGTTACATCTAAATGTCACAAGAACTAACTATAGCACTGCTGTGCTAGAATCATCCAGGTTAAGCGTTTCATAATTGCATACATAGTAGTTACTCGTTTAATGTAGATTATATCTTTTGATTCTTTGTGACTTTTAAACTATTATTTGTGTTTAGGGTTTTGTTTTTTCTTGCTTTGTTTACATTTTGTGTTAGCCACAGTATACGTGTCGATTGTTATTTTGTGTGTTCGAAGTTTAGAGTTGTTTTGGAACATGTCTTATGTGGTTGATGTTATTATTTGTGATGGTTTTGTGTGCAAAAGTTGCATGTTTGAGTGTGTGTGTTGTGTTTCAAATGCCCAGCCGCTGTCACAGATCATCCTGTTGGCGTAGGCGGCTCTTCCTCTTGCATGAACACACTTCACACATGCAGAGCTGCTTTGGGCTGATTGTGAGTTCTGCTTTAAAACCCACTCAGGGCGCTGTCTGCCTCTCACGCCGCACAAACAATCTAACAATCTTACACACACACACTCTCTGCACAAACCTGACACACATTGTAGAAAACTGAAATAACTTACAGAATATATGGAGTAAATGTCAATGTCAACTTTATACAACAATTTGCAACTGTCAAAGGTGTTTAAGATGGGATGAACTATATTTGATGTTGTAAAACAGAATAAATGAATGAATTTATATACATATAAATAATAAATACACACACACACACACACACACACACACACACACACACACACACACACACACACACACACACACACACACACACACACACACACACACACACACACACACACACACACACACACACACACACACACACACACACACACACACACACACACACACACACACACACACACACACACACACACACACACACACACACACACACACACACACACACACACACACACACACACACACACACACACACACACACACACACACACACACACACACACACACACACACACACACACGATTTGTTTTTAAGTACAACATTCAAAACTCCAGTAAACAAATGTAAAAAAAAAAAAAAAAACCGTCTAGAAATGTCTTTGAAACCAATTAAATAAAATATAATAAGAATAAATTAAGGGGGAAAAAAAGGCTAAAAGCAAAAAAAAAATATTTCGGTTACTGGCATGGAGCATTTCAAAATGCACACTTAAACATCTGCTAAAGACAAAAACAAGCAAACAGCAAATAATAAAAAAAAGTATGCCAGTATTTTTAGCACAGCACAGTCAGTCAATAAATACAGACAGCTATTTAATCAGTGTCTGTGGTATTGGCAGATTTTTAAGGGTGCTGTTTTTTGTCGTCTGCCACGGTATTTACTCTGCTTTGAAGAGGACTTTCTTATTTTAAAACCTTATTTTCCTGTCTCCTCCTGGATCAAAAGCTTCCTTTTCTCACTTTTTCCATTTTTGCGTGACACAAAAGCACACTGTCGTTTCTCACATTCCTTCAGACACACACATGCATGCTGCAGTTTCAATGCGTACTCTCTTTGTTCAAGCAAGTCACCTCAGGACAGCCAAAACCTCTGGGTTCAGAGTGTAGAAAACTCATAAGCGGTTCTATTCCTATTACAGTCGCTAACTGTACAAATGACAAAGCACAAATCTCAACGATACATTAAGGGAGTGAGTGTCTGAAGGGGAGCTGCTGATATTAGCAATGCATCTGACTCCGTTAAATACGGGAAGTTACTGAGCAATATATCGCAATATAGCAGCAACTGACTTGAGAGGTTTCAACATCATGTTTCCCCACATGTAAGAAAGCATGATTCATCTCGTTCTCTTTCGCATAATGCTTGAGAGTCTCAGCGTAGAGTCTTTAAATAGGGGATCCTCTTTGGATGAGTGGAAGGGACCATCCCTTATTAACATATAATACACAGGGTCTGAGGCTGAGAGCTCACCGTCAGCAAAACTTCGAGCTGGGGTAAATGATATTGTTTGACGGTGCTGCCCCGAGACTGTGAATCACTGGACAAGCCACTGCACTGGCTGACCGTTAACAGAGGCATCAGTGGAGAAGGGCTGTCATAACTGCCTACTGGGTCAGATATTATTTTATTTTAAATAACAGGATTTTTCTTTTTACAAATTTATGACTAACATTAGGCTCCACAATAGCTAGCCTTACTAAGTGTCAGCTTAATTTAAGCTAAGTTCTGGGATAGTTTTATGGTAAATATTTAACTAAAGATATTAAAAATAAAATCACATAAACCAACATTTAAATCTGTATTTAGAAATTAACAGGAGTTAAAATTGATGTAGTGCCAATTTTCTATGAAGCATGATTCCACTGTAGGTGAGATCCTGGCTATATATATATTTTCTTTTCTATTTTGAAAGCAGCGAATGTGTTGTGTTATGATGGAAAGTATTATACTAGGTAAGACTGACCTCATCAGCCAGAGCAACTGATAGCAAACGCCCGTTTCCATTTAGGAAAAAAAAACATGTCAGATGTTTAAATGATCTGATCTGTAACTTCTAAACTACAGAGCGTGAAATGTGAAATCTAGTGCGTGTTTAGGACATGGGAAATGAGGGGGATCTCGGTTTACTTTTTCATTTGCGTTCCCCTCAACCAACTTTGACATTAGCAGCGGTATACAGAAAACTACACTGCAAATCGTACTTTTTAAAACAAAAAAGAACGAGACACAAAAAGGGGCTGAGAAAGCACAAGGTAGCAGTCAGTTTGATCTGTGAATCATATTGTGGATTCCCCATTTAAAGAGTCAGTCTGTGATTCATCCCCACTTTCTTTGACTGGAGGCCTCAGCAACCTCTTTAACATGTTTAGTCATTGGCTTTAACAATCCGCACAGTGTAGCCATGGGGCAAAACAGCAATGCAGGTGCCGTAAAAAACTTTTTTTCCAATTATGCAAAACAAATACATATTTAGAAGGAGCTCATCAAGTGAGTTCGAAAAAGAAAACCGTAGATTGCCCCAGGTGAATAAAACAAAAAATTCTTAGCGAAAGTTAGGGAGAAGCACATTTTTACTGTGAAAATGACAAGATCAAACCACAATGCAAACACAGCCACATGTTGCAGTTCTTAGCATAATTATTCAGGTCTTCTTCTTCACTCGAATACATCTTTTTGTTCTAGAACCAGATTCAAAATGGAACTCTGAATCAATAATTTAGAGATATAAAAGGAGATGTGCATAAGAGAATTTCCCCACAAAACTAATATATGCAAAATTCTAATTATGCCATTTAAAACAGAATTATTCAGGACATTTAACCATTTAAGCAGACACTTCTATACAAATCGACGTACAAATAACAAAAAAGAGCATACAGTAATACTGAGCTTAATCTTAAAGCGATAGTTCATACTAAATTAAAATGCTGTCTTCATTTACTCTCTTTACCTCTTTTTTCTTCAGTGGAACAAAAATATATTTTGAAGAATGTTGGCAACCAAACAATTTTGATAAATAAATAAATAACATGGAAAAACTATCCCCGTAACAAGAGCTAACAAGAGTAATACAGAAACCAAAAATAAATAAAACATAAAAGAAGAGAGATTTGTCCCAGCACCTGAATTACACACATAACAAGGTGAAAATGCCATGGCAGAGAACAAACAAGTCTGAGCTGGAGTTTCCTGGTCAGAGAATGAACCCTTGTCACATTAATTCCCAAGGATCTTTGCACCACGCCACATCTCTGCTGCCAAACACCACAGCAATGCAAACTGGACCGACTGCAACGCCGCTGCCCGCCTGCGCCAAGACCTCAAAATTACGCTCCTGACACTGTAATTGTACGGAAAGATGACACAAAACCAGGTTTCCACTGCTTTCAGAAGAGTTCTCTGATTGTGTTTAATGAGCAGGCAACTTTGGGCTCAGAACTGTGTTTTTTCCCTTCCACGCTCTCTTTTTCCCTCAGAGATGAGAGAAGTTTTGTTATTAATTTAACACAGTCATTTAGCACTGGCTAAAATCTACAGACCTGGAATATGTTACACGTTGAAGTTTCCGTACCCACAAACGGAAAGAGGGAAACGGACACAAACAGACGGATGAGGGCAGAACATTATATAAGGAGTAGTACAGAAATCAGACTATCATATCATTGACAAACACGATTGTTACTTTGGTGAATTCCAAACGTTAAAACCAACTCTCATCCCTTGACAGAAACAGAGTGACACAAGATATAAGCTCTAGGACACAAAGTGTGTGTGTGTACAGTACGACAGGGATACAAGACCCGAAGACAGCAGGCTTTGCCTAATATTAACCCAGATCAGAGCACTCACGCCGGGGTGGCAGCTGCACACAGACATCCACCCGAACAAAGGAGCACAAGCACACGCCTGCGTACACAACTCAAACACAGACCTCTGGGAGGACATTAATTAAACACAATCGACATGAAAAAAAGAGTAGAACGAAGAGATGAGACGAGAAAAGAGACCAAGTCTCCTGTAAGTACTGACACACACACTGCTCCTCCTGTTCAGCACGAGGGAACCAGTCCAAACTCATCAGGAAAATATGGCACCCAAACTCCTTATGCTCGTCTAACACACTCAACACACACACATACGGCTCACTCAGCACATCAGTAGTCTATACTTAATCACGGATATCATGTTGAGAGATACATTATATATGCAGTGGTACAAGTAGATTACGCAAATGACAATAGTCTTTTAACATTTGGTTTGCATCTCCTACGTTCTAGTCCTTCTTTGACCTTTCTGTTTGCGAGTGTGTGCGCTGGTGTCAATTCCCTGTTTTTTTGTCTTCCACCTGTCAGTCTGTCTGTAGCCCCTCCCCAGCACCACCTGCAAAGAGTCTTTGACATCACCTGTGCCATCTGTTCACACACACAAACACACACTGCCGTACGGACGATTCTTATTTGTCCATGACAAACCCAAAACAGTTCCAGCCCTTTCTATATAAACAAACTTTAATCTACCCAGTGGCGGCACCAGCTACACGCACACCTGGAATATAAACAATAGGACCGGAATATCAAGTGGGATTCCCGCCTACTGCAAACTACTACTAGTACTATTAAAACCAGTTTAACCCGAATCAACACTGCTTTGGAAATGAAAGCCAGTGCGATTTGTAAACAAACACCGGGTTTTACGCTAAACGATCATCTGCATTCACACAGAAACTCCCAGAGTGCACTGCCACTGACAACCACTGAATTCTGCTGAAAAGTGATTCATCAAATGGAACTGAAGTATCTGGGGCCATAAAAGTGCCAGGAAAGTGTGATTAAGAACTGCAGAGTCTGACTGATACATCAACTTACATTTAAATCTAGTGAAACTCTCAGCCAGCGGCAGAGCTCTTACAGTCAACCATGACGAGTGATTCATTGCTCTTTTATGAACATATGCGAGAGAAAAGAGCAAGAAAAAATCAGCAAGTTCATATTTAAATACAATAATCAATAAGCATAATAATAATAATAAGATACAGATTTATATTGATATATGGAATATTGTAAACAATCACAATCCATGCATGAATTAATAAATAATGTTTATTAAAATATATTAATTATAATTGTGACATTCGATTTTTTTCAAGTTTATTTGGATGTTTCTAAATTAGTTTTTATATGTTTCAATAAATTCAACGATGCTTTAAAGTAATACATCGTAATGCTTTAGTAAATAGTAGTGATAGCCATAGTTTATATTCAAATGCAATAAACAATAATAATATTAATACACAATATTATATGCAAACTAGTAAATAATTTTGTATGAATACATGTGTATTTTTCCAAATTGTGTTAATAATTGTTTAAATGTATTCATTAAATAGGCCTACCGCAATGCTTTAGCAAACATGCCGTACATTTCACTAGTAGTGATAGCTGTATGTTGACATGAAAAGAGGTTTATGTCAGTGACTGGAGCTGTGTTCTGATCTATTTGCATTTCATTTCTGACCTCCTTACCAACTCACAGCGCTCAAGAACTTCAGTCAGAATGACACAGACCCTATTTATAGTGTGTGCTTTAGGGAGGATACACTCCCTGGTGAAATCAGTTCAAAACTTCACTTTTAAAAAGGCTCAACTCCATCCCATCTCACACACTGAATTCACGAGGACGTCTAATGCTATATGTGAGCAGCATTGTAGGCAGTGAATACTTAGTGTGGCTGAGCATGCTTACTCTGAAATATTGAGCGTGTAACCATGTGTCTTGCGTTAGTGTGATTTGAAACGGTGAATTAGCTTGTGCACATCTGTGAATTAGTATGCAGCTGGCCAAGAGTGTGAATGTGTGTGTGTGTGTGTGTGTGTGTGCACTACATATAGTGTGGGCTACATATATTGAGGGCAGTTTTAATTACTCAGACAAATTCTGCATCCTTCTGGACTCATTATTCACTACACACACATTACGCTGTTCATTAACTCTGTCTGACTGCACATTTGAATATGTAACTGAAGAACGGCAGAAAGCAGAAGTGACTCCCCATGATCACATTCTGGTCCAGGATCCGTATCTTAAAAACATGACGACATTGCTGAAATCTGTGCTGATGAACTACAACATTAGCCTGAATTCAGTCATCAGTCATCCACAAAAAAAATGATCGACTATGAGAGATGCACCAGGTTCAAAGTGATACAGCCCACAAAGCATTTGAATTTTCAATAATAAATAGCCGAGTTGTGAATAAGGAATCCATTGTGGTCTGTTGTTTGATCTTCTCACATAAACACTCCATCAGCAAAAAATATCCCCATAAATACAGAAGTTGAGAAACAAGCTCTCCCGCTCTGGCTATGCTCGGAATGGAATACTAGTGTACTGCTTACTGTGTGCTGAACAGTGCACACTGAATACTGTATATTTTTAAAGACAAAAAAATAATGTTACCTAGTAATATGCTACTGTATGGTTCATGCTGCCACATGAACTCATTACGTGCGTGTAATTCTTTGACTGGCGACAACTTAACAAAAATTAAAATGACTACATACACTACCATTGAAAAATTTGTGGTCAGTAGGATTAATAAATTTATTTTTAAAGAAATGTATCATTTTATTCAGCAAGGATTAATTAAATTGATCAAAATTGATACTAAAGACAATGTTGCAAAAGACTTCCATTTCAAATAAACTATGTTCTTTTGAGCTCTCTATTCTTCAAAAATCCACAACATTTTTCAAGAAAGGTTTCTTAAACACCAAATTAGCATATTCAAATGATTTTTGAAGTACAATGACAAACTGAAGACTGCAGTAATATCTGCTGAAAATTCAGCTTTGCCATCACAGGAATAAATCACATATTAAAATAGAATACAGTTATTTTAAATAATAATAACAATAATATTGCACAACATTACTGTTTTTGTTATATTTTCGATCACATAAATGCAGCCTTGGTGAGCAAAAGCGGCTGCTTGACATGGTAGTGTATATTAAAATGGCAGTTTATGTGACATCCGCTTCATTCATCACACTGAAAATAGAAGGTCATACTGAGCTCACCATATTATGGAGTCATGCTCTATATACTGTAGTGTACTTCATGCTCTATTCATGTTTGAGTATTCTATGCTAATTATGCATACTGTGCACAGTATGCATACTACATAATGCAAAAACAGTGAGACGAATAAGGTCCAGTAATGCAATGCGATGCCAAACATAGTCTCTCTCTGCTTCCCTCCCCCACACTACTGACATTAGGTCTCATAGTTCTGTTAAGAAGGATTACTGGTGTAATGAATTCGCCCTGTGTCATGACACTCTTAAGATCTGGAACAGAACACTGTAATGCCCCAGGCAACTTGTGCATGCAAATTCATTTTGGTAGATTAAGCATTTGCTTGTTTATTTAATGCATTCTAATGTTCTTGTTCAACTAGTTCCTGTTATAAATAAGTTACTGCTGCACAGATTCACACATATTTATTCACCCCTTAATGTATTATTCACACACTAGTAGACTGATTAAATTACTATAATATCCATAAATTACCATATATGAATAAAGTAATTATTTCAGTGAGAACTACATAACCCAGGGAAAAACCAAGGACTCATGCAATCTAGGTTTGGTCATCATAGCTAAAGCAAATGCAGCCTGGAGATCCCCAGTCAAAAGTCAATGCTATATTATATGCAAAGATTTTAGTATATTATATTAAAACAAAGTTTTAGTAACAAGTTCCAGAAGCTTTATATACCTTTAATGTAAAGGTGAATTGTATCAATATTGCTTTGTCCTGTTGAGGGACGATTTCTCAAGATTTAATTTTTTCCCATACACCGAACTGCATGTTGCAGTGGTCACTCTCAAGTGTCATAAGACAAAAAAAATTGTTTAAAGTGCAAAGACTCACCATCATCAAGTGTAATATCCTGTAGGCCGATGGTACGGAAGGTGGGCTCTCTATCCTCTGGCTCCTGTTTGATGTTCAGCCTCTCTTCCTGTTGGGTCAACGGGTGCACCAAGGGACCTGTAGGGGACAACCCAGCCAGGACTGGGCTGCTAGCTTGGGGAGAAGGCTGTCCAGAGAGTGCCATGGGCCCCAGGGGGCTGTTGGATGTAGGAGATGGGGAGGTGGGTGAGTGGTAAGGGAGAGAATGGAGTTGGGGGGACGAGGGCCCAGAGTGGGGAGATGGCACCATATGAGCAGGAGCACTGGAGGGTGTGGGGCAGGAGGCGGACCGCTGCCCGGTTGGATGGTAAATCAGGGGATGCTGGAGCTGTGGGGCTGGCTGTCCCAGTGTGTGGGTAGGTGACGGGACCTGCCCTGGAGTGGGGCAGTGGTAGCCTAGAGAGTGAAGGTGAGGGGCAGAGTGGACCATGACCTGGTTGCTACCTGTACAGGCTGCATGGCTAGGGATGGAGCCAGGCCCCGGAGGCACTCCAGAGGTGGGTGTCGAAGAAGCCGGTCCATACACCATCCCCAAACCCAGGGAGTGACACCCAGCAGGGTCGGCCTGGAAGGGCATTCGCTCGTATGCCTGTGGGGAACCCACAGTCATAGGAAGACTGTGCTGGCCGTTGAAGGGCATGTTGTGCTGTATGTGAGGGTAACATGGCCTGGCAGTGGCAGCATGGCCCGGATGGAAGGGCATCTGGCATTCGGGAGGTGCATTCAGCCCTTGAGCCTGAAGGTGGGGCAGGTGGGGAAGAGTTGGGGAGCCCATTGGGGCGCAGGGGGCCTGGAGAGGGTGCAGGCCTGCAGCCAGGCCACGTGGGGAGCTGGACAGAAGGCCGTCTGGTGGGTGGGAGTGCTCTGGGGAGGAGAGCGGCTGAGCACAGACCAAACTGGCAGCATGGACCAGAGGCATGGACATGGGCGACACGGCAGGGGAGTCCAAATCATTCCTATGTTCCTGCTTGACCCGTACTGCAAGAGTGGAGAGATAAATAGAGAGAAATATATGGGTGAAAAAAGGAAGGAAAAGAAAACTTGACATGAAAATCTTAAGATTTCATGTGTTGTTAGCTATAAAATGTCACTGAATTAGCCTGAACAGTAATGATCTTGTTTCACATCTTTGGTACATTTCAGTAATATCAATAAAATATGTATTTTTATTTATACTTCTATTGTTATCATATTGCGAGTTGCTGAAATCTCATAATGGCATTACATTAGCATGCCAAACTGATTAACCATACAGATGTGACAATTTTGTAATAGTTTAATAGATTCACAGCACTAATGAACTCTTTTCCAATTTCCCATCGCTAATAAAACTGACAGCAACATTATATGACTAACATATATTCAAGATTTTTGGCCAATACAAAAATTGCACATATTTCATTGAATCAGTATTTCCACAAAACTCTTCTCTTCTCTTCAAACACGCAGACAATGAGTAATAGCAACACAGTATTCAGTAACCCATTTCCCGATCTGCCATTTCCCTGGCCCGCATGAGTGGGGGATATTTTTACTTGCCGTGGACTCTAAGAGAGCATATGTTGCCCGCTTGAGTGCCATGTAAACCAGTGCTGAATTTGGGAACTGAAGAATTCTGTCTGCCCTCCAGCATAGCTCCAAAATGGGAACCAAAATCCAGTTCACAGCCCATACGCTGCTGCAAGGCCATTACTGTGGTAAAACTGCAGTTTCCTTATACGAAGAGCAAGTGGCGACAATGTGTGGGAGAGAGTGTGAATGCATTTGAGTCTGGTGTTACTCACTGTGTACCTACAATGCATATGACAAAAGTTTGGTTTCAGTTAATAAACACAGCTAATACCATTCATTTCCAGATGCATTTTGAACCAAAGCTGGTGGATTTGTGACCAACAAAGAAGACTCATACATTCAATTAGGTTCATTACAAACTACTTCCCCAACAGCTTTCACACTGTATTTAATTTGAATTTGGATTAAGATTTCTGCTCATCACATCAGATGGCTAATTAATTACACATGAAAAGTCTGGCTCTAGTCTAACAACACAGCACCTCAGCCCTTCCCCCTGCACTGGCACTTTCTCAGAGGGCTGATGCCATGGCAACCACAGTCGCGTGGCCTGTTCAGAATATTGGCTGCCTGTGCCGTCGTCTGATTGGCTGAGGCCCCACGGGTTAGTGTGGAAAACAGGAAACCCTAATTTGAGTGGGCGCTTTGTGGAGTGAAAAGGGTGGGCGGGAGGCTGGGCCTATCTCGCTCTATTACTCTCCCTCTCTTTTTGTTCTCAATCTTTTCAACAGGTTAGCATGCAAATCAGAGATAAAGACACCAAAAAAAAGTTGCTCACGTGTGATTTAATTACGCCAACGCTGTTTTTTGGTTTGACTCACTTTGGGAAATTAATACCAAACTGGCTTATTGGTATAAGGACCACACACAACTACACTTTATTAGAAACTCTATAAGCCATAATTAGATGTCGCCTTTTACAACACCCTCCATTTTGGTCTATTTCATCAGATGTTCAATGTCAATTTCAAAAGCAGAACTATTAACGTACTGATGTAATGCATGTCAACTCAACATGTGTGAGAAATTATAATAGCCATGTGAATCATCCACCTCATCATTCAACAGACTTATAGGGGAAAATCTTCCAAAATGCTAAGTAGTTCTGCAGAATAAGACTATTAAGACAGATGAAGCCAATGGGAGATGGAAAAAGAATGACAGCGTTTAATGAGAGCGAGAAAAACAGAAAGACAAAGACACTGAAGGGGTCTAGTTCTTGAAAACCCTAGATTTTCATGCCTCAAGCCACATGTAAATCATGTTGATTCTTTCTTTTTGTAATATTTTAAATGAGCGGTTACCAGGTGCTTAACTGTTACTGGAACAACCTCATCCCTAACCACACTGGTGCACAGTGCAGAGGAACACTGGCATGATCAAACGGGTGACTGCTGTGAAAACCCACATGTGTGCCATTCTTGTTACTGTTATGTCAAGTTAGCAAGAAAACTATTTTGCATGAAATTGAGTCACATGATTGCTGTGAGGCCAGACTCAGACACAATACTTGATGTAAGGTGGACACTAAGTTACAGTCGCCCCAAATTCCAATATGCAATAATGTGTATATGTATATATTTTGTATATGTATAAAGATTTAATATACTTTATATTACTTATTTTTTATTCAATTACTAATAAAGACCAGATTATTGATTACAGATGCTTATTTTTACTGTAAAATGCAATTACTTACAAAAACATTTTACACTGATATTATTTTTAACAGAGTAAAATCCAATTTTAATATTTGAGGCTCACAGGATCTGTAAATTACTTGTTTTTTTTTTTGCTATTATGCACTTACATAAACTACTGTTCATAGATTTGGGGTAAGATTTTTTATTTTTCAAAGAAAATAAATAAAAAAGTGAATACTAGGGTAAAAAAAACCTTTCTACAATAAAATTCTGCACAACTGTTTTCAAAATTGATGATAATAAGAAATGTTTCTTAAGCACCAAATCAGCATATTAGAATGATCTCTGAAGAATCATGTGACATTGAAGAATGGAGTAATGGCTATTACCATTACAGGAAAAAAAATATCTTATAGACCCCAACATTTTTAACAGTAGTGCATATAAACTATTATGAGGTAAAGGTATGAAACTGCTTAATGAAAAGCAACAGTTACTGAGCTCTAATTTCATTTAGGAAATAAGTGCCGTGATATGCAATGGATTGCAATGTGCTGTCGAATACGTACCTGGCAGATAGGTAAAGCGCTGTGACTGGCTCCTTTTCCGTTTGCCATTGCACACGTAGAACTGCACCTGCACTGCTGAAGCGACCGTCTTACTGTGATAAGGAGGCACCTCCACCACGATGCTAGACTACAGATGGAGACAAGACATAACTTTACTAAACAACACATTATCGGTGTCTGAGATAAGTTGTCCCACTGACAAATACAAAGTGAAAATATAGTCAAAACATACTCTAATGTGCTCAAATCTGTCAAGCGTTAAAAACTCAAAGAGGCATTTCAGCTTTTAGTTCAAGAAAGAAAGGAAAGACTGAAAAGCGTCTGTAGACATATTTATGTCTTGTGTATCGTCTGTGCTTTTGTTGGCAAAAATGTTATTAGACATAAAAAGGAAAGTATTCACTCACTCCTTGACTCTTCTCTCTGACGATCTTCGCCTCCACCTCCCACTGCGGTCGTCCATCTGAAGAAAGAAAAAAGTGTTAGCTGCATACATGAGAACAACATATTTGGAAAGATAGCATACACAATGACCTGACCTGAACTCTGTGTGCCAAAATTAGGTAACCTGACCCTCTCCTCATTACCACCAGCACCACTATCATCATCATGTCTTCCAGCCCTCCGCTGAAGCTTTAGAGATTAAGGTGACAAATAGCCAATCAGCATTAAGTTTTATAAGGTTCAGAGGGGAGCTCTACAGCTGCATGTTTCTACAGGTGCTCCAGCACCGAATCTAGAGATAAGCTTGATAAATTGTGCCTTGCCTTGAGAATGATAAAGTGATAAATTGAGTTTGCTTGCAAACGACAAGCCTTTTTCCAGATGGTGAAAGAGGCTCAATTGCTCGAATATATCAAAATGTCAGCTCTACGCAGGGACTGCAAACAACACTGACCTGACTATGAAAAACAAATGACATGCTAAATTCTCCCAAGAAAGAAGGCTAGAAACGCTAGAGCTGTATTACCTGAGTGACTTCTTAACAGCGGGCTACTTGAGAGACATTTTAATGAAAATCAGATCAGTCACATTCTGTTTGCCCTTGCTGACAGGAACACAGAATTCGCTTGGGCCCCTAACAGGTAATTATGTCATTTATAAAGCCATTCGAGTTTTATAGAGATGTGTGGAAGAACATTATTTATTGTTGAATCATGGCAAGATGCGTGGAATAACTGTATTCATAGCACAAAGCTTCCACGTGCTGCCCGTGGAGAGGTGCAGGATCTTTCGGAAAACATGCTGTCATCTCAAGTTTTTCCTTTGGCATGAAGCTAATCAACTGCGCAGACGTCTTGCAGACAGAAATTGAAAGCCAAGGGACCAGAGCCAACTGGTTAAGACTGATCCTAGAAGGGAAAATAGTCACTTCATGGATCATAAATTACATAAACTGCACAAACAGCATGACACAGGTCGGATTTACGTTCTTAAACACATTTCTAGCTTTGAAGTTTGTGCCTGACGTGAGTCTAAAATGAGTCAAACAGCAGTATAATCCCAAGAATGTCTAAAATGAGTAATTTTGCATGTGAAATGTTTGAGTGGGTACTTGTGCATATATGTTACAAAAAACCTTTCAAAGGAGTAATGAAGAGGGTAGTGTTTGAGGACTGTTTTCAAAGTAAAGATACCGCTGTGAGCAGTTTCATAATCACCTGGTGCATTACACTCCAGAGACGGTTGTTTACACGAGGTTACTGTGTAGCGTCTCAACTTCCTTCTGTGTCAAAAGGCATTTTGTTAATATGAGAATGACTTCCTTCTTGGACACAAAAGGCATTTTGTTAATATGAGAATGACCAGTAGACACCTGTAACAGTACTACATGTTGTAGTACAGTACTACCGGAGAGGGCCCCACATGAGGCCAGGTTGGCATTCACCGATACCGAGAGGGCCCACACGCTGTCCTGAGGCCAGGTTCAAACAGGAACCAGACTCTAAAGCCCAGTGACAAGCACACACGCTGTCCTAATTCTTCAGCCCAGAAACACCGCTGTTCTGTTATTACTACTATGATAAACAAACTGGCAAGCTTAAACTAGCATCAACTGAAACAGATGGTTAATGAAAGTGAAAGTGACGTGACATACGGCCAAGTATGGTAACCAATACTCAGAATGTGTGCTCTACATTTAACCCATCTAAAGTGCAGACACACAGCAGTGAACACACTAACACACTGTGAAAACACACCCAGAGCAGTGGGCAGCCATTTATGCTGCAGCGCCCGGGGAGCAGTTGGGGTTCGGTGCTTTGCTCAAGGGCACCTCAGTCGTGGTATTGAAGGTGGAGAGAGCGCTGGACATTCACTCCTCCCCCACCTACAATTCCTGCCGGCCCAAGACTCCAACAAGCAACCTTTGGATTACGAGTCCAACTCTCTAACCATTAGGCCACGGCTACTAATGTAAATTGTTAATTTACAATGTCCTGAATCATTAATTATAAAAACAAAAACCTTTTTTTGTGAGCTTTCCTGGGTCTGATTTTTTTCATAGTAAACACTTAATTGTACTTAATGGGCCGTAACAAACCTGGTCTAAAGTCAATGGCGCAATATTTTTTTTGTTATTTAAAGAGCGCATTAGTAGAAAATGCGCCTCTGGGCGGATCCACAATGTGCATTCACTTTGCTTATTACACACAGGGACGCGCAGCAGCACACCAACATGCCAAACATAAAAAATTTAAGGATTACAGTGTAAAATAATATTATTGTGTAGGCTACATGAATATAAAAAAGTCATACATCATAATGATAGTCATTGCTTGTATCAGAATTAGCCTACCTATTTGCTCGCGCATAAGCAGATCCGTTTGCTCTCTGGAGACACGTTCAGTCTGTGTGCCTTAAAATTCTGCCGTTTAAATAGCACGAATCCAGACTTTGGTTCTGGCTTCGTGATCGCAACTCGCTCTTAAAGGGAATGGGAGATGAGACTCTGATTGGTTTATTGCACGTTACGCCCAAAAAACACCCATTACTCATTAAGAGAATAGGGACAACCCGTTTAGACCATGCGCCCGGACCGTTTTCCCATCCTTAAACTAGCAAAAGTGGATCGTTAAAATAGGGCCCTCTATTTCATATCTGCCATTTATATTCTCTCATTGATGAACAAATTAATCTTCTGTAGACTCTATAGCGAAAAGGGTGTTAACCCTGTAAAGCCTGATATATGAAATAACAGTGGAAGAGATAATTCAAAATAGACAAAATATATAGATATAAATATATAAAAATGATATATAAATATATACCAAATTTTTTTTGTCAAGTATCATATTTGATACATTAGGTTAATGGCATATGAAATAAGTAGTGCTGTCAAACGATTAATCGCATCCAAAATAAATGTTTTTGTTTACATAATATATGTGTGTGTCCTGTGTATATTTATTATGTATAAATACACACACATGCATGTATATATTTCAGAAAAATATGTTATGGTCAAATATTAAATGTATCTATATAAAATATAAATTATATGAATATAAATATAGACATGTAAATACATGTAAATATTTTCAAAATATATACTCCATGTTTGTGTATTTATATATACACATAATAAATATGCACAGTACACACACCTATATTATGTAAACAAAAACTTTTATTTTGGATGCGATTAATCAAGATTAATCGTTTGAAAAAAATGCTTAATTTTATCCAGAGAACCAAAGTCTGGGTTTATTTTTTCTGGGTTTGTCAAAATGTCTGCATTTGCTGATATTTATATGACCAGTTCTGATAGCTTGTAAATCATGTAAATCAATGAGATCTTTATATCAGTATAAGCAAAGTACTTAAAATGCATATTTTTGTCTTGAAATGTAAAAACTTAGTTTTATGATCAAAGCTATGCAGTTTCTGTTTGTAAGAGGAAAAACAATGTAATACAATACAATGATGACTAAGAGATGTACAAACAAACATTCCACAAAAGCACATTTAATACTCTCCATTTAAAAAAATGTTATGCTCAAATTAACATCATTTACAAAAAAAATATACATGAATAATCAAGTGAATGCAAAGTTGCTTCAGTCTATTAAGTGATCATCCTGAAATATTACAAACAATATAAAAGTTACACTTGTGTTTACATAATAGAAATGAGCAATGATTTCACCGCAAACAATCCAGTTAACTTTCTGAAAATGAGGGCAGTACAACCTTTGCTATCCAGATCTATGTTTATCCAGGTGATTAAAAACCCGGATCCTTTGTCTGCTTAACCATATATCTATCCACTCCGCAAGTCAAAAATGAGTTACAAAGTCTAAGGACCACCGCATGGGCTACTCATTTAGACACAACCCATCTAATTACTGTAGATACAATAATCACTCAATTAGATTAGATACAATCTGTTAAAATTAGACAAAAATTACCAGTCCTCTTCCTCTCAAACGTCCTGGTTTATCCCCTACCGCTAGAGTGGTCCCTAGAGACTAAACCCTCTCAGATGGACGGCTCTGTGCCAGTCCACACAAACACCTGCCTCCTCTCTATATTTAGGAGCGAATTGTGGATATCATTTGATGCATTCCAGATTTTAGCCAGAGATCTTTTTTAACTTGAAGAAACTCTGAATGAAGTTTCTATTGGAGCAATGTCACATTTTGTTTAAATACAGTATCAAAATATTATAATACTGCATCTACATGTGGTATGTTATCACAAATATTACACAAATAAAGAAACAAAATCATCTTTCTATGCTCAATTCTTTTAGAGGTGCAGTAAGGCATTATCTCTGCCTTGTGGTGCATCACACACCTTATTAAAAATCCTGATATACATAATGTTTGCATAAACACATTTTAAATTAAATGTCCTTAATGGGTACTAAGTCATGTTAGTGTACATTTAACTATATTTTTAATCGAATCTGTAGCCTAAAAACATTGAGCTGGTCACCGTATTGAGGCTGACATGTTAAGAACACATGAGCAGCTCAATGCTACTCATTTTTTCAGTAACCCGGTCATTGAACACTTTCACTTGCTGAATACATATTTAATGGCTTACTGCAAATAGGGCATCAGTATTTGACATCACTAACCAACAGTTTATGTCAGGCGGCTAAGTCAGTATGAAGTACAAGACCGGCGAGCACCTTTAACAACTTATCCAATGTCAATAAAACATATACAGAACACGTTCTCACAAATCACAGACACTTTCTGATAAGCTCCTGCCAGAAAAAAAAACCTTTCCCCCAGAGCTGCTCAAGGCCAGACATTAGAGCCACATTTCAACCCAACTTGTTCTAGCATCTCAGGACTTTTCATTTTTATACAGTGCAATAAAAAAGGTAGCCTTGAGGGGTTGCCACTTTATAGTTAGCCAATGGGAGGAGAGGTAAGTTCCAAAGGGTGTTTCTCCGAGTCAGTTTGTTGGGGTAGAACAGCCCTGTGTTCCAGTTGAGCGAGTCAGTGTGTCATTGTCTCAAACTAGAAACACACACAGACACATACTCAAGGCAGGCCAAGACTCGTATTCCCCAGAATGCCATTCATTCATTGCCTTCATCTGAGGCTGGTCCTAACTTGTGTTTCATTACTTACGAACGAGCGATGGAATGAATGAGCAAGATAGAAAAAATAAGAGAGAGAAAGACTGAGAAGAGTTGCTTATCGTAGAATTTAAACAAAAGCATACAAGTGATACTGGAAAGAGTCCAGGAAAGACGGATTTTCTACCATTCCTGACGTTTTAAAGAGTAAGAGAGTGAGAGAGAAATAATAAATAAAAAGGAAGACTGTCTGCTGGAGATGACTGACTGTCTCTGAGGGCTCTGTTCATTGTGTAAAAGGTCTATTTCAGCTCACAGTGAGACTCAAAGGATCAACAAAAATACATACAGACAGAGCGCTGTTGGGTATCTTGACATAGTCTAACCCCAAAAAGTCAGTCTAATAAAGCCTCATGAAAGCAGAGTGACTGAAAGCTGAGGCTTCAGACTGACAGCCACATGGAAGCCGTGTGTGTCGAACGGGAGAGAAAGAGCAACCTGCAACAAATCAGCTTCAGTCATCTGCCAGGTAGATGTAACTAGCAACATTCAAAACTAAATATATGTAAAATTGACTATTAAGTGGGTGGCTTGAATGATTAGTCAACTAATCTGAAGGAAGCTTTGAATAAGTAGGCTGGTTTCAGGTTCATATGGCACTAAATGCATTTCTTAGGGCTGTTCACATTGTATTTCAAAAACAGCTGCACAGTTTCAGAGACTAATGTGTGGTAAAACTTTCATTTAAGCCTGTATGTTTAACATATTAAAGGTATTTGGTACTAAACTGTATAATATATGCTATGTGTGTTAGTTAAGAATAATAATAAAGAGGCCTAAACTACACTAGATAATACCACATTTTAAATTTCTTGTCCTATGTAGAAATACAATCATGTCAAATAAGAAAGCATACTTTTTTTATCAGCATGTAGCCAATGAGAGAGAGAAAAAAAAAACAAAACAAAAAAACATCCACTGTCTTACGTAACACAGCAGAAACAAAAGCCACCAAAATGCACTGTGTGAAATATGGAAATATTTAGATTTTCATGGTTACACCTTTAAAGCATGAAAAAATAATATTTATTATATAAATGAATATAATGCAGCATTTACTTTTTGTCCCAAGGCACAGTTTGATTTTTGGACGTTTTACTACAAAGGACCAAAAATCTAACTTAATTGAGTGCCTTGGGCCAAAAAGTAAATTTAATCTTTTTGTAAGGCCACAGTCAGCTACTAATTAACTATTTAATTTAATTAGTAACTGACTGTGGCCTTACAAAAGATTACATTTATAAGTTCTATCTTAAATGACTCATGTACAGATGGCATTATAAGACAATATATAACATCACACTCCTTAAATGTGCAACAATATATAGGTAAGCATTTTAATGTACAGCTTTGGTTGTACAAAAAATGCTTTATGAAACAAAAAAATGCATTCTAACATGCCTTATTAAGCACCTATCAATGCAAAGCTATGCTTAAAAAGCATTAAATACACAGGCTTTAATGAAACCAATCATTTTATTTATTTTCTCTTTTTTAGATAAGGAATGCAAAGTTTGTCTTGCACACACAGGAAGCTATTATTTGCTTTGTGTCTTGGATCCAGCGAGTAATCAGCAGTGTGCCTGCAGCCAGAGCAACCCTGCTGGCCTCCGAGTCATCCTTACAGCAGATGCTAAGGTCTACAGGTGACACGCTACAACAACAGTGACATGCTACAATACGGCCAGCCATAAATCTAGTGTCTGCGTGTGTGTAGACCGAGAGAGAGAACATAAAAGGGTGGAACAGACAAGTTTATAAGCATAAGGACTGAGGGTATGCATTTGTGTGCAAAATGCACTTGCACGTGTGTTTATGGGGTGAGAGCAGTTTGGATTTAGTTGTGTGCAGAGTGCATTTGTATATTTATCTATATGCATTTATGGAGTGAGCACTTGCTTGAGTGCAGTGGTGTTTGTGTGTAGGTGTGCA